>LR738712.1:882808545-882859384 GCA_902687465.1 Secale cereale | reverse complement strand
GCGGCGGCGTCGGGGGTGTCGGCGTCGGGGGCGTCGGGTGCGAGAGGTGCGCCGGCTGGGGGTGTCACCGAAACAGAAATGAATCAACATTCCGGGAAAAAAAACATACTAATGGCGCACTGACACACAGTGCGCCATTACTAGTTCAAACTAGTAATGGCGCACTGTGTGACAGTGCGCCATTAGTAGTTTTGTAAAAAACAGAATAAAAAATATCATACAAGAAAAGAGCATTAATGGCGCACATGACTGCAGGTGCGCCATTACTATTTACAACTAGTAATGGCGCACTATTCATGGATGCGCCATTAGTATGTTTGGACAGGCGCGCTAGTTAAAAAAAAAACTTCTTGATACTAATGGCGCACTCCGGGCATGGTGCGCCATTAGTACTTCGAACTCTAATGGCGTATCTGTTGCTGGTGCGCCATTACTATATACTAATGGCGCACCTCCTTTCTGGTGCGCCATTAGTATCAATTTCATCTATAGCCCTTTTCCTAGTAGTGAGTAAAGGAACGACGGTGGGCGTGGAGGCAGATGTGTTCTGTTGTGGCGGCTAGGGTTAGGAGACACCTCACACTTATATAGGTGCATCCGCGTGGAGAGACGTGGGCTCGACCCACGCTCGAGTCTGTGACAGCCCACGATCCGACATCTCAGATCGTGGCCTCGCTGTCAGAAACTCTCCATTAGTGACTGACAAAAATAAGCGCATATGTGTGAGCTCAGCTCGGCTCAATCCCGCAACCCGCGGCGCGTCGTGACTCTCGCGAAAAGAAAAAAAAAACAGAAAACGCGTTTTTTTCTGTTTCCGAAAGGCACGGTCGTGACTCTCGCGAAAGCACAACCGTGCCACTCGCGGAAGCAAAACCGTGACTCTCGCGAAAAAGATAATACCTTTTTTTGCACACAAAAAAATTGAATTTTTTTTTATCAAAAAACTAAGAAAGACCGGTGAGAAACCAAAACATTGATAAAAACCAGGAAAAACCATTTAAAAAGCCAAAAACGCATGCGGAAAAATAAAAATAAAAACGGAAGGAGCGCGACATGTGGCGAATGGCTGAGAGCGCGCCAAGTGACGATGATTGTTGCGAGGCTCCCGAAGGAGCGCTCGTTAGTTGCTCCCGGTAGTCCATGGTGATCAAGTTACGATTCAACTTGTTTCTCAAAAAAAAAAACTTACGATACACTCAAAAAGAAACTAACAATTGGCAATTTATAAAGCAGCACGAAAATCACAGCGAGGAGTCAAAACAACCACCGGTCCACGGGTGTCATCATCTGGCGGCAGCCGCCCCACCATGAAAACCTTCACCGTGGAGCTGTCACCGTGGATGAAGTCAAGTCGAAGATCCACTCAAAGGAAGGCTTCCTGCCGGCCGAGCAGCGCCTCATCATCGTCCGGAAGCAGAGGCCTGAGGCGTCACGTTTGACGACGGCCACAACACGACGCCGCCGGTCCTTCATCTGGTCATCTATTCTTATTCTCTGCGGAGGATCATTTGGTGGGAGCGCGACGTCAACATTGCCGCACGAGCGAGGAGGACGAGCAGCGATAGATGATGTACCCATCTGAATTCGTTTAGTATCAGAGTGTCTTCTTCTTCTTCTTCTCACTAGAACTCCTTATTACTGAGGCTACTCCTTATTACTGAGGCTCGCTGGCTACAAAAGAAGCAACAGCCAAGGAACTTCTTCTGCATTACCAAGCACATGCGGCAATGCTGAGATTCTAGTTCAGAGAATAGATATGGTCAGAGAAGGCTTGCAGCAAAATTCAGAAAACTGAATTCCTTCCCGCGAAGCACGTTTCAAACAGGATGACAAGTAGCACGTCAAGGCAGGCAGCTGCTGATTTTACCCCCAAAGAGAAGAGAGTAACGCAGTGAACTACGTAGCTCTTTCGGAGTCTCCAATTCAAGTAAGGACAAGAAAAAGTAGCAAACCCAGTGTACTGCATTACTTGAGCCTGAAGGATAAAAGATGGACCAGTTGATTGATGCAGCTCAGCTCATCCTTGATGGCGCCCTAGTTTATCACTGACATCTGTAGATACCCCCCCAGCAGCTCCCTAGCTCATAATTGGTACGGCTCTTCTTCACATGGCATCTCTGTTCCAAATGAAAAGTATAGAAAAAAAAAAACAAGGGTCGATTAGAACGGAGGTAACTATGTAACACATGATCAAGAAATTCGACAAAACAAGTAGCAGTAGTACGACAGCAACCAAATGCTAGCTATGTGGCACTCAATGATACAATTGCTCACGCAATGCAGATTAAATGCTCTGCTATCCCAAACCAGCATAAAGTTTCCTTGTATGGCATCAACAGTGAAGCAAACACAGGTCATGGAAGGCAAAGCTCACCAAAGTACCGTGTTTTCAGACTGGAGTATACCCTTGGCATGCAGGACGAAAGTATCTTCATTATGATACTATCTGAGTCGCTAAACATGCAGCAGCAGAAGTGTCCCAGCGTAAACTACATGATCCAGAGTTAAGATCTGTGTCAACAGTAGCATGCTTAATTATGGAGAAATCGACAGCTGATTATGTATCACAATACATTGTGATGATGCGAGACACTTCTGCTGCTGACGGAAGTTCAGATGATGCGAGAAATAAACTTCCATTCTTCCAATTTCTAGTCCCTCCTTCTCTAATTTACCTTAAATATCCACATTCGCATACTAAGTTACTAACTCACTGACCATTACCCACATGGATGGGACACCATCATTATTCAATGCAACATTCCAAAGTTTCTCCTCCATAGTAACCCAAATAAACAACTTCAGTCACGAGTCGTGAGTAGTGACTACATGATCTTTTTTGTAGTGTTTATAAATCATCCTATGGGTATTAAAAGCATCACGCAGGGTGCCTAAGTAGTATTACTAAAACATCCTAGAATAATCAATCACATACTTAACACTATTCCTAAATTATACTGAACAGTACGATGGTTGATGAACCATAAACAGAAGCAATGGAAGATTACCAGTGTGGCAGTGCCAATTGTTTGCACAACCAATCGATTATGATGATGCATTAAAGCTACCGATTTCAGCTTGAAAGCACGTGGGAAAACAAAGCAGCAACATATATATAAAGGAGATTAACATTATGCACATTGCAATGCTTTGTAACCTCAACAAGAGCACTACACAGACCATATAAATGTGCAAAAGGCAAACCTTGCAGGACCATCCTTGAGCGCAGGAAATGTTGGAGGCCAGCTCATCATAACAGGATAGATATCACCCAAATATACACCCTCTTCTGTCACCTCATAGACTTTACGTAGTGTCCTATACTTGACATCCAAGTGGAGTGCACATCGACCCATCTCCAAGAACACAAACTCAGCATTGTCCCCAAAACTTTTTATTCGGAGAGAAGCATTGCAACCTAGCATACTCAGACTAGCTAACATCTCACGCAAACAAATGGTGTCCACCAGCAACCAGTCATCTCCCTTGTGTAGCCAGAGGCGAATTTGAAGCTCCTTGACATGGATGAGGTATACACCAGCGGCATCAGCAGCACATGCCAAGCTGGTACTTCCCTCACCAATGTCACCACGATCCACCCCTTGTGGGAGTTGAATTTCGGAGAAACTCAATGACGTCAAATCCAAGACAGTAATTTCGCTCCGGTCAACTGCAATATAGATCTTATTGTCGACAAGCACGGATCCTTCATCCGGCCGACTAAGATAGAGCTTCCCATCTACGGTCAAATTACGATGGATGCACCAGACACCAGAAACCTTTGGGGAGGATCGACGATGTTCTTATCATTGTCAATGACAATTATGTTCCCGTTGATTTTACTATTATGGATATTGAATGTGAACCTTCGTGTCCAATTATTTTGGGACGTCCTTTTCAACGCACCGTTGGTGCTATCATTGACATGAAAGAGGGGAATATAAAATTTCAGTTTCCTCTCAAGAAAGGGATGGAACACTTCCCTCGAAAGAAGATTAAGTTACCTTTTGAGTCCGTTGTACGGGCTAGCTATTCTTTTACTCTTGATAAAACTTGATCTCTTTGCATTATGCCTAGCTTAAAGGCATAAAAGAAAGCGCTTTTGGGAGGCAGCCCACATGAATAAATTTTATTTTGCTTTTGTTGTGTCTTGATGTTGTTAACTACAGTAGCATCATCATTGTATCTTTGCTTTTCAATTTTGTGCCAAGTGTAGTCTCTGATTGCAAGATAGTTCAAAAGTTGTGACGTGCTGTACAGGAAACAGATTCTGTCCTTGGATAGAAAAATTCGTATAAAATCACCAGATCATCTTTTTGGTCTGAATTTTTTCGACAGCGTGCTCTATATAATTGTCTTTCGTGCGTCTGTTCTGAGTTTTTTGATTAGAGTTGCAGAAGTGCCCCGAAAAAATCATTTACTACCTGCTGTTCTGTTTTTCACAGATTCTGTCCTGTTTTGCCTTTCCTTCATTTTGCAAACCTAGAGCTTGCATTTTCTTTGCAAAAACCTTTTGGCAATCTTGAGAAATAGTAGATCTTCAAGAATATCTTTATTTCCAGCAATGAACAATTATTTTATTAAGGGTAGTAACCTCGCTAATCAGATTATGATGAGTTATGTATGAAGGGAGTTTTCAAGTGTGCGAGGGAAGATGATAAAAAGATCCAGGAGTGTCAAACGCTCAAGCTTGGGGATGCCCCCGTTCACCCCCAAGAAATATTCAAGGAGACTCAAGCGTCTAAGCTTGGGGATGCCCCCGTGCATCCCCTTCTCCATCAACATTATTAGTTCGTCTTTCGTTCCACTATATTTTTATCACTTCATGTGTTATGTGCTATGCTTGGAGTGTCTTGCTTTTAGTTTTCCTTTTTAGTTTTCCTTAGCTTTTCATAACGAGTCGGAACTCAGCTTTCTTTACGTGGGAGAGAAACACGCTCCACTTCTACCTAGAACATAACATAGAATTTTCATGTCTATCTTTGCTGTGTGTGTTCTTTATCTTTTAATAGCTACTATCATGCTTAGCTCTTAGTTTTCATGCTTATCTTTTTAAAGAGCTTTTGTTTAGTTGGTTGCTTGAACTCTCTTTATTTATCATGATTATCTTATTAAGAGAGTTTGCTTCCGTTGCATTGGTTGATATGTCTATGATAAAGATGCTACGTGCATAATGGCGCTTAGTAGTTCATGTTTTCTTATGGTTAGTCTCAAATAGCTGGGGGGGTTCCCAATGTGTTATTGGAGTACCAACATGATTTGTTTGCCTATGATGTGGTATGGTTTAGTAATATCTTCCTTCAAGAATTTATTTTGATTGACTTGGCGTATGCTCATGCATATTTAAGACTGTAAAGAAAGTCTGTCAAGCCTTGATGATCTTTTGTTTCTGAGTAGCGATATAACTTCCATGCCTGATTCAATGTTGCTTTGTCGCTCTGCATGATTATGACCGTCATTGCTCTCTTAGTTGGTCGCTCCCAGTCTTTTGCTAACCTTCACCTTTACTAAGCGGACTGACTGTTTGTGCATCCAAATTCTTTTATACCAGTTATGCCATATGAGTCCACCATACCTTCCTACATGGTATTTACATGCCATTCCTAACGGAGACTTTCATGTACCATCTCGAAATTATTCAAAAAGAAAAAGCATTCTTATTTTGTGCCTCTGTTGTAAGTTCATGAGGAAGTATTAGTTAATTCATGATCTTTTTAAGTTGGACAAGCTTCACCCCGGGATTGCATGTATAATGTGCAAACACATAATACGAGAAGGAACTGGCATTGAGTGCGCCCGGCTCAAAAAGATAATATAACAAACAAACCCTCCTTCACGCTTTGTTCATGAGAAATCAGAAAACTTTGGCAGTGATAAACAAAGGAGATTAAGAGGATGTGATCGTCCTCATTCGGGAGCCGTTCCTCGAAACTTGTCCATCTCAAGAAGTGATTGAGTTGTCTGCTAGCATTCGTTGACGAAACATGCATGATCTAAAAAATATATTTTTACCTCTGTTTTTAAAACCAAGAGCTCCGGTACATGCTTTGTCTTTGTTTCCGACTACGGGTTTTCAACCTTGCCAACAAAAGCCACGAGAGTCTCCACCTTCTTTTAAAAGCACCAACTACTGAGGGCATGATTGTCATTCTGAGTGTAATGTGCATTGTCCCAAAGTAGCATTGTCTTTTGCATGATTGTGATATCGTTTATTCTGAAATCATTGTATCTAGTCATCACTTAAACCTTGGAGGTGTCCCTGCATTTATGTTTTGCTTCACTAAAGGGGGCAAGCGAGATATCACTTTATCAAATTTGCACACCATGCTCATTACAAATCTATTTGATGTTTCAGTATCATATTGTAAAACTTTCAGTTCTTTGTGATTTTCTCATGAGGCAACTTAATTACTATAGATTCATTGTCTCAGTAAGCTTTTGCCATGTGACTATGAAAAAGTCCTATATGGTTAATAGCATGTCACCACAGAAATTATTCTTGTTATCATTTATCTACTCGAGGACGAGCAGGAATTAAGCTTGGGGGTGTTGATACGTCCAAAACGTATCTATAATTTCTGCTTGCTCCATGCCTCTTTTGGGTGATATTGCTATGATATTTATACACTTCCATACACTTTTGATCATATTTGGACTAACCTATTAACTCAGTGCACCCTAGTGCCAGTTTCTGTTTTTGGCTGTTTTTGTATTTCAGATTTTCCCATTACGAGAACTGCCAGAAAAATCCCGGAAAAATTATATAAAAAATCAGCGTTCTAGAAGCTACCAGGCACCCGAAGCACAGCCGGAGGGGGGCCACCAGGGCTCCAGGCGCCCTGGTGGCGCGGCCCCCCTGGCCGCGCCGGGGGGGCGCCTGGGCCCCCCGAGCCTCGTCTGATGCCCCCCTTTGGCATATATTTATATCGTGTCCCGAAACCCTCGAGACGGGAACCCTTTTTCGCGATCTCATCTCTGTTCCGCCGCCGCCGCGCTTTCAAGATCGGGAGCACCAGGAGAACTCTTCCCGGCACCCTGCCGGAGGGGAGGATCACCACCGGGAGCTTCTCCACCACCATGGACGCCTCCCGGATGAGTTGTGAGTAGTCTCCCTTGGACCATGGGTCCATGACCAGTAGCTATGTGATGTTCTCCTCCCGTTCTTGTGCTTCACTAATTAGTCCTCGTGAGCTGCCCTACATGATCGAGGCACATATGTAATCCTTATGCTGTTGCTATGATGAGTTTGCTGGGATCCGATGGATTATGAGATTATGTTCAGATTGTGTTTGAGTAATATATTTGATTCACCTCTTTTATATTTATGTTCGTAAGTAATTCTTGCATGTTCTCCGTTGTTATTTATTGCTTTGGCCAAGTAGTAGGTAGTGACTCCAAGAGGGAACGTTATGCTTGATTGTGGGTTCATGCCCCTCGATGACTAGCTTGAGTGACAGAAACATGAGTCTAGGGGATGTGTTGTTGCCACAAGGGGGAAAACAACGGTGCTTGTGCCCGCGGGTGCAAGGATTGTTTACTTTACGCAAAGTTCTTTTAACGCAGTTGTCTGTTGCTTTGAGTTTACACTATGGGTGGGACTCGCAACTTAATACCAGCGAGATGTTCTGGATAGATATCTCAAGGTGGATGATTAGTAGTAGATGCAGATGGATTTCGGTCTACTTACCTCGGCGTACCGCCCATGCTTTGAACCTCTACCTTTCTTGCAACTTAGTCAGCATTGGTTTGCGCACATGGTCCTGTCAATTGCCCAGCTGTAATTCGTTTACCTCACATAGCAGTTTTATCGTCTTTTGGGAGAGAGACATCACTAGTGAACATCGTGGGACTCCGGTCCATATTACCATCATTGATCACATCCGTTATTTACTTTCCGCTTCTTACTTACTATTGCAGCAATATCTATCACTACTATCACTTGCGTTTGATCCTTTGTAAACGACAAGGCCGGAGGGATTGACAACCTCTCTGTACTTGTTGGGAGCAAAGTTATTTGTATCTGTGTGCAGGTCCACGTTGATTGCTAATATCTGGAGCCGTTAGCATTTGACACCTTCTTGTTGAAACTGGGAGTCTCAGGGGAAATCGATCCTTGGTATCTTTGCCAAGGGAAAACTTCCACTAGACTGCATCTCACACCTTCCACTTGGGGTAACCAACGAGGGGCGAGAAGCCATCAGCACGCCGCTGACGGCGTGCCGCCGGAGAGTGCAGAGATGGGCTCAATTACAAAGCTCATACCTGTCTGCTCCGTACCGTTCTTCTCCCAGTCCCATGCTCGTGTCTCCTCAAACACGACGTCGCGGGAGACATGGACGCGTTTGGCAACCGGGTCAAAGAGCCGGTACGCCTTACTCCCAGGCTCGTAGCCGAACATCACCATGGCCTTGCTTCTGTCCTCGAGCTTGGAGAGGTGTGGCCGCGTGTCCTTGGCATGCGCCACGCTCCCGAATACGCGCAGAAAGTCGACGGAGGGCTTCTTGCCGTGCCAGGCCTCAAAGGGTGTCTTGCCCGCCACGCTCCGGGTGTATGCGCGGTTGAGAACGAAGACGTCCGTGGTCACTGCCTCGCCCCAGAATTGCGGCGGCACTCCCATTCCTTTTAGCATGCACCGGGCCGTCCCGACGACGGTCTGGTTGCGCCTTTCCACCACGCCGTTCTGTTGGGGTGAGTACGGCGCGGTGCGGTGTCTCTGGACCCCAAGGCCAGCTAGGTATGCGCTGAACTCGCCGGAGTTGAACTCCCCGCCTCGATCAGAGCGGAGGGTGCGCAGCTTCCGCCCCGTCTCGCGCTCTGCGTATGCCTGGAAGCGATGGATCGCCTCGGCTGCCTCGTCCTTGCTGCGTAGCAGGCACAGCCACATGAACCTGCTGTGGTCATCCACGAGCAGGAGGAAGTATCGCTTGCCGCCCGGCGTTGGTCGTGAGATGGGGCCGCAGAGATCCCCGTGCACAAGCTCGAGTGGCTCGGTGGCGCGGTAGTTAGCCTGTCGTGGAAAGGGCGAACGCCGCTGCTTGCCGACCAGACAGGCGTCACACACCTGCTCGGCGTGGTGGATCAGGGGCATGCCCCGAACCATGTTCTGGCGCGCCAGCCTCTCGAGCCCGTCGAAGTGCTGGTGACCGAAGCGCGCATGTCAGCGCCACGCTTCGTCGCCGGAGTGCGCGGCGAGACAGACGGGGTTGGCGAGCTGGAGCCGGACGACGTAGAGTCTGTTGCTGGAGCGCACCACTCTGGCCAGAATACGGTGTTGGCGATCGCGCACCGTCATGACGCCTGCCTCGACGTGCGTGGGGCAGCCGTTTTCGTCTAGCTGCCCGATGGAGACGATGTTGCTCTTAAGCCGCGGGATCCAGTACACATTTGTCAGTGCACGGTGCTCCTCCTCGGCCGCGGCGAACAGGACGGTGCCCCGCCCTTGGATTGCCATGAGCGAGCCATCCCCGAACTTGACTGAGCCACAAATGCCCTTGTCCAGCTCGGCGAACGCCGCCTCGTCCCCGGTCATGTGATTCGACGCGCCCGTGTCGAGGTACCAGGCCGTGTCCGCGTCTCCAGGAGCGCGTCGCAGCTCCACGCGTGCGCGCGACTCGTTGAGGAAGACCAGCTCCTCCCCAGTTCCAGCGCCAGGCGTGACGGCCGTGGCTGTCAGGGAGGCCTCCTCAATCATCAGCAGGCCCGGGTCGTCGTCCTCCCCTGCTTGGCCTTGTGCGAGGAGGGCCTGCTCCTCCTCGCGTTTCTTCTTGCGGCAGTCACGGATCCAGTGGCCGGCGTTACCGCAGTAGTGACACTTGTCACGATCCGCGTCCCCGCCGTCACCGTTCTTTCCGCCACCGGCGTCCGTGCCGGCGGGGGACTTTCCTCCGCGACCGCTTGTGCGCCTGACGAGTTGCTGCCGCCGGCGCCGTTGTTTGCCACGCGCTTCTCGTGCGCACGCCAGTCCTCTAGGGTCATCAGGAGGCGACCAGCGTCCTCGCCCCCGCCGTCCTGGTCGAGGCGTTCCTCCGCCACTCTTGAGCCGCCCGGTGAGTTCCTCCACCGTAAGCGTATCGAGGTAGACGAGTGTCTCGATGGAGAGTGCCACCTAAGCATACTTGCGGGGTACAACACGCAGGAATTTACGTACCACACGCTCGTCCCCGACGGGATCGCCGTGGATGGAGAGGTTGTTGACGAGCCCTGTGAGCCTCATCGCGAAGTCGTCGACGTTCTCGCCGGGCTTGAAGCGGATGTCCTCGAACTCCCGACGGAGGCCCTGGGCCTTGGCCTCGCGCACGGCGGCCGAGCCCATCCTCATGGTCTTGACGGCGTCCCAGGCCTGCTTCGCCGTCTCCTTCGTGGAGAGGACCGCCAGCATCTCCGGTGGCACAGCCCGGAGGATGGCCTCCAGGGCGGTGCGATCGTCGTGGTAGTCGGCTGTTCCCATGGTCACCGCGTCCCACAGTTCGCGGGTCTGCAGGATGGCTCTCATGAGGAGCGACCAGTCACCGTAGTTGCTCCGGGTCAGCGTCGGGAACACAGTGGGCAGAGCCACCTCGCGTCTCTGCACCACCGGCGCGGCGACCTCGCGCCCGCGGACGGTGCGGCTATGCCTAGCCCTGGGAGACCGTGAGAGCGTGCGCCCACGCGTCGGCGACGGCGTCCGGGACCCGTCGTCGGAGGCCTTGCCCGTCCTGCTGCCGGAGCCCTTTCGAGGACCGTTGCTCCCCGCCATGATCGCCGGATCGAGCTACAAAGCTCTGATGCCAATTGTTAGCACAGATCATGCACACACACGCACGCTAGAGCACTCGGACACAGGGGTTTTTGCGTTGCGTACTGCTGCAACTTTTCTCAGCATTCTTCCACTTCTCTTATTCTGTTACAACCAACGATCAAGGCCACCAACGGCCCGGGAAAAACTCCCACGACGAGCCACAACGACCGCGCCATCCGACGATCCAGTTCGTGAGGGAGTTGGACTAGTTCTGAAACAGAAAAAAAACTATCCTAACAACCTTATCTACTTTAGCTGAAAGCTAACTATGCTACTCTTATTCTCTGCTAAGCCTAAGATGACGAGCATACTAGGTTTAAGTCCACAATCCCATCCATAAATGTATGAAGATGTCTGGCATGTTCGCATGTTAAGATAATTTACTGGGATGATTCTGTTAGGTACATAGTATTCCATCGTCATCAAACAGCTTGATCGCATAACTCTCTCTATATAGAGAGGACTTAATCGCTGTGAATTTCGCGGTGAATCTTCTTCTTGTGCTTATCTTATTATCGATCGGCCGTTCGAGCGGAGTAGTAGTACTATTCAAAGCCCGCAAGGAATGATGAGAGGAGGCATCGTTTCTTTGTCCACCTGTCGTCGGGGGCTTCGAAGCAACTGCACCGGAGGTACCAGCCACACATGCATAGACAATTACACGACGATTCTTTCGTGCACACACACACATGGACAAGACGATTCTTCACTCGTACTAGTAGTGCATAAGAAAGAGTAGTAGCCAATAATCTCTCCTTCTTCCGTACCTTTCTCCACAACCGAATGAGTGGCACACGCGCGTGCGGTGTTCCATCTTTGCCCGCATACCATGCAATAGGTAGCTCCGTCCGGAATTGGTCCCGTCCGGGCTAGCCATCGAACTAGGACGACAACGACGTCGTGGTGGAGTGGGTCGTCTCGTCGTTAGCAGCTTGCCTCCCCAAGATGGGGCATCCGGCAACTCGCAGGTCGGCATCATCGGCGGCTCCACCTCCGCCGAGAGAGATGGACGCCGTTCTATTTACGCACCACTCCGGGCCTCTGGCATCGCGAGACGATGATGATGGCGGCGTAACGGGATGGAAAAGAACGTGCGCGCGCGACCGGGCTGGGGCAAGACAAGCTAGGAGCTGGCAACAAGACGACGCGCATGCACACATCCATCAATTTCCGAATGACATTCTTTGGCATACATAATGCTGCAGGGGACAGCCTTGACCTCGCGACTCCATGCCCGTGCTTCCCGCTTGCCTCGATGCTGCGTCCTGCTTTTCGATTTCAGTTCCAGATATATATCGCTGAAAACCCAGAGATTTCGTTATCCATTTTGAACCAAAATGTCAATTGAATTTGACTAAATTCATTTAAATATTTTGAAAAATCATTTCTAAAATTAGTTGAATTTGTGCCTACTATCAAACTCCTCAAATTTTTGGCTGAAAGGTTATTTCGAATGTCGAACAAAAAGGCAGTTATTTCAGTATATACCAAAATTAAAGAAATTTCTGAAATTTGAACAAAATTACACTGAAAGTGAAAACCTTGGGCTGCATGTGACATGGAGCGGTTTTCTCTGTCGTCTGAAATGCTTGGCTACGTGGACGGGAAAACTTGCCTGTCAGGCCAACTCCACCGCGCGACCCCATTCTGTCCGGTCCCGTCCGTTTGGGGTAAAACGGACAAACTGGACGGCCCAGCGCGCCGGAGCAAACGAGCTTTTATCCGTTTTGCGTCCGCTTTTGACCTATCCCCGGTCCAAGTTTGCGCCGCTTTTGGGGTGAAACGGACACCACGCGGACGCGCGGGCCGTCTGCGTGTGTCCTCCCCTGGCCCGCCCGTCGGTAGCACATGACGGGCCTTTTTCTATCCGCCCCCCTCCTTCCGGCCGCACCCCCCTCCACTATTCCCCTCGCTGCCGTCGCCGCCGCTGCTGCCATTGCAGCCGTGCGGTTCGGACGCGCGCTCGCCCAGGCCCTTCCCCTCGGCGGCGCCGCCGAGCTACCCAACCATGGCCACCTGATTTGCGCACCCGCCGGCCGGATTTGGGGCGGATCCGGTCGGTCTTGAGCTCGCCCGGCTGTGGGAGGCCGGGCCGCGCCATGGATTGGACGGGCACCTCGCCGGAAGGCCCTGGCAGGGCCGCAAGGCCACATGCAGGCAGTGGCTCCTCCTCTAGCCGCTCGGATCTACACCGTCGGTGGTCCGCCGGCAGATACACGAATTGCGGCCGGCCGGGTTCGGTGCTAGCCCAAAAGCTCATCGGCGCACCGTTGCCACTCATTAAGTGCGACGACTGCCCAAAGAAGGTCATGCGCCGCGCGTCTGCAACGCCGGAACATCCCGGATGGGTGTTCATCAAGTGCTTAAACGATGGGGTATGTGCTATTTGTTAGTTTTGGTTTTGCTCCCGGATTTGACAACTTGTGCTAACTTGCAATTTTATTGTGTAGCATGGATGCTAGTTTTGGTACTGGGAAGAAGAGTACATCGATCTATTAATTGCGCACAATTTAATAGATGTTCGTGCACTTTTAGCTAGAATAAAGGTTGTAGATGAGACTAGGTGTGAGGCAGCAACCTCTACTTCTTGCTTGAAGAAGAAAGGAGGGTGCAACATCGAGCCGTGTGAGGAAGCAACCTCTACTTATGGCTTGAAGAAGAAAAGAGGGTGCAACATTGAGCCTCCTCCACATATCAACAACGAGTGCATTGAGAAGGCCCTAACCCAACTCAACAGAAGAGTTATGGAAGTTGGGTATCTTCTAAAATGTATTCTTGTAGTTCTTATTTTCTTTGGCATTGCTATACTAGTCAAAATGTGATGACGTATTGTCATGTACCAAAAATGAATGATAATAAAAAGTTAAGGACTTGCAAAGAAAAATGCACGCGGACAGGATGCGGCCGGGATGCGTCCGCGCGCTGGGCGCACTGCCACCACATCCCAAGACACGCCAGGACACGACCCCAAATCCCTACCCAAACGGACAGAATCCGGACAAAACGGACGTCTGTTTGGGGTCGCGCGGTGGAGTTGGCCTTATCGTGTACATTCCATTCATTTGTGGTACAATCAACTCGAATAGTCTATACCACATTTTCTTTTGGCCACTGATGGGCCCCGGTCAGCCCGACGAAAATTTCCGCCGGTCCTATTTCATGGTATGATCAAGCTCCTTGCAACCGTCTAATGTGGGTAATCCTTTGTCCCATCATCTGCAACCAAAAAAAACAAATCGATCACCTCAACGCAAAAAGGAGTGCCAAGGTCAACGCCCCGATCCCCGGCCACCGCCCTTGCTACATCACTGGCTCGCCGCTGTCGCCGTTGCCACTGAAGCTCGCAGCCATCGCCGTGGCCGTCACGGTTGAAGCTCGTTGCCGTCGCCGTCACGGTTGAAGCTCGTCGCCGTCGCCGTCGCCATCGCCGTCGCCATCGCGGTTGAAACTCACCGCCATCGCCATGGCCGCCGGCGTTGAAGCTCGCCGCCGTAGTTGTTCGCAGCCTTGCCATCGCGCCGCCCACGCTCGTCCTCGCCGTCGTGCTCGTCGGCAACCTGCGCTCGCCGCCGCATCCTTGGCTGCCCGTGCTCGTCCCCGGCCTCGTGCAGTCGTGCTCGCCATCGCATCCTTGTGTGTCTGCGCTTACCAGCCATGGCAACTCCGGTGGAGATGGCCATAGCACCACCGTCGTCAAGCTCGCGCCGTATCACACCCTCAGTTTGTTGGTCACAAAAACAAAACAAAATCATGGGTCGATGCAAAAATTATGCCATTCATGGATGTAGTAGAAGAAAACGCCGGTGGTAGCAAAAAAGTACGACTGTTGCAGCAATTTGGTGTCCCCACCGTCGCGGGTCGCGACACCGACATGATAGATGTAGCAAAATCCCTCTCCGGTAGTTGCACAATCTGAGGACGGTTGCAACAAAAAAAGCCATTGCTGTAGTAGGTCGCAGCTCCGCCATGATCGATGTAGCAAATCCGCTGCCGGTTGTTGCAAAAAATGGCGACGGTTGTAGCAAAAAACTCGGCCGCTTCCAGCAAAGTTCTTGTTGTCGGTTGCCTCGTTTATTTTGCTTCTGCATCGCCGCCATTAACTTGGAAAAGCGGGTTGAAACTTTTCAATTCAATGGATGAAACTTCCCGAAACAATGGTTTTAGCCTTTCTTTTATTTCATAGTGGTCGGATAAAACTACTGTATTTTGCCGGTTGAAACTTTTTCAAACTACGGTTGAAGCTTTCATATGAGTGAATGTAGCTTTTTCAATGGACGGTGTCCGGTTGAAACTTTATATGCCACAGGTTGAAGCTTTCGAATCAAATTGTTGTTGCTTTTTTGGTCATTGGTTGCAGCATCTCTAGTGGACGGGTCCAGCGTATGAAACTGTGAGCAGCAACTCGCGGACGACATGCCCATGGCGGCTTCCCAACTCCGGCTTGCCGGGGCGGAATGAATCTGCAAGCCGAGGGCAGTGGAAGAAGTGTTTGTGGGCGCTGATGTTGGAGATGGGGACCTACGTGGGATTGGGGCTAGCTGGCAGCGGAATCTGAAGGAGGAAGACAAGGAGCGGTAGGATCTGAAGGAGGAAGACGAGGAGCAGTTGAGAGAGAAGGGGATCGAGAGGAAGAAGATAGCGGCTGAGCGATAGAAAGGGGCGGGAGGGACTGGGCGAGCTCTTTTTTTTTTTTAGGGATTGGGCGAGCAGTTGGGCCACTGTCGCACGAGGCCCATGCGCTGATGTATTCGTGTGGAGAGGAAATATGAAACGTTTGATTGCCTTTTATCGTACGCGCCGCGAGGGACCGGCGGAAGTTTCAGCCGGTCCGCTGGCCACAAATGTTTACCTTTTCTTTTGCAGATGATAGCATGCTCTTTTTCAGAGTAACAGTGGAACAGGCTACAGTGGTGCATGAGATCCCAATTTTTTCTCCAAAAGTGTACATGCCAACTCTTGAGCGAAACCAAATGACGCTTCTGCACTAATTACAATCTCATTCGAAAAAAAAATGCAGCAACTTTACAAAAAAAGGAGTGCAGTGAGATAGGCATAGGAATATCCAAATCAAGCAAGGAGAAGAAACTAACAGGGCCAGTGTACTGCCTTCCCTAAGCCTGAAAGGAAAGGAAAAAGATGAATCAAGCTCATCATTGAAGGTGCCCTAGACCACAAACATATTAGATAACATCCAGAAAACGTCCCGTGATACGCTGGCCGCCTGTTCTTCACATGGCATCTCTGTTTCAAGTTAAAAGGAGAGGAAAAAAAACAGAACAAGATCAGTCAATATGGAGAGCATTAAGCGTATCAATAGAATTGACAAGACAATAGTTATAGAACGACAGTCAAATGTTATAAGACACTCATAATGCGAAAAAAGAAATACAATTGTGTGCTTAGGCGACGCAGGTTTACATTATTTCTGTATATCCTAGACAGGCACAATTTTCTTCTACAATCTTAAAATAAAACAAGGACTGGCCACAGGAGGCCCCAAATCACCAAGGAACCGTGGTTTTTACGACTGGAGTAACTTCTTTTTTTCTGAGCTGAGAACTGGAATTACTTGACAATAGTAGGTCCAGAGTCATCGTTATTGTAACCTATGAATCTGAAAACCTGCACCAAGTGGCGCGGTAAAACTACGCAATTAGGAAATGATATCCACGTGAGCACTAGCATACTTCAGCATACAATCATGTAACATTAATTCCATAATATAACAACATTATAAAAGAGAAAATGAAAGAAAAAAATCTCATGGAGTAACTCGAGCTGAGGTGCATAGTTAAAAGGCAGCATATTCCTGACGAGAGCTCATATGATGTATTATGAAAAGGAGAAATGGAGCTGCCAAAAAGTTGACTTGCATTAATTATGCAAACTGCTAACCCCACCCTCCGTAATTTAACTTAGTACACTATCATTCTCAACTTGCAGAACACTCACCCACACGTGTGGGGAAACCGCTATCCTACCAAGCAACAACTTCAATTATTATGAAAATTTTCTCTACAGTAACCCAAGAAAGCATCTACAGTGGCGAGTAGTGACCATATGAAAAGAAGTGTTTATAAATCATCTTATCGACACAAAAAGCATCAAGAATGGTGCTCGACTAACATATCTAAAATGGCCTAAGAAAATCTTATCTACCACCATTTCATAATTACATTGAACAAAGCCTCTGTTGATAGACCATTAAAAAAGTAATACGGGTTTACCAGTGCGACAATGTCCCCCACAACAAATTTCAACCTCAAAGCACAAGGCAAAACAAAGCAGTAATATAGAAAAGGATATTAACACAATGTACATTACACAGCTTTGTAACCTGAATAAGAGAACTATATATTCAGATTCCATAAACACCAAGAGGCAAACCTTGCAGGATCATGCTTGAGCATAGGGAATGTTGGAGGCCACTAAAATATCCGTTCCCTTTTGTCATCTCATACACTTTATGCAGTTCCCTACACTTGGTATCCAAGTAGAGTGCGCATCGACCCATCTCTAAAAATACAAACTCGGCATTGCCCTCCACCTGTTTTATTCAGAGAGAAGCATTGCAACCTAACATGCACAAACTGGCCACCAGTGACCAGTCTTCTCCCTTTTGTTCCTAGGTGTGAAGTTGCAGTTCTTTGACATGGATAAGGTATATACCAGCAGCATCATGGACACTTGATAACCTGGTGCTTCTCTCACCATGCTTCACTCCATGCGGGAGCTGAAATGTGGAGAACATCGAGGACGTCAAATCCAAGACAAGAATATCACTCTAGGCAACTGCCATATACAGTGGATTTTATTGTTGACGAGCACAGATTTTGGTTCCGACAGCACACAAGGGAGCTGGTCTACAACCTAGTTATGCGTGCAGCAATAGATACCATACTGCGACACAAATACACGGACACTATATTTTCTATCGGCGGTTACCTTTATCAACACATACAAGTAAGACAAGTGGCCGCTCCCTTCTTCTCTAGAGATGATCTCATGGTGAATGTAGTAAATTATGTCTATGCGTTGTGGGGTTGGTGCCATGGCGACCGGGCCTCTCTCTGGGCACAACAGATTGAGCTGCAAGTGTTGATCTGCGTCCGTGCCTGCAGTCTGCAGATGGAGGTCGATCTGATGTGGTTGCTCAAGTACGTATCCAACCTAGAACTTGCACGCAGAACCGCGACGGGCTGAACCGTGGGCCAGGGGGGCCAATCCAGTGTGCTTCCTTGATGTGGAATCCAAGCAGAGCGGGTGGATGGAGTTCGCGGAAACGGCGAAGAAACTCATGACCGGAGGCTTGGTGGAGCCCGCGCCTGCTGAGTAAATAGGCAATTTTTCGATTAATTTAATCTAGGAATAAACCACTAGCATGGCATTGACACAAATAATCGCATACTGACATTCAATCATGCAGGCACATACTATGCTCCAGAAAATAGTATAACGCTAGCATGGCTAAAACAGAAAATAATATAACGCTAGCATGGCATTGATCTATGTATAACGCTAGCATGACATTCAATCATGCAGGCACATACTACGCTCCAGAAAATAGTATACCGCTAGCATGGCATTGATCTATGTATAACGCTAGCATGTCTAAAACAGAAAATAGTAGGAGCGGGATAAACGAGTTATACCCTCCAGTAGGCCATGCAGAGGCCGCGTCGGCGATGACGGCAACAACGTCCTTGGCTGCCTCTTGTCGGCTTCGAGCTTCTTAGCGGCAGCACGTTCGGCGTCGGTGGACATGGTGATGACGAGGACGACGCGGACATAGAGAAAGGAGATGAACGGTGAGCAGTCGCGTAGTCTCTTCACAAAAACTTATTCGCCCCTCTCCCGTACAGGATCCGGAGAGGCGGGGTTTCGGATACCTGCTCTTCCGTCGACCGTGTACGCGGATGACGGGATGGAGTCACCGACGGCAGCATCAGTAAAGAAACGACGGTGGGCGTGGAGGCAGATGTGTTATGTTGTGGCGGCTAGGGTTAGGAGACACCTCACACTTATATAGGTGCATCCCCCGCTGTCAGAAACTCTCCGTTAGTGACTGACAAAAATAAGCGCATATGTGTGAGCTCGGCTCGGCTCAATCCCGCAACCCGCGGCGCGTCGTGACTCTCGCGAAAAGAAAAAAAAAACAGAACACGCGTTTTTTTCTGTTTCCGAAAGGCACGGCCGTGACTCTCGTGAAAGCACAACCGTGCCACTCGCGGAAGCAAAAGCGTGACTCTCGCGAAAAAGATAATACCTTTTTTTGCACACAAAAAAATCAAAAAAAAAAAATTATCAAAAAACTAAGAAAGACTTTTGAGAAACCGAAACGTTGATAAAAACCAGGAAAAACCATTTAAAAAACCAAAAACGCGTGCGGAAAAATAAAAATAAAAACGAAGAGAGCGCGACATGTGGCGAATGGCTGAGAGCGCGCCAAGTGGCGATGATCGTTGCGAGGCTCCCGAAGGATCGCTTGTTAACTAGGAGTAGTTGCTCCCGGTAGTCCATGGTGATCAAGTTACGATTCAACTTGTTTCTCAAAAAAGAAAACTAACGATACACTCAAAAAGAAACTAACAATTGGCAATTTATAAAGCAGCACGAGAATCACAGCGAGGAGTCAAAACAACCACTGGTCCACGGGTGTCATCATCTGGCGGCAGCCTCCCCACCATGAAAACCTTCACCGTGGAGCTGGAGAAGGGCGGCAACACCACCGTGGATGAGGTCAAGTCGAAGATCCACTCAAAGGAAGGCTTCCTGCCGGCCGAGCAGCGCCTCATCATCGTCCGGAAGCAGAGGCCTGAGGCGTCACGTTTGACGACGGCCACAACACGACGCCGCCGGTCCTTCATCTGGTCATCTATTCTTATTCTCTGCGGAGGATCATTTGGTGGGAGCGCGACGTCAACATTGCCGCACGAGCGAGGAGGACGAGCAGCGATAGATGATGTACCCATCTGAATTCGTTTAGTATCAGAGTGTCTTCTTCTTCTTCTTCTCACTAGAACTCCTTATTACTGAGGCTACTCCTTATTACTGAGGCTCGCTGGCTACAAAAGAAGCAACAGCCAAGGAACTTCTTCTGCATTACCAAGCACATGCGGCAATGCTGAGATTCTAGTTCAGAGAATAGATATGGTCAGAGAAGGCTTGCAGCAAAATTCAGAAAACTGAATTCCTTCCTGCGAAGCACGTTTCAAACAGGATGACAAGTAGCACGTCAAGGCAGGCAGCTGCTGATTTTACCCCCAAAGAGAAGAGAGTAACGCAGTAAACTACGTAGCTCTTTCGGAGTCTCCAATTCAAGTAAGGACAAGAAAAAGTAGCAAACCCAGTGTACTGCATTACTTGAGCCTGAAGGATAAAAGATGGACCAGTTGATTGATGCAGCTCAGCTCATCCTTGATGGCGCCCTAGTTTATCACTTCACTGACATCTGTAGATACCCCCCAGCAGCTCCCTAGCTCATAATTGGTACGGCTCTTCTTCACATGGCATCTCTGTTCCAAATGAAAAGTATAGAAAAAAAAAACAAGGGTCGATTAGAACGGAGGTAACTATGTAACACATGATCAAGAAATTCGACAAAACAAGTAGCAGTAGTACGACAGCAACCAAATGCTAGCTATGTGGCACTCAATGATACAATTGCTCACGCAATGCAGATTAAATGCTCTGCTATCCCAAACCAGCATAAAGTTTCCTTGTATGGCATCAACAGTGAAGCAAACACAGGTCACCAAAGTACCGTGTTTTCAGACTGGAGTATACCCTTGGCGTGCAGGACGAAAGTATCTTCATTATGATACTATCTGAGTCGCTAAACATGCAGCGGCAGAAGTGTCCCAGCGTAAACTACATGATCCAGAGTTAAGCTCTGTGTGAACAGTAGCATGCTTAATTATGGAGAAATCGACAGCTGATTATGTATCACAATACATTGTGATGATGCGAGACACTTCTGCTGCTGACGGAAGTTCAGATGATGCGAGAAATAAACTTCCATTCTTCCAATTTCTAGTCCCTCCTTCTCTAATTTACCTTAAATATCCACATTCGCATACTAAGTTACTAACTCACTGACCATTACCCACATGGATGGGACACCATCATTATTCAATGCAACATTCCAAAGTTTCTCCTCCATAGTAACCCAAATAAACAACTTCAGTCACGAGTCGTGAGTAGTGACTACATGATCTTTTTTGTAGTGTTTATAAATCATCCTATGGGTATTAAAAGCATCTCGCAGGGTGCCTAAGTAGTATTACTAAAACATCCTAGAATAATCAATCACATACTCAACACCATTCCAAAATTATACTGAACAGTACGATGGTTGATGAACCATAAACAGAAGCAATGGAAGATTGCCAGTGTGGCAGTGCCAATTGTTTGCACAACGAATCGATTATGATGATGCATTAAAGCTACCGATTTCAGCTTGAAAGCACGTGGGAAAACAAAGCAGCAACATATATATAAAGGAGATTAACATTACGCACATTGCAATGCTTTGTAACCTCAAAAAGAGCACTACACAGACCATATAAATGTGCAAAAGGCAAACCTTGCAGGACCATCCTTGAGCGCAGGAAATGTTGGAGGCCAGCTCATCATAACAGGATAGATATCGCCCAAATATACACCCTCTTCTGTCACCTCATAGACTTTACGTGGTGTCCTATACTTGACATCCAAGTGGAGTGCGCATCGACCCATCTCCAAGAACACAAACTCAGCATTGTCCCCAAAACTTTTTATTCGGAGAGAAGCATTGCAACCTAGCATACTTAGACTAGCTAACATCTCACGCAAACAAATGGTGTCCACCAGCAACCAATCATCTCCCTTGTGTAGCCAGAGGCGAATTTGAAGCTCCTTGACATGGATGAGGTATACACCAGCGGCATCAGCAGCACATGCCAAGCTGGTACTTCCCTCACCAATGTCACCACGATCCACCCCTTGTGGGAGCTGAATTTCGGAGAAACTCAAGGACGTCAAATCCAAGACAGTAATTTCGCTCCGGGCAACTGCAATATAGATCTTATTGTCGACAAGCACGAGTCCTTCATCCGGCCGACTAAGATAGAGCTTCCCATCTACGGTCAAATTACGATGCATGCACCAGACACCATCCTTCAACATATATACTTGTACCTCATCTTCCCTCTCCCTGGTATACGGCACCAACATGTACAAGTAAGACAAGCCGCCTTCTCCTTCTTTGGTGAGGATTTCTCCCTGGTATACGTGACCGGAACTCTGGATTTTGGGGCGTGGGCGTGCTGGAACAGAGGTCATGTCTTTCTCAGGGAACAGCAGCCTGTGCACGCCAAGTGTAGAACTGCCTCCGATCATGCGGTGCTCAATAAGGAGACTGGCGTTCCGGCAGGCAATGACGCGGCCACGCGGGTCGATCTTACATCATCCCTCCGGTAGCTACCCAAGCTGGAGCTTACCCGACGGACCACCGCGTCGAGCTCCGGAGGCAGACACAGCATCGGCACGAAGCGCTCGGCGGTCGGCCTCGCAAACCTGCCTTGCTCGATGACGTGCAGGCCAAGGAGGCGGGGAGGGTGGAGCTCCCGGAAACGGCGGAGGAACTTGCGGTCGGATGCGTTGTGGAGCCAGCGCCTACAGACGGCGGCGGCGCGGACGAGCGTGGTGGGTAGGCCAACGCGGACGAGGATCTCGGCGAGGAGGTTGTCGTCGTCGAGCACCTTGGATACCGCCGCCGGTGGTGTCTCGCCCTCCATTTTGGCGGCGCGGACAAGAATGGTTGGGAAGCCCACGCGGAGAAGGGTCTCGGCGAGTAATTGGTCGTCGTCGAGCACCTTGGATGGCGGCTGCGGCAGATCGCCCTCCATGGTCGGAGTTGGGCTTTCGAGTTAATTGCAAGGAACTATCAAACTTGAGGCAGCTGTAATGAATCAGTACCACTATTTAGATTTTTTGCAAGTCAGTACCAGGTTTGAGACTGTACGTTGCAATACGGGCTAAGTGCTGTATAACTCTGTATTGACACTGTATCTGACAACCCGGCCCCACCTGTCAGGTGACAAGCTGGCGAACCGGCTCGGTCGGTCGATACTTGTGGTCGAACCCAACTCCCCTCGAACCCAACTCAGTCCCGCTCGAACCCTAGCCCTCGCCCCACTCGAGCTCTCGCCCTCCGATTCGCCGCCGACCGCCGCGCAGTCCCCCACCGCCACGGCGCCATGGTGCTCGAGGATGAGAGCAGCAACGACCTCTCCAGCCTGCAGTACACAAACTCCTCCTCCGACGACGGCATGCTGTACCGGGTGAGTGGTGTAGCTAGGGTTAGTGTTTCTTCTTTGGGGATTTGATTTTTGATTTGGGGGTTTTGGTTCATTTTGGTCCTGTAGATCCCTGCCAGCATTGAAGACGAAGACTACATGGGCATTGATACTGGATCCTTTGTTACTTGTGAGCAGCATGGGCTGCCATGTGAGAGACGTGTAGCCTTTGAGGGATTTGAGACCGGAAGGAGGTTCTTAGCCTGTCGTCTTAAAGTAAGATTCTGTACTTTCCATGTTCTTTGTATTAAAATGGGTTGGTAGTAGCCCCACAGCATAGTATTAAAAATAGTCATTAAATATTGAAGTAGTTTGGTCCAAGTAATATTCTGTTCTAGTGATTGCCAAGTCCTTAGCCAATTAGTAGTACTGATGCACTGATTTTGATAATTGGAGTATGCGTTTATTAATTTTCTGTGTGGCCAGGAGCTAAGTTTCCAGTGCACATCATTTTTTAATTAATGATGGTGATCATTGGAGTAGGCATGTGTTAATTTTATATGTGGCCAGGAGCTTAGTTTGCAGTGCACATCTTTGTTTAAGCACTGATGCTGATTGTTTAGTGCTTTATGGATTCTTTATAGTTGTTGTACTTTTTGTACCATGCTGTGCTGTTCTGTAGGTCATTGATAGTTGTAGTATTTGATTGAAATTCAGTTAGTTAGTTATGTTGTTCTTTAGTGCAACTGTGATGTTTTTTACATTCATAATCTATAACAAATATAGGTGCTAAATATATTGCAGGAAGGTCAGAACTGTGGTTCTGTTCAATGGGTTGACCCAGAGTGGCCTCCTACAATGCAGAATGCATTGTTGAAGCTATGGGAGATGTATCAAGACAGCAAGAGTGATAGGAGGAAGGATAACCTAGAGAGTTCACTCACTATTCACCATTTGAAAGAAGAAAAAAATAATCTGGAGGCCAACTATGACAAGTTAGTTGAAGATGTTCATCAACTTTTCAATGCCCAAGAGGATAGGGTGTTGGATTTCAGATATTTGCAGTTTAAGATGGATAATGCAGAGGAGAGGAAAGCTGAGATGACCAACTCAGCTCTGTCAGATATGAAGACAGAGATGGAGAAGAAAGAGGCAGAGATCTTCAAGATGCAAGAGAAGTATGCAGTCCTTATTAACCTGACAAAAGCTCAAGCCACTGTCATCAGGAACCTGAAGTTGAACCATTTGAAAGAGAAGGAAGTGCTTAGTGCAGATAGGAGGAACTTGCAGTTCCTGGTTGATGAATTCATTAAGTCTCAGGAAAAGCTCACCCAAGAGAATCTGCAGCTGAAGGCCCACATTGGTGATCTGGAGAAGGTACATGATAAGCTCAACCAAGAGAACCTGCAGCTGCAGGCCCACATGGGTGATCTCAAAAAGGGACATGAGAAGCTCACTAAAGATAGGGCTCAGTTCAAGCTTCAAATTGCTGGTCTGTTGAAGGCAGAGGAGAAGAACAAGCAAAAGATGAAGGGGATCCAGGCCATCTTGGATGAATGAACAAGATGAAGAAGTTGTTTGGCTGTCCTTTTGTGAACCAGTGGTATTACCTAGTAAATTTGAACAATGCATCTGTTCTGTAAGAATCTATTAAGTATGTTGCTTTAGGTTGTTAACTATGTATCTGAACTCCAGTATGTTTCTGTAAGAATTTACTATGGTTATGTATGGTGAATGGTCTATGGTGAGCTTATGATGTTCTATCATCTTTGTGTCTTTCATCTTTGTGGCTATTTGGGTGGCTACTTTGGGTTCCGTCGATGACGACAACCCCAAAGCACATCTTTGTTTGGCTACTTTTGGTTCCGTCGATGACAACAACCCCAAAGCACATCTTTGTTTGTCTACTTTTGGTTCCGTCGATGACGACAACCCCAAAGCACATCTTTATTTGGCTACTTTTGGTTCCGTCGATGACGACAACCCCAAAGCACATCTTTGTTTGGCTACTTTAGGTTCCGTCGATGACGACAACCCCAAAGCACATCTTTATTTGGCTACTTTTAGTTCCGTTGATGACGACAACCCCTAAGCACATCTTTATTTGGCTACTTTTGGTTCCGTCGATGACGACAACCCTAAACCAAAAATAATTGAAAGAAAGAGTACTATAACATTGCATCTCTTGGGCATCACTGGCATAGTTTAGAAAACACACATAACTTGTCCCCTCATCTCTTGGGCATCACTAACATAGTTTAGAAAACATGAATCTTAGCAATAAGAGTTCTCTAACAGATAGCATAGTTTAGAAACACACATAACTTGTCCCCTCATCTCTTGGGCATCACTAACATAGTTTAGAAACATAACTAATGACACTTAGGTATTTCCACTTGCAGTAAAAAAGGCCATCCATCCAGAATGACTAGTTGGTCCAGCAGAAGTGGAAGCACTAGAAGTAGAAGCTCCAGCAGCAGATCTTGGTGCAGAGAAAGGCCTTGAAAACCTTCCAGTAGCATGCCTTGCAGATCCTGGAGGAGCACCAGATGATCTTGCAGCTTGTGACCTTGAACCTCTAGCATTTGATCTTGCAGCTGGTGATCTAGCAGGTGCAGCTTGTGATCTTGAAGGTGTAGCTGGTGATCTAGCAGGTGCAACTTGTGACCTTGTTGTTGCAGCTTGTGATCTTGCAGGTGCCTTGCAACAAAGAATAAAACATGATGCTATGAAGAATGAAACATACAAAACATACAAAAATACAACTAGTTAACAAGGGGATTACCACATGCTTATTTTTCCTCAAAGCCAACTCTGGTTTCAATTGTTTGTTGCAGCTGGTGTACCTGTGGCCTTGGAGCCCACAGTTGCTGCATGTTATAGTGGCCATTCTTGAACTCTCCTTTGGCTTTGGAACCTCAAATCTGCCCTTTATCCTCTTCTCTTTCTTTCTTCCCTTCTTCACATGAAATTTAGGTGGCTCTATGTCTGGTCCAGTTGTCTTTGTCCAATCATGTTCACCAGGAACAGGATATATCATTGGTTGATATGCTGCTAGGTAAAAAGGTTTTTTGAAGAATTTGCACACATAGTCCTCTGGAAACTTTTTTGCCTTATTAATTGCTGATATTGCATGGTTGCATGGTGTACCACTTAGGTCCCACTTTCTGCAACCACATGTATAAGGACCAAACTGTCCAACTTCTCCTCCTAGACAGATCTTCAGTTGGTGCAGAAACCAACACCAGTTTGCTGTATCCTCTTGTCCAACAATACCAAATGCCGGTGGGAAAATGTTATTGTTGCCATCTCTGCCAGTGGCAGCAAGTATTTGGGCTCCAGTGGTGAGCTTAATAAAGCAGCCATCAACACCTAAAAGCAATGAGCAAGTTTATTCACTATATGACAATACTAAACAAACTAAAGTTGTATAAAACAATGATATAAAACAATGAGCAAGTTTATTCACTATATGAAATTTCTGGCCTGTGTAATGTGCAAGTTCAACAGAGCATCTCTGAATTGCTGCTGGTTTTTAAAACACATGTGCATACATAATTGCTGATGAGGTTGCTCCAGTTTTTCATTATACCATATCCTTGCTGGCCTTTTCATGGCCCTACTCTTCCTTCCTTTTGGTAGGACAAATGCAAGTGGCTCATATCCATCATCTTCACTATCCAGGAGCAATCCAGTATCTTCTTCATCTGATGATGGTCTGAAATCTGGTTTGCATTCCTCTAACACATTACAATGGTTCCTGATGGTGGGGCCTCTCCTAACTGGGAGCTTTTTCCTCTTTTTGGCAGGTGCTTTCATTGGTGGTTCCTTTTCTGAATCTTCCTCCTCATCCTCCTCAATCTCAAACAACTCCTCAACATCAGTGTCACCCTCATAATGTAGATGTTCCTTTTCTGAATCTTCATCTGTTTCTTCATCTGAATCTTCATCCTCTTCTCCTTCTTCCTCTGCTAGCCTCTTTCCCTCTATCATCTCTGTGTCTTCAGCAATCCTGTACTTCTTCATGCAGAAAGGGTTGTTGTCACTATCATATGCACCCTGAGATTCATCATTAGTATTATATCCCTCCTCAGCCTCTTCTTCAATCACAGATTTGAGCTTCCTCTTGCTAACAATTCTGCTCTCTTGTGTGCACATACCAGTAGGTTGTAGTAGTGCACTGTTGTTGTTGCTTTGACTCTCAAAAACAACACCATGGTCATCAACAGCAAGCACAGGAGGATCTCTCAGATCATACACAACTGGTGGTTCATATAAAATTGTGGCAAATTGTTCCTCTTCTCTATGAGATACAGTACTGACAAATGATGTGGCCCTCACCAACAAATTCAGAACTAATTTGTCCTCATTCTGCTTCTTAATTTGCTGTAACTTTATGTTTGTGTCTATCAAATCTAGGCCATGCTCTCTATGCACTCCTATGCCTGTATTCCCCATGTGGTACAGTTCATCATGGAAGTTAAATCCTTGTGTTTGAATAAGTGCATACAGATTCAGGAATGTGACATCAGAGTTGCATAACTTCCTATCCAAATTATGCTGAGCATCGAAGTGAATCCTAACATCCCAAACATCATCATCCAAACTACAATGGACAGCAAAATTGCACTTTTTCAGTAACCTAACCCTAGCCCGAATCATGGCACAAAGGAGAGAGGAGAGGACAGAGGAGAGAGCACTTACAGGGGGCCACCCAATCCATGGGTGTGGTGATGGCTCGTGGTAGGGTTGGCGACCCAAATCTCAGCCAGGCGCAGCCGCTGCTCCATGGACAGCGGCGCCTCCATGCACTCGTCGTCGTCGCTGTAATAACCTGAGGAACTGGAGCCCTCGACCTCGAGTCCTCCGTGCGCATCGCTACCGAGTCCAGGGAGGTCTCCGTACCCGCCCACAAAGCCATCGCTGCTACGGCCGCCGCCACCGCCGCCCGGAGTAGCCATCGCGAGGAGAGGGAGAGGGAGAGGAGAGAACTGCTAGGGTGCGACCGAGCCAAGACCGACCGAGCCGCGCCGGTCCTAGTCAGTCGAGCGCCGAGCCGGTTCGCCAGCTTGTCACCTGACAGGTGGGGCCGGGTTGTCAGATACAGTGTCAATACAGAGTTATACAGCACTTAGCCCGTATTGCAACGTACAGTCTCAAACCTGGTACTGACTTGCAAAAAATCTAAATAGTGGTACTGATTCATTACAGCTGCCTCAAGTTTGGTAGTTCCTTGCAATTAACTCTGGGCTTTCGGTAGGGTTTGGGAAAGGGGATCGAGCCATGCTGGGCAGATGGTGCACGATGAGAGAAATAGCCAGCCAATTCATTGTCTTCCTGGGCCTGGGCTGCTAGTTAAGGCCCATCAATGCGCTAGTAGATACTGCATTGTTTTATATACTGAAAAAATACTTAAAAAAAGAGAGGAACTGCTACGATGAACTATAACTGTTATATATCATCCCGAAATTTTACTCTCAAAATCAACGTCCTGAAATTTGGTTAAAGATAATGTTTGAGAAAAGCATGTCTTTTTGTTTTTAATGATTGTTGGAAACCACTTGTAACATCTCTCGACGCTCGATTCACGCAGGTCGAAAATTCAGACCGAAAGAAACCGTAGAATAGAGCACGACAAATTTCATTGGATGTGTCAAAACATATATGTCAAACCAAGAAAAGACCGGTACAAAACGGGTCAGGGATACAGTAGGTGATGGGAGCTATAGGGGAAGGCCGCCGTCTTGAAGCATGGTTTCTATAGAGGCACCGACAGTCCCTGTACATTGCGTGGAAAATCAAGATGGTCCAGGGGTGGCTGAACAATACAGTCATCTTTGAAGAGCATCATGTTTGCACATTTCCAAAACACCGGAAGCAAGAGGAGAGATAGGATGTCGAGCGAGGACATCATAGTGCTATCATGAGTGCAAGCATCTGTTTTCCTGCGGCAATGCTTTGATCCATCTACTATGTTTTTGTTCAGGAGTGTATATGCTTCAGCAAGGATTCAGATTACTGACTATAACATGAGCTATAAGCGTGTGACAATGATGGAGCATCGTTGGCCAAAACAAGCGAGGGCCAAGAGTCAAGATGGCAATGGGGACGAAACCCATCGGGTTTTGCCTTCCCAAACCCATCCCCACGAGAAAATCGTAAACCCGTCCCCGTCGCCATCACTATGAGCGGTGCTAGTTTTTCGCCCGTCCCCTAAACCCGTCGAGTTTCGGGGAACCCACGAGAAAATCAAAATATTTAAACAAACATAGTGGCAACAAAGAATAACATTTCAGCATGAAAACTAGCATATTTTAGCAGCATAACTTGAGCAAATTTCAACAAAAAACAATTGTAGATGGTTCAACACCTATATAGAGTGTATTTCAGCAACATGATACCACATTTCAGCAACAAAGATGATCACATGTCGGCAAAAAAGATGAACACATCAAGGCCTCTAAGATTTCGGGGCTAAGACGACTATGATGGTCACTTAGAACTCTACCACTTGTGTTGAATGTGTATTTAGACGGGTTTGCCGGGTTTCGGGGACTATTGAAACGGGTGTAAACCCACGAAATATGTCGGGTTGTATAATTTGCCCGATAACAACCCCGCGGGGATAAAAATGTGCCCATCCCCATCCCCTAATAGGGTAAAAACCCGCGGGGATGCGGATTTCGGGCCCCCGTTGCCATCTTGAGCCAAGAGCCAAGGCCCAAGGGGACGGAAGCGTACATGTTCTTCTCCTAGCACTAGTTTGTATGTTCTTCTTACCCATGGTGTATACACCTCACATCCTTGGCCATCACCGGTGGCAATAGGTTACATGTTCATCACGCGCTCGCTCATCGCAACATGAAACGACATGCGATTTGAGTAGACTAGATTGCAATGAACGTGACCAATCCAAAGACAACGACAAGTCGTACTCGCTGTCACTAGTAGATAAAGGGTCATCAGACCCGGTTCGTTTGGGCCTTTAGCCCCGGTTCCTGAACCGGGACAAGAGTGTCGGTACTAATGCTCTGACCCTTTAGTCCCGGTTCAATCCAGAACCGGGGTAGATGGGTGTCCATGTGGCCTGTGCGCCGAGCCCAGGCAGGAGGGGCTTTGGTCCCGGTTGATGGTACCAACCGGGACCAAAAGGCATCCACGCGTCAGCATTTCTCTGGCTATGGTTTTTGTTTTTTTTTGAAAGGAGAGGGGGGGGGTTGGAGGTTTTGGGGGGTTAATTTAGGTGTTTCATATTGTGTTAGCTAGCTAATTAATAGAGAGAAGTGTCCTCTCTTATGTCCGTGCTTGGTCGACGCTACGTACTACACATACGTATAGAGAGGACTAGACACGCTAGCTAGCTAGCTAGCTAGTAAAGCAAACGAAGGAAACAGAAGATCGTATAATCAATATATATATATATATATATGCATACAGAGAGAAGTAATATCGACCACCTCTCCTTCTCCGAGAGATTGGTCGAACAACAAGTTCTCGTATATCTATCCGACACTACCGGGTACATATATACAATAATTATCTCTTACAAATATAATCTCCTATCATATGGATGCATGGTCCACATAGTATTCTCCGTCTTCAGCGATCACGTGTTTAAGGAAGAATGCCGCCAATTCCTCTTGAATTGCTCGCAGACGATCTGGTGTTAGGAGTTCATCCCGCATCCGAAACATCTAATTTGAAGTAGGGGGTCAAGACATGAAATGATGCTATACATTTGTGAATATTATTGATTGCTTACGCACTTCAAATTGTGCTTCAGAGTAGCCCCGATCACAGGTCGTGTGGCGGATGGACTCGCAAATGTAGTATCCACAGTAATCATTCCCGGGTTCCTGCCACAACCACTTTACAAGAAATAGAGGTCAATCAAACTGATAAGCAAGAATGCCAAATTGGTATTGATGAAACTAGCGCTTGAATCAAGATATAGGAGATGCGCGCGCGGAACATGCTACTATATAGTACTTACTTTCGGGTATCTAAATTCTAGCTTCTTCGGCAGTCCCGGAGCTTTTTTGGTGAATTTTCTCCAAACCCTGCCAGACAAAGAAAACAATTAGTTGATATCAGAAATGAAGTTGCTGATATATATGCATGGTGGATAATATTGATCGATTTAACTTACCTGACGAGCATTTGAGTCATGTCCGCATACTCCTCGGGATCTTTACGTTTAGAGTCCAAGACAGTTACTACTCCCTTCTCAAGCTTAATCTCTAAGAGAATATAGTGGAAGCTGCGCACGCATGCATGAACTCATCAATTACATCACTATAACCGTGACTGATATATAAGGGAAACCAAATATGCACAAGACAGTAACTACTCACTTGAAGTTGTAAGGAAAGAGTATTATATCTTTGTTTTCATTTACCACCAACGATCGTAGTAAGTTGGTCTCGGTATCGTTGGGACGCTATTTAACCTCGGTTGCATCTATGAGGTATGTGTTAATGAACCCAATATCACCTACTTGTCTTTTCTTCAATTCGACGATCTTCAATCTGCATAATATAGTGAGGATAATTATAAATACATGCAATGAAGATCAGCTATATAGAGAGACTTAATGACAGAAGTAGTACTACTTACAGACAGTAGCAGGTGACCATTGTTTTATCGAGGGCCAATTGATTGAAAACTGATAGAACTCCTCAAATGGAACAGGCAACAGTTCAATTCCAATGAGGTCATGCTCTGGTTTAACTCTAAAATACAAGCTATCCCTCCCCCCAGACTCTCTGCAGATTTTCAAGTACCAATCATGCAATCTTCGCATATTCGTTGATAGAGATCTTTCATTTTCGACGAGAGGCTTCCCGTACTCGTATCTTTGTATCTGCACCTCCAGGAAATCATAATGTACATCATCGGACAGGTAATCTCCAAGATTGGTATAACCGGGCACCATCCTCGGATCATTGGCGACCATGTCACTAGACACCTTGAGCGGGGGGCACGATTGGTCCGCTTGTTCGCCGAGCTGGGCAATTTGTTTCCCAGCTCGTCCTTCTGCTAACCTTTGATCACTTTTAGTACTTCCCGTCCGCTTCGCTTCTTGAAATGACTTTTGAATCATGCGGTCATAGTTGTCCTTCGGCTTACTTTTCACTGGTTGCTTCGGGGCAGCAAGAGTTCGCTTTGCTTTCACCGCATCTATCTTCTCCTCCGGAGGTGGATGTCTCTGTGCTTTCAACCCTTCAAGCTGTTGGAGATATGCCCTAGAGGCAATAATAAAAGCATTATTATTATATCTCCTTGTTCATGATATTTGTCTGTTATTCATGCTTGAATTGTATTGTACGGAAACAGCGATACATGTGTGAATACACAGACCACATTGAGTCCCTGGTAGGCCTCTAGTTGCCAGCTCGTTGATCAACAGATGGTCACGGTTTCCTGACCATGGACATAGGATGTCAGTGATAACGGGATCACATCATTAAGAGAATGATGTGATGGACAAGACCCAAACTTGAGCATAACACGAGATCGTATAGTTCGTAATGCATAAGCTTTTTGGTGTCAAGTATTTATTCCTTAGACCATGAGGTTGTACAACTCCCGGATACCGTAGGAGTACTTTGGGTGTGCCAACCGTCACAACGTAACTGGGTGGCTATAAAGGTACGCATCGGGTATCTCCGAAAGTGTCTGTTGAGTTGGTACGAACCGAGACTGGGATGTTGTCACTCCGTATGACGGAGAGGTACCTCTGGGCCCACTCGGTAAGACATCATCATAATGAGCTCAATGTGACTAAGTAGTTAGTCACGGGATGATGGATTACGGATCGAGTAAAGAGACTTGCCATGACGAGATTGAACAAGGTATCGGGGATACCGACGATCGAATCTCGGGCAAGTACCGTACCGATGGACAAAGGGAATAACATACGGGATTGAGTGAATCCTTGACACGGTGGTTCATCCGATGAAGATCATCGAGGAACACGTGGGAACCAACATGGGTATCCAGATCCCGCTGTTGGTTATTGACCTGAGAGTGTTCTCGGTCATGTCTACGTGTCTCCCGAACCCGTAGGGTCTACACACTTAAGGTTCGGTAACGCTAGGGTCGTAGAGATAAATGCACGTGGAAACCCGAAAGTTGTTCGGAGTCCCGGATGAGATCCCGGACATCACGAGGAGTTCCGGAATGGTCCGGAGGTAAAGATTGATATATAGGAAGTCCAGTTTCGGCCAATGGGTGATCTCCGGGGGTCACCGGGAGCGTCCCGGGACCACCGGAGGGGCCCCGAGGGTCCACCGGGTGGGGCCACCCATCCAAGTGGGGCCCCTAGGCCGCAAGGGGATGTGTCCAGCCCCTCTGGGCTGGCGCACCACTAGTGGCCCACCTCCCCATGCGCCTAGGGTTAAAACCCTAAGGGGAGGGGGGCCACCACTTGCCTTGGGGGGCAAGGACTCCCCCCTTGCCGCCGCCCCCCTGCAGATTGGATCTGCAGGGGCCCTGGCGCACCCCCCTGGCCCCTATATATATGTGGGAGGGGAGAGGGCTGCCGCACCCTTGCCCTGGCGCCTCTCCCCCTCCCGTCACACCTCCATACTCCCAACGCAGGGCGCCCGGCGAAGCCCTGCTGCGATCTCCACTGCATCCGTCATCACGCCGTCGTGCTGCCGGATCTCTGACGACTTCTCCTCCCCCCTTGCTGGATCAAGAAGGAGGTGACGTTGTTGCACCGTACGTGTGTTGAACGCGGAGGTGCCGTCCATTCGGCGCTAGATCATCGGTGACGAAGAACGTGAAGAGTACGACTACTTCATCCACACTTCGTAGAAAGCTTCCGCACGCGATCTACATAACGGTATGTAGATGCACTCTTACTTGCTCATTGCTAGATTTCTCCATAGTTGGATCTTGGTGAAAGCGTAGAAATTTTTTGAATTATGCTACGTTCCCCAACAGTGGCATCTGAGCCTAGGTTTTATGCGTAGCATCTTGCACGAGTAGAACACAAAGCAGTTGTGGACGTTTGATTTTGTTCAACTTTCTTACCGTTACTAGTCAATATTGATTCGGCGGTATTGTGGGATGAAGCGGCCCGGATCGACCTTACACGTACGCTTACGTGAGACTGGTTCCACCGACAGACATGCACTAGATGCATAAGGTGGCTGGCGGGTGTCTGTCTCTCCTACTTTAGTCGGATCGGATTCGATGAAAAGGGTCCTTATGAAGGGTAAATAGAAGTTGACAAATCACGTTGTGGTTTTGGCGTAGGTAAGAAACGTTCTTGCTAGAAATCCTATAGAAGCCACGTAAAACTTGCAACAACAATTAGAGGACGTCTAACTTGTTTTTGCAGCATGTGCTATGTGGCGTGGTATGGCCAAAACGAAGATGTGATGAATGATATATGTGATGTATGAGATTGATCATGTTTTTGTAATAGGGAATCACGACTTGCATGTCGATGAACTTGACAACCGGCAGGAGCCATAGGAGTTGTCTTAATTATTGTATGACCTGCGTGTCACTGAATAACGCCATGTAATTACTTTACTTCATTGCTAAACGTTAGCTATAGTAGTAGAAGTAATAGTTGGCGTGACGACTTCTTCAAGACACGATGATGGAGATCATGATGATGAAGATCATGGTGTCGAGCCGGTGACAAGATGATCATGGTGCCCCGAAGATGGAGATCCAAGGAGCAAGATGATATTGGCCATATCATGTCACTTTAATTGATTGCATGTGATGTTTATCATGTTTATGCATCTTGTTTACTTAGAACGACGGTACTAAATAAGATGATCTCTCACTAAAATTTCAAGTATTGTGTTTCCCCTAACTGTGCACCGTTGCTAAAGCTCGTTGCTCCGAAGCACCACGTGATGATCGGGTGTGATAGGTTCTAACGTTCGCATACAACGGGTGTAAGACAGATTTACACACGCGATACACTTAGGGTTCACTTGACGAGCCTAGCATGTACAGACATGGCCTCGGAACACGGAAGACCGAAAGGTCGAACATGAGTCGTATAGAAGATACGATCAACATGAAGATGTTCACCGTTGATGACTAGTCCGTCTCACGTGATGATCGGACACGGACTACTCGATTCGGATCGTGTATTACTTAGATGACTAGAGAGATGTCATTCTGAGTGGGAGTTCATTATAATTTGATTAAGATGAACTTAATTATCATGAACTTAGTCTAAATTCTTTACAATATCTCTTGTAGATCAAATGGCCCACGCTCAGGTTTCCCTCAACTTCAACGCATTCCTAGAGAAAACCAAGCTGAAAGACGATGGTAGCAACTATACGGATTGGGTCCGTAACCTGAGGATTATCCTCATAGTTGCCAAGAGATCATATGTCCTAGAAGCACCGCTAGGTGATGCACCTGCTCCCGATGCGGCCCAAGACGTTCTGAACGTTTGGCAGTCGCGTAGTGATGATTACTCCCTGGTTCAGTGCGGCATGCTTTACAACTTAGAGTCGGGGCTCAAAAAGCGTTTTGAGCACCAGGAGCATATGAGATGTTCGAAGAGCTGAAAATGGTTTTCCAAGCTCATGCCCGAGTCGAGAGATATGATGTCTCCAACGCATTTTACAGCTGTAAGATGGAGAAGAACAGTTCTGTCAGTGAGCACATCCTCAAGATTTCAGGATTGCACAACCGGTTGTCTCAGCTAGGAATGAATCTCCCAGATGAAGCGGTCGTTGACAGAATCCTCCAGTCGCTCCCACCAAGCTTCAAGAGCTTCGTGTTGAACTTTAATATGCAGGGGATGGAGAAGTCCATTCCCGAGGTATATTCAATGCTGAAATCAGCGGAGGTAGACATCAAGAAAGAACATCAAGTGTTGATGGTCAATAAAACCACTAAGTTCAAGAAAGGCAAGGGTAAGAAGAACTTCAAGAAGGACGGCAAGGGAGTTGCCGCGCCTGGTAAGCCTGTTACCGGGAAGAAGCCAAAGTATGGACCCAATCCTGAGACAGAGTGCTTTTATTGCAAGGGAACGGGTCACTGGAAGCGGAACTGCCCCAAATACTTAGCAGACAAGAATGCCGGCAACGTCAAAGGTATATATGATATACATGTTATTGATGTGTACCTTACCAGCACTCGTAGTAGCTCCTGGGTATTCGATACCGGTGCAGTTGCTCACATTTGTAACTCAAAACAGGAGCTGCGGAATAAACGGAGACTGGCGAAGGATGAGGTGACGATGCGAGTCGGGAATGGTTCCAAGGTCGATGTGATCGCCGTCGGCACGCTACCTCTACATCTACCCTCGGGATTAGTTTTAAACCTCAATAATTGTTATTTAGTACCAGCTTTGAGCATGAACATTGTTTCTGGATCTCGTCTTATGCGAGATGGCTACTCTTTCAAATCGGAGAATAATGGTTGTTCTATTTATTTGAGAGATATGTTTTATGGTCATGCCCCGCTGGTCAATGGTTTATTTTTGATGAATCTCGAACGTAGTGATACACATATTCATAGTGTAGATGCCAGAAGATATAAAGTTGATAATGATAGTCCCACATACTTGTGGCATTGCCGCCTTGGTCATATTGGTGTCAAACGTATGAAGAAGCTCCATTCAGATGGACTTCTGGAGTCTCTTGATTATGAATCATTTGACACGTGTGAACCATGCCTCTTGGGCAAGATGACCAAGACTCCGTTCTCCGGAACAATGGAGCGAGCAACCAACTTGTTGGAAATCATACATACCGATGTGTGCGGTCCAATGAGTGTTGAGGCTCGCGGAGGCTACCGTTATGTTCTCACCCTCACAGATGACTTGAGTAGATATGGGTATATCTATTTGATGAAACACAAGTCTGAGACCTTTGAAAAGTTCAAGGAATTTCAGAATGAGGTTGAGAATCAACGTGACAGAAAAATAAAGTTCTTGCGATCGGATCATGGGGGTGAATATTTAAGTCATGAATTTGGCACACACCTTAGAAGCTGTGGAATTGTTTCACAATTGACACCGCCCGGAACACCTCAACGTAACGGTGTGTCCGAACGTCGAAATCGTACTCTGTTGGACATGGTGCGATCTATGATGTCCCTCACCGATTTACCGCTATCTTTTTGGGGTTATGCTTTAGAGACTGCCGCATTCACTTTAAATAGGGCTCCGTCGAAATCCGTTGAGACGACTCCGTATGAACTTTGGTTTGGCAAGAAACCGAAGCTGTCGTTTCTGAAAGTTTGCGGTTGCGATGCTTATGTCAAGAAACTTCAACCTGAAAAGCTCGAACCCAAATCGGAAAAATGTGTCTTCATAGGATACCCAAAGGAAACGATTGGGTACACCTTCTACCACAGATCCGAAGGCAAAGTCTTTGTTGCCAAGAATGGATGCTTTCTAGAGAAAGAGTTTCTCTCGAAAGAAGTGAGTGGGAGGAAAGTAGAACTTGATGAGGTGACAGTCACCCCTCCTGTATCGGAAAGTAGCGCAGCGCAGGAAACTGTTCCTGAGGTGCCTGCACCGACAAGGGAGGAAGTTAATGATAATGATCATGAAGAAACTGATCAAGTTACTACTGAACTTCGAAGGTCCACAAGGGCACGTTCTGCACCAGAGTGGTACGGCAACCCTGTACTGGAAATCATGTTGTTAGACAACGGTGAACCTTCGAACTATGAAGAAGCGATGGCGGGCCCAGATTCCAATAAATGGTTTGGAGCCATGAAATCCGAGATAGAATACATGTATGAAAACAAAGTATGGACTTTGGTGGACTTGCCTGATGATAGGCACGCCATAGAAAATAAATGGATATTTAAGAAGAAGACAGACGCGGATGGTAATGTGACCATCTATAAGGCTCGGCTTGTCGCTAAGGGTTATCGACAAGTTCAAGGGATTGACTACGACGAGACTTTCTCTCCCGTAGCGATGCTGAAGTCAGTCAGAATCATGTTAGCTATTGCCGCATTCTATGATTATGAGATATGGCAAATGGACGTCAAAACAGCATTCCTTAATGGCTTCCTCAAGGAAAAGTTGTATATGATGCAACCGGAAGGTTTTGTCGATCCAGAGAACGCTAACAAGGTATGCAACCTCCAGCGCTCGATCTACGGGCTAGTGCAAGCATCTCGGAGTTGGAATATTCGCTTTGATGAGGTGATCAAAGCGTTTGGCTTTATACAGACTTATGGAGAAGCCTGTATTTACAAGAAAGTGAGTGGGAGCTCTGTGGCATTTCTCATATTATATGTGGATGACATATTGCTGATGGGAAATGATATAGAATTCTTGGAAAATGTAGAGGCCTACTTGAACAAAAGTTTTTCAATGAAGGACCTTGGAGAAGCTGCTTACATATTAGGCATCAAAATCTATAGAGATAGATCGAGACGCCTCATTGGTCTTTCACAAAGTACATACCTTGACAAAATATTGAAGAAGTTCAATATGGATCAGTCAAAGAAAGGATCCTTGCCTGTTTTGCAAGGTATGAGATTGAGCAAAGCTCAGTCGCCGACCACGGCAGAAGATAGAGAAAAGATGAGTGTCATTCCCTATGCCTCGGCCATAGGTTCTATCATGTATGCCATGCTGTGTACCAGACCTGATGTGAACCTTGCCATAACTTTGGTAGGGAGGTACCAAAGTGATCCCGGTACGGAACACTAGACAGCGGTCAAGAACATCCTGAAGTACCTGAAAAGGACTAAGGATATGTTTCTCATTTATGGAGGTGACGAAGAGCTCGTCGTAAAGGGTTACGTCGATGCTAGCTTCGACACAGATCTGGATGACTCTAAGTCATAAACCAGATACGTGTATATTTTGAATGGAGGGGCAGTCAGCTGGTGCAGTTGCAAGCAAAGTGTGGTGGCAGCATCTACATGTGAAGCGGAGTACATAGCTGCTTCTGAAGCAGCGCAGGAAGGAGTCTGGATGAAGGAGTTCATCACCGACCTAGGAGTCATTCCAAGCGCGTCAAGCCCGATGACTCTCTTCTGTGACAACACTGGTGCTATTGCTATTACCAAGGAGCCCAGGTTTCACAAGAAGACCAAGCACATCAAGCGCCGTTTCAACTCCATCTGGAATTATGTTCAGGATGGAGACATAGATATTTGTAAAGTGCATACGGATCTGAATGTCGCAGACCCGTTGACTAAACCTCTTTCACGGGCAAAACATGATCAACACCAGAACTCTATGGGTGTTCGATTCATCACAATGTAACTAGATTATTGACTCTAGTGCAAGTGGGAGACTGTTGGAGATATGCCCTAGAGGCAATAATAAAAGCATTATTATTATATCTCCTTGTTCATGATAATTGTCTGTTATTCATGCTTGAATTGTATTGTACGGAAACAGCGATACATGTGTGAATACACAGACCACATTGAGTCCCTGGTAGGCCTCTAGTTGCCAGCTCGTTGATCAACAGATGGTCACGGTTTCCTGACCATGGACATAGGATGTCAGTGATAACGGGATCACATCATTAAGAGAATGATGTGATGGACAAGACCCAAACTTGAGCATAACACGAGATCGTATAGTTCGTAATGCATAAGCTTTTCGGTGTCAAGTATTTATTCCTTAGACCATGAGGTTGTACAACTCCCGGATACCGTAGGAGTACTTTGGGTGTGCCAACCGTCACAACGTAACTGGGTGGCTATAAAGGTACGCATCGGGTATCTCCGAAAGTGTCTGTTGAGTTGGTACGAACCGAGACTGGGATGTTGTCACTCCGTATGACGGAGAGGTACCTCTGGGCCCACTCGGTAAGACATCATCATAATGAGCTCAATGTGACTAAGTAGTTAGTCACGGGATGATGGATTACGGATCGAGTAAAGAGACTTGCCATGACGAGATTGAACAAGGTATCGGGGATATCGACGATCGAATCTCGGGCAAGTACCGTACCGATGGACAAAGGGAATAACATACGGGATTGAGTGAATCCTTGACACGGTGGTTCATCCGATGAAGATCATCGAGGAACACGTGGGAACCAACATGGGTATCCAGATCCCGCTGTTGGTTATTGACCTGAGAGTGTTCTCGGTCATCTCTACGTGTCTCCCGAACCCGTAGGGTCTACACACTTAAGGTTCGGTAACGCTAGGGTCGTAGAGATAAATGCACGTGGAAACCCAAAAGTTGTTCGGAGTCCCGGATGAGATCCCGGACGTCACGAGGAGTTCCGGAATGGTCCGGTGGTAAAGATTGATATATAGGAAGTCCAGTTTCGGCCAACGGGTGATCTCCGGGGGTCACCGGGAGCGTCCCGGGACCACCGGAGGGGCCCCGAGGGTCCACCGGGTGGGGCCACCCATCCCGGTGGGGCCCCTAGGCCGCAAGGGGAAGTGTCCAGCCCCTCTGGGCTGGCGCACCACTAGTGGCCCACCTCCCCATGCGCCTAGGGTTAAAACCCTAAGGGGAGGGGGGCCACCACTTGCCTTGGGGGGCAAGGACTCCCCCCTGGCCGCCGCCCCCCCTGCAGATTGGATCTGCAGGGGCCCTGGCGCACCCCCCTGGCCCCTATATATATGTGGGAGGGGAGAGGGCTGCCGCACCCTTGCCCTGGCGCCTCTCCTCCTCCCGTCACACCTCCATACTCCCAACGCAGGGCGCCCGGCGAAGCCCTGCTGCGATCTCCACTGCATCCGTCATCACGCCGTCGTGCTGCCGGATCTCTGACGACTTCTCCTCCCCCCTTGCTGGATCAAGAAGGAGGTCACGTTGCTGCACCGTACGTGTGTTGAACGCGGAGGTGCCGTCCATTCGGCGCTAGATCATCGGTGACGAAGAACGTGAAGAGTACGACTACTTCATCCACACTTCGTTGAAAGCTTCTGCACGCGATCTACATAACGGTATGTAGATGCACTCTTACTTGCTCGTTGCTAGATGTCTCCATAGTTGGATCTTGGTGAAAGCGTAGAAATTTTTTGAATTATGCTACGTTCCCCAACAGTGGCATCTGAGCCTAGGTTTTATGCGTAGCATCTTGCACGAGTAGAACACAAAGCAGTTGTGGGCGTTTGGTTTTGTTCAACTTTCTTACCGTTACTAGTCAATCTTGATTCGGCGGTATTGTGGGATGAAGCGGCCCGGACCGACCTTACACGTACGCTTACGTGAGACTGGTTCCACCGACAGACATGCACTAGATGCATAAGGTGGCTGGCGGGTGTCTGTCTCTCCTACTTTAGTCGGATCGGATTCGATGAAAAGGGTCCTTATGAAGGGTAAATAGAAGTTGACAAATCACGTTGTGGTTTTGGCGTAGGTAAGAAACGTTCTTGCTAGAAATCCTATAGAAGCCACGTAAAACTTGCAACAACAATTAGAGGACGTCTAACTTGTTTTTGCAGCATGTGTTTTGTGACGTGGTATGGCCAAGAACGAAGATGTGATGTATGAGATTGATCATGTTTTTGTAATAGGGAATCACGACTTGCATGTCGATGAACTTGACAACCGGCAGGAGCCATAGGAGTTGTCTTTATTATTGTATGACCTGCGTGTCACTGAATAACGCCATGTAATTACTTTACTTCGTTGCTAAACGTTAGCTATAGTAGTAGAAGTAATAGTTGGCGTGACGACTTCCTCAAGACACGATGATGGAGATCATGATGATGAAGATCATGGTGTCGAGCCGGTGACAAGATGATCATGGTGCCCCGAAGATGGAGATCCAAGGAGCAAGATGATATTGGCCATATCATGTCACTATAATTGATTGCATGTGATGTTTATCATGTTTTTGCATCTTGTTTACTTAGAACGACGGTAGTAAATAAGATGATCTCTCACTAAAATTTCAAGTAATGTGTTTCCCCTAACTGTGCACCGTTGCTAAAGCTCGTTGCTCCGAAGCACCACGTGATGATCGGGTGTGATAGGTTCTAACGTTCGCATACAACGGGTGTAAGACAGATTTACACACGCGATACACTTAGGGTTCACTTGACGAGCCTAGCATGTACAGACATGGCCTCGGAACACGGAAGACCGAAAGGTCGAACACGAGTCGTATAGAAGATACGATCAACATGAAGATGTTCACCGTTGATGACTAGTCCGTCTCACGTGATGATCGGACACGGACTACTCGATTCGGATCGTGTATTACTTAGATGACTAGAGAGATGTCATTCTGAGTGGGAGTTCATTATAATTTGATTAAGATGAACTTAATTATCATGAACTTAGTCTAAATTCTTTACAATATCTCTTGTAGATCAAATGGCCCAAGCTCAGGTTTCCCTCAACTTCAACACATTCCTAGAGAAAACCAAGCTGAAAGACGATGGTAGCAACTATACGGATTGGGTCCGTAACCTGAGGATTATCCTCATAGCTACCAAGAGATCATATGTCCTAGAAGCACCGCTAGGTGATGCACCTGCTCCCGATGCGGCCCAAGACGTTCTGAACGTTTGGCAGTCGCGTAGTGATGATTACTCCCTGGTTCAGTGCGGCATGCTTTACAGCTTAGAGTCGGGGCTCAAAAAGCGTTTTGAGCACCACGGAGCATATGAGATGTTCGAAGAGCTGAAAATGGTTTTCCAAGCTCATGCCCGAGTCGAGAGATATGATGTCTCCAACGCATTTTACAGCTGTAAGATGGAGGAGAACAGTTCTGTCAGTGAGCACGTCCTCAAGATTTCAGGATTGCACAACCGGTTGTCTCAGCTGGGAATGAATCTCCCAGATGAAGCGGTCGTTGACAGAATCCTCCAGTCGCTCCCACCAAGCTTCAAGAGCTTCGTGTTGAACTTTAATATGCAGGGGATGGAGAAGTCCATTCCCGAGGTATATTCAATGCTGAAATCAGCGGAGGTAGACATCAAGAAAGAACATCAAGTGTTGATGGTCAATAAAACCACTAAGTTCAAGAAAGGCAAGGGTAAGAAGAACTTCAAGAAGGATGGCAAGGGAGTTGCCGCGCCTGGTAAGCCTGTTACCGGGAAGAAGCCAAAGTATGGACCCAAGCCTGAGACAGAGTGCTTTTATTGCAAGGGACCGGGTCACTGGAAGCGGAACTGCCCCAAATACTTAGCAGACAAGAAGGCCGGCAACGTCAAAGGTATATATGATATACATGTTATTGATGTGTACCTTACCAGCACTCGTAGTAGCTCCTGGGTATTCGATACCGGTGCAGTTGCTCACATTTGTAACTCAAAACAGGAGCTGCGGAATAAACGGAGACTGGCGAAGGATGAGGTGACGATGCGAGTCGGGAATGGTTCCAAGGTCGATGTGATCGCCGTCGGCACGCTACCTCTACATCTACCCTCGGGATTAGTTTTAAACCTCAATAATTGTTATTTAGTACCAGCTTTGAGCATGAACATTGTTTCTGGATCTCGTCTTATGCGAGATGGCTACTCTTTCAAATCGGCGAATAATGGTTGTTCTATTTATTTGAGAGATATGTTTTATGGTCATGCCCCGCTGGTCAATGGTTTATTTTTGATGAATCTCGAACGTAGTGATACACATATTCATAGTGTAGATGCCAAAAGATATAAAGTTGATAATGATAGTCCCACATATACTTGTGGCATTGCCGCCTTGGTCATATTGGTGTCAAACGTATGAAGAAGCTCCATTCAGATGGACTTCTGGAGTCTCTTGATTATGAATCATTTGACACATGCGAACCATGCCTCTTGGGCAAGATGACCAAGACTCCGTTCTCCGGAACAATGGAGCGAGCAACCAACTTGTTGGAAATCATACATACCGATGTGTGCGGTCCAATGAGTGTTGAGGCTCGCGGAGGCTACCGTTATGTTCTCACCCTCACAGATTACTTGAGTAGATATGGGTATATCTATTTGATGAAACACAAGTCTGAGACCTTTGAAAAGTTCAAGGAATTTCAGAATGAGGTTGAGAATCAACGTGACAGAAAAATAAAGTTCTTGCGATCGGATCGCGGGGGTGAATATTTAAGTCATGAATTTGGCACACACCTTAGAAGCTGTGGAATTGTTTCACAATTGACACCGCCCGGAACACCTCAACGTAACGGTGTGTCCGAACGTCGAAATCGTACTCTGTTGGACATGGTGCGATCTATGATGTCCCTCACCGATTTACCGCTATCTTTTTGGGGTTATGCTTTAGAGACTGCCGCATTCACTTTAAATAGGGCTCCGTCGAAATCCGTTGAGACGACTCCGTATGAACTTTGGTTTGGCAAGAAACCGAAGCTGTCGTTTCTGAAAGTTTGCGGTTGCGATGCTTATGTCAAGAAACTTCAACCTGAAAAGCTCGAACCCAAATCGGAAAAATGCGTCTTCATAGGATACCCAAAGGAAACGATTGGGTACACCTTCTACCACAGATCCGAAGGCAAAGTCTTTGTTGCCAAGAATGGATGCTTTCTAGAGAAAGAGTTTCTCTCGAAAGAAGTGAGTGGGAGGAAAGTAGAACTTGATGAGGTGACAGTCACCCCTCCTGTACCGGAAAGTAGCGCAGCGCAGGAAACTGTTCCTGAGGTGCCTGCACCGACAAGGGAGGAAGTTAATGATAATGATCATGAAGAAACTGATCAAGTTACTACTGAACTTCGAAGGTCCACAAGGGCACGTTCCGCACCAGAGTGGTACGGCAACCCTGTACTGGAAATCATGTTGTTAGACAACGGTGAACCTTCGAACTATGAAGAAGCGATGGCGGGCCCAGATTCCAATAAATGGCTTGGAGCCATGAAATCCGAGATAGAATACATGTATGAAAACAAAGTATGGACTTTGGTGGACTTGCCTGATGATAGGCACGCCATAGAAAATAAATGGATATTTAAGAAGAAGACAGACGCGGATGGTAATGTGACCATCTATAAGGCTCGGCTTGTCGCTAAGGGTTATCGACAAGTTCAAGGGATTGACTACGACGAGACTTTCTCTCCCGTAGCGATGCTGAAGTCAATCAGAATCATGTTAGCTATTGCCGCATTCTATGATTATGAGATATGGCAAATGGACGTCAAAACAGCATTCCTTAATGGCTTCCTCAAGGAAGAGTTGTATATGATGCAACCGGAAGGTTTTGTCGATCCAGAGAACGCTAACAAGGTATGCAACCTCCAGCGCTCGATCTACGGGCTAGTGCAAGCATCTCGGAGTTGGAATATTCGCTTTGATGAGGTGATCAAAGTGTTTGGCTTTATACAGACTTATGGAGAAGCCTGTATTTACAAGAAAGTGAGTGGGAGCTCTGTGGCATTTCTCATATTATATGTGGATGACATATTGCTGATGGGAAATGATATAGAATTCTTGGAAAATGTAAAGGCCTACTTGAACAAAAGTTTTTCAATGAAGGACCTTGGATAAGCTTCTTACATATTAGGCATCAAAATCTATAGAGATAGATCGAGACGCATCATTGGTCTTTCACAAAGTACATACCTTGACAAAATATTGAAGAAGTTCAATATGGATCAGTCAAAGAAAGGATGCTTACCTGTTTTGCAAGGTATGAGATTGAGCAAAGCTCAGTCGCCGACCACGGCAGAAGATAGAGAAAAGATGAGTGTCATTCCCTATGCCTCGGCCATAGGTTCTATCATGTATGCCATGCTGTGTACCAGACCTGATGTGAACCTTGCCATAAGTTTGGTAGGGAGGTACCAAAGTGATCCCGGTACGGAACACTGGACAGCGGTCAAGAACATCCTGAAGTACCTGAAAAGGACTAAGGATATGTTTCTCGTTTATGGAGGTGACGAAGAGCACGTCGTAAAGGGTTACGTCGATGCTAGCTTCGACACAGATCTGGATGACTCTAAGTCACAAACCGGATACGTGTATATTTTGAATGGAGGGGCAGTCAGCTGGTGCAGTTGCAAGCAAAGCGTGGTGGCAGCATCTACATGTGAAGCGGAGTACATAGCTGCTTCTGAAGCAGCGCAGGAAGGAGTCTGGATGAAGGAGTTCATCACCGACCTAGGAGTCATTCCAAGCGCGTCAAGCCCGATGACTCTCTTCTGTGACAACACTGGTGCTATTGCTATTACCAAGGAGCCCAGGTTTCACAAGAAGACCAAGCACATCAAGCGCCGTTTCAACACCATCCGGAATTATGTTCAAGATGGAGACATAGATATTTGTAAAGTGCATACGGATCTGAATGTCGCAGACCCGTTGACTAAACCTCTTTCACGGGCAAAACATGATCAACACCATAACTCTATGGGTGTTCGATTCATCACAATGTAACTAGATTATTGACTCTAGTGCAAGTGGGAGACTGTTGGAGATATGCCCTAGAGGCAATAATAAAAGCATTATTATTATATCTCCTTGTTCATGATAATTGTCTGTTATTCATGCTTGAATTGTATTGTACGGAAACAACGATACATGTGTGAATACACAGACCACATTGAGTCCCTGGTAGGCCTCTAGTTGCCAGCTCGTTGATCAACAGATGGTCACGGTTTCCTAACCATGGACATAGGATGTCAGTGATAACGGGATCACATCATTAAGAGAATGATGTGATGGACAAGACCCAAACTTGAGCATAACACGAGATCGTATAGTTCGTAATGCATAAGCTTTTCGGTGTCAAGTATTTATTCCTTAGACCATGAGGTTGTACAACTCCCGGATACCGTAGGAGTACTTTGGGTGTGCCAACCGTCACAACGTAACTGGGTGGCTATAAAGGTACGCATCGGGTATCTCCGAAAGTGTCTGTTGAGTTGGTACGAACCGAGACTGGGATGTTGTCACTCCGTATGACGGAGAGGTACCTCTGGGCCCACTCGGTAAGACATCATCATAATGAGCTCAATGTGACTAAGTAGTTAGTCACGGGATGATGGATTACGGATCGAGTAAAGAGACTTGCCATGACGAGATTGAACAAGGTATCGGGGATACCGACGATCGAATCTCGGGCAAGTACCGTACCGATGGACAAAGGGAATAACATACGGGATTGAGTGAATCCTTGACACGGTGGTTCATCCGATGAAGATCATCGAGGAACACATGGGAACCAACATGGGTATCCAGATCCCGCTGTTGGTTATTGACCTGAGAGTGTTCTCGGTCATGTCTACGTGTCTCCCGAACCCGTAGGGTCTACACACTTAAGGTTCGGTAACGCTAGGGTCGTAGAGATAAATGCACGTGGAAACCCGAAAGTTGTTCGGAGTCCCGGATGAGATCCCGGACGTCACGAGGAGTTCCGGAATGGTCCGGAGGTAAAGATTGATATATAGGAAGTCCAGTTTCGGCCAACGGGTGATCTCCGGGGGTCACCGGGAGCATCCCGGGACCACCGGAGGGGCCCCGGGGGTCCACCGGGTGGGGCCACCCATCCCGGTGGGGCCCCTAGGCCGCAAGGGGAAGTGTCCAGCCCCTCTGGGCTGGCGCATCACTAGTGGCCCACCTTCCCATGCGCCTAGGGTTAAAACCCTAAGGGGAGGGGGGCCACCACTTGCCTTGGGGGGCAAGGACTCCCCCCTGGCCGCCGCCCCCCCTGCAGATTGGATCTGCAGGGGCCCTGGCGCACCCCCTGGCCCCTATATATATGTGGGAGGGGAGAGGGCTGCCGCACCCTTGCCCTGGCGCCTCTCCCCCTCCCGTCACACCTCCATACTCCCAACGCAGGGCGCCCGGCGAAGCCCTGCTGCGATATCCACTGCATCCGTCATCACGCCGTCGTGCTGCCGGATCTCTGACGACTTCTCCTCCCCCCTTGCTGGATCAAGAAGGAGGTGACGTTGCTGCACCGTACGTGTGTTGAACGCGGAGGTGCCGTCCGTTCGGCGCTAGATCATTGGTAACGAAGAACGTGAAGAGTACGACTACTTCATCCACACTTCGTTGAAAGCTTCCGCACGCGATCTACATAACGGTATGTAGATGCACTCTTACTTGCTCGTTGCTACATGTCTCCATAGTTGGATCTTGGTGAAAGCGTAGAAATTTTTTGAATTATGCTACGTTCCCCAACACAAGACAGTCCTTAACTTCGCCTTGAGCTATCTTCGTGTTTTCCTCGTCGGACCTCTCATATGGTAACTTCTCTAGAGGCGTGAGAGAAGGACCGAATCTGCATCGCCTCCCGCCTCTGGCTGTACTGCTAGACGTCGCCAGACCAGACGAAGCGGCTGTCTTTTTTCCTTGCTTACGCGCCGGAGCAGGAGCAGCCGGAGTGGCGGCAGGTCTCTTCCGCCCTTGCTGACTATGCGGAGAAAGAGGAGCAGGCTGGCTGCTCGGGCGCGCCGGCGGCGAAGGAGGCGGAGTGCCGCCACGCGCCGGCGGCGAAGGAGGCGGAGTGCCGCCACGCGCCGGAGAAGGAGCCGGAGTGCCCTGATCGTCACTCGCCGGACGAGGAGGCGGTGGAGCAAGCGGTGGAGGAGGCGGAGTGCCCTGACTCGCCGGAGGAGGAGGAGGAGGAGGCAGAGGCGTCTAGTTGAGAATGTTGATGAGGTCCTTCCGCCATAGGCATGGAGTCTTCAGTGAAGAACCCAGCCGAGTCTCCCCTTCACTGGTAGGGTGGTCAAGCTGGAGCTCCTCAAATCCCTCCGTTATTTCATCCACCATCACCCTAGCATATCCTTCTGGAATCGGCCGGCAGTGAAAAGTGTCGCCGGGTCCAGAAGGATAAACAGAGACAGCAGCCGCCTTGACCTTCATATTCATCCACTGCGCCATAAGGTGGCAATTTTGTGCGTGCGTGATAGCATCCACGGGATACCTGGCAGTAGCCGTCAAGACAGGCTCCGGCTGAAGCAGCTCGGTGGAAGCCACGCTGCTTCTCCGCTGAGATGGCGGGGTAGCTTCGGGGGAAGCTTCGGCAATTCTTTTGTCCCGATTTGCTTCCCGTTCCTCTATCGCTTGTATTCTGGCCCGCAGCGCCTGCAGTTCGGTCTGCTCCATTTTCTTCCTCCTCTCGTGGCTTTTGTAGCTGCCTGCGTCCGGAAACCCAGTACGCCACGGAAGGGAGCCTGGCGTGCCTCGTGTCCGTCCAGGGTGCTCAGGATTCTCGAGGGCCATTGTTAGCTCGTCGTTCTCTCTGTCGGGGAAGAACGTCCCTTCATGCGCTGCTTTGATATACTGCCGCATCTTCCTGAGTGGTGTTTCCAATTGCTTGTCCGTCCAAATGCACCACCCTGATACATGGTCCAAGGTTCCGCCAGCCCCGAAGAACCAAGTCCGGCAACGGTCTGGCCAGTGCATTGTCTCTGGTTCGATCCCTTTCTGAAGCAGATCATTCTCAGCCTTGGCCCACTTAGGCCGGGCTCTGAGGTAGCCACATGACCCCGTGCGATGGTGATGCTTCTTCTTCGCAGCATTTATCCGGATTGTATCCGACATCTTCTGACTCTTTTCCGATGTCTTATGGGCCAAAAATGCGGGCCAGTCATCTTTGATCTTCTCATATATGCCCAGGAATTCTAGAGTCTTTTTATCTTTGACAAACGTATTCAGTTTTTTCTTCCATGCCCTGAATTGGTCTGCCATCTTCGAAAGTGCAGCAGACTTGATTAACTCCTCTTTAACTGGATGCGCCGGATCATCCTCTCGCGGTAGGATGAAATTTGACTTCAGCTCAGTCCAAAGATCTTTTTTCTGCATATCAGTGACATAAGTCACCTGAGCGTCATTTGCAGCCGGCTTTAACCATTGATGGATGCTGATCGGGATCTTGTCCCTAACCAGAACCCCGCACTGATTAACAAATGTGTTCTTTGTCCGGATGGGGTCAATCAGCTCGCGGGAGCGCGAGATTTCTGAGATCTGAAACTTTTCATCCGGCCTCAACTTTTTCTTCGCGCCTCGTCTCTTTACCGAAGATTTGCTCGATCCGGAGGGCTAGAAAAAGGAACAAAGACGAGAGTTAATGAATGCATCAATTAACTAGTCAGTAGAGGCTTAACTAACATATATACCTCCTCGCCGGACTCGGTTCGGTCACCGGAGCCAGCATCACGGTCTCCTTCTTGCACCGGCATTGGGTCACCGGAGCCGTCCTCACGGTCTACTTCTTCCATGTGCATTGGGTCACCGGATCCATCAATATCATAGCCTAGATCTTCCAGCTGCACCTCTTTTTCGACCTGCTCATCGATGTCGTTGAGAAACGACAAGACGGCATTTTGTCCGTCTGCGATTATGTCCATCAACATCGCTTCTTGTGCTAGGTCTCGGGTGTTGTCGTCCATAGTTTCTACAAATATTTACAACATGCCAATTATTATTCAAACATGACAGATGGATATATTAATGGCAAACGTAGAACTAGCTTCGACCCTCGACCCCTGGACGACCCTCGACTGCTCGGCGATCCACAAACCCTAGACCCCCTCATGTCACATTTTGTCTAGTGTCAAAGGATTCAACAAAACCAATACTTCATCATTAGGCGAAAGTAACAGTAGCATGATGGTACGAAGCTCTCCAAAGTGGTTTTGGAACGGAGCCCCGGATAGGATAATTCGTAACAAAAGACGGATTATCGTATCAGGAACTCCGTTCCAAAACAACTTTGCATAACTTCGTACCAACATGCCCCGGTTACTTCTGGCAAATGATGAAGTCATGGAATTCTTCAATACTTTGACACTAGCTAGGCAACCTCTCGACCCCCCCAACTGCTCGGCGATCCACAACCCTAGACCCCCTCATGTCACATTTTGTCTAGTGTCAAAGGATTCAACAAAACCAATACTTCATCATTAGGCGAAAGTAACAGTAGCATGATGGTACGAAGCTCTCCAAAGTGGTTTTG
>LR738712.1:882794694-882806437 GCA_902687465.1 Secale cereale | reverse complement strand
CCGGGACTAAAGGTCCCTTTTCAGCAGCCCAAAGGGCGGGAAGGAGGTGCCTTTAGTCCCGGTTGGTGGCAGCAACCGGGACTAAAGGGGGGTATTAGTCCCGGTTTCAGCCACCAACCGGGACTAATGCCACCCTTTAGTCCCGGTTGGTGCCACCAACCGGGATCAAAGGCCTTGCTGGCGCGGTGCGGTGGGAAGTTTAGTCCCACCTCGCTAGTTGAGAGAGCTCGGGTGTGGTTTATAAGCGCTGCTGCGCCCACCCACTCGAGCTCCTCTCAATTGCAGGCTTCTGGGCCTAACTCTGCGCGCTGCCCTGTGAGCTTGCTGGGCCTTATAGTCCAGATGCATCCTGGGCTGTAGGCCTTGCTTTATTTATTTCTAAGTTGTTTTTTGCTGTATTTAGAATTTCTTTGTGAATATTATTGCTTTAGGTAAAACAAATTATAAACTTTCTGTTAGTGCAAGTAGTATTCAAATTTGAATAGTTTAAATTTGAAATTATTTGTTTTCTTTGTTGCTTTATTTATTTTATTTTATTTCTACTTACAACAAAATACTTATTGTTGCTATATTTTTTTTGCAAGTTTTTTTGTTTTGTTTTCTGCATTATTTATTTTCTCTTGTTTTTTGCTTTATTTTTTAATTCTTTCTGGTAAAACCAATTACAAACTTTCTGTTAGTGCAAGTAGTATTCAAATTTGAATAGTTTAAATTTGAAATTATTTGTTTTCTTTGTTGCTTTATTTATTTTATTTTGTTTCTACTTACAATGAAATACTTATTGTTGCTATTTTTTATTTTTTTGCAAGTTTTTTTTTGTTTTCTGCATTATTTATTTTCTTTTGTTTTTTGTTTTATTTTTTAATTCTTGCTGGTAAAACCAATTACAAACGAACAATGGTATCATACTCGTTTGTTACAAAGTTGGCATGGTATCATCATAATAGTTGCCGAAAAAAGTCTTCACTTTTTCTTCGCTTGTGTCATTTGCTTATTGCGCCGTAAGCATGGATAATCTTCATCGTTTATCAGGATGCTTGGGTCAGCCTTGACTTTGAAGGGAGGAATTTCATGAAACTTTTCATAATCTTCAGACATGTCTGTCTTGCCCTCCACTCCCAGGATGTCCCTTTTTCCTGAAAGAACTATGTGGCGCTTTGGCTCATCGTATGATGTATTCGCTTCCTTATCTTTTCTTTTTCTCGGTCTGGTAGACATGTCCTTCACATAGATAACCTGTGCCACATCATTGGCTAGGACGAACGGATCGTCAGTGTATCCAAGATTTTTCAGATCCACTGTTGTCATTCCGTACTGTGGGTCTACCTGTACCCCGCCTCCTGACAGATTGACCCATTTGCACTTAAACAAAGGGACCTTAAAATCATGTCCGTAGTCAAGTTCCCATATGTCCACTATGTAACCATAATATGTGTCCTTTCCCCTCTCGGTTGTTGCATCAAAGCGGACACCGCTGTTTTGGTTGGTGCTCTTTTGATCTTGGACAATCGTGCAAAATGTATTTCCATTTATCTCGTATCCTTTGTAAATCAATACAGTCGAAGATGGTCCCCTGGACAACAAGTACAACTCATCACAAACAGTGTTGTCACCTGTGAGACGTGTTTCCAACCAACCGCTGAAAGTCCTGATGTGTTCACGTGTAATCCAGTCGTCGCACTGCTCCGGGTGTTTGGAGTGCAGACTGTTCTTGTGTTCATCGACATACGGGGTCACTAATGTAGAGTTCTGTAGAACTGTGTAGTGTGCTTGACACCAAGAATATCCGTCCCTGCATATTATTGAGTCCCTTCCAAGCGTGCCTTTTCCAGTAAGTCTCCCCTCGTACCGCGATTTAGGGAGACCTATCTTATTAAGGCCAGGAATGAAGTCAACACAAAACCCGATGACATCCTCTGTTTGATGGCCCATGGAGATGCTTCCTTCTGGCCTAGCGCGGTTACGGACATATTTCTTTAGGACTCCCATGAACCTCTCAAAGGGGAACATATTGTGTAGAAATACGGGCCCCAGAATGACAATCTCATCGACTAGATGAACTAGGACGTGTGTCATGATATTGAAGAAGGATGGTGGGAACACAAGCTCGAAACTGACAAGACATTGCGCCACATCACTCCTTAGCCTTGGTACGATTTCTGGATCGATCACCTTCTAAGAGATTGCATTGAGGAATGCACATAGCTTCACAATGGCTAATCGGACGTTTTCCGGTAGAAGCCCCCTCAATGCAACCGGAAGCAGTTGCGTCATAATCACATGGCAGTCATGAGACTTTAGGTTCTGGAACTTTTTCTCTGCCATATTTATTATTCCCTTTATATTCGACGAGAAGCTAGTCGGGACCTTCATACTGAGCAGGCATTCAAAGAAGATTTCTTTCTCTTCTTTCGTAAGAGCATAGCTGGCAGGACCTTCATACTGCTTTGGAGGGATGCCGTCTTTTTCGTGCAAACATTGCAGGTCCTCCCGTGCCTCAGCTGTATCTTTTGTCTTTCCATACACGCCCAAGAAGCCTAGCAGGTTCACGCAAAGGTTCTTCGTCACGTGCATCACGTCGATTGAAGAGCGGACCTCTAGGTCTTTCCAGTAGGGTAGGTCCCAAAATATAGATTTCTTCTTCCACATGGGTGCGTGTCCCTCAGCGTCATTCGGAACAGCTAGTGCGCCGGGGCCCTTTCCAAAGATTACGTGTAAATCATTGACCATAGCAAGTACGTGATCACCGGTACGCATGGCGGGCTTCTTCCGGTGATCTGCCTCGCCTTTGAAATGCTTGCCTTTCTTTCGACATTGATGGTTGGTCGGAAGAAATCGACGATGGCCCAGGTACACATTCTTCCTGCACTTGTCCAGGTATATACTTTCAGTGTCATCTAAACAGTGCGTGCATGCGTGGTATCCTTTGTTTGTCTGTCCTGAAAGGTTACTGAGAGCGGGCCAATCGTTGATGGTCACGAACAGCAACGCCTTTAGGTCAAATTCCTCCTGTCTGTGCTCATCCCACGCACGTACACCATTTCCATTCCACAACTGTAAAAGTTCTTCAACTGATGGCCTTAGGTACACATCAATGTCGTTGTCGGGTTGCTTAGGGCCTTGGATGAGAACTGGCATCATAATGAACTTCCGCTTCATGCACATCCAAGGAGGAAGGTTATACATACATAGAGTCATGGGCCAGGTGATGTGATTGCTGCTCTGCTCTCCGAAAGGATTAATGCCATCCGCGCTTAAAGCAAACCATACGTTGCTTGCGTCCTTTGCAAACTCCTCCCAGTACTTTCTCTCGATTTTTCTCCACTGCGACCTGTCAGCGGGTGCTCTCAACTTCCCGTCTTTCTTACGGTCCTCACTGTGCCATCGCATCAACTTGGCATGCTCTCTGTTTCTAAACAAACATTTCAACCGTGGTATTATAGGAGCATACCACATCACCTTCGCAGGAACCCTCTTCCTGCCAGGCTCGCCATCAACATCACCAGGGTCATCTCGTCTGATCTTATACCGCAATGCACCGCATATCGGGCATGCGTTCAGATCCTTGTATGCACCGCGGTAGAGGATGCAGTCATTAGGGCATGCATGTATCTTCTGCACCTCCAATCCTAGAGGGCATACGACCTTCTTTGCTGCGTATGTACTATCGGGCAATTCGTTATCCTTTGGAAGCTTCTTCTTCAATATTTTCAGTAGCTTCTCAAATCCTTTGTCAGCCATTGCATTCTCTGCCTTCCACTGCAGCAATTCCAGTACGGTACCGAGCTTTGTGTTGCCATCTTCGCAATTGGGGTACAACCCTTTTTTGTGATCCTCTAACATGCTATCGAACTTCAGCTTCTCCTTTTGACTTTCGCATTGTGTCCTTGCATCGACAATGACCCGGCGGAGATCATCATTTGGTTCCTCTTGATCTTCAGCAGCTTCGCCCGTTGCAGCATCATTGGGCACATCGTCTGGTTCCTCTTGATCTTCACCATCTCCCCCCATTGCAGCATCACCGTATTCAGCGGGCACATAGTTGTCATCGTACTCTTCTTCTTCGCCGTCTTCCATCATAACCCCTATTTCTCCGTGCCTCGTCCAAACATTATAGTGTGGCATGAAACCCTTGTAAAGCAGGTGGGAGTGAAGGATTTTCCGGTTAGAGTAAGACATCGTATTCACACATTTAGTGCATGGACAACACATAAAACCATTCTGCTTGTTTGCCTCAGCCGCATTTAGAAACTCATGCACGCCCTTAATGTACTCGGAGGTGTGTCTGTCACCGTACATCCATTGCCGGTTCATCTGCGTGCATTATATATAATTAAGTATGTCAAAAACCATTACAGAACATCATAAATAGATAATTAAGTGACCAAATGGATAAAAGTTCATCATCACATTAAAACCAAAGTACATACATATATAGTTCTCATCTAACAACATATAGCTCTCCATACACATCGAAACTATGTAAAACTTTTCAATGCGAAAACAAATGTGATCATAATCGCAACCAAGGTAACAATTGATCCAACGGCATAATGATACCAAGCCTCGGTATGAATGGCATATTTTCTAATCTTTTTAATCTTCAACCGCATTGCATCCATCTTGATCTTGTGATCATCGACGACATCCGCAACATGCAACTCCAATATCATCTTCTCGTCCATAATTTTTTTATTTTTTCCTTCAAGAATTTGTTTTCTTCTTCAACTAAATTTAACCTCTCGACAATAGGGTCCATCTTGATCTTGTGATCATCGATGACTTCCGCAACATGCGACTCCAATTCCATCTTCTCCTCCTCCATTTTTTCCAATTTTTTCTTTAAGGAAATGTTTTCCTCTTCAACTAAATTTAACCTCTCCACGAGAGGGTCGGTTGGAATTTCCGGTTCAACTACCTCCTAGACATAATAAAACATCTATGCATGTCAGGTTGGTCGGCATAACTATCATAAACACTAAAACAATTAGTTATAAATTAAAGATAATATACCACATCCGAATCGTAGACAGGACGAGGGCCCACGTGGGCGGATATCAAAACCATCGCACTATATAATAACCAGCAATAATAAACGTAAGAAAATTAGACAAATATCTATCTAAAGCAATAATAACAAGCAATAATAAAAGTAAGAAAAGCATGGACATAACAAGAGGCTCACCACGGTGGTGCCGGTGACAAGATCGACGGGGGCGATCGACGGCGGCGAAGACAGGGACGGGACGTGACGGACCGCTAAACCTAGACAAATCTCGGAGAAAATAGAGCTTCGAGAGGAGAAAAGCTTAACTAGTGTGGCTCGGGCATACCACCGAACACGTTGTGTGCATAGGAGGTGAGCTAGAGCACCACTAACCCCTCTCCTCCTCGGCCAAAAAAAAACAGAGCAGTGAGCTCTGCTCTTGAGTGAGGGGTTATATATAGGCACCTCACTGGTCCCGGTTGGTGCTATGAACCGGGGCTAAAGGGGAGCCTTTGGTCCCGGTTCATATCACTAACCGGGACCAATGGTGGTGGGCCAGGACCAAGAGCCATTGGTCACGGTTTGTCGCTCCAACCGGGACCAAAAGGTCCAAACGAACCGGGACCAATGGCCCACGTGGCCCGGCCGGCCCCCTGGGCTCATGAACCGGGTCCAGTGCCCCCATTGGACCCGGTTCTAGATTGAACCGGGGCTAATGGGCTGGTCCAATGCCCTGTTTTCTACTAGTGTGTTAAGCCAATCCTCTCAGGATGAGTTGATCTTCGGTGGTACCTCGATCGCACATGAGATGTATATCGTCCAGCACAAACTCAATTCAACGGCCAGGATTCAAACAGTAGTAACAGTGGCATGTTTGTTCTGAACTAAAACGAAAGCGACTGAAAAAGCAAAGTAGTAATGCGAATGCTATTACCCGACGGATCCATCCATGAAACCATGTCCGTAGGTGATCGTTTCGTTCTTGTTGCACAAATCTCCTACATATGATATGTTGACAGCAGCCAGGAAAGCAATGCATGCAGCAAAATTCAGTCAAACGGTTCCTTCGGTTGAAGTTTACTTTAAATGGGAGGACAAGTAGCGTCACAGCAGGCAGCAACTTTTACTCCAAAAGAAAAGAATATAAGGCACTGAACTACTACATCTGTTCCTAAATGTAAGATGTTTTTGCAGTTCAACAGAGGGTGTAGCTCTTTAGGAGTCTCCAATTCAAGCAAGAAGAAACTAACTAACCCAATGTACGGCCCTACTTAAGCCCGAATGACAAAAGATGGACCAGGTGATTGATGTAACCAGGAAGTGCAGCTGAGCTCATCCTTGATGATCACATTCTCACTGACATATGTAGATACCACCCAGTAACTCCCTTGTCATCCTTGATACGGCTGTTCTTCACATGCCACCTCTGTTCCAAAAAAGGCAAAACAGAAAAAGCGTTGATCAGGATGGACGTAACTATTATCCACAAGATAATGAAAATCGGTAAAACAAGTAGTAGCACGACATCAGCCAAATTTTATGCGGCACATAATGATACAATTGCTCAAGCAATACGTACAGATAATTAAAAAGGCTCTGCTATCCCAAACCAACAAATATTTCTTTGGATGGCCCAAACAGTGAAACAAATACTGCTCATGGAAGGTAAAGCAGGTCACCCAAGAACTGTGTTTTCAGACTGGAGTATACCCTTGGTGTGCAGGACGAAAGTATCTTGATTGTGATAGTATCTGAATCGGAAAACATGCACCAGCAGTCCAGCACATATGTGCCGGTGCAAACTACACAATCCCAAGTTAAAATCCGTGTGAGCAACAGCATGCTTCACCATAGAGAAATGGAGAACTGATTCCATATCACAAGTTCACAACAACATACTACTAGTACTAGAAATAAGTGTTAACAATCTCATGCAAAATAACTCGAGTTCATACAATTTATTATACCTAGCAAAAGTGCAGATGCAAGAAATTAAATTCGATTCTTCCAATGACTAACCCCACCATCTCTAATTTCCTTTAGAATATCGGCAGTGTCATCCTCAACTCGTTGACCACTCACCCACACATAAAAGGGCGCCATTCTCCTCTGGTGCAACACTCGTATTACGGAAGTTTCTCTCCTACACTAACCCAAGAAAACAACTACTCACATACAAAATGATACTGTTTAAAAACCATCTTATGGGTATGAAAAGCATCTTAAATGGCGCTTAACAAATATATGTAAAATGGCCTAAAGAATCAATCATATGTATCTACCAGCATTCCACAAATATACTAAATGGTGGGAAGGTTGCTGAACCATTAACAAAAACAATGGAGGAATGAAATGGCAATTGTTTCCTCGATTGTGATGGGATGGCACACTAATTGACCAAAGCTACTTTAAAGAACATGGCCAAACCATGCCACAACATAGAAAAGTACATTAACATGATGCGCATTACAAAGCTTTGTAACCTCAACAAGGGGACTATTCAAATCATATTTAACAGGCCTTCACTCAAAAAAAATCATATAGAGGGCCACGAGGGCAAACCTTGCAAGATCGCCCTTGAGCGCATGGAATGTTGGAGGCCAAATCATCATCAAAGGATAGATGCCACCAATATGTTTATCCATTTCTCTCACCTCATACACTTTACACAGTGTCATGCACTTGATGTCCAAGTGGAGTGCGCTGTGACCCAAATCTAAGAACACAAACTCAGCATTGTCCCCCACATGTTTTATTCGAGGAGAAGCAATGCAATCCCTCAAACTAGGACACATCTCAGACAAACAAATGGTGTTCACCAGCAACCAGTCATCCTCCTTGTGGAGCCAGACATGAAGTTGAAGCTCTTCGACATGGATGAGGTATGCACCAGCGGCACGGTCAGCACCTGACAACATGGTGTTTCCCAGCTCATGCCGGACCCCTTGTGGCAGCTGAACTGTCGAGAGCCTCGAGGCCGCGAAATCCAAGATAACAATGTCACTCTCGGCAGCTGGCACATAGATTTTATTGTTGACAAGCACAGCTTTTCGATCCGACCGTGGATGAGGGATCTGGTCAATGATTAAGCTATGCATGCACCAAACACCATCTCGCAACATATATACTTGCACCTCATGTTTCCTCTCTGCCGTATACAGCATCAGCACGTAATAGCAGGACAAACCGTCGCCTTCTTCTTTGGAGAGGATTGCATTGTAAAATCCTGAACGATGTTGGTCGCGTGGGAAAGGTGGGATGATGTGCGTGCCTCTCTCAGGGCACATCAGGCTGTGCACTTCAAGTATGTGTCCGCCATCGTCGTCGTCCCGGCTGATGACCATGCTGCCGTTCCGGCAGTCAAAGATGCGGATTGATGCGCTGTAGTCGGTGTTCAAGATTGAGCTCGCACGGCTTATGACGCCGGCGAGCTCTGGGGTCTAAGGCAGCAAAGGGACGAAGCGAGGGGCGGTCGGAGGCACTATCCAATCCTCTTCGAAAACGTAGAAGCCGAGGAGGCGGGGTGGGTGGAGCTCGCGGAAGCGGCGGAGGAACTTACGGCCGGAGGCTTGGTGTAGCCAGCGTCTGCAGACGGCCGCGGCGCGGACGAGCGTGGTGGGGAGTCCGACGCGCAAGAGGATCTCGGCGAGGAGGTTGTCATCGTCGAGCACCTTCTCTACCGCCGCCGGCGGCGGCGGCGTGTGGTCTTCCATTTCGTTCGGAGTTGGTTTCCGTAGGGTTTGAGAAAGTATATCGAGAGGCGGCAGGAGCTGTACGATGGCAAAAGGCTGATTCCTCGTCTTCCTGGGCCTGCTCCGGCAGTTACGGCCCATGGCATCTATATCAACCGAGCATGCTAAATTTAGCACAAGATTATGGTTGGACTGAAAAAAAGCACCCTAAAAAAAGCAAAAGATTATGTTCTAAATAAAAGTTAAATATTCTGATTCCTCTAAAATAAATAGAAAACGATTTAGTCCCTTAAAATGGAAAATACTAGTCCCCAAAAAAGGCAAAAAAAATATCCAATTCTTAAAAAAAATGTGTCCATGTGGTGCACAATGCCCTCCCCACCGCTTACGTGTTTGCAACATTGGTCGTGTTGCAAACAACCAAGCGTAATGCATGCCAGTGTTGCAACCGACCAGCCGGCCATGGCGTTCACAGCCGCAACGGTGCTTCCCACTCTGCAACAAACTGACCACACCATGAAGGTTTATTCACATGCCAGCCTCCATCTCCACGGAGACACATAGACTCCTTTGCCGCCGCGCCATCACCCCTATTAATTCTCAGTTAGGTCTAAGGTTTGCGGTCGGAGCGTAGAAGAGATCAACTAGTGATGGGTGCACTGATGGGTTGTTGCGGGCCTAGGTAGGAAAGGAGGTGAGAAGGGCGAGGGTGGGTGCAGAACCGATGGGGGAGACGAGGTCGGTGGTAGGTGGTGGCGGCGGCCATATCGGAGTGAATTGAGGGGGAGGGAACGAGGCTTACAAGGGAGATGAGTGGGTGGGCTGGGCGGCGGGGAGAAGTGTGCTACAACGTTCTGCTAGGCCGAGCTCGTCGGCTCACACGACGGGCAGAAAAGGTTGGCGGTGCGGAATGGGTCCATTGAGGTTAAGGAAGAGTTGAAGATGCTTTTGCAATAGAGGTACCATTACAATTGCACCTCTTGTTGCAAATGGCGACAAATATGCCGCGAGGTGGGGATGTTTTTTTGCCGCAAGGGTCTTGTTGCAAGATGCTTCTGGAACAAGGATCCTATTGCAATTGCAATAATGAACATGGTGCGAGCGTGTGCCGAACAACATTGATGTGGACATAAACAAGATTGCAACCTTTCTTTAAATGTGGAGTTCTATCGGTATGTGAAATATATGCATAGCGAGCTTCACTTAATATGTAGTACTTGCTTGTTGGCATGCCATGTTTGTTTGTGTTTGTGTTTCAACCTTAGAGTGTATGTGCATCATATCGTTTACCTCTTTCTATTTTTGCTTCTTCCATATAGCTTTCATTAATGTTACGAAGTGGGCTAATTTTTTCTGATGACACTTCTAAAGTTTGGATAAACAATCTTCTTAAAAGGAGGATACCACGCAAGGATGATCATTGACTTGGATACTATTAATACTTTTGCTTGCTAGATGTCTTGATGTTATCATTTGGTCTCGTTACCTACCAGATTGCTCAAGCCTCCCAATTGACATGATATAGCCTTTAACCTCCACTACCTAGCAAAACCTTTTGATTGGCTATGTTAACTCTTACTCAGCCCCTCTTATAGTTTTGCTAGTTGCAGGTGCACGTGTTTCCATGTGACAACATGGATATTTTTGGGATATTGTTATTATTATTATGCTTAATTGTTTAATCTTGACTATATACTTTTCTAAGGGTGGAAGGCTCAGACCTATGCGCTGGTGATTTGTCTGACTCTTGTCAACCTTCGTTACCGAGAGCTGGTTATTGTATTCCTTGATTATCACATCCTACCATGTGTGGAGTAATATGGGGCCCCTTGAACTTCTTTATCTAGAGTTGAACTCATCCAGAGGACCATACATTGGTACTACCATTAGAAAACATAAACTTGAATAGGGAGTTGCTAGCACCAAGGTATTTTCGGAAACTTGGGCCAGCGCCCGGAAAGTGTAGGTCCGCACTAAGAAGTAGCGAGGGCCACCACGGGAAACTGGGTTTGCCTAGCTGGAAACTTTGCCCATCCGGGAGGGACCTGATCTAGAGATATGTTCGGCTCCGATTCGGGTGTCGACCCACTGGAAGGTCCTTCTTGATTAGTTTGATATTAGCTAGAGGAACTTGTTACCTCCGAACTTCCGGATCATATTCGTGTTTACATGGTGGTTCCATCTGTCCATGTAGTGGGAGGACCGAGGTATGCATGCGGAATCTATAATGGAGAGTTAGAGCACTCATGCAGGGTTAAATCTTTTGAAAAGTCATGTCCGTGGTTATGGATTTGGAACTTCATAATACCAGTGGTAGACAACTTGAACAAAAACCATGGCATCCATGACTCAGAAAGCTGTATTTAATTGTAGTTTACAATGACATTATTTTTGCTACGTACTCTCTTCGTTCCAAAATAGTTATCATAGTTTTTAGTTTCACTAAAACCACGATAATGATTATGGAACGGAGGGAGTATAACTTATATTTTATTAGTTAAAATCAATATAACCCAAAATACGAGGGGACTAGTAAACCAACATAGAGGTACTACTACTATTAAGATGTTGTAATAGTAATAGTTGGAGCAATGCTACACAGACGACAAAGTTTGGACGATTTTCACACGACACAACACATCGAGCCGTCCATGCAACGAGCAAAACTGGGTATCACCGTTGACTCCTCTGTCGTCCACAGTTCGTGCATATGGAAGTCGTCTGCATAGTAGTTTCGTAATAGTTGTGCACTGGTTTTCTATGCCATATTGACTTGCTTTTATGCATGAGAAGATATTGATGTGGTGTCTATTTTTACCTACTTCTCGTACAACCGACGATTCCGATCAAAATGGTGGTTGTAAATATTCAATGCGACCGATGTGTTAGTATGTACCTCGATCCGAATTGTTAGACGATTATAGAAGATCACCTATGTCAACCCGTGGGCACTCACACGAGTCTTCCAGAGTCACCACTCGATCTACCCTTGTTCCCCCGCATAGGATCCTTATAGTACCAGGGACGAATTCAAGTTGGCGGTAGGGGGCGAGCCCCCCCCCCC
>LR738712.1:882777015-882794625 GCA_902687465.1 Secale cereale | reverse complement strand
CCCCCCCCCACCCAAACAAATGAATAGATCCTAAGTAATCACGTCAACTCTGTCGTCCCTCGGTGTATTGTAGCGTGAGCCTGATGCGCGCACAGATAGTCAGACCACGGCTACCTTTCATGTACATTTCCTTCATGTTTTTGTTGGAGTGGGTTAAGATCGATGGTGTGCTTGTCAGAGACATGGGGTTGAATGGGTCGAGGTCGACGGGGTGCTTGTAGGAAGCACATTACCTTTGTTTCTCATACCATCTAGGATTCTTGGGACTTTAATTATTATTATCGACTAATGTCATGGCTTTGTTTTCAAATGTTTGTTGGGCTAAAAAAAAATCCTACATGTCCTTTGTGGAGAAGCATATGGGAGCTGCATTTGGGAAATGCTCTCAACATTTGGTTGCTAATATCAAAAAGGAGGATATACAATTTTGTGACTTTTTGGCTCACCGTAAGGTCCTTTGATACATGGCCTCTATATAGTCTTATCTTTTGCGATCTTCTTACCCTTGATTCTGGTTGCAACTAGCAAAAGAGAAGTCTGCTGTGTTGTAGGTTTCCGCTGAAAACCTGAAGCTAGCATGTTACGCGACCAATACACCTCACCAGCGGCAATACATGTTCATCGCGCTCATATCCCGATGAATGTGATCAATCAAATAGCAACTAGCTAGTAATGGTTAAGGTAATTCTTTCAGAGTTAACTGAACAAAAGTTCGATTTGATGGCTCCGAAGAGTGGTGGGTAAATTAAGGAGTGGCTGTCATCAGCACTAACTATGTCTCATGATTTCGTGCACTCTTGCTTTTAGTTAAGTGTTCACATGTCGAATTGCACGAATCTGCGCATAACAACGGTAGCATGTTTGTTCAGGAGCATGTCTTGTGAACTAAAACGAAACCAAGCAAGTACATAGATCAGTAGCGCCAGTGCTGAAGGATCGATGGAACCATTTTTGTAGGTGATCGTTTCATTCTTTTGACAGAGACCTCCTACATACGGTTTGTGCAACAGCCAGGCAAGCACTGAAACAGCAAAATCCAGGCATGGTGTTCAGTCAGTTCAGAGAAAGCATGCATGCAGCAAAATTCAGTCAACTGAACACCTTCCTGTGAAGGCGCGAAGCGCAAGCGCGCTTTAAAGTGGATGACAAGTAGCATGTCAAGCCAGGCAACAACCTCTACTCACAGAGAAAATAAAATAAGAAACTAACCAACGCAATGTACATCCTTTTACTTAAGCCTGAAGAATAAAAGATGGACCAGGTGATGCATGCGGATGGAAGGGCGTGCAGTACTACCGGTGCACAGGGAATGCAGGTCGGCTCATCGTTGATGCACGCGCCATAGCTTACCACTGACATATGTACGTATCATCCAACAACTGCCAGTTATAGGCCTGTTCTTCACATGGCATCTCTGTTCCAACAAAAGGAGAAGCAGAACCGAAGGTAACTAACTATGCACCAGATGATCGAGAAAATAGACAAAACAAGTACTAGAATGACGGCAGATTCAATTGCTCAAACAATGCGGATTCAATGGTCTGCTATCCAAAACCAACGTATTTTCCCTCCTTGTATATGGTTTGTACAGTGAAGCTGGTCATGGAAGGTAAAGGCCACCCAAGTACCATGTTTTCAGACTGGAGTAAACACTTAAGAAGCAGGACCGAAGTATCTTGATTAGGATAGTATCCGACTCAGAAAAAACATGCACGAACAGAAGTGTGCCGTGTAAACTGCACAATCCAGAGTTAAGCTCTGTGTGAGCAGTAGCATGCTTCATCATAGAGAAATGGAAAACTGATTCTTTTTCCAACCGGGCTCACACCCCTTTCCATTAATTTTTCAATCAACGGAAATACATCAGTCTTTGTGTCATAGCTAAGAGCTCTAAAACACCAAACAATCCTGTTCTTTCAACGACACTAGACCTAGCATGCAGACCAGCAAATGAGACTGAAAGGGGGGAGAGCGAGTTGGTGCATTATTAGGAAACCCATTGCATGACAACCCTGGAACGGATCATCTGCTACGGGGAGAAAACCTGATAACACTACAACAACCACTGCCCAAAATAAGACTGTCAAGTTTAACGAGATAGAACCCATCTAATAAACTACGCCACGCTCAAAACTACTGGGGACAGTAACACCAGCGGGCATCAAACCCCTGTGGTAGACGACATCAACAGATAACCAGCTAGTTGATATGGAGCCCATCTTTGTCACCCAGAGAGGAGCCTGCCACGATGAACCGGCCTGTCAGTCAAGATAGCCACAGCGCGAGCAAGCCTCTTCACACCCTCCTGAAACTTCATCCTGTTATCCTCTTTAAGCAAACCTGCCCAATACAGCATAAAAGAACAAGCAGTGAAAATGACCTCCAGAGGAGTGCGAGTAACATGTTTTTCAAAAGTAACTTTATTGCGGAGGTTCCAAACCCCCCAGCATATAGCCGCTACAATCATCATATAGAATTGTTTCCCTCCTGGAAAGAACTTATATAGCCAGACCCAACATTGCCAAAGTGATCGTGGGCAACAAGAACTCCCAACTGTCACCCCCAACACTCCCCACACCGTACGAGCAAGCGGACAGCCAAAGAACAAGTGATTCGCTGTTTCCATATTATTACAAAAGGAACAGGCAGGGTTGCCAGGCCATTTTCTTTTGCGCATGTTGTCCCTTGTAAGCACCGCATCTTGAAACAGCTGCCACATAAAAATTTTGATTTTCAGAGGAATAGTAGCCTTCCAAATCCATTTATAATTAGGACCCGATAAGTTTCTTTCCAGCCACTCATATACCGATTTATTGGTAAATTTTCCCCTACTATTAAGTGCCCAGGAAATCGCATCTGCATTGTCATTTAGACGCAGTTTTTTCACTTCTGCCACCATCCACGCCCACTGGTCGCTCAACATACCAAATAATCTCCGCCTGAATCTCAAATTATAACTCTTCGCAACCCAAGACGCAATAGTACACTCTTGATCTTGGCAAATATTATATAGCTCGGGAAAACGATCACATAAGATCGTATTTTCAATCCAAGGATCATGCCAAACTCTAACCAGATTACCACTATTAATATTGATTTTCCTCCCGGCCATGTATGTTTCTTTGACTTTCATGATAGCTTTCCAACACGGGGAATCAGAGAAGCGACTCCGTATGTTAGCCACGGTCTTATTCTTGAAATATTTAGCCCTAACAATACGTTGCCACAAGCCATCACTCATTTCAAGCTTCCACCACCATTTCACCAGCAGACTAACATTCTGCTTGTGAAGATCTTTAATCCCAAGACCCCCAATCTTTTTGGACCGACAAACTCTCGACCACTTCACCATGTGGCACCCATGATTCTTGTTTTTTTTTCCTCCAAAAAAATCTTCTACGATGTTTGTCCATCTTTTCAATAAAGGTTTTATTGAAAAGGAACATTGACATGAGATAAGAAGGTACACCATCCAAACTAGAACCAACAAGAGTAAGCCTGCCCCCCGAGGATGCTACATAAGCAGCCCAGGTGTCTAGCTTTTTAACCATTTTACCGTCGAGGAAGTCTAAATCCACATTCTTGAGACTAGAGTATGTAAATGGAACTCCCAAATATTTCATAGGAAGGGCACCCACTTGACATGTAAACATATCAGCATATATCATGTCAATATCATTATCCCCTCCTATAACGATAACCTCACTCTTATCAAAATTGATCTTCAGTCAGGACATAATTTCGAACAAATACAACGACACTTTGACATTAATGGCTTTATCAACATCATGCTCAAAACATAACACTGTATCATCCGCATATTGAAGAACACCGACACCCCCTTCTATAAGATCAGCAGCTAGGCCTGTTACAAAACCATTTTTTTGTGCTGAGAGCATCATCTTAGTTAGGCATTCAGCCGCAAAATTAAAGAGGAAAGGGGAGTGGGGATCACCCTGCCGCACCCCTTTAGCACTTTGAATGTATGGACCAATCTCATCATTAATCTTGACACTCACCGTGCCATTTCTAAGGATTTGATCCACCCACCTACACCATTTGGGGCTAAAATCTCGTTTTTCATGACAATCAATCAAAAAGTCCCAATTGACTTTGTCATATGCTTTCTCAAAATCAAGTTTCAGGATCACACCAATTTGTTTTTTGATATGAGCATAATGTATTACTTCATGTAAAGATAGTATACCATCAACTATCTGCCTACCCTTAATGAAGGCATTCTGCTGGATGCTAAACAGCTTATGAGCATATTTGCCAACTCTCATATCCATAACTTTCGTAATCAGTTTGTAGGGACAGCAAAGCAAACAAATGGGTCTGTATTGTTGGATTTTTTTAGCATCTGCAGACTTGGGGAGAAGGGTTATAATCCCGTAGTTCAAGCGCTGCACATCTAGCTTATCCTCATAGAACCAATCAAATATACTTAAAAGAACCTGGGCCACCACTTCCCAACAATGCTGATAAAATTCAGCAGGTATATCATCCGGGCCAGGTGCCCGATTCGACTTCATTTCAAATAAGGATTTTTTAATCTCCTCGAGAGAGAAGGGTCGAGTCAAGTCTTCATTATCTGTCGAGTTAATATTTTCTCCCTGAGACCACAAATTTGCATCAATACGGCACAGGTAGACTGGAGCGGGGCCAAACAAAGTTTTATAATATTCAGTAGCATGAGCTAACAAATTATTGGTCCCACCTATGGTCACCGACCCGTATTCAAGGGACTTCATAAAAAATTTCCTACGACGCCCATTAGCAACTTTATGAAAGAAATCAGTATTATTATCACCCTTCAACAACCATCTTTCATTGGAAAATTGATGCCAATGAAGCTCCTCCTCGACATACAAATCATTGAGTTCGACTAGGATATCCAGTTTCCTAGCATAAGCTTCCCCACAGAGACCCACTGATTCCTCGAGCGATTCCAACTCCTGTAGCTCGAGCTTGATGAGTTTTTTCCTGATCTTATTATGCCCATAAAGATTGGATCCCCACCCTTTAAAGAATTTCTTAAATCTCTTCAACTTGATGTTAAGAGTATCTATGGGGTTGCTAGTATAAACAGGTTTCGACCAAATCTTAGCCACCAGAGGAAGAAACTCCGAGTTGTTCAACCAAGCATTATCAAACTTGAAACATCTGCTCCCAAGAGCCCTAGAGGAGGCCACACCCCCATCCAAAAGTAAGGGATTGTGATATGATAACTCCCTAATCAACTTGTTAACAGTGACCAGAGGAAAAAGATCTTCCCACTCAGGAGACATCAGGATCCTATCTAATTTCTCAAGGGTGGGGTTGTTTTGTTTGTTGGACCAGGTGTAATAACCACCAGTCATATGAATTTCCCTCAAACCAAGCAAGTGAATAACAGAGTTAAACACATCTGAGAAGTGCGATATAGTAGTTTTTTTTGTTTTTCTCCCCTCCATGACGAATAATATTAAAATCCCCTCCCACTAAATAAGGCATGTTAGTTTTGTGGCATAAGGAGGATAATTCTGCAATGAACTCAGGCTTATGCTCATCGTGAGCCGCACCGTACACTATCATAAGGGACCAGTTGCAGTTTTTCCTCTTATCCAAAAGGTCTATCTGCAGAATATACTTTCCTTGGATCACCCCCAAGACCTCAAAGTTCTCCTTACCGAGACCACAAAGGATACCACCTGACTTACCCCTAGAAGGAGTCCCTCCCAACAAAATTTACCGTATGGATCTAGCTTCCTAAAAAAGGAAGGCTTATATGTCTCCTTCATAGTTTCTTGCAGACCAATAAAATCCACCTCATTGGCATTAATCATATCAGTGAGACAGGTAGACATGCCCTTCTTACCTGCCCCCCTACAGTTCCAAAATAAACCTTTCATTTATATGTTACAAGTTTCTCTCTCACCCTGGTAAGCCTGCCAGGATCCATGGCAGCTCTACCATCTTTATTTTCCTATTGACTTCTCGTCATAGGTCTAGTAGATTTATCAGAAGATATCACAACTACTGACTTTCTACCTGAATTTTTCTTTTTCTTACGCTTCGACTGGACAAGGATAAATGGTTCTTCTTCCTCTTTATTCTCCTCATCACAATCTAAAGACAAAGGAACATCATTTCCTAGCCCATCGTTAATGGTAATATTAAGGATAGGTGTGTCAATATTTTTTTCCCTTAAAAGGTTTCTAGAGAGCTCTAATTCACGAAGGATATCTATGGTAGCAAAATTGTCATCTGGAATTTTAACTCCCATAAGAGAAGCACGCAACACAATGGCAGTATCAGACAAAGCAGAAAATTGGTTTTTAGTATTGAGCATTTTCATACCTTCAGAGTCACGCTTCTTCATCCTGTTGGTAGCCACTTCTTCCACTCGTGCCAGTTTCTGCATTTGCCTCCTTGGAGCATCATCCTCATGGGCCCTAGCAACATGAATAGGTGACCCAGAAGGAGATTCAATAGTATATGTGCTGTGGGTCCCCCCCTCTTCTGTGATCCCCTCCTCAAGAGGCACAATATGAGGCAGGGAGGGCCAAACCACATAATCTGACAAAGGGGAACATATGTCACTGTTAGTTTTTTCATCCTAGCAGAGAAATAGTGGTGAAGGAGGAATATGAGTGATAATCCCCCAAGCACCTTTCTGTGTGTTGAGCTCGGAGGTAGGAGTTCCATTCATTTCCTCCATTTCCATCCCCTCAGAATTCTTCCCACTCAGCACTTCATTAGCCTGAATATCACAATGAGATATATCACCAGTTTTATGTTCTCTGGCCATTGTTTCAATAAGTAATTCAGTATGATTTCCCTCTTCACTTTCCTCCTCTTCCTCACTTTCAACAACAACAGCAAGTCTTTGTCCACTTTTTTCATAGTGATGAGTAAAATTTCCAGCCATAGAGGTACTGGTCTCACCCTGTCCATTGGAAGAAGCTGGATATGAGTCCATCCTAGCTTTCTTATGGAATGAGGGAGATGCACTACTATCTACAGCAATGGAGGATTGGCTATTTTCACCCCCAATTATCACAGCCTTTTCCACTTCATAAAAGAAGTCATAATATTGTTCACCCAACATTCCTTCAGCAGATGGAGGGATTTTCTCCACTTCCCTGCATCCCAGCAGAATTCTGGCATATTCAGGCTTATGTAAAGTTGCCTCATCCACCTCCAGAGTAATTCCAACCAACCCACCAACATATGCCACATGTTCCATGCATCTTTTTTCAATAGGAATATTTCGAACCCTAACCCATGCTTTTTCCATAATCCCCTTGGCTCCTATAGAAGCAGTCCAAGGAGTAATACAGACCACAATTGCTCCCCCCCCCCCCTTAATGGCATGCGTTTCCCATAGCAACAAGCTCTCCCTACTTCACTAGCGTTAGGGAAACGCATAACAAATTGAACATGGCTAATAGATCTAGCAATACATCTCCATTTTTTCTTTCCAGGTTTCATAGCAAAAATGGCATTAAATTCCTACTCTATATCTTTCACAGTAGCAGAACCTTCCACAACAGAAATCACGACATTATTAGTTTTCTCAGTGTTTTGTTTAGAAGCACAGAAGTCTGGGATATAGAAAAATCCTTGCCCAGGAGACTGAAATCCACACATGAAAGGAACACACTCCCAAGGCCTCAAAGTTTGGCACAACTGAGCCATATGACCTAGTTTGTTGCAATTTTCACATCGAATAGTAGGGCAGCGAGGAGCGAAATGACCTGGAAGGGAGCAGTTGAGGCAGATCTCGTCGGCGGTAGTCACCCGCCCAGTAGATGGATGCAGCGGCGCCGATTTGGCAGCCGTCGTCTCCTTGGTCGCCCCGCTCATCACGCGTGCAGCGGCTTCCCATCTGTCCACGCTATCTCCGCCACCAGATCTCGCCCCCCCAGCCGTCGCTGGCGGCGGATCAGGCCGCTGCCAGACCATGTTGCGAGTCTGGTTCGGCATCGACGGCTTGCGCCCTCCGCCAAAGCCTCCTCTCGCCATGTTTCCGCGCCATGCCCCGGATCTCTCCGGCCCTCGATCTCCCATCTCCACGCGCGGCTCGCCTCCAACGCGTTTCCCCGCCGCTATCTGAGCGAAGGAGCGCTCGTCGCCGCCGGCCTTGCCGCGCCACCATGCGAAGGATACCGGCGGAGATGTGGTAGGAGAGCAAACCCTAGGTTCCTCCCATAAGTGGTAGAAGAGATGAGCGAGATGCGCGTCTCGAGTGCCCGCTGCGGGTGTATGTGAGGGGGACGGTGCGGCTCCTCCCCTCTCGTGTGCACTAGAAGGCACCACCCCGAGACTGCAGCTGGGGTCCTCCTGTCAGCCGGATCCCCCAATCCTTATCTCCACGTGATCCGCCATTGGCGGCCGGTGGGTGGGGTTCGGACTCGGGTCCGTTCCGATACGAACCGGACCACACTTCCTCCCGAGAACCGCTCCATGAACTGGTTCACGCGGATTGTTCACCGTGTCCAACCTCATCGCCGGCAGTCGATCTCGGATCTTCACAAAGTGACAGGGTAACGAAACAACCTCGCCAATGTCGATGGATTCCTCCGCGTGAAGAAATCTCGCATCAATCGTGATGCCACGCTCGTCGACCAGGATGAGCCGAAGCACATCGCGTCGAAGGACCAGCACCCCATCGTTGAACGAGAGCGTGCGCGCCTGCAAATCGGCGGCGAAGGATACACGCCAGCGTATATCGCCTGGGTCGAACGCGTCGATCGCGTCGGCTGTCATTTCCCTATCTGCACAGAGCGGAAAACTGATTCTATATCTAAATAACATTCTATAAGAAACAAGTATGGACAATCTCACACAGAATAACTCGAGTTCATACATTGTATTATGACTAAGAAGTGGAGTCTTATGACTGAAACTTCAGAAGCTGATAACAAAGGGCTTTCTCGAAAAAAAGGCAGAAACATTAAATGAAGGATTGAAACATTAGAAGAGGAACATGTGAAAGACGAGGAATGCACTTTAAGACATTGGAAGCGTAAACCACCAGCCCCCAAGTACGCTTTGCTTCACGATACTCTAGCATCGCGTTAGTGTTAATGTAGTGGTCAGTCACCCACCCCTCAAATGAGAAATCGGCGCCTCGATTGGTGTGATAAAGCAAAAAGCATCAACCACTCGGACATTTTAATCCCTTAGAAAAAGGGTATATGTATGCATGTACGTTTGTTCTCCCCACTGAGTTTAATTTCACAACTCAACCTTTCTCTGGTGGTAACTCTCAGGTTTACAAATCTGTGACTTTGCATGCATTTCTCTTTTCCTTAGAGCAATAGGCGTTCTCTATTTCTGCAACTCGCTGAATTTAGGCACCTCATGGTGGCTAAAATAATGGAACTCCAAGTTTGTGAGTCTTCACTCATCGATTTTCGTTTCAGCGCATCAACCTTACAATACACACACTGCAGCTGGCAACAGATGCTTTTTGTTGGCTGTTACTGTGTGCTAACTGAAGCCAAAGAAAGACAACAGCAACCAAGAATGAGAGAGTCCATTTATTAGTGCACGCCATATCAGCCTACGAGGTTCCATGACGAGGTGGCGCGAAGCTCTATTGTTTGTTGACACTATGGGACACGTCGGCTTCTCGATTTCTATGGTCTGGATAGCTGTGGAGAAGGTCATGGTGGCTGAGATCGGAGGATTAGTTAGACGGACGGAGCCCTCGAGGTGATGGAGTCAGCCAGGTGTTTGGTAACTCTCAGCAGCAGCAGTGTCAAGTGGGGGCGGCAGCACTGGAGGAATTCATTTTTGGTTGTGTTCCTCGTGCGCCAAGCCGTGACTTTCAGGGTGAAAACCTAAGGTCTGGTCTTCATTGGTTGTGCCTGGCAATTGCCTTGTTGAAGGAATTGTTTTGAGAGCTCGGACTTCTCCAGGGTGAAAACCTAAGATCTTGGATCTGGCAATGATGGTGCTTGTGCACTGTTTCTTTCTTGGAGGCGTTGCTTTTGGAGTCCTATTATGCTTTTCGGGTATTGTATTTGGTGGTGGTTTGTGTGCGACTGCTAAGAGAAGTCGATCGCTGTGGTGAGATCTTTGTTTTTTCTTTTCATTTTTCTTTTTCTTTGGCGTTGTGCATCCTGGATGTCGTTGCGACACCTTGTAGGTACAGAGGCTGGGTGTAATTGGTATCTGCGCGAAACCAAGATTCACACAACCCTGGTATCCACCTGCTTGCGCCGAGAACCAAATTGAGATGCTGCTAGACTAGCCCATCTCTGCGGTGTGTGGAGGAGAGGAAAGGCGGCGGTGCGCGGAGTGGAGATGAGGTTTTTCGGCTAGCCTGGTCTGCTCAAATAGTCAAGCAAGAGGACTGGGGCCGCTTCAATGCAGGTGTAGCGATTAGAGTAGACTTTCCGGTCGTCGCGTCTGTTTTGAAGCGGCAACGGTCAGCCGTCCGGTCACGTCGGTCTGACCGGCATCAATGCGGTAGGCGGTGAGTGGCATGAATGAGCGGAGAGACTTCTGGAGCAGAGTGCGCAATGAGGGTTTTGCATGGAACTGCTCAATCAGGCACCTACGTGGCACGTCTAGATGCCCGCAAATCTCCCCCGAGTTTGATATCGGTTTGTGGGAGTTCAGACAACCAGAACGGTCCGTGGACGTTTGATGAACGATGATGGATGGTAAAAAGTGGCATTGAAGTTCCCTAGGAGGCACCTTTGTAAGTATATATATATATATATATACACACACACACACTATATTTGTATCTAATCATAGATACAACTCTTTCGACAAGGCCTTAAGTGAAATCGGCGGTGTGACCATAGAAATGACAGAATGTTTTTTTTTCTCGAATATGCACGAGCGTGCATATTATATATTAAAGAAGAAAGGCAAAGAAAGCCTTCACCACAAGTTACATTTGCAAGATTATGCGGCTATTAGCACGCACCCACTCTCCACCACAAGTTACACATCCTAAACTCACTCCTCCCTATTAGCCCATCTATACAATCTACCTTGGAAGCTTTCCATATCCCTCTTTATAAGCCCTGCCGCTACCCAAACTTTGGCCTCAGACTTCACCTTGTGGATGAGTCTCTCAAGCGATGGGGGCTCATTGTCAAAGACAATGGCATTTCGACGCTTCCAAAGCTCCCACATCACAAGCAGCATCACTGTATGTAGGTCCTTTCTGCTCGTACCACCATCCGCACTTCTGCTGCTAAGCCATTCCCCAAGGGCGTCGTCCTGGGTAGGTTTCCAGTCTGGTCGGCCAAGAGCCTCTCCTATCAGCGTCCAAGTCAATCTGGCGAACACACAGTTGAGCAAAATGTGGGTTATTGTTTCTTGGTCTTGATCACAAAAAGGACACGCGTCCTGGTGTGGCAGACCCCTCCTTGCTAGCCGGTCCGAGGTCCAACACCGATTTTTGAGGGCCAACCATGCGAACAAGCGACATTCCAACGGCGCTTGGGATTTCCAGGTCAGCTTCGAAGTGGGCACCACCTCACGTCCCCAAAATTTACTCGCGTATGCCGATCTCACGGTGAACTGGCCATGCGCCTCCCAGGCCCAAACTACTGCATCCTGCTCGTCCACACGCGGCTCCCACTCTTGAACTCTCGACCATAGATCCAGGAAGTGCCGCATGGTGACCTCGTCCATATCTGGCCCGACATGTTGCGCCCAAACTCCACTGTCTGCGACCTAGCCTAGCAATGTTCCGCGCCTGAATCTTGGTGGGATCCTATTGTATACTTCCGGTCCCAAGTCTTGCACCCTAAAGCCATCCATCCATCTATCCTCCCAGAATAAGGTGCTTCTTCCATCTCGAGCCTCGACTTTAGTTGCTGCCTGGAAAAGTTGCATGGACTCCTTGGGCACCTTGATAATGAATTCATTTCACGGTCTGTTGCCATCCGCCCGTTTTAGCCACGGCCATCTCGCTTGCATTGCAATATTCAACCAGCGAAGGTTGGGGATCCCCAGGCCTCCTGCCCATTTCGGGGCACACACCGTCTCCCAGGCTACTACGCAATTGCCTCCATTTGCCTCGGCCCTCTTGCACCATAGAAATCCTCTACAAATTTTGTTCATGGCCGCAATAGTCTTAATTGGCAGATCCAGTGCCATCATCGCATGAACCGGCATTGCGCACAAGACAAACTGCACCAGGGTCAACCTCCCGCTCTTTGGCATTAGCGCGGCCTTCCATTTTGGCAGCCGATTTGCCAAGCTGTCCACTAGGTATTGTAACTGTCCTGCCGTCTGTTTTCTAAGGGAAAGGGGCAAGCCAAGGTATCTAATAGGGAATGATGCCACCGGACATCCCAACTCCTGGCTCACCCAATCCATGATGCCCTCGTCACATCTGATGGGCAAAGCCGCTGACTTGGCCATGTTGATACGTAGGCCTGAAGCTTCCCCAAACATGGCAAAGATTGCTTTGCAGGTATCCAAGTCTACTTGCTTTGGCTTCATGAAAAGGACCACATCATCCGCGTATATCGACATCCTCTGCCTCATCCCCACTGCCGCCAGTGGCTCCAAAACCTGCTGCAGCGCGGCCGCCTCAAACATGCGTTGCAGTGGTTCCATCGTGAGAACGAACAACATTGGCGATAGTGAGTCTTCTTGCTGCAATCCTTCGCAGTTGTAGATTGTATCTCCCGGCTCGCCATTTACCATGACCTTTGTTGTCGACGTGGCAAGGATCCCACAGATCCAAGCCCTCCACTTGTGACCAAAACCGAATTGATGTAGGACTTCCAGCAAGAATGGCCATTGGACCGAATCAAAGCTCTTCGAGATATCCAGTTTAAGTAGCACAGCCGGGTTTCTTAATGCGTGTAGCCGCCTTGCCATTCCTTGCACTAGCATGAAGTTGTCATGGAGTGATCTGCCTTTTACGAACGCACTTTGATGATTCCCTACGAGGTTTGGGAGTTCCACAGCCAACCTTGTCGAAAGCACCTTCTCGAAGATTTTTATTGCCCCATGCACAAGACTTATGGGTCTGTAATCACCCACATCTAGGGCTCCCTCCTTCTTTGGCAGTAGAGACACTAACGATCTATTGATAGCCACTTTGCCTCTCATATCCTCCCGATGCATACAATCCATAGCCCTCATGAAATCCACTTTAATGATATTCCAACATGTGGCATAAAACCTCCCAGAAATGACAGAATGATCCTACAACTTATGAAATAAAATAGCCTAAAGATGCCAGAAATTCAGAACAAAGCTTGAATTCATATGCTCCCGTATGAACATTTTAAATAATAAATGTTCTAAATAATCATTTTTTTACAATGAACATTTTTATTTCTTCTACCTACGCGAAAATATTCACGAAGAGAAGACTTGTGGCTGGTCTGGGAAAAATACCGATGCTAAAAAAGGCTATTTTCTTCACGGACATGTGCATGCAGTTAGGAGATGAGTCCATGTACATTTTTAAAAAAAATTAGGGATTTTTAATATATATTTTTAGATTTTATTATTCATGCTGAAGCATGTGGGTCCAAACTCCATGACGCCTTACTACTAAGATTTTAGGATACCATGCATTGGGGAAACAACACTAAGATACGACACAATGGTTTCTAAAAAATAAAAAATACGACACAATGATACTAGTTGCCTTGCGGCGCCAAATATAGCACCGCGATTTAATGGCTTTAATATTTTTTTGTGAAGCCTATATATGCGATGTGGGATAAGATTGGTTACTGTTGAAGAAATATTTATTTCAGTTTTGCTAAGTGTCAGTCTCATTGAGATTCGTACAAAATATTTATTTCAGTTATTCCTTTTCTTCCCGTATACTATATCACTTGACCGGCACTTAGTTAAGTCTCAGTCGACATAGACCTAGACACATCGTATTTATTTTGGTTGGCGCATACTATTGAAGAAAATTTTCTTTATAAGCATGCTGTGAGGAAAAAAAGTAGTACACAATAAGAAAAAACTAAGCTTTTATCACATAGTAATTACCTTTGTCACGCGAGCATCCATCGGTTATGAATGGATTGCCTCTATAACCGGGATCACAGTAACAATAATAAGTAAAATTAGATAAGTCGAATAGCCCACTGCTATTGTTGCTGAGACATGCATACTCTGTGCCAGCTTCATCAACGGGGATAGCCCAGTTAATAGAAGCATAATCAGTGGTTACTTCAATTGTATTCCATATGGAGCTTGGGTTACTGTGCGCTTTGAACTTTAGCTTTCCAATCTTGTGGCGGACAAACTTGATGTCGAGACCCGTAGCAAACTCTAAGAGCATCTCCAGCTGTTCGGGCCTCCAAGGATGCCCAAATAGTGCCGCTTGAGGGTGAGCCGGCGAAAATCACGGCGTGGGGGAGTTATATTTCCCAACCGCCGACCCTCATGGCATTTTTTCGTTCTCAAAACCAAAACTTGGCCACAAGTTCGGATAAACACAGCGCAAATTCGACCAAACTTCAGCTAGTTCATCGACATTTTTACAGATACTTGAGATAAAAAAAGATTAAAAACGCCACTAAACCCTAAACACTACTCGACTCGCCATCGCCGTCGCCGTTCCCCGCTGCCCTGAAATTCTACATGCTAAGGAGCTTGTAGAACTTTGTGTAGTCGCCCCTGTGGTCATCGTCGTCACCTCCGCCGCGGCCGCCGTCCCTGCTGCTCCCCTGCCAAGGGCCGCCGACGCGCGGGGGCACTACTAGGAAAAGGCCTATTAATGGCGCACCTAGTTTGGCCATTAATGGCGCATTAGGGGTGCGTCATTACTAGCACGCCATTAGTATATTTTACTAATGGCGCACCGAAGATGCGCCATTAGTATGCACAGAGGTGCGCCATTAGTATGCCTCCCAGGGGCCATGTGTAGCCAGGTGCTTTGGCATACTAATGGCGCACTCTGCTGTGATGCGCCATTAGTATGAATATTAGGTTTTTTTTATTTTTTATTTTCTGTTTTTTGCACAGGTTATGCATATATATAAATATAATTTCTAGTGGAGCCAACATATATGGTACGCACATCGAAACTATTAGAATCTACTCCCTCCGTTCCGATTTACTTGTCGTGGTTTTAGTTCAAATTTGAACTAAAACCACGACGAGTAAATCGGAACGGAGGGAGTATATAATAGCTCATAGAACAACTTAGCATCATGCATCATCGATCATAATAATAATAAAAACTCAACATTGGTATTAAATAATAAGTCTTACACATCATTATCGACCATACAACTTCTACTACGTAGCAATTTTATAAGATAAAATGGCATAAAACAAGATGGCGTTTGTCTCTAAATCAATTAGATTTAAAGGGCCATTATGAAGAACGCAGATTATCTTGTCTCCATTTCTTGCCCTTCTCACTCTATTGCTTCCAAGTACCTCCTTATGAGTTTTCGTTATTTTTCGCCATTCTTTGATTCTCATTCCTTCATTTTAGAAGAAATCCGATATGGACACGTGTGATTTGTAGGTTCACCTGGCAGAATGTTTAAAACTTGTAGTTGACCAGATTGAAACATGACAGGAGGCACATGGTCACTAGGGAGAATCTGTTGCAAAACATAGTAAGACTTCGTAGTTAGCATTGTGGTTCAGTTCGAGAAGAACTAATGCAAAACATGCACGAATGTCGTAATAGTAAAAAAAATCTTACAATGGTATCTCCATTGATATTAACGTAGTTCAAGACGTGCACTAGTGGGACGTATTGACTATATTGTGGATCAATATTACGATATTGAATGTAATCCACAAGAAAGGAATAAAAGAAGATGATCTGCTCTTTGTCCTTATAAGTACATTCTGAGCCAGGGGTGTAGTAGGTTCTGTCTAGCATCATCCTCACATTATTTGAATAATCAAAATAACCTATCAATGGAAATAAGTTGTCAACTATTTTGAAATAAACAATATAAATTACTAAATAACTATGCTTGATAAACTCACTTCTCGGTAGAATTGGAATCATATCGTCAACAAGGACCCAAATGTCCAAATCGTCTTCGGCGATGGAATCCGGATTACCAAGATCCATGGTGAGAAGCATACCCTCATAAAAACCATATATCTTGCAAAATGATTCCCAATTCTTCCAACCAAAAGTGGTTACGTTATCTGAATTGTACAAATCCACTTCTAAATCAACATTATGCATGGTCCTTAGTTGAATTTGCTTTGTCTCCGTAGTTTCATGATCTTCAAATCCCATCCTCTCCAAGACATAGCGTCTTGCATGACACGGGATAAACTAGTTGCATGTAAAAGAAGAAAATTAATTACTTACACGTTGAAGTAGCTAGAAATCGTGCTTAATTAATTACGAAACAAGACTTGTCGTTGCGTACCGTTTCGACATCGAAGGTCTCGTCAAGCTTAATACTGAAGTAACGACCGTCTACCAGGTGAGGCCTGTCGCACAGACCCCGGTCGTCACCGCACCAGGAGCACTCCGGTATCCTATCGTCGTCGGAAGACGACATTTCCTATGTTTCAAAGAGATTAAACTTTATAAATTAAAAATATGTACCTAGACAAGCTAGCTGTGGCACCATCCTAGGCTCATTAGGACTAACATTGTCAACACTTTCGCACTAGTTCTGCTACATACCATCGTCACTAGATATCTACAGTTTTATTACTAGAGCCACCATACAAACCTCATCATATTCTTTTATTACTGGAGCCAATTTTCCTCATATTCTTTTTTTTACTGGAGGCACCATACAAACCTCAGAGCTTGGTGGCCTGGACCTGCATTTGTTCTTGGTTGCTTTTCATACTAGAGTTTTACTATCACAACAGTGTTTTTTTTAAATATAATATCACAACAGTGCTTTTTTATTAACAACAAGTTCATCATGTCAATTACTCCAAGCAACAACAGTTTTCCTAGTAGAAAAATTTAAACTATGGCTTAGCAGAAAAATTAACAGCAACAAGTTTTTCATGTGTTTTTTAGAGTACAAGTTACTGAAACTAGTCTAACTACTGAAACTACTGAAACAACTGAAACTAGTCTAACTAGTCTAACTACTGAAACTAGTAAGTGTGGGCGTGGTAATAAAACATCACTGAAAAAACATCTCTAGCAAATACAATACTGTAAGCGGCACCGAAATACAATACTGTAAGTAGCCAATAAAACATCACTGAAAAAACATCACTGCAAATTACTAGATGGCGTCTGATTTCAAGCATTTCTCTGCAAAAAAATAAAAAGTTTTGCAAAAAAATAAAAACTAGATGGCGGAGACCGAACCGCAATGAATGGCAGCACTGCAATTTTGTATACACTTGTAGAATAGGTAGGGGGAAGAGCACGAGCTAGTTTAAGCAACCGGAGTTGGAGAAGACGAACATCCATCCATCAAGGCTCCTTCCATTTAGGGGCTAATCAAATTTTGATCCAAGTGACCTAAATTTTGATCCAAGTGACCTAAATTTTGATCTCAACCGCGTACTTCAACGAAAATGGCAGAAATACAAAAAAAATGACTTTGTGGTGGTGATTAGAGAGGAAGGAGGGAGGAGTGATGGCTACCTGCGTATGGAGTGGTCGCCGGCGTAGCTCCGGGCGGCGGCGTTGCTGCAGAGTCGGGGGAG
>LR738712.1:882761804-882776889 GCA_902687465.1 Secale cereale | reverse complement strand
GGGGGGGGATATGGATGGGGGATTACTAATGGCGCACCGCACCTCTGTGCGCCATAAGTATGTAGATTCTAATGGCGCACCAACCCCAGGTGCGCCATTAGTATGTTTGGATAGGCGCGCTAGTTCAAAAAAAAATCTTCTTGATACTAATGGCGCACTCTGGACATCGTGCGCCATTAGTAGTTCGAGCTCTAATGGCGTATCTGCTGCTGGTGCGCCATTACTATATTCTAATGGCGCACTGCTTGTCCGGTGCGCCATTAGTATCAATTCCATCTATAGCCCTTTTCCTAGTAGTGGGGGTTGGACGGCATGGGTGCTTCCTCGTTGCCGTCGTCGAGGACGATGGCGCCGTCCTCCTCGCACCGACGCCGACGAGCGGCTATCTCCTCGAGGTCTCGGCGCTGCTGGGCCATCTCCTTCTCGAGATAGTCGTCTCGAGCCCATTTGAGGGCGGCCTCGTAGAGCCGGACGAGCGGCCGGACGAGGAAGAGGACGCCAGCTCCATGCGCCTCAGCGTCCACGAGCCGCCACGCCGGCGGGAGAAGGTGGGTGGCGACGGGTACTCCAACCACGGCTTGTTACCGCCCTCGATGTACTCGAGGATGGCCTCCAGCGTGCGGCCGGGCACGCCCCACCATCGGCGGGGCCCTTCGGAGTTGTGGCGGCCGCGGGGCTCGATGCCGTTGGTGGCCTCGAGCTGCTCGGCGTGACGACGCCGAAAGTACGGCTCCCATAGTGTCCTCAGCCTCCACGCCCCCGGTACGCACATGTCCGGCGGGGCCGGGCGCTCGGCCTCGTAGAGCAGTCGGGCCTCGTCCTCCCAAAGGTGACGGCGGCCGAAGCCATTGGCCGCCGTAGCATCGCCGGGATAGCGCTCGGCCATTGGGAGAAAGAAACGACAAGGAGAAGGGAGAGGCGGGATGAGCGTCGGCAGCAGAGGGGGAAGAGTGTGTCCCACCTGCATGGGAGAGGCAGCTTTTTATACCCGCGGACGGGCGGCGACCTCGTGGCCGCCGTGTGTACGCGTGGCGGAGAGGGCGGGACGCGCGTCGCCGTGCCTTCACTACGCCACCCGTGAGGGCATCAATGGAGGCTGACCGGCGCGGCAGCGCGACAACTTTGGCATTTGTTCCCTCGCAGGAACCGAGGCGATGAGGACGACGAAGCGACGATAAGCGCCGAGTCGCTGCCAAGGCAGACCCACCGCATTTCGCGCCAAAAACGATTCGCCCCGGCGCCCTCGAGCGCCCCACAGTGCGCCATGTTCGGCCTGGGTCCGCCGGGGCCAAATTCGACCCGAGCCGGCGAAAAATTAGCTTTTGGGGGCACGATTGGCCGATTTTTTGGCGCCGACAACGAAAGACCGGCTTGGGGGGCTTGTTGGGGACGCGGTTGAAGATGCTCTAAGACAACGTGGGTGGAGCAACAACCTTTACCCCTAAAGTCCTGCCTGGCCACCGTATCGGTGAGATCTTGGTCAGGGCATGTAGTAGTGCATTTACCCATCGTCTTGTTAGTGTCGTGCTCGAGCACATACATGTCCAAGTTGCAAACAGTGAAGTATAAATATAAAGTGAAAGTGCAAGTTATCGACTAGTGGGGGGGGGTGAATAGGCGATGTTTACGAAAGTCTTCAAAACACGAAGGCTTTGAAGACAGACGACATAAATGAACCTATATGATAAGCAGCGGAAGATAAAGGTATCCAGGCATGCAATAGTCAAGCAAGCATCATGAAGATAATACACATACTATTGGTGATTGGATACCATTGATTTAGATGGAAGATATAACTGAAACTAAACAGAAAGCAAACTTCACACAGTGAAGCCAAACAGATCAGACATACAAGTAAAGGCTTCACGAAGACAAACTGAAATGTAAAGGAAGAAGGGATAAAACCAGTTGCTTGATGGAGACAAGGAATTGGTAGACCAGTTCCAGTTGTTGTGTCAACTGTACATCTGGTTAGGGAGGCTAGGTATTCAAACCCGAGGACACACAGTTCCGGACACACAGTCCTCACAGTATTCCCCTTAAGCTAATGACACACAGTCCTCGCCCAATCACTCTGGTAAGTCTTCAAGGTAGAAGCTTCCGAACCTTCACAGACTTCGTTCACTGGCGGTCCACAGTCACTCTAGGACGCTCAGAACGTGAGGCCTAACCGGCTGGAGGAAGCACAGTCCTCTAGGTCACACAGACGGAAAGACTTCAGTGATGCTTAACTCTCTTTGGCTTTGGGTGTTTTGGGATTTGTCCTCACAAGGATCTTTTCTCTCAAAGGCTTCGGAGGTGGGTTGCTCTCAAACGACAAAAGCCGTGAACTAACTCTAAGCAACCACCAATTTATGGTGTAGGTACTGGGCTATTTATAGCCATGAGGCAACCCGACATGATATGTCCGAAATGACCCTTGGTCACTAAGGAACTGACAGGTGTCCAACTGTCGGATTGTGAACACACGTGGCAACTTTACTTGAGCTCCAAGTAAACCTGACTTATCCAGTTCTGGATAAGATTTGCTCTCATTTGTCTTCGCTTGAAGACATAGGTGTTTTGGTTGAGCATCACTTCAGTCATTCGACTATGTTCACTTGGACCCCACTCAACAGTACGATGGTTCCCATGACTCAAGAAAGAATAAAAATAACTATGTCTTCGCATTCTATAGTCTTCAATGAATGTCTTCATATGCCATTATCTTCATGTGAATGAATTCACGCTCCACCACTGTCTTCAATGTCTTCACACATTTTTAGGGGTCATCTCTGGAAGTTAAACCGAATCTGTGAGGGACTATTACCTGCGTTATCCTGCAATTCTCACAAACACGTTAGTCCCTCAACCACGTTTGTCGTCAATACTCCAAAACTAACTAGGGGGCACTATATGCACTTACAGTCTCCCCCTTTTTGGTGATTGATGACAAACAGGTTGAGGTTTTCAACGGGGATAAAATATATGAAATTATGGATAACACGGTCAATGACTTCATAATATTGAGAGGGCCCCCCTTGGAGATGTGCACATAATAGTTTTTGCTTTTGAATGCAAAGGCACTGTAGCGAGCACGATCCGAATGGACCGAAGTCTCTGTGTTTCTGTGACATCCCTGGATCGGTAATGCTGACACACACAGTATTGAAGGATTTATAACAGAGTGGCAATCACACACTTATTACGTCGAATGTCTCAAAGGAGAACTTATTACAAAAGTCTATGACATAAGGCCATCTAACAAAATAACAACGGAAGGCTTGGAAGATAAGTGAGTCCATCAACTCCAACGGCATAGCTGAGTGCATGACAAATGACCTAGCACGTCTTACTCCTCGTTTGAAAAGTCTGCAACATAACATGTTGCAGCCCGAAATGGGTCAGCACATGGAATATGCTGGCAAGATAACACATTAGAGCAAGTAACAGAATAAAGGCTAACACTATATGCATATTTGGCTGGTGGAGGCTCTAAGGTTAAAGTTTTTGCCTAAAGCCAATTTTTCCCTACAACAAAGGAATAAAATTTATTTTAACTATCATGGTAGTTGAAACATCATTGAGAAGGTACCTCCAACTCAATCCCAATTAAAGTAGTCATCATTAACCAACAAATTAATTTTAGAGTGATGAGATCAACCAATAATTCAAGTACTAGATACTCAAGAATGTCCATAACCGAGGACACGGCTAATCATGATTAGTTTGTACACTCTGCAGAGGTTTGCGCACTTTTCCCCACAAGACTCGATCTTCTCCGTTGGATTTGTCGCATTGCATCGTGTTTGAGAAATGGATGACCGAGACACAGTCTTTCAGAAGCATTCACTCTTTACCCCGGGTGGACCGGTACACATACATTCCCCTACATCTGCTAGTCCACCACTGAAAGAGCTCACACAACTTACTCATACTATGCGAGAGCCCATAATGGCATTGTGGCTGCACACGGAAGTTTCTAGCATGAATAGTTTTATGGTCCCTTTGAGCCTGGGTGGCATTCCATAGGATAATCACAGGGTTCCTTCGGGATTTCCTAGAACAACAATGGATTCTCCAGGTGCCCTGCAACCAATCCACCCAGATGTGTATTCAAGTAGCCACCTTAAGTTGAACCATTAATTAACAACTAACATCTATCATGGATTTCACTCAAACCCAAACCACGTCTACGAGCATAGCATGGCAACCTAAGCATAACGTAGAAGTAACTCCCAGGGTTTGAAAAATAATGCAGGTAATAGGTTCTACCCCAATCTACTTCCCAGACCCACAAGTTAAGAGATCCTACTCATGCAATGTGTGAGGGTTTGATCTAATGCAGAAAAACTGGGTAATAAAAAGGTATGATCAAAGTGTTACTTGCCTTGCTGATGATTCGCAAAACCTAGAGACTCGTAGTAGCACTCTTCGTAATCCAGGAATTCTATCGCAAGCAAACAATAGCGTACATAAGCAAACAATCAAAGATGAACAAACATAACTCCAAATAAGAAGATCTAACCAGAAATTTCAACTTAAGAACCCCAGTTTGCAAAAAGAATCAAATCAAACGGAGCAACGAAACCAAAACTGCGAAAGAAACAAGATCAAATTTTACAGTAAAAAAACCATGTTCAAGTTGGCTAAACGAAAAGAGGGCGTCGAGACAAAGATCTGGGCTTTTGAATCGCCTAATTCCGACTCTCGAGCAAAAAGAAAAACTAAAAACAAGATCAGGGCAGAAATCGCGATCGGAAATAATCGCGGAAAAAGCCCCGAAAAAGAAAACTGACGAGCAGGCTGTAACACCCCAAAAATTTAGCAATGTTTTATTAAATAAAATTTTGCCAGTAAGTTAAAATTTTGCCTTCTGCTAAATGTTCCTTTGGATTCCAGGACAATTCTTGCTCTGATTTGTGGAGTTTTTTACCCCTAGTAAAAACTTTCCAATTAATGTTAAATTCCCTTATGCACCCCCTCTAAAACTTTGCTCACCTCTGCAAGATTAATCATGCATTTGTCTACCAAATTTTTCTTCTCTATATAAATGGTTAACCCTAGTTTTGAGGCCTCTTTTGAACTACAACTACTTGATAAATTTATTTATAAATTCAACAAAAAAATTGAGATGTCTAGTAATGCTATTAGATCACTTTTATGCAAGCATATTATTATTTCATTTAATATTCTGAGCTCCACAACATGGTTGCCAATCTGGTTCAGTAGACCAAATTGCACTACAACCCTATTAAATATTCTTGTTTTGCTTCCACCAAAATTATGGGATGACCATAGCAGTATGTTATCCTATTTTATGCAAAAACTCATCTTGGTCCTTTGGAAAATTTGAGTGAACCAACCTCTTTTCCATTCTGGTCCAGTTTGGTGTTTTGCACTACAACCCTAGCCTATCTTGCTCCAATGCCCTTGAGCTTCCTCATGCTTATAGTCTCTCTTGCAAAACCCTTAAGTCCAGGAGAGTGGGCCAATTGGGATAGTTTTGGTTCATGAAGCAATGCTCTGCATTTTCTGTCCAGAACTGAGATCTTGCAAAACTTGCACTAGCAAGTTTCTGCTTTTGATGAACTAACCTCACCATCCTCTTACTCACCCAAGGAGACATCCATCTGGTGAAATTGGCCACCCCAATAGTTGGCTAGATGCCACTGGCATTTTGTCAAACAACCTGAGTGCATGACCATATTTGGCTTAGTTTCTGGATCATGTTATGAACTTGATCCCCTGGCTAGACCAGCATGTCTCATAGTTTTGTCCTAACCTATAACCCCACCCTGCTGACCCCCTTGCGGTTTGGAGCTAACTAACACACCTTGGCATATCATCGAGCACATAGCGTGCGTGCTCTGGGCGCGCCCAGAGTGCGCGTTTTGCACGTGCGTGCGCTCGGGTCGCCGCGTCGCGCCCCTGGCCCCAACCCACCTGCAGAGCCTCACCCGACCTTATCCACACCCAGGTACATGCCAAGCCTCCCCTGGGATGCCACAGCGCCGCCGACAGGGCACTTTTGGCGGCACACCGGCGAGCACAGTGGCTCTCTGCCACGGTCGGCGCCGCCCGAGCCACGCGCACTCGCCAGCTGCCCCCTGGAGCAGTGCGAGCTCATCCGCAGGCCCGTCCGCTAGCGTTCGTCGCCGCCACGTCTCCTGCTACTGCAGATTAGCGGTCGCCGGCGAGCTTATCCCCTGCCGCCGGTGAACCGCCATGGCTCGCCTATTTAAAGGTGCCCCGCACCTCTCCGCAGCATCAGACCACCACTAGGCACCCTGCAGAGCAGCCCCGTGGCAGCTGATGGCTTCTCGCCCCTCGTTGGTTACCCCAAGTGGAAGGTTTGAGATGCAGTGTAGCGGTAGTTTTCCCTTGGCAAAGATACCAAGGATCGAATCCCGTGAGACTCCGAGGGTCAACAAGAAGGTGTCAACTGCTAACGGCGCCAGATATTTAGCGGCTGACAGGACCTGCACACAGATACAGATAACTTTGCTCCCAACGAGTACAGAGAGGTTGTCAATCCCTCCGGCCTTGTCGTTTACAAAGGATCAAACACAAGAGATAATAGTGATAGGTATGACTGCAACTAGTAAATAAGAACAGGAAGTAAACAGCAGGTGTGATCAGTGATGGTAATATGGACCGGGGTCCCATGATGTTCACTAGTTGTTGGAAATATGCCCTAGAGGCAATAAGAAAAGTATTATTATTATATTTCCTTGTTCATGATAATCGTCTGTTATTCATGCTTGAATTGTATTGTACGGAAACAACGATACATGTGTGAATACACATAACACACACTACAAGAAATATGTCAACTTATGACCTTTTGTTAGTGACCCTGGAAGAATTGGTCATAGATCTATGACCATTTCAGACCAATTGGTCAAAAGCTGTTCGGGGGGCTCCAAACCCTAAACTATAACGACCATTTTGGTCAGAAAGGTCATAATTTCCTTACACGAAATGGTCACAAAGCAGATAGCACTGGTCCGCTGCCTTATTTCTAGCTGTTCATGACCAATATAGATGGTCATAACCTTGAAAATTGTGGTGGGTTGCTACGACTAGGCGCCACCTCATCAGTTTTGCCTATGTGTCATGTCCATGTGGCAGTTTTTGCCCTAGGTTGTGAAGCAACCTATATTTCTGTCATTCCCAAAATTCCCCAAAAAATCTCATAAATTCTTTGGGTCATATCTTCATCAAATATGTAAAAAACCTTCCTTGCCTAGTTCAAAAATAATTCAAAAATATTCATTTTCCTATTCTGTTCAAAAAAACACTTTGTGAAGGAAGTACCACTTTGGCATGTCCAAATGGTATCCATTTTCTACAGTGCTTTCCTATGCCCAAATAACTATCCTCCACCAAATGCCAGCTCAATCCATTCATTATTTTGAGCCCATCTTAAACATTCGTATTTATGTCCAGTGTGGTACTTTGCAAAGCAAGTACCAACTAGACTCCTCCTTTTGAGCTAAAAATTTGTGAAGACGGTCTTCTTAGTAACTGATCATCCTCAACCAAAACTCACGCCCATTAGCCATGTGCATTTTTCGTACCGCTAATCAAACACTTGGGTGCTAATTCATGTTTGAGCATCGATCGGTCTCCTCGTGAGAATCTTATGTTGTAATTTTCTTCCTAGCACCTACCTGGGGAGTGGCAAACCCACTAGACATGCCTAGGCCACCCAGAACAGATGGCAACGCCACAGTCACGCGGTGACCACGCAGTGGGCATGCGAGTTTACGCGCTCTAGAGTTGGGGCCCTCGACCACCGCCCAAACCTCGACGTATCGCCACCAAACCATGTATTTATGATTAAATAGGTACTTATGTACCTAGAAATGATTTTTGGAAAAAATAAATAGCAAACTATGAGGCAGCTGCAGTTCAAATATGACCTGCTTCCAACTGAATCGGCGGAAATTTGTCTTTTTCACGAGAGGTGGATCAAAACTTTTTACACCCAACCATTTTGTCAATTGTGCATTAAATATGTCCTAGTATTTTTGACAATTGATTTGGTCAAATTTTGCAACAATTATTTGGGAGGTCCTTCACAAAAAAACCTCCTTTTGGGCACTCGAAAAATGGAAAATGAATTTTTCGTCCAAAGAAAATGAAAACTTCCTTAGGCAACATTGTTTGCCATTCCAAGATACACCCTTGTGCACAATATGAGATCATTTGAACAAACTATGCCATGAATGTGGCCATAGGATTGATCATTTGGCTTGAAAGCCATGAATCTTCACGCATGATAGCTCATTTCTGAGAACACTTTTTTAATAGAATTGCCGTATTACAAGTTTATTATTTTTCCTGGTAACTTGGTCATATATAATGACACAATGCGAAGGTGTTCCAATTTTTTGATTTTTTTTTGAATTTTTTATGCCCGTTTCAAAATGCGGTCAAAACGGCGGGAATGACCGTTCCTAGCTAGTGGTTGAATCTTGGAATTTTTTTGGTGTTTCTCTGATTAAATAGGTACTTATGTACCTAGAAATGATTTTTGGAAAAAATAAATAGCAAACTATGAGGCATCCGCAGTTCAAATTTGACCCGCTTCCAACTGAATCGGCCGAAATTTGTCTTTTTCACGAGAGGTGGATCAAAACTTTTTACACCCAACCATTTGGTCAATTGTGCATTAAATATGGCCTAGTATTTTATAAAAATGATTTGGTCAAATTTTGCAACAATTATTTGGGAGGTCCTTCACAAAAAAACCTCCTTTTGGGCACTCGAAAAATGGAAAATGAATTTTTCGTCCAAAGAAAATGAAAACTTCCTTAGGCAACATTGTTTGCCATTCCAATATGCACCTTTGTGCACAATATGAGATCATTTGAACAAACTATGCCATGAATGTGGCCATAAGATTGATCATTTGGCTTGAAAGCCATGAATCTTCACGCTTGATCGCTCGTTTCTGAGAACACTTTTTAAAAATAATTACCGTATTACAAGTTTGTTATTTTTCCTGGTAACTTGGTCATATATAATGACACAATGCGAAGGTTTTCCAACTTTTTGAATTTTTTTGAATTTTTTATGCCCGTTTCAAAATGCGGTCAAAACGGCGGGAATGACCGTTCCTAGCTAGTGGTTGAATCTTGGTATTTTTTTGGTGTTTCTCTGATTAAATAGATACTTATGTACCTAGAAATGATTTTTGTAAAAAATATAGAGCAAACTACAAGGCAGCTACAGTTCAAATTTGAGCCACTTCCAGCTGAATCGGCCGAAATTTGTCTTTTTCACGAGAGGTGGATCAAAACTTTTTTCACACAACCAGTTTATCAATCGTGCATTAAATATGGCCTAGTATTTTAGAAAATTGATTTGGTACAATTTTGCAACAAATATATGGTAGGTCCTTCACAAAAAAACTCATTTTGGGCATTTGGAAAATGATTAAAAATAGCTAGAAAGATCAGAAATGCATACAAATTGGTACTTATCCATAATATGTGGTCTAACTCTAGTGAAAATTTGTATGGTGCCCTTTTGCAAAATATTTTTGGTAGCTACTTCACAAAATCCCTTAGATATTTTTAGTACTTAGATACTTTTTTACATCACTGGTTTTCCGAACCAATCAGGACTCTTCCCCCGGATCGATGACATGGCGCCCATCCATCCATCCATCCATCTCACCATCCCACATCCATCCATCCATCCATCCATCCATCCATCTATCTACAGCAAAAAAGAAAAGAAAAGAAAACCCCCACCGCAGCCCAAACCCTAGCCCTCCCGATCCAATCACACCCCTCCCCCCATCGCACCCCTCCTCCCCTATCTCTTCGCCGCCACCTCCCGATCCAATCTGACCTCGTCGTCCACTGCCGCCGACCTCGCCCCTCCCTCTGCATCGCCCGCATCTAGCCGCGCCATGGCCTCCATCCCACTCGCCGGATCTCACCTCCATGGGGCGGCGGCGCCATGGCTTCCCCCAACCCCAGGGCGTGGGCCTGAGCCACCCGCTAGCCTCGGCTTGGGGCGCTGCTGCTGGCGCTCTCCCTCGCGGGCCTCGCGGGGTCCCTCTGCCGCGCCTCTTGCCTCCTCTGGCTCTACCTCGTCGCGCTCTTCTTCCTCATCGCGCTCCTCTTCGTCTTCACCGTCTTCGCCTTCGTCGTCACCAACCGCGGCGCTGGCTCCGTCGTCTCCGGGCGGGGGTACAGGGAGTACCGCCTCGGCGAGTACTCCACCTGGCTGCAGCGCCGCGTCGAGCACGCCGGCAACTGGGCCAAGATCCGCAGCTGCCTCCGCGACGGCGGCGTCTGCCAGAGGTTCGGCGCCCGGGACGAGTCGCTGCAGCAGTTCGTTGAACGAGTGGCAGTGCATCTCGATTGGCCGCGGGACCCCTACGAGCAGTTGGATCTGGCGCGCCGCATCACCGCGCTGGCCGTCGCCGGCCGGGTGACCGGGCTCGAGCGGGAGGCGGCCCGGCTCAGGGACGGCGCCGCCGAGCGGGACCGGGAGAACGGCGAGCTGCGGGACCGCGTCGCGCTGCTCGACCACGCGCTCCAGGAGACCAACGCCAGGCTCCGCGCCGTGCTCGAGGACAATGTAAGTAGGTTGCAAGCTTTTCCTTTTCTTTTACGGCCTCGTTTGGTTCTCTGCTTCTGCTGGTTGTCTGACGACGAGGCCTTTGCTGCTCCGCCTTTGCGTGTGGTGTGGGTGCAGATTCAGCTGAGCAAGGAGCGGGACTCGCTCGCGCAGACCTCCAAGAAGCAGGCGCGTGACCTGCACAAGGTTGCCCCTTGAATCCTTTTACTACTGATTCCCATCCTTGCAGCAGAGCAGATGCTAGCCTGTGTAGTGACGTGCAGCTGTGTAGTAGCTCACTGGGATTGTATGTCTGCAACTCGTTCACCAATCTGGACTATTTAGTACACTAATTTGGTTAGTAGTACAAGGGGAGAATGAATTCTAACTTCGCCAGGCTACAAATGAGAAAAACGAAAAACTTTCACATATTTAATGCCATTGATCCAATTCCCCTTGTTGCTTGAAATCAAAGCTTATGGCAGTGACCTGCTGTTTGAGAGTAGCAGGGGCTTTGTCCTGGTTATACTGGCCTGAATTTGGTTAACACATTGGTACTACTACTAGTGGTACTACTACTACTAATCTTGAAAGCCATGAATCTGCACTAGAATTTTCAAAAAACACATGTTTTTTAGGGTGGTTGTCTGAACTGAATTGCTTAGAACTTTCCTATCCAAACAAGAGTTGTAGTTGAGCACCTTTCTTTTTCTTCGGTACAGCCACATCTTTTTTCTTTAGCTCTCAAACTGCATCTTACATGGTTGTGCTTTCTCAGGTAACAATGGTAAAACATGTTGAAATAAGCTATTTTCTGAAGATTTTTGTTGTGGGTAATATATGTACCTGTAGTATGTGTGAAATTATGTGTGAAATGTTGCAAGCTTTGCATGTCATTGAGATTCTGGAAGATGATTTGGTTCACTTCACCCAGTGATTTGTCATAAACTGAGCATATGCAGTTTCTTCAGGAACCCTCCTTATTGAAGTGTGCATCCATTCCATTGAGATGGCTATTCCAAGCAGCAAAGTTTTGTTGATTACAGTTCGTGTGCTTTCTCACTAACAAGTTTGCATTTCTGCCCAATAACAGGTTCCACTTCTCGGTGGAGCGAGGTGCGCGTGCACCTTGCATTTTTTCTACAACTCAAGAGTCTCTTGAGGCAAAGCTACACCGCAGGACTGAACCATACCGTACGCCGGGCGTGGTCGTGCTACTAACCGCCAGGCCACCGACGCTGGCACTGGCACCGACCCCGGCCAGAGATCCGTCGCCGCCCAGGACCCCAAGCTACGACTTCGCAGACGCCGAAGCCAACACCAAAGGTTAATTACCACCTCCAAATCAAATCCTGGGGCTTCATTCATGGTTGTCTAGTACTGCTAGTTAATCATGGGGCTACATTCATGATCCGTCGCCACTTATATCTTGAGCATGTATTCTAATATTAGATCACAATGTATTTTGCACGGTCTAGTTTAATTGCCCGCGAAACTGACTGTCAACTTCACCCATGTGCATGCTTATTCGGGTACCAGGATGCATTTCTAGCAGACTTCCCATTTCTTTTTCTACCTTCTTCTAATATCTGGCTACATTGTACTCCACGTATTATTGCATTCTAATGATCACATACATGTATCTAGTTCTCCTCATAAAATATTTGCATGCATGACAAAGCTCCAACACGTACACTCTCATGTTTACTTATATTAGAAGCATTCTGTAGAAGACAAACTACTATATGCTAGTCTTACTTACACTGTGTGTGTGGAGCACTCTCCTTTAATTTTCTAGCATGTTAAATTTAACATTCTAATATATTTTGCTGCTAGTGTCCATTTAGCTATTTTTTTACTATGTTTCTACCAAGATGGTTCAGTCATTTGTTTGTTTTACTGCAGCGAAGTGCGGCTGGACGATCAAGGCTGCTATTCTGCCTTGATGTGCACACAAAGAGTTCCTGGACCTGACTTGAAGCAAGTGTGGCTGCAAGCCAACAGTAATTGAAGACAGGTGCTGCTTGTCTATGTTCTCATCTAGTATTTTATTTTGCAAAGCATGTAATGGTTTGGAGTACTTGATCATAGCCTGATGGAACCTAGATGTCGTTACTACAGCAGCTAGAAGCAATCCATTTTATATATACACCATTACAGCAGCTTGTTAGCATGTATATATACACTATTACAGCAGCTTGTTGATCAAGCGCTTGTTCTATCTAAATGTGTGCACAGAAGTTCAGTTACCTTCTAAAAAATTATTGGTGCATTTTTTTGTTTCTCAAATACAAAATAGCTTGCTCATTTAAGCTATGGCAGCCCTACTATTAGCTTTCATATTGTGTCTCCATTTTCTTGTATCGGAGTATCTCATTTTAACTAGCTAGAGAACAAAAAGCATGGTACTAGCTCAATTTGTGTTATCTTTCTAAATAACTATCCTTTTCTTGAATGGTCTGTTCATAATATATTTGCCCCAGTTTTTCTGATTCTTCTCTATTGATTCATGTAGCAGGGCGGCTAGTGATGCAGCAAACCAAGCAGTAGCAGGTACACCAAGCAGCAGCATGGGGAGGGTGTCTCTCGAACGTCGCCGCTGCCACTCATTGCTACTGCCACTGATTAATGATGGATGATCGCTGTTAGTTTAGCTCGACCGCTGTTAGTTTAGCTCCTTGGTAGTCCCCCCCTCTCTTGCAAGCGTGTAGAAATAGAAATGGTTGCTGTAGTCCCATGTAGCTGTAGTTCCTGTACTTGGTCTGCCCTTTGTTGCTTCATTTCTATGTTAATTCAGTCTCTGTTGAATGTATCTACTGTCTACTGTTGTGGCTGTTGAAAGAATCCTTTGTGTTGAAAGAAATGAAATGGTTTGGATACATACATACATGCTGAGATGTAAGCTGGAATAGCCATCTGTCAAGCTTCTAAATGCATGTTGTGGAGGCCCAAAATAGACTGGATTGTAAAAGGGCCGAGGCCCAAAAAAGAAATGAATTGAAGGCTACGTCCTAGAAAATAAAATGGGCCAGGCCCATGAACCCAACAAAAAATTGATGAAAAAAAACACAAATAGGCTGAATTAATGGGCTCGGCCCATGTAAAACACCGAATCGGACCGGGCTGAATCTTGTCAGTGACCTTTTCAATTGGTCGCAATTTTGCCACGTTAGATTGCCACGTCGGATCCGACATGGCTTGGGCAGACAACCAGTGACCAAAACAAAAGGTCATTGGTTCAACGACCTTTTGTTTTGGTCATAAACGTCTACGACCTTCTCACAGAGAAGGTCGCTATAGTCAGTTTATGACGGCCAGCTTTTGACCTTATGTTTTTGGTCACAAAAAGGTCACAAATGGAAATTTGTCACCATTCAGTGACCAATAGTGGTGGTCACAAGTTGACATATTTCTTGTAGTGACAATGAGTCCCTGGTAAGCCTCTAGTTACCAGTTCGTTGATCAACAGATGGTCACGGTTTCCTGACCATGGACATGGGATGTCAGTGATAACGGGATCACATCATTAGGAGAATGATGTGATGGACACGACCCAATCCTGAGCCTAGCACGAGATCGTATAGTTCGTAATGCATAAGCTTTTCGGTGTCAAGTATTTATTCCTTAGACCATGAGGTTGTACAACTCCCGGATGCCGTAGGAATACTTTGGGTGTGCCAAACGTCACAACGTAACTGGGTGGCTATAAAGGTACGCATCGGGTATCTCCGAAAGTGTCTGTTGAGTTGGTACGAACCGAGACTGGCATGTTGTCACTCCGTATGACAGAGAGGTACCTCTGGGCCCACTCGGTAAGACGTCATCATAATGAGCTCAATGTGACTAAGTAGTTAGTCACGGGATGATGGATTACGGATCGAGTAAATAGACTTGCCATGACGAGATTGAACAAGGTATCGGGAATACCGATGATCGAATCTCGGGCTAGTACCGTACCGATGGACAAAGGGAATAACATACGGGATTGAGTGAATCCTTGACACGGTGGTTCATCCGATGAAGATCATCGAGGAACACGTGGGAACCAACATGGGTATCCAGATCCCGCTGTTGGTTATTGACCGGAGAGTGGTCTCGGTCATGTCTACGTGTCTCCCGAACCCGTAGGGTCTACACACTTAAGGTTCGGTAACGCTAGGGTCGTAGAGATAAATGCACGTGGAAACCCGAAAGTTGTTCGGAGTCCCTGATGAGATCCCGGACGTCACGAGGAGTTCCGGAATGGTCCGGAGGTAAAGATTGATATATAGGAAGTCAGGTTTCGGCCATCGGGTGATCTCCGGAGCGTCCCGGGACCACCGGAGGGGCCCCGGGGGTCCACCGGGTGGTGCCACCCATCCCGGTGGGGCCCCTAGGCCGCAAGGGGAAGTGTCCAGCCCTAATGGGCTGGCGCACCACTAGGGGCCCACCTCCCCATGCGCCTAGGGTTGAAACCCTAGGGGGGAGGGGGCGCCCCACTTGCCTTAGGGGGCAAGGACTCCCCCCTGGCCGCCCCCCCCCC
>LR738712.1:882748021-882761702 GCA_902687465.1 Secale cereale | reverse complement strand
GGGGGGGGGGGAGAGGGCAGCCGCACCCTTGCCCTGGCGCCTCTCCCCCTCCCGTTACACCTCCATACTCCCGACGCAGGGCGCCCGGCGAAGCCCTGCTGCGATCTCCACTACATCCACCACCACACCGTTGTGCTGCTGGATCTCAGACGACTTCTCCTTCCCCCTTGCTGGATCAAGAAGGAGGTGACATTGCTGCACCGGACGTGTGTTGAACGCGGAGGTTCCGTCCGTTCGGTGCTAGATCATCGGTGACGAAGAACACGAAGAGTAGGACTACTTCATCCACGCTTCTTCGAAAGCTTCCGCACGCGATCTACATAACGGTATGTAGATGCACTCTTACTTGCTCGTTGCTAGATGTCTCCTTAGTTGGATCTTGGTGAAAGCGTAGAATTTTTTTGAATTCTGCTACGTTCCCCAACAGTGGCATCTGAGCTAGGTTTTATGCGTAGCATCTTGCACGAGTAGAACACAAAGCAGTTGTGGGCGTTTGAGTTTGTTCAACTTTCTTACCATTACTAGTCAATCTTGATTCGGCGGTATTGTGGGATGAAGCGGCCCGGACCAACTTTACACGTACGCTTACGTGAGACTGGTTCCACCGACAGACATGCACTAGATGCATAAGGTGGCTGGCGGGTGTCTGTCTCTCCTACTTTAGTCGGATCGGATTCGATGAAAAGGGTCCTTATGAAGGGTAAATAGAAATTGACAAATCACGTTGTGGTTTTGGCGTAGGTAAGAAACGTTCTTGCTAGAAATCCTATAGAAGCCACGTAAAACTTGCAACAACAATTAGAGGACGTCTAACTTGTTTTTGCAGCATGTGCTATGTGACGTGGTATGGCCAAAAACGAAGATGTGATGAATGATATATGTGATGTATGAGATTGATCATGTTTTTGTAATAGGGAATCACGACTTGCATGTCGATGAACTTGACAACTGGCAGGAGCCATAGGAGTTGTCTTAATTATTGTATGACCTGCGTGTCACTCAATAAACGCCATGTAATTACTTTGCTTTATTGCTAAACGTTAGCCATAGTAGTAGAAGTAAAAGTTGGCGTGACGACTTCTTCAAGACACGATGATGAAGATCATCGTGATGAAGATCATGGTGTCGAGCCGGTGACAAGATGATCATGGTGCCCCGAAGATGGAGATCCAAGGAGCAAGATGATATTGGCCATATCATGTCACTTTAATTGATTGCATGTGATGTTTATCATGTCTATGCATCTTGTTTACTTAGAACGACGGTAGTAAATAAGATGATCTCTCACTAAAATTTCTAGTATTGTGTTTTCCCTAACTGTGCACCATTGCTAAAGTTCGTTGCTCCGAAGCACCACGTGATGATCGGGTGTGATAGGTTCTAACGTTCGCATACAACGGGTGTAAGACAGATTTACACATGCGATACACTTAGGGTTCACTTGACGAGCCTAGCATGTATAGACATGGCCTCGGAACACGGAAGACCGAAAGGTCGAACACGAGTCGTATAGAAGATACGATCAACATGAAGATGTTCACCGTTGATGACTAGTCCGTCTCACGTGATGATCGGACACGGGCTAGTCGATTCGGATCGTGTATCACTTAGATGACTAGAGAGATGTCATTCTGAGTGGGAGTTCATTAAAATTTGATTAAGATGAACTTAATTATCATGAACTTAGTCTAAATTCTTTACAATATCTCTTGTAGATCAAATGGCCCACGCTCCAGTTTCCCTCAACATCAACGCGTTCCTAGAGAAAACCAAGCTGAAAGACGATGGTAGCAACTACACGGATTGGGTCCGTAACCTGAGGATTATCCTCATAGCTGCCAAGAGATCATATGTCCTAGAAGCACCGCTAGGTGATGCACCTGCTCCCGCTGCGGCCCAAGACGTTTTGAACGTCTAGCAGTCGCGTAGTGATGATTACTCCCTGGTTCAGTGCGGCATGCTTTACAGCTTAGAGTCGGGGCTCCAAAAACGTTTTGAGCACCACGGAGCATATGAGATGTTCGAAGAGCTGAAAATGGTTTTCCAAGCTCATGCCCGAGTCGAGAGATATGATGTCTCCGACGCATTCTACAGTTGTAAGATGGAGGAGAACAGTTCTGTCAGTGAGCACATCCTCAAGATTTCAGGATTGCGCAACCACTTGTCTCAGCTGGGAATGAATCTCCCAGATGAAGCGGTTGTTGACAGAATCCTCCAGTCGCTCCCACCAAGCTTCAAGAGCTTCGTGTTGAACTTCAATATGCAGGGGATGGAGAAGTCCATTCCCGAGGTGTATTCGATGCTGAAATCAGCGGAGGTGGACATCAAGAAAGAACATCGAGTGTTGATGGTCAATAAAACCACTAAGTTCAAGAAAGGCAAGGGAAAGAAGAACTTCAAGAAGGACGGCAAGGGAGTTGCCGCGCCCGGCAAGCCTGTTGCCGGGAAGAAGCCAAAGTATGGACCCAAGCCTGAGAAAGAGTGCTTTTATTGCAAGGGAACGGGTCACTGGAGGCGGAACTGCCCCAAATACTTAGCAGACAAGAAGGCCGGCAACGTCAAAGGTATATATGATATACATGTTATTGATGTGTACCTTACCAGCACTCGTAGTAGCTCCTGGGTATTCGATACCGGTGCAGTTGCTCACATTTGTAACTCAAAACAGGAGCTGCGGAATAAACGGAGACTGGCGAAGGATGAGGTGACGATGCGCGTCGGGAATGGTTCCAAGGTCGATGTGATCGCCGTCGGCACGCTGCCTCTACATCTACCCTCGGGATTAGTTTTGAGCATGAACATTGTATCTGGATCTGGTATCTCCGAAAGTGTCTGTTGAGTTGGTACGAACCGAGACTGGGATGTTGTCACTCCGTATGACAGAGAGGTACCTCTGGGCCCACTCGGTAAGACATCATCATAATGAGCTCAATGTGACTAAGTAGTTAGTCACGGGATGATGGATTACTGATCGAGTAAAGAGACTTGCCATGACGAGATTGAACAAGGTATCGGGAATACCGACGATCGAATCTCGGGCAAGTACCGTACCGATGGACAAAGGGAATAACATACGGGATTGAGTGAATCCTTGACACAGTGGTTCATCCGACGAAGATCATCGAGGAACACGTGGGAACCAACATGGGTATCTAGATCCCGCTGTTGGTTATTGATCGGAGAGTGGTCTCGGTCATGTCTACGTGTCTCCCGAACCCGTAGGGTCTACACACTTAAGGTTCGGTAACGCTAGGGTCGTAGAGGTAAATGCACGTGGAAACCCGAAAGTTGTTCGGAGTCCCAGATGAGATCCCGGACGTTACGAGGAGTTTCGGAATGGTCCGGAGGTAAAGATTGATATATAGGAAGTCAGGTTTCGGCCATCGGGTGATCTCCGGGGGTGACCGGGAGCGTCCCGGGACCACCGGAGGGGCCCCGGGGGTCCACCAGGTGGGGCCACCCGTCCCGGTGGGGCCCCTAGGCCGCAAGGGGAAGTGTCCAGCCCTAATGGGCTGGCACACCACTAGGGCCCACCTCCCCATGCGCCTAGGGTTGAAACCCTAGGGGGAGGGGGCGCCCCACTTGCCTTGGGGGGCAAGGACTCCCCCGTGGCCGCCGCCCCCCCTTGCAGATTGGATCTGCAGGGGGCTGGCGCACCCCCAGGCCCCCTATATATGTGGGGGGGGGGAGAGGGCAGCCGCACCCTTGCCCTGGCGCCTCTCCCCCTCCCGTCACACCTTCATACTTCCGACACAGGGCGCCCGGCGAAGCCCTGCTGCGATCTCCACTGCATCCACCACCACACCGTTGTGCTGCTGGATCTCTGAAGACTTCTCCTCCCCCCTTGCTGGATCAAGAAGGAGGTGACGTTGCTGCACCGGACGTGTGTTGAATGCGGAGGTGCCGTCCGTTCGGCGCTAGATCATCGGTGACGAAGAACGCGAAGAGTACAACTACTTCATCCACGCTTCTTCGAAAGCTTCCGCACGCGATCTACATAACGATATGTAGATGCACTCTTACTTGCTCGTTGCTAGATGTCTCCTTAGTTGGATCTTGGTGAAAGCGTAGAATTTTTTTGAATTCTGCTACGTTCCCCAACACTAGTGATGTCTCTCTCCCAAAAGATGATAAAACAGCTAAGCGAGGTAAACGAATTACAGCTGGGCAATTGACAGGATTATGTGCGCAAACAAATGCTAACTATGCTGCAAAGAAAGGTAGAAGCTCAAAAGCATGGGCGGTACGCCAAGGCAAGTAGACCGAAATCCATCTGCATCTACTACTAATCATCCACCTTGAGATATCTATCCAGAACATCTCGCTGGTATTAAGTTGCGAGTCCCACCCATAGTGTAAACTCAAAGCAACAGACAACTGCATTAAAAGAACTTTGCGTAAAGTAAACAATCCTTGCACCCGCAAGTACAAGCACCGTTGTTTCCCCCTTGTGGCAACAACACATCCCCTAGACTCATGTTTCTGTCACTCAAGCTAGTCATCGAGGGGCATGAACCCACAATCTAGCATAACGTTCCCTCTTGGAGTTACTACCTACTACTTGGCCAAAGCAATAAACAGCAACGGAGAACATGCAAGAATTACTCAAGAACATAAATATAAAAGAGGTAAATCAAATATATTACTCACACACAATCTGAACATAATCTCATAATCCATCGGATCCCAGCAAACTCATCATAGCAACAACATAAGGATTACATATGTGCCTCGATCATGTAGGGCAGCTCACGAGGTCTAATCGATGAAGAACAAAAAGGGGAGGAGAACATCACATAGCTACTGGTCATGGACCCATGGTCCAAGGGAGACTACTCACAACTCATCCGGGAGGCGTCCATGGTGGTGGAGAAGCTCCCGGTGGTGATCCTCCCCTCCGGCAGGGTGCCGGGAAGAGTTCTCCTGGTGCTGCCGATCTTGGAAGCGCGGCGGCGGCGGAACATAGATGAGATCGCGAAAAAGGGTTCCGTCCTCGAGGGTTTCAGGACGCGGTGTAAATATATGCCAAAGGGGGCGTTAGAAGAGGCCAGGGGGGCCCAGGCGCCCTGGCGGCACGGCCAGGAGGGGGGCCGCCTCCTCTGGTCGCCTGGAGCCCTGGTGGCCCCCCTCTGGCCCTACTTTGGCCGCATGCAAGCTTCCGGAACGCTGATTTTTTATATATTTTTCCCGGAATTTTTCTCGCAATTTACGTAATAGGAAAACCTGAAATACAAAAACAGCAGAAAACAGAAACTGGCACTGGGGTGCACTGAGTTAATAGGTTAGTCCAAATATGATCAAAAGTGTATGGAAGTGCATAAATATCATAGCAATATCACACAAAAGAGGCATGGAGCAAGCAGAAATTATAGATACGTTTTGGACGTATCAACATCCCCAAGCTTAATTCCTGCTCGTCCTCGAGTAGGTAAATGATAACAAGCATAATTTCTGTGGTGACATGCTATTAACCATATAAGGACTTTTCATAGTCACATGACAAATGCTTACTGAGACAATGAATCTTTAGTAATACTGAAACACTCAATAGATTTGTAGTGAGCATGGTGTGCAAACATGACAAAGTGGTACCTCGCTTGCCCCCTCTAGTGAAGCAAAACATAAATGCAGGGGCACCTCCAAAGTTTAAATGACGACTAGATACAATGATTTCAGAATAAATGATATCATAATCATGCAAAAGACAATGATACTTTGGGACAATGCACATTACACTCATAATGACAATCATGCTCTCAATAGTTGGTGCTTTAAAGAAAGAAGGTGGAGACTCTCGAACCGTGGCTTTTGATGGCAAGGTTGAAAACCCGTGGTCGGAAACAAAAACTAAACATGTACCAGAGCTCTTGGTTTTAAAAACAGAGGTAAAAATTATTTTTTTAGAGATGCATATTTCGTCAACGAATGCTAGCAGATAACTCAATTACTTCTCGAGCTGGACAAGTTTCGAGGAACGGCTCCCGCACTAGGACGATCACATCCTCTTAATCTCCTTTGTTTATCACTGCCAAAGTTTTCTGATTTCTCATGAACAAAGCGTAAAGGAGGGTTTGTTTGTTGTATATTTTTTTAATGAGCCGGGCGCACTCTTTGCCAATTCCTTCTCGTATTAGGGGTTTGCACATTAGACATGCAATCCCGGGGTGAAGCTTGTCCAACTTAAAAAGATCATGAATTAACTACTACTTCCTCATGAGCTAAAACAGAGGCACAAAAGAGAAATGCTTTTTTTATTAATTTCGAGATGGTACACGATAGTCTTCGTTAGGAATGGCAGGTAAATACCATGTATAGGAAGCTATGGTGGACTCATATGGCATAACTGGTTTAAAGGATTTTGGATGCACAAGCAGTCAGTCCGCTTAGTACAGGCGAAGGTTAGCAAAAGACTGGGAGCGACCAACTAAGAGAGCAATGACGGTCATAATCATGCAGAGCCACAAAGCAACATTGAATCGGGCATGGAAGTTATATCGCTACTCAGAAATTAAAGATCATCAAGGCTTGATAGACTTTCTTTACAGTCTTAAATATGCGTGAGCATATGCCAAGTCAATCAAAATAAATTCTTGGAGGAAGATATCACTAAACCATACCATATCATAGGCAAACAAATCATGTTGGTACTTCAATAACACATTAAGAACCCCCCAGCTATTTGAGACTAACCATAAGAAAACATGAACTACTAAGCACCATTATGCACATAGCATTTTATCATAGACATATCAACCAGTGCAACAGAAGCCAACTCTCTTAACAAGATAAGCATGATAACTCAAGAGAGTTTTAGCAACCAACTAAACAAAAGCTCTTTAAAAAGATAAGCATGGAAACTAAGAGCTAAACATGACAGTAGCTATTGAAAGACAAAGAACATACACATCAAAGATAAACATGAAAATCCTATGTTATGTTCTAGGTTGATGTGGAGTGTGTTTCTCTCCCACACAAAGAAAGCTGGGTTCCAACTCGTTATGAACAGCAAGCAAAGCTAAAGAAAACTAAAAAAGGAAACTAAAAGCAAGACGCTCCAAGCATAGCACATAACACATGAAGTGAGTAAAATATAGTGGAACGAAAGACGAACTGATAATTGTTGATGGAGAAGGGGATGCACGGGGGCATCCCCAAGCTTAGACGCTTGAGTCTTCTTGAATATTTCTTGGGGGTGCACGGGGGCATCCCCAAGCTTGAGCGTTTGACACTCCTGAATCTTTTTACCATCTTCCCTCGCACACTTGAAAACTCCCTTCATACATAACTCATCATAATCTGATTAGCGAGGTTAGTACCCATAATAAAATAATTTTTCCTTGCTGGAAATAAGGATAATCTTGAAGGTCTACTGTTTCTCAAGATTGCCAAAAGGTTTTTGCAAAGAAAAAGCAAGCTCAAGGTTTGCAAAATGAAGGAAAGGCAAAACAGGACAGAATCTGTGAAAAACAGACCAGCAGACAGTAAATAATTTTTTCGGGGCACTTCTGCAACTCAAATCAAAAAACTCAGAACAGACGCCCGAAAGCCAATTGTATAGAGCACGCTGTCGAGAAAATTCAGACCAAAAATATGATCTGGTGATTTTATACGAATTTTTCTGTCCAAGGACAGAATCTGTTTCCTGGACAGCACGTCACAACTTTTGAACTTTCTTGCAATCAGAGGCTAAACTTGGCACAAAGCTGAAAAGTAAAGATACAATGATGATGCTACTGTAGTAACAAACATCAAGACACAACAAAAGCAAAATAAAATTTTATTCATTGTGGGCTGCCTCCCAAAAGCGATTTCTTTTATGCCTTTAAGCTAGGCATAATGCAAAGAGAACAAGTCTTATCAAGAGTAAAAGAATAGCTAGCCCGTATAACGGACTCAAAAGGTAACTTAATCTTCTTTCTAGGGAAGTGTTCCATCCCTTTCTTGAGAGGAAATTGGAATTTTATATTCCCCTCTTTCATGTCAATGATGGCACCAACGGTGCGAAGAAAAGGACGTCCCAAAATAATTGGACAAGAAGGTTCACATTCAATATCCATAATAGTAAAATCAACGGGAACATAATTGTCATTGACAATGATAAGAACATCGTCGATCCTCCCCAAGGGTTTCTTTATGGAAGAATCAACAAGACGAACACCAAAAGAACAAGAATCAAAAGGTTTCAATTTAAGCATATCATATATTCTTTTGGGCATAACGGAGGTACTAGCTCCAACATCACATAAAGCATAGCAAGAGAAGTTATTCAACTTAATTTTAATCATAGGATCCCAACCATCTTCTAGCTTTCTAGGTATGGAGGCTTCTACCCTAAGTTTCTCCTCCCTAGCTTTGATGAGAGCATTAGTGATATGCTCGGTGAAGGCAAGGTTAAGCGTGCTAGTGTGGGGATCTCTAGACATCTTGTGAAGAAAATCAATAACTTCGGTAAGGGTGCAACTATCAAGTAAAGTGGTAGTGGTGTCCTTTAGGCTCACTTGTTTGGTAGTTTCTATGGTCATAGCATCACCATTAATAGGTCCAATGGGACCAGGAGTGCATTGGGTGCTAAGAGTTTGGATATCCTCAACAACTTGGATAGTAGCAAAAGTGTGGTGGGTAGGAAGGTTCTTAATTCTATCTTCTTCCTCCTTTTCTCTAGCCCATCTCTCTTTAAGTTTAGCCAACATCCTAATGTTTTCATTAATTTGCACTTGAATAAAATTCATAGGAGTGGTCTTCCTCTCCTCAAGAGGGGAAGTTCTAATTTTAAGCAACTCTACCTCATGGGCTAAATTGTCTACCTTCGAAGAGAGATCATCTAGTTTGGCTAGTTTTTCTTCTACATTTTTATTGAAGGCTTTTTGGGTAGTGATGAAATCTTTAAGCATAATCTCTAGTTCAGAAGTGGAGTTCTTGGTGCTAGGATAAGCATTGTTGTTCCCATAGGAATTGGAGGGGAACGGTCTAGGATTGCTACCAAAATTACTCCTATAAGCATTATTATTAAAATTGTTTCTAGAGATAAAGTTCACATCTACTTGATCTTGAGAAATCAAAGAATTTAAAGGAACATCACGAGGATCAATAGAAGATTGCTTGGAAAGTAGAGACATGATCAAGTCAACTTTTTCATTTAGGGAGGAAATCTCCTCGACAGTGTTTACCTTCCTACCTGTTGGAGCGCGTTCGGTGTGCCATTGAGAAGCTTCGTGGCAGCACCAAGTGTAGTTGACATAAAGGTTCCTCCCGCGGCCGAATCTAACAAGTTCCGCGAGGTAAAGTTCAAGCCTTTATAAAAAGTTTGGATAACCATCCAAGTAGTCAAACCATGAGTAGGGCAGTTCTTGACAAGAGATTTCATGCGTTCCCAAGCTTGGGCAACGTGTTCATTATCCAATTGTTTGAAATTCATTATGTTACTCCTTAGTTGGATAATTTTAGCAGGTGGATAGTACTTCCCAATAAAGGCATCCTTGCACTTGTCCCAAGAATCTATGCTATTTCTAGGCAAAGATTGAAACCAAATTTTAGCTCCTCCTCTCAAGGAGAAAGGAAAAAGCTTAAGCTTAACAATATTACCATCTATTTCTTGGTACTTTTGCATATCACAGAGTTCAACAAAATTGTTTAAGTGTAAAGCAGCATCATCTCCAGCACCGGAGAATTGATCTTTCATAACTAGGTTCAGTAAAGCAGGTTTAATTTCATAAGAAGGTGCTGAAGTGGCAGGTGTAGTGATAGGCGTGCAGATAAAGTCATCGTTGTTATGACTAGTGAAGTCACACAACTTGGTGTTCTCGGTGGAACCCATAGCAGCAAGCAAGCAAGATAACTATTTTTGTGATTTTTGATAGAAGACACTAAAGCAAAACTGAAAGGTAAACTAACAAGACTAAAAAGCAAAGGTAAAAGATAGCGTGCAACTCCCCTATCTTGAACAGTGGAGTCCCCGGCAACGGCGCCAGAAAACTTTGCTTGATGGCTTCTCGCCCCTCGTTGGTTACCCCAAGTGGAAGGTTTGAGATGCAGTGTAGCGGTAGTTTTCCCTTGGCAAAGATACCAAGGATCGAATCCCGTGAGACTCCGAGGGTCAACAAGAAGGTGTCAACTTCTAACGGCGCCAGATATTTAGCGGCTGACAGGACCTGCACACAGATACAAATAACTTTACTCCCAACGAGTACAGAGAGATTGTCAATCCCTCCGGCCTTGTCGTTTACAAAGGATCAAACACAAGAGATAATAGTGATAGGTATGACTGCAACTAGTAAATAAGAACAGGAAGTAAATAGCGGGTGTGATCAGTGATGGTAATATGGACCGGGGTCCCATGATGTTCACTAGTGATGTCTCTCTCCCAAAAGATGATAAAACAGCTAAGCGAGGTAAACGAATTACAGCTGGGCAATTGACAGGATTATGTGCGCAAACCAATGCTAACTATGCTGCAAAGAAAGGTAGAGGCTCAAAAGCATGGGCTGTACGCCAAGGCAAGTAGACCGAAATCCATCTGCATCTACTACTAATCATGCACCTTGAGATATCTATCCAGAACATCTCGCTGGTATTAAGTTGCGAGACCCACCCATAGTGTAAACTCAAAGCAACAGACAACTGCATTAAAAGAACTTTGCGTAAAGTAAACAATCCTTGCACCCGCAAGTACAAGCACCGTTGTTTTCCCCCTTGTGGCAACAACACATCCCCTAGACTCATGTTTCTGTCACTCAAGCTATTCATCGAGGGGCATGAACCCACAATCAAGCATAACGTTCCCTCTTGGAGTTACTACCTACTACTTGGCCAAAGCAATAAATAGCAACGTAGAACATGCAAGAATTACTCAAGAACATAAATATAAAAGAGGTAAATCAAATATATTACTCACACACAATCTGAACATAATCTCATAATCCATCGGATCCCAGCAAACTCATCATAGCAACAGCATAAGGATTACATATGTGCCTCGATAATGTAGGGCAGCTCACGAGGTCTAATCGATGAAGAACAAAGAGGGGAGGAGAACATCACATAGCTACTGGTCATGGACGCATGGTCCAAGGGAGACTACTCACAACTCATCCGGGAGGCGTCCATGGTGGTGGAGAAGCTCCCGGTGGTGATCCTCTCCTCTGGCAGGGTGCCGGGAAGAGTTCTCCTGGTGCTCCCGATCTTGGAAGCGCGGCTGCGGCAGAACAGAGATGAGATCGAGAAAAAGGGTTCCGTCCTCGAGGGTTTCGGGATGCGGTGTAAATATATGCCAAAGGGGGGCGTCAGAAGAGGCCAGGGGGGCCCAGGCGCCCTGGCGGCGCGGCCATGAGGGGGGCCGCCCCCTCTGGTCGCCTGGAGCCCTGGTGGCCCCCCTCTGGCCCTACTTTGGCCGCATGGAAGCTTCCGGAACGCTGATTTTTTATATATTTTCCCCGGAATTTTTCTGGCAATTTACGTAATGGGAAAACCTGAAATACAAAAACAGCAGAAAACAGAAACTGGCACTGGGGTGCACTGAGTTAATAGGTTAGTACAAATATGATCAAAAGTGTATGGAAGTGCATAAATATCATAGCAATATCACACAAAAGAGGCATGGAGCAAGCAGAAATTATAGATACTTTTTGGACGTATCAGCAGCCATTCGCCCCCGAGAAGCTTCCTTCTTCATCTCCGGTGAATACGGCCGCCGTCTCTGCCTCGAGCAATCCGACGCCACCAGGGCCTCCCCCGCCCGTCCAGCACCACCGTCGCCTTCCCCTCAACCCTGCGGAGCCACCCATCACCTCAGGCTCGCTCGGGAACCCCTGCATCGCAAAGCCCCAAACCCACCCGAAGCTTCCTCCGCCGCGGAGCTCGCCGCCGGCGACTCCCTCCGTCCCCTCCTGCCAGCCGACTACCAGAAGGACCGCCAAGGAGTCGCGGATCCATTCCCGCACTCGGTGTCCCTCGAGGGGCCTCCATTCGCCGGCGACGATCGCCGGAGCCCCGCCTCCGTTCGGGCAGAGGAAAGAGAAGGGGGAAAACTACTGGTCAAACCTGACTAGTGGGCCCCCTGGACCCACCGTCAGTGACCCAACTTCGCCCACGCGCGCATAAGTGGAGGCGCAAAACCGCAGAGTACGTCTCCACTATTTCGAAAGCGTATTCTCAGCCGAATCGTTTTCTTTTCTGCTTTAGTTTAAACAAAATAAGATTTGACCAAACTTTGACTGGCTTTATCTCTTTAAATATAAATCCAAATGACCTGATTCTTTTTCTGTTATTTCCCAAATATTGTCTAGTTTATTTTCATATTTATATGAAAATTTTCCAGACAGCTTTTTGGGGGTGTTCTAAGTCTATGTATTGATTTCCTTTTCATTCTTTTAGGATTTTTGAAGAGGGAGAAAACTTCCAAAGTTGTTGGAATGCTTTTCTCCTCCCCTCTACTTGAAGGCAAGCATCTTGAACCCTTTTTTGACACATGTTGTGTGTTGTTTACTATAGCCCAAGAACTCCATTGATATGACAAAATGGAGCCTCATTATTTCATGTGGGAATCATACTCTTGCATATCAACATGTGGTGAATAAACCTTTTCAGTCATGTATGTGATATTGGTGACAGCTACCACTCCTCATGCCACATATGCCTGGTGATAGTTTGGATGGAGTCCGAAGGAAGGTTGTGTTTCGGTGAACCGACCATGTGACTGACATCTCGTTGTGACGAGGATGTGCAGTGAGGCAGCATGTAGCATGAAGGGTGTGACCCTGTCAGGGAACTGTGAGATCATTGTGGCACTAACCGTGCAAAGAATATATATAACCTCCTGAGTCGACCATAGATCGAGTCTTGCTCCGGTAACCCCCATACTTTTTTCGTGCTACCACATGTCCCTACTTCAGGTAGGGTGCGATTCAGTAAATTTGTCGACCCCTGTTCTATCACACACCATACAGAGAGGCCACGGTGGAAGATATCGGTTGCATCCGGTAGGCAGGCCACCTGGTTCGGGGGCATGGGTGTTTCTGTTGTAGCCGAAGGGGATAGCTTCCCCAGTTTTTGCGCGAGTTATAAATTGTTGTGATCCCATGCTAGTCGAGGTTGTAGCCTCCCCACTTAAAGTTTGGCTTAACTGGTGTCGTTGGTGATTCCAGACACTGGTAAGTTAGGCTGGTGTTTGCAGTCAGGTGTGTCTTCAAATTAAAAGAACGTAGGCGGAATTAGTCCAGAGGGGCTATAGAAAATCCGTTATTCGTGGGTAAAGAGTACACCCTCTGTAGAGATAAAAAAACCTATTCGAATAGCCGTGTCCATGGTTAAGGACCACAGTCTGGGATGGGTCGAGTGTCGGTCTTAGAGTCGGTCTTCGGAGGAGATTTCTATTAAACCAGAACATTATTTATGACCTGTGACAGGTAGTGATTGTGATTTATCATTATGGACTAACCTTTCATTTTATTTGAAATGATGAGCATCCTTGGGACGGTTCTACCTACCGGATATTTACCGTTATTTATTTTTATTTTATAAGCCTTTTCTGTGATGTCGCTCAGACGTCCGACTGTGGCATTCTTTTTATTTATAAGCCCTTTCTGTGATGTCGGTTAGACGTCCGACTATGGCATTCTTTTTATTTATAAGCCCTTTCTGTGATGTCGCTTAGACGTCCGACTGTGGCATTCTTTTTATTTATAAG
>LR738712.1:882697538-882747974 GCA_902687465.1 Secale cereale | reverse complement strand
GTCGCTTAGACGTCCGACTGTGGCATTTTTCTATTTATAAGCCCATTCTGTGATGTCGCTTAGACGTCCGACTGTGTCATTCTTTTTATTTATAAGCCCTTTTTGTGATGTCGCCCAGACGTCCGACTGTGGCATTCTTGTCTTTGATTTTTCTTTTCCTTATAAGCCCTTTCTGTGGTGTCGCTCAGACTCCCGACTGTGGCATGCCTGTTATTTAATCTACTACAACTCTCTGATTACATTTGCACTTTTACTCGGATGCCCTGCTTGAACTCATACACTGTCATTTTAATATTATCATAGTGATCCTGAATCATCCTTGAGCATGTTTATCTCTCACCCATATTCATAATGTTTGCGAGTACATTCAAAGTACTCACTGGCTTGTCCCTGGCTATTGTCTTGGCCAGATTCCTTGCGAGGGAAGGAACGACGTGATGCCACCCCGGAGCCTACACTATTGGAGTTAGCAGCCTCGCGAAGATAGGAGTGAGCCTGGTCAGCTGTTCCCGTGGGAAATGGAGTCCCACAGTCGCCGATGTGGCACAACCGCTTCCGCCATTATCCACTAGAAACCCCGTGTTGTACTTAAAGGCCATAATGGTCTTGTACTACATATTTGTACCTTTGCTTGGAATTTTCTGTATCAAGAGGTGCCTCATCAGCTAACAGTAATCCTGGGGCTGGTGGGCACAAGGGCCAAATTTTGGGAATTCAATACCCCGAAATTCCGGTCCTGACAACCTTGGTATCAGAGCCAGGCTGACCGTTGGCTAATCCTATCTCAGCCAGGTCCAAAAACCTAGATTAACCACCACACCAGACCATATTCCAACCCCCAGCCAAGCTTCTCGCGTAAGATACCCACACTGTGGACCGACACCTTTGGCAGTCGGTGCCCAACCTATCAGCCTAGCTTATCGATCACGCGCCAGTAACCGACACCTAAACAGTTCCTCTCCGCAAGCGTGCTAGGGAAGACTCTGTCCTTTCCTATAAATAGGGCACGCTAGCCCCCAAACCCAACACCACACAACCTCTGCCCCCATACGGAGCTAAAATGCCAGGACCCGTCGTCCACAATGAAACCACAGCAACCAACCTTGGAGGTTTTGTGACCGTGCTCGCAAACCTCATCTGTCGTGCCTTTGCGATGGAAGAACCCCCAGAATATGTTGTGTACCAAGACTCCATGGGCGGTGAAAGCCGTCAGTTCTGGGCCACTGTGCACATCTACGGTAGAGGTCTGACGCCAGAGCGCCCCTACAGGTTCACCGGAAGGACAACTTCCTTTGAGCCGCAAGCTATCCAACTGGCCGCTCGGGAGGCTATAGTCCAACTCAGGCACCTGTCGCCCAGAGTTAACTGTCGCTCATTCTACTACTACCCCAGTCGTAACGGGTATGGTAGGCCTCCCCAAGTTGCAAGCGGAGACCACGAGACGGATCCCGCATTATTGCATCTGGTACGCTATGTTAGTGTACTCGAGGAACTGTTCGATCAAATCACCCTTGATCTGATCGCAGCTCGTGGAGAACCGCTTCGCCGAGCCCCAGCAAGAGGACGAGACGAGTCCGGCACCGACAACCCAGTCGTGCTGTTCGGACAACCAATCGAGTCCCCAAGGCTTGCCACGGTGATTGACTAGAATGCCTTGGTATCTCCAGAAGTGATGCGTCGCTTGTTTGGCGAACGCTCCAACGGGATTGTGGCCAACAATCCTCACGAGGGACAACATCACTGCCCCGACCCTGCACCTCCTCAGCCACCGCCAGCCAATCCAAGCGATGAAGCTCCCGGAGAAGCTTCCGCAACCACAAGGCAAGGCCGCTTGGATATAAACGAGGTTGATTAAATCACCCGAGTAGTACCAAGCTTTATTTTGCCCGTGGTCATGTAACCTGTATGCCTATATGTATGTACAGTTTACTTTTGCGCTCTTATCTTTATAGCATCTAGTATACGAATGCCTATTTTTTGTCGGGTATGACCTCCAAAGGACCTCGCCGACAACTCCACAGTAAACACGTCCTTTCGCAAGACGAGAGTGCCTGTAGCATTGACCTCGACCCCATGAAGCGATACCGACAATATAGATGCCCTCACCATAACCCTATAAACCAGCCAGGCCGCTATATATAGGCCACACTGTGAACTTGCCAAGCATCCCTCACCCGGTGCTCTCCTCTCACAGCCATTGCCTTCGCCATGCCGATCCATAGCATTTATCTGAGAACCCCTGAGGCATCCCCGAGTAGTTTCGTGAAGATATTGTGGGATTTTACCTGCAGTACCATGAGTGCTACTCGTCCACCCTAGTATGAGCTGCTCAAATCGAGGATCACACCATCCACCTCGAAATATTGGGCAGTGGTACACATCCCACCCACCAACCCAAACCAAGACCCCACAGAGGTTTCCTTCATAGGGATATCCATGCCAACCCCTCAGTTGGCCATAGAGGCTGCCGCCTGCGAAGCGCTTGCTCGTCTTCGATTCGTGGTACCCTATGCCAGCGAACGGGGATATTATTACTTTCCAAGCCGCGCAGCACCCGGAGAAGCAGCATCTTTTCCTGGTGGGCGTATTTGAGAGAGACCCGGTACTAGCCAACCTTACGCAGTATGTGATCGCGCAAGAGCGTTTGACCCAGCGGATAATTGGTTATCTCCAGAGCCTCGCCGATTTAAATCCTCGAATCGCCATCGGCAGACCATTGAGGCCCGCACAGGAGAAGCACATTCATCGACTGGTCAACCCACTACCACCGATAGAAGAACAATGTCCCCCAGCACCAGAGACCTTTTCCCAGGACCCTGTTCATTTACTGTTTATATTTTAGACGTAACTGCCACGTGAGTGTACCCGTGTCTTTTTATGAGAACTGTGTGTCGCATCGTGTGTTAAATAAATCTTTCCAGTGTTGTTGCATCGTGTCCATCTGCTTAACATAGTTTTTTCTTTCATCACACAGCATCACAACAACGTTAATACAACCCCGGCCACTCTACACAGTACACTAAGTTGCTAGTCCGCTTACACCTGCTTCATCAGCCACCCCCTCGCACACCATAGTCTCTTGAGAAGAAACTCGTGGGAATTTATTCGAGCACTAATTGCTTACCGCACACTAACAACAGTCAGCACCTGACACTCTCACCTAATCCCCGTGATCGCCGCCACCGCGGAGAGCTAGCACTCGAGCCACCGCATCACGACGATCGTCGAGGATCATCACACACAAGAGCAATTAGTATTTACCTGAGAACCCCTGAGGCATCCCCGGGTAGTTTCATGAAGATATTGTGGGATTTTACCTGCAGTACCATGAGTGCTACCCGTCCACCCCAGTACGAGCTGCTCAAATCAAGGATTACACCATCCACCTCGAAATATTTGGCAGTGGTACACATCCCACCCGCAAACCCAAACCAAGACCCCACAGAGGTTTCCTTCATGGGGAAATCCATACCAACTCCCCAGATGGCCATTGAGGCTGCCGCTTGTGAAGCGCTTGCTCGCCTTCGATTCGCGGTACCATATGCCAGCGAGCAAGGATATCACTACTTTCCAAGCCGCGCAGCACCCGGAGGAGCAGCATCTTTTCCTGGTGGGTGTATTGAGAGGGACCCAGTGCTAGCCAACCTTACGCAGTATGTCATCGCGCAAGAGCGTCTGACCCAACGGATAATGGGTTATCTCCAGAGCCTCACCGATTTAAATCCTCGGATCGCCATCGGCAGACCACTGAGGCCCGGGCAGGAGAAGCACATTCACCAACTGGTCAACCCACTCCCACCGATAGAAGAAGAGTGTCCCCCGGCACCAGAGACCTTTTCCCAGGACCCTGTTCATTTACCGTTTATATTTTAGACGTAACTGCCACGTGGGTGTACCTGTATCTTTTTATGAGAACTGTGTGTCGCATCGTGTGTTAAATAAATTCTTTCCTGTGTGGTTGCATCTTGTCCATGTGCATAACATAGATATCTTTATCACGCAACACCACAACAACAATAATACAACTCCGGCCACTCCACACAGTACACTAAGTTGCTAGTCCGCCTGCACATGCTTCATCAACCACCTCCTTGCACACCACAGTCTCTTGAGAAGAAACTCGTGGAAATTTATTCAAGCACTAAAAGCCTACCGCACGCTAACAACCATTTGGCACCTGACACTCTCACCTAATCCCCGTGATCGCCGCCGCCGCGGAGAGCTAGCACTCGAGTAGCCGCATCACGACGATCATCGCGGATCATCGCGCATAAGAGTGCAGATACCCCCAGCAATGCCGCCAACCCCACGCTCATGAGAACCATGCACCAGTCCGGCATCACCTCCGCCATTAGAGCCTCGACCCGAGCTCCTGCAAACACAAATGGAGGAGAGGGAAGAAAGGAGAAGAAGAGAGGCCAGAGGTGAGGAGGAAGGAGTAGCACTTCGGCCGTTTTATAGCTCGAGATCGGTGTACGGTGAGGAGAGCCCACCAGCGCCGCTCGTCGCTCAACCGCCGGTGTTCGGAGGTGAATCCGCGAGCAGTGCCGACAGCACAGTGGACCGCGAGGTGAGTGCACGCTGCACCGGCAGCTAGCACGCCGCGCACTATGGCAGTACGGCCTAGATGCCCTACGAGCTAGCCGTCGCCGGTGGAGAAAGTGCGGGAAAAGCGCGCGGGAGGAAGGAGAAGAGAGAGTCGGAGGAAGAAGAAGAGGCTGACAATGGGCCCAGGCCCCTCCTGTCAGCCAGTGAGAGCATTGTGCTCTCGGGTGCAATCGGCGTATTTGCAAATTTAGAAGACACCATTTCTAAATTTACTATGTCCCAGAGTGGAAATATATCGTTTTCGACGACAGAAGATTTTTTCTTTTCACATGCCACGCCAGTGTTTAACACTGAAGTTGCATCACTGTTTGCTCATGCACTGTAGTAGCTGTTATTTGCATTATTAGGGCAGTAAAATTTTGATGGTATCTTTTGAGGCCGTAGTAGATTTTATAGCAACCCTTAACAAATCTCGAGGACGAGATTTTTCTTAAGGGGGTAGCGTTGTAACACCCCAAAAATTTAGCAATGTTTTATTAAATAAAATTTTGCCAGTAAGTTAAAATTTTGCCTTCTGCTAAATGTTCCTTTGGATTCCAGGACAATTCTTGCTCTGATTTGTGGAGTTTTTTACCCCTAGTAAAACTTTCCAATTAATGTTAGATTCCCTTATGCACCCCCTCTAAAACTTTGCTCACCTCAGCAGGATTAATCATGCATTTGTCTACCTAATTTTTCTTCTCTATATAAATGGTTAACCCTAGTTTTGAGGCCTCTTTTGAACTACAACTACTTGATAGATTTATTTATAAATTCAACCAAAAATTTGAGATGTCAAGTAATGCTATTAGATCACTTTTATGCAAGCATATTATTATTTCATTTAATATTCTGAGCTCCACAACATGGTTGCCAATCTGGTTCAGTAGACCAAATTGCACTACAACCCTATTAAATATTCCTGTTTTGCTTCCACCAAAATTATGGGATGACCATAGCAGTATGTTATCCTATTTTATGCAAAAACCCATCTTGGTCCTTTGGAAAATTTGAGTGAACCAACCTCTTTTCCATTCTGGTCCAGTTTGGTGTTTTGCACTACAACCCTAGTCTATCTTGCTCCAATGCCCTTGAGCTTCCTCATGCTTATAGTCTCTCTTGCAAAACCCTTAAGTCCAGGAGAGTGGGCCAATTGGGATAGTTTTGGTTCATGAAGCAATGCTCTGCATTTTCTGTCCAGAACTGAGATCTTGCAAAACTTGCACTAGCAAGTTTCTGCTTTTGATGAACTAACCTCACCATCCTCTTACTCACCCAAGGAGACATCCATCTGGTGAAATTGGCCACCCCAATAGTTGGCTAGATGTCACTGGCATTTTGTCAAACAGCCTGAGTGCATGACCATATTTGGCTTAGTTTCTGGATCATGTTATGAACTTGATCCCCTGGCTAGACCAGCATGTCTAATAGATTTGCCCTAACCTATAACCCACCCTGCTGACCACCTTGCGATTTGGAGCTCACTAACACACCTTGGCATATCATCGAGCACGTACCGTGCGTGCTCTAGTTGCGCCCAGAGCGCGCGTTTTGCACGTGCGTGCGCTCGGGTCGCCGCGTCGCGCCCCTGGCCCCAACCCACCTGCAGAGCCTCACCCGACCTTATCCGCACCCAGGTACATGCCAAGCCTCCCCTGGGACGCCACAGCGCCGCCGACAGGGCGCTTTTGGCGGCACGCCGGCGAGCACAGTGGCTCTCTGCCACGGTCGGCGCCGCCCGAGCCACGTGCACTCGCCAGCTGCCCCCTGGAGCAGTGCGAGCTCATCCGCAGGCCCGTCCGCTAGCGTTCGTCGCCGCCACGTCTCCTGCAACTACAGATTGGCGGTCGCCGGCGAGCTTATCCCCTGCCGCCACTGAACTACCATGGCTCGCCTATTTAAAGGTGCCCCGCACCTCTCCGCAGCATCAGACCACCACTAGGCACCCTGCAGAGCAGCCCCGTGGCAGCCATTCGCCCCCGAGAAGCTTCCTTCTTCATCTCTGGCGAACACGGCCGCCGTCTCTGCCCCGAGCAATCCGACGCCACCAGGGCCTCCCCCGACCGTCCAGCACCACCGTCGCCTTCCCCTCGACCCTGCGGAGCCACCCATCACCTCAGGCTCGCTCGGGAACCACTGCATCGCAAAGCTCCTAACCCACCCGAAGCTTCCTCCGCCGCGGAGCTTGCCGCCGGCGACTCCCTCCGTCCCCTCCAGCCAACCGACTACCGGAAGGACCGCCAAGGAGTCGCGGATCCATTCCAGCACTCGCTGTCCCTCGAGGGGCCTCCGTTTGCCGGCGACGATCACCGGAGCCCCGCCTCCGTTCGGGCAGAGGAAAGAGAAGGGGGAAAACGACTGGTCAAACCTGACTAGTGGGCCCCCTGGACCCACCGTCAGTGACCCAGCTTCGCCCACGCGCGCATAAGTGGAGGCGCAAAACCCCAGAGTACGTCTCCACTATTTCGAAAGCGTATTCTCAGCCGAATCGTTTTCTTTTCTGTTTTAGTTTAAAAAAATCAGATTTGACTGGCTTTATCTCTTTAAATATAAATCCAAATGACTTGATTCTTTTTCTGTTATTTCCCAAATTATCTCTAGTTTATTTTCATATTTATATGAAAATTTTCCAAACAACTTTTTGGGGGTGTTCTAAGTCTATGTATTGATTTCCTTTTCATTCTTTTAGGATTTTTGAAGAGGGAGAAAACTTCCAAAGTTCTTGGAATGCTTTTCTCCTCCCCTCTACTTGAAGGCAAGCATCTTGAACCCCTTTTTGATACATGTTGTGTGTTGTTTACTATAGCCCAAGAACTCCATTGATATGGCAAAATGGAACCTCATTATTTCATGTGGGAATCGTACTCTTGCATATCAACATGTGGTGAATAAACCTTTTCAGTCATGTATGTGATATTGATGACAGCTACCACTCCTCATGCCACATATGCCTGGTGATAGTTAGGATGGAGTCCGAAGGAAGGTTGTCTTTCGGTGAACCGACCACGTGACTGACATCTCGTTGTGACGAGGATGTGCAGTGAGGCAGCATGTAGCATGAAGGGTGTGACCCTGTCAGGGAACTGCGAGATCATTGTGGCACTAACCGTGCAAAGAATATATATAACCTCATGAGTCGACCATAGATCGAGTCTTGCTCCGGTAACCCCCATACTTGTTTCGTGCTACCACGTGTCCCTACTTCAGGTAGGGTGCGGTTCAGTAATTTTGTCGACCCCTATTCTATCACACACCGTACAGAGAAGCCACGGTAGAAGATACCGGCTGCATCCGGTAGGCAGGCCACCTGGTCCGGGGGCATGGGTGTTTCGGTTGTAGCCGAAGGGGATAGCTTCCCCAGTTTTCGCGCGAGTTATAAATTGTTGTGATCCCATGCTAGTCGAGGTTGTAGCCCCCCCCCCCCACTTAAAGTTTGGCTTAACTGGTGTCGTGGGTGATTCCAGACACCGGTAAGTTAGGCTGGTGTGTGCAGTCAGGTGCGTCTTCAAATTAAAAGACCGTAGGCGGAATTAGTCTAGAGGGGCTATAGAAAATAAGTTATTCGTGGGTAAAGAGTACACCCTCTGCAGAGATAAAAAAACCTATTCGAATAGCCGTGTCCATGGTTAAGGACCACAGTCTGGGATGGGTCGAGTGTCGGTCTTAGAGTCGGTCTTCGGAGGAGATTTCTATTAAACCAGAACATTATTTATGACCTGTGATTGGTAGTGATTGCGATTTATTATTATGGACTAACCTTTCGTTTTATTTGAAATGATGAGCATCCTTGGGACGGTTCTACCTCCCGGATATTTACCGTTATTTATTTTAATTTTATAAGCCCTTTCTGTGATGTCGCTCAGACGTTCGACTGTGGCATTCTTTTTATTTATAAGCCCTTTCTGTGATGTCGCTTAGACGTCCGACTGTGGCATTCTTTTTATTTATAAGCCCTTTCTGTGATGTCGCATAGACGTTCGACTGTGGCATTCTTTTTATTTATAAGCCCTTTTTGTGATGTCGCCCAGACGTCCAACTTGTTACAGAAACTCCAAGCAAAGTGCAAAATATGTAATACAAGACCATTCTGGCCTGTGAGTACAACACAAGCTTGTAGCGATTGATGGCGGAAGCGGTTTGCGGATCATCGATGACTATGGGACTCCATCTCCCACAGGAACGGCTGACCGGGATAACACCTATCTTCGCGAGGCTGCTAACTCCAAAAGTGTAGGCTTCGGGGTGTCATCACGTCGTTCCTTTCCACGCAAGGAATCTGGCCAAGACAATAGCCAGGGACAAGCCAGTGAGTACTTTGAATGTACTCGCAAACATTATGAATATGGGTGAGACTTAAACATGCTCGAGGATAATTTATGATTGATAGGATAATAATGATATGACAGACTATAATTGCAAGCAGGACATTTGAGTAAAAGGCATATGCAATCAAAAAGTAGTAACAAAATAAATAACGAGCATGCCACAGTCGGGCGTCTGAGCGACACCACAGAAAGGGCTTATAAATAAAAAGAATGCCACAGTCGGACGTCTAAGCGACATCACATAAAGGGCTTATAAATAAAAGGAATGCCACAGTCGAACGTCTGAGCGACATCACATAAAGGGCTTATAAATAAAAGAATGCCACAGTCGAACGTCTGAGCGACATCACATAAAGGGCTTATAAATAAAAGGAATGCCACAGTCGGACGTCTGAGCGACATCACATAAAGGGCTTGTAATGGAAGGTAAATAACGGTAAATATCCGGGAGGTGGAACCGTCCCAAGGATACTCATCGTTCCAAAGAATATGAATGGTTAGTCCATAATAATAACAAATCACAATCACTACCTGTCGCAGGTCATAAGAAAAATTCTAGCTTAAAAGCTTCTCCCCCGAAGACCGACACTAAGACCGACACTCGACCCATCCCGGACTGTAGTCCTTGACCATGGACACGGCTATTCGAATAGGTTTTATATCTCTGCAGAGGGTGTACTCTTTGCCCACGAATAACGGATTCCTATAGTCCCTCTGGACTAATTCCGTCTACGGTCTTTTAATTTGAAGACGCACCTGACTGCACACACCAGCCTAACTTACCGGTGTCTGGAATCACCCACGACACTAGTTAAGCCAGACTCTAAGTGGGGAGGCTACAACCTCGACTAGAATGGGATCACAAAAATTTATAAGGCGCGCGAAAACCGGGGAAGCTATCCCCTTCGTCTCCAACCGAAACACCCATGCCCCCGGACCTAGTGGCCTGCCTACCGGATGCAGCCGGTATCTTCCATGGTGGCCTGTCTTTATAGTGTGTGATAGAACAAGGGTCGACAATTTACTGAACCATACCCTACCAGTAGCAGGGACACGTGGTAGCACGAAACAAGTTTGGGGGTTTACTGGAACAAGAGTCGATCTACGGTCGACTCAGGAGGTTTCAGCTTTACTATATGGTTTGTGTCATATAGCTAGACACCGCTCTCTGATAGGGTCACCACCCCTCATGCTCCATCCTGCCTCACTGCACATCGTTCGTCATCACGAGATGTCAGTCACTTAGCTGTGCTCACCGGAACACAACTTTCCTTCGGACTCCGTCCGAATCATCATCAGGCATATGAGGCATGAGAAGTGGTTACTGCCACCAATATCACAAACATAACAGAAAAGACATTTCACCACAAGTAGATATGCAAGAGTAAGACTTCTACATGAAATAATGATGCTCCATTTTGGCATATCAATGGAATTCTTGTGTTATAGCAAACAACACACAACGTGTATTATCACGGGGTTCAAGATGCTTGCCTTCCAGTAGAGGGGCCGAGAAAAGCATTCCAAGAATTTTGGAAGTTTTCTCCCTCTTCAAAAATCCTAAAAGAAATAAAAGGAAATCAATACATAGACTTAGAACACCCCCAAAAAGTTGTCTGGAAAATTTTCATATAAATATGAAAATAAACTAGACAATATTTGGGAAACAATAGAAAAAGAATCAAATCATTTGGATTAATAGATTAAAAGATATTACCAGTCAAAGTTCAGTCAACTCTAGTTTTAAAATAAAACAGAAATAGGAAAAACGTTTCGATAGGAATACGCTTTCGAAGAGGGGAGACGTACTCGGGGGTTTTGCGCCTTCACTAAAGCACGCGTGGGCTAGCGCTGTCTCGCTTACAGGGGCCGAGGGGGCCCACTGGTCAGGTTTGACCAGTCGCCCCCGCCTCCTTCTTCCTTGGCCGAACAGAGGTGCGGCTTCGGCGATCAACGCCGGCGAACGACGGCTCCTCGAGGGCGCTCGAGTGCAGGGATGGATCCGCGGGGTTGGTGCGGTCCTCCCAGTGGTCGTGTGGTCGAAGGAGGTGGAGGAAAGAGACGGCGACGAGCCTCGCGGCGGACGGCGGCCTCGGTGGGTTTGGGGGTTTCACCCTATGGTGGTTCCCGAGCTCGTTTGAGATGAAGGGCGGCTCCGCAAGAGCATAGGGAGCCGAATGATGGTGCTGGCTGGGCGGAAGGGGCTCGGGTTGCGACGTATTGGACTGGAGGGCGGCGGCGGCTGTACTCGCCGGAGTTGGGGAAGAAGACATCCCCTGGTCGATTTGCTGCTTCGGGGGTGCTCCGCGGGGTAGCTATTGGCTGTCTGAGGTTGCGGAGAGGCTCGGGGCGCCCTTAAATAGGCAGGCGATGGCGATTTCGCGGCGGCCGTGGATAAGATCGCCGGCGACCACCATTCTGTAGCTCAGGGCGACGTGGCAACGACGGGAGCTAGGGGACGAACGTGTGGATGATCTGGTGCTGCTCCAGGGGGCAGGTGGCGAGTGCTGGAGGCTTGGGCGACGCTGCCCACGGCAGCAGTTGCTGTGGCCGCCCGCTAGCTGCCGCGGCCGACCTGACGGCGGCACTGTGGGGCTCCAGAGCTGTCTCTACGGCGGGGGAGAGTGCGGGCAGCAGCTTGGCTCGATGCGGCAGGCTGCAGTGGTCTGGATAAGAACGGGGAAGACATGCCAGGGACGCGGCGGCTCGGGCGCGGCACATGCAAAACGCGCGCCCTCGCCGCGCTCTGTGCACGCACGGCACGTGCTCGACAAAATTCCAGGGCGGCCAAACCTGCGTGGATGCCAAAGCAACTCAGCAGCCTCAGGCTAGAGGGAGCTATGAGGTTTGCTGACATGGCTGCTAGGTCAGGGGTTCAAGTCCACCGTGTGAATCAAGAACTATGCCAGCACTGGTCATGTGCACAAGGTGCTCGACCAAATGCTATGGGCATAGGGGCATTTCTACTGGTGGTCAAACTCTCCAGATCATAGCCTCCTTAGGTGAAAGAGGTGATGGCAAGGCTAGTTGGGCGAAATCAGAAACTTGCTAGTGCAAGTTTTGCAAAACTTCAGTTCTGGACAGAAAATGCAGAGCATTGTTTCATGAACCAAAAATATCCCAATAGGCCCACTCTTCTGGACTTAAGGGTTTTGCAAGAAAGACTATAAGCATGAGGAAGCTCAATAGCACTGGAGCAAAATAAACTAGGGTTGCAGTGTAAAATACCAAACTAGACCAGAATGGAAAAGATATTGGTTCACTCAATTTTTCCAAAGGACCTAATTGGGTTTTTGCATAAAGTTGATTAACATACTCCTATTAACATCCCATAATTTTGGTGGAAGCTTAAAAGGAATATTTAAAGGGATTGTAGTGCAATTTGGCTTACTGAACCAGATTGGCAAACATGTTGTGGAGCTCAAAATATTAAAAGAAATAATTATATTCTTGCATAGAAGTGATCTAATAGCATTACTTGACATCTCCAATTTTTGGTTGAAATTATAAATAAATTTATCAAGTGGTTGTAGTTCAAAAGAGGCCTTAAAACTAGGGTTAACCATTTATATGGGAAGATAATGAGGGGGACAAAAATATAATTAAACCTGCTGATATAAGCAAAGTTTTAAAGGGTGCATAAGAGAATCTAATATTAATTGGAAAGTTTTCACTAGTGGTAAAAACTCCAACATATCAGAGCAAGAATTGTCCTGGAATCCAAAGGAACATTCAGTAGAAGGCAAAATTTTAATTCACTGGCAAAATTTTATTTAATAAAACATTGCTAAATTTTTGGGGTGTTACAACACTACCCCCCTTAAGAAAAATCTCGTCCTCGAGATTTGTTAAGGGTTGCTATAAGGTCTACTACTGCCTCAAAAAGATAGTACCAAAATTTTACTGCTCTAATTATGCAAATAACTGCCACTACAGTGCATGAGTAAACAGTGATGCAAACTGCAGTGTTAAACACTGGTGTGGCACGGGAAAATAAAAATCTTCTGTCGTGGAAAACGAGATATTTCTACTCTGGGCTATAGTAAACTTAGAAATGGAAATTTCCAAATTTACAAATGCGCTGGTTGCACCCGAGAGCACAATGCTCTCACTGGCTGATAGGTGGGGCCTGGACCCACTGTCAGCCTCTTCTTCTACCTCTGGTTCTCTCTTCTCCTCTCTCCCGTGCGCTTTCCCGCACTTTCTCCACCGGCGACGGCTAGCTCGTAGGGCATCTAGGTCGTACTGCCGTTGTGAGCGGCGTGCTAGCTGCCGGTGCAGCGCGCACTCACCTCGCGGGCCAGCGTGCTGTCGGCACTGCTCGCGGATTCGTCTCCGAACACCGGCGGTCGAGCGACGAGCGGCGCTGGTGGACTCCGCCCACCGTACACCGATCTCGAGCTATAAAACGGCCGAGGTGCTACTTCTTCCTCCTCACACCTGGCCTCTCTTCTTCTCCTTCCCTCTCTTTCCTCCATTTGAGTTTGCAGGAGCTCGGGTCGAGCCTCTAATGGCGGAGGTGATGCCGGACTGGTGCATGGTCCTCGTGTGCGTGGGGTTGGCGGCATTGCTGGGGGTATCTGCACTCTTATGCGCGATGATCCTCGATGATCGTCGTGATGCGGCTACTCGAGTGCTAGCTCTCCGCGGCGGCGGCGATCACGGGGATTAGGTGAGAGTGTCAGGTGCCAAATGGTTGTTAGAGTGCGGTAGGCTTTTAGTGCTTGAATAAATTTCCACGAGTTTCTTCTCAAGAGACTGTGGTGTGCAAGGAGGTGGTTGATGAAGCATGTGCATGCGGACTAGCAACTTAGTGTACTGTGTGGAGTGGCCGGAGTTGTATTATTGTTGTTGTGGTGTTGCGTGATAAAGATATCTATGTTATGCAGATGGACAAGATGCAACCACACAGGAAAGAATTTATTTAACACACTATGCGACACACAGTTCTCATAAAAAGATACGGGTACACCCACGTGGCAGTTACGTCTAAAATATAAACGGTAAATGAATAGGGTCCTGGGAAAAGGTCTCTGGTGCCGGGCGACACTCTTCTTCTATCGGTGGGAGTGGGTTGACCAGTCGGTGAATGTGCTTCTCCTGCCCGGGCCTCAGTGGTCTGCCGATGGCGATCCGAGGATTTAAATCGGTGAGGCTCTGGAGATAACCCATTATCCGTTGGGTCAGACGCTCTTGCGCGATGACATACTGCGTAAGGTTGGCTAGCACTGGGTCCCTCTCAATACACCCACCAGGAAAAGATGCTGCTCCTCCGGGTGCTGCGCGGCTTGGAAAGTAGTGATATCCTTGCTCACTGGCATATGGTACCGCGAATCGAAGGCGAGCAAGCGCTTCACAAGCGGCAGCCTCAATGGCCATCTGGGGAGTTGGTATGGATTTCCCCATGAAGGAAACCTCTGTGAGGTCTTGGTTTGGGTTTGCAGGTGGGATGTGTACCACTGCCCAATATTTCGAGGTGGATGGTGTAATCCTTGATTTGAGCAGCTCGTACTGGGGTGGACGGGTAGCACTCATGGTACTGCAGGTAAAATCCCACAATATCTTCATGAAACTACCCGGGGATGCCTCAGGGGTTCTCAGGTAAATACTAGGGATCGGCATGGTGAAGGAAAAGGCTGTGAGAGGAGAGCACCGGGTGAGGGAGGCTTGGCAAGTTCACGGTGTGGCCTATATATAGCAGCCTGGCTGGTTATGGTGAGGGCATCTATATCGCTGGTTTCGCTTTACGAGGTCGGGGTCAAAGCTACAGGTACTCACGTCTTGTAAAAAGATGTATTCGCTGTAGGGGTTGTCGGTGAGGTGCTCTGGGAGTTACACCTGAGAAAAGAATAAAGGAATCCGCATACTAACACAATGGTGCACGAGCGCTACAAGGGTGCAAAAGTAAACTGTATTTACATGCCGGTATAACGCCAAGGGTGTGGACTAAAAAAAGGCTTGGCACTAATCGGGTGATCTAATCAACCTCGTTTATATCCAGGCGGCCTTGCCTTATGGATGCTGAAGCTTCTCCGGGAGCTTCATCGTTCGGATTGGCTGGCGGTGGCTGAGGAGGTGCAGGGTCGGGGCAGTGATGATGACCCTCGCGAGGATTGTTAGCTACAATCCCGTTGGAGCGTGCGCCAAACAGGCGACGCATCACTTCTGGAGATACCAAGGCATTCTGGTCAATGACCGCGGCAGGCCTTGGGGACTCGATTGGTTGTCCGAACAACACGACTGGGTTGTCGGTGCCGGACTCGTCTCGTCCTTTTGCTGGGGCTCGGCGAAGCAGTTCTCCACGAGCTGCGATCAGATCAAGGGTGATTTGATCGAACAGTCCCTCGAGTACACTAACATAGCGTACCAGATGCAATAATGCAGGATCCGTCTCGTGGTCTCCGCTCGCAACTCGGGGAGGCCTACCATACCCATTACGACTGGGGTAGTAGTAGAATGAGCGACAGTTAACTCTGGGCGACAGGTGCCTGAGTTGAACTATAGCTTCTCGAGCAGCTAGTTGGATAGTTTGCGGCTCAAAGGAAGTTGTCCTTCCGGTGAACCTGTAGGGGCGCTCTGGTGACAGACCCCTACCGTAGATGTGCACAGTGGCCCAGAATTGACGGCTTTCACCGCCCATCGAGTGTTGGTAAACAACATATTCTGGGGGCTCCTCTAACGCAAAGGAACGACGGGTGTGGTTTGCGAGCACGGTCACAAAACCTCCAAGGTTGGTTGCTGTGGTTTCATTGTGGACAATGGGTCCTGGCATTTTAGCTCGGTATGGGGGTAGAGGCTGTGTGGTGTTGGGTTTGGGGGCTAGCGTGCCCTATTTATAGGAAAGGACGGAGTCTTCCTTCGCACGCTTGCGGAAGGAATCGTTCAGGCGTCGGTCACTGGCGGGTGATCGACAGGCTAGACTGATAGGTTGGGCACCGACTGCCAAAGGTGTCGGTCCACTGTGTGGGTATCTTATGCGGGAAGCTTGGATGAGTTTGGGGTATGGCCTGGTGTGGTGGTTAACCTAGGTTTTTGGACCTGGCTAAGATAGGATTAGCCAACGGTCAGCCTGGCTCTGAAACCAAGGTTGTCAGGACCGGATTTTCGGGATATTAACTTCCCGAAAAGCGGACCTTGTGCTCACCAGCCCAAGGATTACTGTTAGTTGATGAGGCACCAACTTGTTACAGAAACTCCAAGCAAAGTGCAAAATATGTAATACAAGACCATTCTGGCCTGTGAGTACAACACAAGCTTTTAGCGATTGATGGCGGAAGCGGTTTGCTGATCATCGGTGACTATGGGACTCCATCTCCCACAGGAACGGCTGACCGGGATAACACCTATCTTCGCAAGACTGCTAACTCAAAAGTGTAGGCTTCGGGGTGTCATCACGTCGTTCCTTTCCACGCAAGGAATCTGGCCAAGACAATAGCCAGGGACAAGCCAGTGAGTACTTTGAATGTACTCGCAAACATTATGAATATGGGTGAGACTTAAACATGCTCGAGGATAATTTATGATTGATAGGATAATAATGATATGACAGACTATAATTGCAAGCAGGACATTTGAGTAAAAGGCATATGCAATCGGAAAGTAGTAACAAAATAAATATCGAGCATGCCACAGTCGAGCGTCTGAGCGACACCACAGAAAGGGCTTATAAATAAAAAGAATGCCACAGTCGGACGTCTGAGCGACATCACATAAAGGGCTTATAAATAAAAGGAATGCCATAGTCGGACGTCTGAGCGACATCACATAAAGGGCTTATAAATAAAAGAATGCCACAGTCGGACGTCTGAGCGACATCACATAAAGGGCTTATAAATAAAAGGAATGCCACAGTCGGACGTCTGAGCGACATCACATAGAGGGCTTGTAATGGAAGGTAAATAACAGTAAATATCCGGGAGGTAGAACCGTCCCAAGGATACTCATCGTTCCAAAGAATATGAATGGTTAGTCCATAATAATAACAAATCAGAATCACCACCTGTCGCAGGTCATAAAAAAAATTCTAGCTTAAAAGCTTCTCCCCCAAAGACCGACACTAAGACCAACACTCGACCCATCCCATACTGTAGTCCTTGACCGTGGACACGGCTATTCGAATAGGTTTTATATCTCTGCAGAGGGTGTACTCTTTGCCCACGAATAACGGATTTCCTATAGTCCCTCTGGACTAATTCCGTCTACGGTCTTTTAATTTGAAGACGCACCTGACTGCACACACCAGCCTAACTTACCGGTGTCTGGAATCACCCACGACACTAGTTAAGCCAGACTCTAAGTGGGGAGACTACAACCTCGACTAGAATGGGATCACAAAAATTTATAAGGCGCGCGAAAACCGGGGAAGCTATCCCCTTCGTCTCCAACCGAAACACCCATGCCCCCGGACCTAGTGGCCTGCCTACCGCATGCAGCCGGTATCTTCCACTGTGGCCTGTCTTTACGGTGTGTGATAGAACAGGGGTCGACAATTTACTGAACCATACCCTACCTGTAGTAGGGACACGTGGTAGCACGAAACAAGTATGGGGGTTTACTGGAACAAGACTCGATCTACGGTCGACTCAGGAGGTTTCAGCATTACTATATGGTTTGTGTCATATAGCTAGACACCGCTCTCTGACAGGGTCACCACCCCTGATGCTTCATCCTGCCTCACTGCACATCGTTTGTCATCACGAGATGTCAGTCACTTAGTTGTGCTCACCGGAACACAACTTTCCTTCGGACTCCGTCCGAATCATCATCAGGCATATGAGGCATGAGAAGTGGTTACTGCCACCAATATCACAAACATAACAGAAAAGACATTTCACCACAAGTAGATATGCAAGAGTAAGACTTCTACATGAAATAATGATGCTCCATTTTGGCATATCAATGGAGTTCTTGTGTTATAGCAAACAACACACAACGTGTATTATCACGGGGTTCAAGATGCTTGCCTTACAATAGAGGGGAGGAGAAAAGCATTCCAAGAATTTTGGAAGTTTTCTCCCTCTTCAAAAATCCTAAAAGAAATAAAAGGAAATGAATCATAGACTTAGAACACCCCCAAAAAGTTGTCTAGAAAATTTTCATATAAATATGAAAATAAACTAGACAATATTTTGGAAATTACAAAAAAGAATCAAATCATTTGGATTAATAGATTAAAGTCAACTCTGGTTTTAAAATAAAACAGAAATAGGAAAAACGTTTCGATAGGAATACGCTTTCGAAGAGGGGAGACGTACTCGGGGGTTTTGCGCATTCACTAAAGCACGCGTGGGCTGGCGTTGTCTCGCTGACAGGGGGCCCAGGGGGCCCACTGGTCAGGTTTGACCAGTCGCCCCCGCCTCCTTCTTCCTTGGCCGAATAGAGGCGCGGCTCCGGCGATCAACGCCGGCGAACGACGGCTCCTCGAGGGCGCTCGAGTGCAGGGATGGATCCGCGGGGTTGGTGCGGTCCTCCCAGTGGTCGTGTGGTCGACGGAGGTGGAGGAAAGAGATGGCGACAAGCCTCGCGACGGACGGCGGCCTCGGTGGGTTTGGGGGTTTCGCCCTATGGTGGTTCCCGAGCTCGTTTGAGATGAAGGGCGGCTCCGCAAGAGCATAGGGAGCCGAATGATGGTGCTGGCTGGGCGGAAGGGGCTCGGGTTGCGACGTATTGGACTGGAGGGCGGCGGCGGCTGTACTCGCCGGAGTTGGGGAAGAAGACATCCCCTGGTCGATTTGCTGCTTCGGGGGTGCTCCGCGGGGTAGCTATTGGCTCTCTGAGGTAGCGGAGGGGCTCGGGGCGCCCTTAAATAGGCAGGCGATGGCGGTTTCGCGGCGGCCGTGGATAAGATCGCCGGCGACCGCCATTCTGTAGCTCAGGGCGACGTGGCGACGACGGGAGCTAGGGGACGAACTTGTGGATGATCTGGTGCTGCTCCAGGGGGCAGGTGGCGAGTGCTGGAGGCTTGGGCGGCGCTGCCCACGACAGGAGTTGCTGTGGCCGCCCGCTAGCTGCCGCGGCCGACCTGACGGCGACACTATGGGGCTCCAGCGATGGGGGAGAGTGCGGGTAGCAGCTTGGCTCGACGCGGCAGGCTGCAGTGATCTGGATAAGAACGGGGAAGACATGCCAGGGATGCGGCGGTTCGGGCGCGGCACGTGCAAAACGCGTGCTCTCGCCGCGCTCTGTGCACGCACGGCAGGTGCTCGACGAAATGTCAGTGCGGCCAAACCTGCGTGGATGCCAAAGCAACTCAGCAGCCTCAGGCTAGAGGGAGCTAGGAGGTTTGCTGACATGGCTGCTAGGTCAGGGGTTCAAGTCCACTGTGTGAATCAAGAACTATGCCAGCACTGGTCATGCGCACAAGGTGCTCGACCGAATGCTATGGGCATAGGGGCATTTCTACTGGTGGTCAAACTCTCCAGATCATAGCCTCCTTAGGTGAAAGAGGTGATGGCAAGGCTAGTTGGGCGAAATCAGAAACTTGCTACTGCAAGTTTTGCAAAACTTCAGTTCTGGACAGAAAATGCAGAGCATTGTTTTATGAACCAAAAATATCCCAATAGGCCCACTCTTCTGGACTTAAGGGTTTTGCAAGAAAGACTATAAGCATGAGGAAGCTCAATAGCACTGGAGCAAAATAAACTAGGGTTGCAGTGTAAAATACCAAACTAGACCAGAATGGAAAAGAGGTTGGTTCACTCAATTTTTCCAAAGGACCCAATTGGGTTTTTGCATAAAGTTGATTAACATACTCCTATGAACATCCCATAATTTTGGTGGAAGCTTAAAAGGAATATTTAAAGGGATTGTAGTGGAATTTGGCCTACTGAACCAGATTGGCAAACATGTTGTGGAGCTCAAAATATTAAAAGAAATAATTATATTCTTGCATAGAAGTGATCTAATAGCATTACTTGACATCTCCAATTTTTGATTGAAATTATAAATAAATTTATCAAGTGGTTGTAGTTCAAAAGAGGCCTTAAAACTAGGGTTAACCATTTATATGGGAAGATAATGAGGGGGACAAAAATATAATTAAACCTGCTGATATAAGCAAAGTTTTAAAGGGTGCATAAGGGAATCTAATATTAATTGGAAAGTTTTCACTATTGGTAAAAACTCCAACATATCAGAGCAAGAATTGTCCTGGAATCCAAAGGAACATTCAGCATAAGGCAAAATTTTAATTCACTTGCAAAATTTTATTTAATAAAACATTGCTAAATTTTTGGGGTGTTACAATTTCCTATGACAACAATGGATTCTCCAGGTGCCCTGCATCCAATCCACCCAAATGTTTATTCAAGTAGCCACCTTAAGTTGAACCATTAATTAACAACTCACATCTGTCATGGATTTCACTAAAACCCAAACCACGTCTACGAGCATAGCATGGCAACCTAAGCATAACGTAGAAGTAACTTGCAGGGTTTGAAAAATAATGCAGGTAATAGGTTCTACCTCGATCTACTTCCCAGACCCACAAGTTAAGAGATCCTACTCATGCAATGTGTGAGTGTTTGATCTAATGCAGAAAAATTGGGTAATAAAAGGGTATTATCAAAGTGTTACTTGCCTTGCTGATGATTCGCAAAAGCTATTGACTCGTAGTAGCACGCTTCGCACTCGGGGAATTCTATCGCAAGCAAAAAATAGCATACATAAGCAAACAAGCAAATATGAACAAACAGAACTCCAAATAAGAAGATTTTTACCAGAAAGTTCAACTTAAGAACTCCAGTTTGCAAAAAGAATCAAATCAAACGGAGCAACGAAACCAAAACTGCGAAAGAAACAAGATCCATTTACTAGATTGGTCTAAGATCAAATTTTACAGTAGCAAAACCTTTTTCGAGTTGGTTAAACGAAAAGATGGCATTGGAACGAAGATCTGGGCTTTTGAATCGCCTGATTCCGACTCTCGAGCGAAAAGAAAAACTAAAAACAAGATCAGGGCAAAAATCGCGATCGGAAATAATCGCGGAAAAAGCCCCGAAAAAGAAAACTGACGAACAGGCTAACGAACGAACGTTCGCTGTCTGTGACTAACGGGCGAACTGCGTTCGTTAAAGCGAACGTACGGACGAACGTCCGCTAATTAACTAAACCGAAAGAAAAACTGAACCGATCTATTAAAAAAACAGATATAGGGTTTCGAAAAGAAAACCGAACGGTTTAAAAGAAAACAGGAGGCTACCTCGGATCGGGACGACGGCAGCGGCGCACTCCAGCGGGGCGGCGGTGCTCCGGCAACGGCGGCGGTGAGGCGGCGGGACGACGCGGCTAGTCGGCGGCGTCGCGGCGGCAGCAGCGCGGGCGGCGGCACGGCGGGCTAGGGTTTCGGGGCGGTGGGGGTGCTGGGCGGCCGGCTCGGGCTTTAAAGGACCCGGGCTAGGAGAGTCCTAGCAGGACATGGCCCAAAGGTCGGTTGCCTTTTTTTTTAAACGGTCCTGACGCACTAAAATAGGCGAAAAAAATACTAAACGGACTCCTAAAATTCCGAAATAAATTTTAACCATCCTCTAATAATATTTAGGACAAACTGAACAGTTTTCCCGGACCTAAATGCAATTTTGAAAAATGCGCATTTTTCCTATGCAAATAAAATCGCAAATAAATCTGAATAAAATTCCAAAAGTGATTTTAATATTTTTCCTCCAGTATTTCTTTTGTTTTAGAGAAGTCATATTATCTCCGCTCATATATTTTATTAAGAAATATTTTTAGGGAAGAAAAATAATTAAAACCAAAGTGATCCCCGTACCGGTATTCGTGAAAACTCAAATACGAAAACGGTAGAATTCCCAACTCTCTCCGTAGGTCCTTGAGTTGCTTAGAATTTTCGAGGATTGCTACGCACAAATGCAATAAAAATATGCAATGCAGTATGATCTATGTATAACATTCCAACACATGGCAGGTTTTGCTTTGTGGAGATCTCCTTCAATTTTATGAAGACAATTCATCATGCATACAAGAATGTAGTGAAGATAATGAGATGCATAATGGAAAATGGGTGTCTGCTGAATGGCTTCATGCGCATAGGATAGATATTTAACCAAGCAGAAGGAAACAGCAGCAAGTGTAGCAGACGACCATCAAGTTTTAAGTGTTACAACTCTAGAGCCAACTGTTTCAAAACGAGAGTTGTAAGAACTTAGCAAAAATAATGCACCCGGCCCATATATGGACCCGCTTGAAGACTATCAACTCATATGCTTCTCCCCCTTTTGTCAGTAAGGACCAAAAAGGTTTGAAGACATAGAGTATCTATGCGTTCCCAGGCGGAGAAGATGCTGGTGCAGTCGAGTCAACGGTGGAGTTTGGTGGTGCAGAGGGGCCTGACGCAAAATCGTGATGTAGTGAAGCTATTGATGGGGAAGTGGCGTCGTCTTCTTCATCGATGTCACGAGCAACGAGAGTTGCAGCCGAAGATGAATACTCGGAATCTTCAATAGATGGGGTTGGACACCAAGTCGCAGCTTGTGGAGGACTGGAGTCAAACTTGAAGTGCTCAGTGAAGCCATCTGCTTGAAGATCAGCTTCAGAGCATAGCAAGGTAAGGCTCTTCCAGGACCGCCGACAGGCTTCATGTGCAACAAACGACTTGGTAGCCAAGTTGCGAATGTGATTCACATATGTGAGAAGGCTTTGCATTTGTCGCTTCATCCATTCATGATGCCTATCCTGTTTCTGGTGAAGTGAAACAAGAAGCTCTCGGTCATTTAGGACACGAGGACGCTTCTTCAGCCGTTGAGCAATGGTTCTACCAGTGGCATCTGTGTTGGCACGACGTGGGAGGCGCAGATGCCCAGCCAGAGGATAAGCAGTTACATTTGCATTGGGCACATACACACTGTCAACCTGCTGTGTGAAGCTTTGGCGATCAGCATTGTGCAGTTCAAGTGGTTGCTAGGCAGGCTCAACATAGATGACTACATAAGATGTATCAACCTCCGGCAAGAAGACAACATGGTTGTGTGCAGAGGCTTGATAGCTGATAGTTGAATGAAGCTTAATGAGCCTCATGATCCAAGGAGCATAGAGCTTGAGGCCAAACAGATCAACAGCAGAGGCAACCAGTTGGCGAAGGAAGAAATATGAGTATTGAAGCGGATGCCATTGAAAATATAGAAGACCAAAGTCTTCATGACGCCATTTAGTATAGCTTCAGATGATTGTCCCTTGACAGGCCAAAGAGTACGCCTCAGAATATGGTATATGGTGCGAGGCAAGTACTCGAGGTCTTGGACGAAGAATTCCTTTGGAAGATCAACATCAGGGAGCAATGGCTTCATCATGCTAAGCATTTCACTCATATTGGGTTCAGCTTTCTTGAAGATGTTTGAAACTCTTTCTGATATAGAGAACATACTAGTTTGTACAACTCACCGGGAGTGGGCAGGGAAGTGAGCTCAAGTAGTGTCTGATCATTAGTTTCATGATGAATGTCACCTGTCATCCACTCAAGGACCCATGACTTCGGATCCCTGCTATATCCTCTGATATGCAGAGTAGCATAAAACTGCAGTAGAAGCTCTTCATTCTAGTGTTCCTTGGCATGAGAAAGGGAAGCAATCCAACTTCTCTGAAGCAGTCAAGGGCTTCTTCAAGGCAGGGCAGTCCAGCAATGGCATCACAATCAAGGTGTTGATGCGGAAAAATTCGGTCCTGATTGTACAGAATGCATGAGTAATAGCTTCATTGCTGAAAGCTCCAGAACCTATCCGAAGAAATCTTGGGCTTCTTGTATGGGTTCTTAGCAGAATCAAAGAAGGTGTTGTTTTCCCTGAAGCTATGCACACTGAATGACCCTTGTGTAGTTGCAGTGCTGGGAAGCCGAGGCAATCTGGGCTTGGGCTTCAGGGTCTGAGGCCTCCGCTCCACATGATAATCATATTGTGGGCCTAGGGCAGCTGGAAGCTTCAGAAGTGGCCATTTGATAGTGACAAGCTCATCATATTTATTGTAGGCTTGGGCCAGGGTGTAGGGTTCAGAAGAAGGAGCGGTAACATTAGGAGCAATCACTTCAGGAGCAGCAACAACTTCATTTTGCACATTGGCTTCAGCCATGACAGTGTCATTGGTTTCAGCGTTCATTGATGGAGCAGCTACATGTGTTTCAGGTTCAGTGGCTTCAGGCTGAGTAGCCTCATGCACAACAGTATCTTGGTGGATGGGTTCTTGCATGACTAGAACCTCTTCTTGGGCAACGGTATCTTGGGGAGGGGGAGTGACTTCATGAGTGTCCTCTTTTGCTTCATAGGCTGATGTAGCCGGAATGTCTTCAGCCAGCTCGGATTCAGATTCAGGAGCAGACTATGAAGGAATGGCACCAGGAAACACTTGACGTGCCACTGAGCTAGAGTTTTGTTCTCCATCTTCAGGAATGCTTGACATGGAGGCTTGAGGCCTGAGACCTTTGCGAAGCCTTCAAAACTTGGGCGACGCAATTGGTGAAGCATTTGCATTGCTCTGCTCCATGTCTACTTCTGGAGTCTCAAGTACCGGAGTGGTAGTTAGCAAGAGATGGCAGAGTGCGAGGAATGACTTCATGTAAGGGGGTGTTCGGGTGTTGCTCTTCCCAATATTTATCTTGATTCATTGGCGTTGTGGGACCGCCAGTGCTTATGAGTTCACTACTCGTGAGAGCAGGTGATTGAACTGGTTGTGGTTCAAGTTGACGAAGGACTTCATCATCAATTAAATTGTCATCATGACCAATGTCTTCAGCTGCAGGTGAGTCAGCAGCTGGAATCTCTTCAGTCTGATGAGCCTCTGAGGGAGCAGGCTCATGGACAACCAGACGGCATTCACGGTTAGAGGAGGCAGGCAAGGCAACAGAATTGGGTTCGACCACCAACGGCTCTATGGAGGAAACGTGAGGCTGCTGTGAAGCCTTTGAAGCTTTGAGCTTTTGATTCTTCTTGGAGGGAGCAGCAGCAGAGGCATCATGATGCTTGTGTTTCTTGGCTTCGGTTTCAGCCTGCCTCGTCTTCTTTTGAGCAGAAGCTGCTGATGGGACCTTTGGCATCGGGCTAGTCATGCTGTGAGGAAAGACAATGCTGGGTCTTTCCTGCCTTGGTGGGTCAGTGTCTTCATCAGTAGGCTTCTTGTTCAAATTTGGCTTCTTGGCAGCCAGTTTGGGATCAATACCTAGACGACCAAGAGCCTTCCTCTTCACAGCCTCATTATGGGCTTGGACGCATTTCTCAGCATAACGCTTGAGACGTTCCCTTGAGCCCTTTGCAACTTCACGACGCTTGGCAAATTCAGCCTTGAGGACTGTCATCATAGTCTTGAAGCCTTGGACTTCTTTTGCACTGAGGCTTGCCATGTGCTTCTTGAACAGAGCCTTCTCATGATCAATTTTGTTCTTTTGCTCAATAACCTTCTGTGCAACAGTCAGTTCTTGAGCAATGTATCCTTGGAAGGTCACACTGATATCAATTGGAAGCTTAAGATCATCAAGTGAAAGAGATGTATCTTCAAACCATTCATCAATGAAGTTGTTGATGATATCAACATCAAAGAGAGGCAAATCATTGAAGATTTCGGCCTGTTGCTTGCTCTTAATCAGCATTTCCAGAGCATCATCAGCAAGATCTTCATCACTGGACAGATCTATGATGTCATCATCATTGCGCAGGATGCTTCCAGGAGTGAGTCCTTGGCCAGATGGCTTCACAAGCTGCTTTGACCTCTAAGAGATGCGAGAGTGATCCTCAGACTGCACACTGGATTCAGGAGGTATAGTTTTCACGGGCTTCACATTTGAAGCTCTTGGGGTAGCAGCAGGTTTGGAAGCCTTTGATTTCTTCTTGGGCTTCATAGACTCAGGAACAACTTCAGACTCCATGTCTTCAGCAACATCTTCCACAATTGCTCTTTGAGCAGCAATGTGGGATAGCAATCCATCAAGGCCATTGAAGGGGATGACGCGATTTTCATTGGTTTCGCGTGATCCATCAGACCGTGGCCGAGATGGCCAGGATTGAAGTTAATGCCCAATTCTTTCATGTTCTGAGTTGCAGAGTTCTTGGCAAATTTGTAGTTTTTTTCAAATAATTCATCATCACGATACCATCGAAGACTAGATGGGTCAGCATTTGAAGGCATTGGTCCTCTGACCATGCACCGAAAGAAGCTCATGGCAATGGCTTCAGACTCAGTCTTGGGCTGGAGCTTCTTATAGACGATGGCGAACGGCATTCTTTGAAGCATACTCAGGGGTCACAAATTTGTACCGAAACCATTGCTCTGTGCAATATCTTCGAATCCATTGGATTCTAGATTTGCGTTCTCCATAGGTTTCTTCTGGGTCAGATTTGTACATGGTGATGATTAGTGCGTATCAAATAAGAACAACTCGATATGAAAGGCGACGATTAGTTTATTTAGCCTACCAATGTCTCTTCGATTGACATTCGACAAAGTTGTATTGGAAACTATGTTAACTAGAAGCTCTTGTATACATACAAGAAACCAAGCTTCCAGACAAACATATCAAATAAACAAATTGTATGTATAAATATTGAATCGATGACATGAAGAAACCAAGCTTCCGGACAAGCATATCAAATAAACAAATTGAATGTATAAATATTGAATCGATGACATGAAGAAACCAAGCTTCCAGACAAGCATATAAAATAAACAAATTGTATGTATAAATAATTGAATCGATGAAATGTTATACTTGTCGGTAATCAATGTTATTCAATGCCAAGTATGGAGCATGCAAATATTGGGAACTTTGTTAGCAAACCTAACTTTTAACACATTTACAAATAGATCAGTTTATACTCTAGAAGATTCTATACATATGCTTACTTAATACTAAAATATACATGAACAAATGCACATACACACAAATATATACATATGACCTATATACGTTATGCAAATGTAATAAAGTACCTCAAAGATAATTTTTGTCAGCCAGAATTTAAATTTAGCGATACATATTACAAATGATAACATATAACATTTCAATTAATAATTAACAACATAGTTATGTGGTTCCAATTAAAAAACATTGTTATGTGGTTAACTACGTGCAATTATACTCGTTAATATTGTAATACAATAGAAATAAATTTAAATAAGTACAAATGTTTGGTATAAAAGAAATTTTAATTTGTCCTATGTCAAATGTACCATCCTGACAACTACACATATTTGTAAGGCCACGGTAATACAGATTATAAAACAGTTACATAATGGATTATTTATACATGTTCTAATGCAAATTTTTCTCTCATATATAAGACATCCATTCTGATCAGCCACCTTGTGTGAAATATCAGCGCATATCATGGGAAATAATACAAAATTCCACTATGATCAGCTACCCCCATCACATATAAAGAATCCCCTCTCATGTATAAGGCTCCTTTAGGTGTGGAGCCGGATCCATGGAAGAAGTCAATTTTAACGATCCGTTGCGGGGGAATAGGTAGATCGCCCGGTGTCTGCGGGAGACCAATATGAGTACCCACACGTTCACATGTTGTGTCTGCTATAATCTCCTGGTGAATATTATCGCGGGACGTTCGGTATCCTCATGTGGCGTTTAATATAACGACCTATATTTGGATCACAACCACCTTACTTATGAGAAGCAGAGGAAGAAACAAATAGACATCATATTTGCTCCTGCGTAAAAGTTATATAAAAAAATCAGCCACCACTATTTTTTTAAACATCTTAATTGTGGTGTTACCTTGATCTTAGTGAACGAGAATGACAAAACAATAATTATAGAACGGAGGAAGTACGTACAATCAAAGATGAATCCAACAACATAATTTTGGGTGAAAATTTATGCTCCCTTTTCTTAGTTATTTCCTTTACGATATCGATAAGCAGTGCTTCATGGAACAAAAGCAAAGATGCACTGAAGGTTCTGCTGGTACTCATGGTGAACAAAAGCTTTATGCCAAACACACCCATGTTACTCACTCCCTTCCGGGTCAAACTTCATAAATTGAAGGCCCTTCATGCACTAGTGCTATGTATGTTTCTAGGAGAAACGGGAACGCCACTATAAAAGAGTTTGGAGAGCTTACTCAACTACGTAAGCTTAAGTGGGTGGACTGAACTACAGAAACATCAATGAGTTATTGTCTGCCATTGCTGGTCATAATCAACTTCAATCTTTATCAATTCAACTTCAAATAGGTGACCCACATGAAGAGAAGAATGTGTTAGATGGCTGTTTGGGTGAGGGTTTGTTGCCACCAAGCAGCCTCGAGAGCCTCGCTCTGCGTGGTAAGCTAGTCAATGTAACAGAATTGATCCATAAGCTTCAGAATCTCTCCAAGTTGGTGCTAGTGTTGAGCAGAATGGAGGAAGATGATGCCATACAAGCCCTCGGGTTTCTACCAAATATTGTAGTTCTATGCATGCAGTCTATGTCATTCAAGGGGACTCAGCTCCGTTTCAAGAGGTTCTCTTTCCCAAGCCTCATGGTACCGGAGCTCACTATTTTAGGCAGTTGGTGTTGTTTGAAGAAGATGCAATGCCCAAGTTCGAGCTGCTACAAGTTGGATATTGCTCAGAGCTGAAGGACATATCTGGGCTGCCAGTCCTCACAAGCCTCAAGGAAATTCGGTTGGGTAAGTTTATTCTGAGTGAAACATTGAAGGAATCGGTGCAGAGGGAGGTAGCGGAGGATATGAAGCACGTCAGAGTGAATATTGTTGACCACCAAACTCCCTTTAGATAGATTCCATCGGATGGATGAAAAAAATAGCGCGCTACAACAAAATAGCGCCGAGCTCAAAATATGCTATTAGCGTGCTATATCGCGCTATAGCGTGCTATTAGCGAAACATTATACATCAATATATTTAGCTAGACAATTCTCAATATGCTATAGCGTGCTATTAGCGATGCAATAGCGCGCTATTTTTTCCAGTACTAATTGCTCTTGTAATTGTTCCTCTGATACTACTGTAGTAGATCCCGCAATGGCTGAATAACTACTCGTTGCCTCTGTTAGAAGGGAGAGAGGGGTTTGGTGGAATAGTTGATGTATTGCTTGAGCCTCGTGGGCATATATATAGGAGTACAAAGACCAACTTGGAGTACAAGACAAGGCAGGACCAAATCCTAGTCTATCCTATACTTCCTAATAATCCTTATACTCAACATCCCCCCGCAGTCATAACGGTAGCGACGCAGACGATGGGACTGGAGAAGAATCCGAAGGCAAGCCGACGGACACCCCCCACAGTTGGAACGGTCGACGCATCGCGGAGTCGTTGCTGGAGTGGAAACCTACGAGGTTGCTCAAGCAGGCGGTAGCCCTTTGTGCCGTTTGTCGATGTAGCCGAGAACGTATGTGGTGGAGCCGTGGTCGAGGTAGCCGTGCGAAGAATGCCGTGGTCAATGTCGAGTCGGGGTAGCCGGTGTCGAGGAAGTCGCCATGGAGCCGCGGGCGCAAGGAGGCGCCGAGTTAGCATGGGCGCTGTGGTGTCGAAGTAGTGGTGCGTCAGGAAGAAGATGTTGTTGACGACGCGTCGCGACGGGTTTGCCAAGCCCGAGGACACATCGTAGACGAAGGCACGCACCGGTGTTGCCAGCACCGGGCATGCGTAGACGGACGAAGACGAAGTTGACGAAGCGCCGATCAGGCTTGCCAGGCCCGGGGACACGTCGTGGATGAAGGCATGCATCGGTGTTGCCTGCACCGGGCATGCGTAGATGAGGGAGCTGCACGAGCTGTACGCCATGTCGGAGAAGTCAGAGGGGCCAGCAGAGGAGAACTCGACGACGATTGCGGCGTCCATCAGCGCGGGGCCGATGTCACCAACGGTGGTCGGAGTAGACGAAGTGGTCGGGGTAGATGACGACGACTCTGCCGACGGGCTGGTGCTGGTCGAAGACGAAGGGGGTGGACGGGCGGCTACGGCGGCTACGGGGGTAGCGGCGGCGTCGGCAGAAGAAGAGCGGCGGCGGCTGCCTGACGGCGGCGGCGGCGGCGGCTGGGTTAAAAGCGCGGCGGCGGTGCTCGAAGTAGGCGAACAACCTGACAGCTTGACGAAGACTGGCGCGGACAGTGGCATTCCCGCGCCAAGGGAGACGGCGCGGCGCATACCACTTGAAGTCGACGCGCGGTGACGACGAAGTGGACCGCGGGCCGCGACGCTACTGCCCGAAGGGGCGACGCAACGGCGGCAGGCGGGTCGTGGCGACGACGGGAAAACCTCGGGGCGGCAGCGGGGACCGTGGGCCGCGACGCTGCGGCCCGAAGGGGCGACGCAACGGCGGTTCGCGAGTCGGTGCAACCGTGGGGACGGCCTCGGGGTGGCGGCGAGGACCACGTATCACGGCACTACGGCCCGAAGGGGCGACGCAGTGGCGAAGCACGAGTCGATGCAGCCGCGAGGAGAACCACGGGGCGGCGGTGCTGCGGCCCGATGGGGCGACGCAGCGGCAGCCCGATGCTCGATCGGCGGAGGGGCGCGCTGAACTCGGGACAATCTTCACGGGACCTGCGGAGGCGCGCGCAACCAACGGGCCAGGTTGGTCGCGCGGCGTAGATGAGGCGGATCGCGGCGGCGAGCGGGTGATCAAGCCGATCGCGCGCGAGGTCGGAGACGCCGCTCGATGGAGGCGTGGTGGCGGCGAAGTCCTGGATGAGGCCGGCGATGGCGGACGGCGTGGGACGTCAGCGCCGGCACCCGGGCTGCCAAAGCAGCGCCGGCGCCCGGGCAACGAGGCCCGAGCGACCAACAGAGCTGCGACGCCCGAGTTGAGGCAGTCGACGAGCCTGATGCAGTCGAGGACGAGGCCGGCGAGGTAGACCGCCGAGCCGCCGTGGAGACGCGGCGGAGGCGGGTGACGTGGATCGATGGACGGGCCGGCGCGTGAGCGACGGCTATGACTGGCCGTCGCATGGCGCGAGGCCGCCGGGTCGGTGATGCAGGTGTCCCTGTCGGAGCAGGGCGGTGACGGCCGGCGCAGGACGACGGGCGGAGCGACGCGTGGACGACGGCTGGCCCAAACGGGCCGCGTCGGCGCGCGTGGCCGCCGGGTCGGAGGAGAGGCCGGCAGGTCGCGCCAGGTCGGAGTAGAGGCACACGGGGGTCGACGGCGGCGGTTGCAAGCATTCCTAGTCTATCCTATACTTCCTAATAATCCTTATACTCAACAGCCTCTTCTCCCATGCTGAATTAAGTTTCGCAAGCATTTCTCTGGTGACTTTGCGTTTCTTTTTTTCTTTGATCGAATAGACATTCATTGTTTTTGGCTCCTGCTGCACCTGTGTGCTTGCTTGGTTTGAATGTGGAGTCGGGTCATTAACCACCTTCCCGTGAAACTGAATTTTACTGAACCTTCGAATGGAATGCAGTTCTCGAGTTTAGTTATTTTTTAAAGATGCTGGGTTGGTTGTTGTACTGCTAAGTGAAGCTAAAAAAGGAGAGCAGCAACAAACAAGGGTACAATGACAGAGTCCATTTATTAATCCAGACGGTGCTGCGAAGCACTGAAGAAGGTCCAGCCAAAAGATCCTTGAACCAAGAATATGGTTAAGTTGTCACGCGGAATTTGACGGTCAGATAGATGTATATGACGATATAGGATTAGAGCCTTCTTCTTTGGTGCTTTGCATACTGAACTGAAGCCTAAAAAAAGGACAACCGCGACAAACAATGAGAGTCAATTTATTCAGAGCATAGGTACTGTGTGTGAAGTGAAGCATCTATGAATCATTATCTTGAATTGCAGGAGATGGTGAAAAGGATGGTCAGGAGGAACAAAAATGGGAATGGAGAACATCTCCATTGATGATTAGTGGATTTGGATGCTCAAGGTTGAGAGTCGCACGTACAAATTTTGAATGCTGAAGGTTGAAGGTAGGCCACCGAACATGTGGAGGCAGGCTTCAGTTGAGAGTTAACTGTAACCAACCAGGGTATGTACATACTACTCCCTTCGCCTCAAAATAAGTGTCTCAACTTTGTACTAACCTTAGTACTCCCTTTATTCTCTTATACAAGGCCACTATCAAAAATACATTTTGCATCTATACAAGGCCACCAATGATAATCGAGGCAAAAATTAATGATGTTTTCTTGTACTAGTAAGTACTTGCATGCATGTAGTCATAATGACACTTAGCTGCTTCCTTCGCATTCCTTTCTTGCATGAATGTGGCGTATTAATGACCTCGGTTAATGACAAAAAAGGTTGGCTTGCAAAGCAATCATTAAATTTTATATCGATACCTGTAATTTGAGTTTGTGGCTTTTTACTCCCTCCGGTCCTTTTTAGTGTGCATTTAAGTTTTTCTTGTTTTACCCGTATTACTCTGCGCAATCCCTTTTTCTCTCAGCCCTTTCCTATTCTGCCCCTTACCATCCGCCTCGCATGCAACCAATCACGGAAATGCATTATAGAATGAACTCATACAGATCTTTGTGCATAGACAACTTATTTACAGGTTACAATGTGCATAAAGTAGATATAGAGGTCGAGCGTGAGCACATTTTTGCATATCTATAATTTTTTTTACTTTGAGATTATTTGAGATATAAAAGTACCACTTCTTGAAAAGGTGTGCGAGCATCCATTTATTACCGCATTTCCAACAAAGAGATTTTTTGCATATTAGTAGGATTTATGAGGTGCACAACGGAGGCGGCAGAGAGATGCAGTTTGTACCTTCGCACCCATCCGCGATATATGGATTCCCATCAAAGCCGGCCACACATGTACAACGGTAACCTAAGTAAGTGACATATTCTTGTTCGGAGTTGACAGCCAAGCATATGCAATTTTTGGTGACACAAGCATATCCGGTCTTATTCTCCTGTGCCTCGTGGCATTTTAAATTGGCTACCGCCCACTGTTGTGGGACTACACTCTCAGTGGCAGCATAGAGGCCAGGATCTTGAGCTACACTCACTGAAAGGTCCTCTTCTTTAGATAAGCTGTATTTAACATTCACTAGCCCCTCCGTGATACTTATAGACTTTACATAATTGCGGTGGTATTCAGGACATCGACGAATTTGTGCAGTTGAGCTGAAATGACATCCTTGCAGAACAACAATCCTCTAGGCCAAATTGGAAAGGGACATCGATTTCCCCACACCTTCTAGAGCAGTTGGTCTTCTGTTGTATCGAATTGTACCCTGATTTTAAAAAGGTCAGTGCATCTATTTTAAGAATACCTCTCATAGAAGAAGAAAATCACACCCAATATAAGAAATCACGTGATCATCTCCTAAAGATTCTAACAAATTAATGACATGCACAACACATATAGTTTCAATCTTCAAGTGAATTAGAGCTTTATTAACCAAATAGTACAACGAAACAACCACGTGCCAAATGTATATGAGCTAGATCAGGCAGCGTCGACGTCCACGGGTTGTTTCCTTGTTCAAGGTGTTGGCTTGAAGTTCTGCTTCGGGGGTGGATGGCATCACCATGTTTGACTATGGTTGGACCAATTAACATTGTCTTGCGAGCAACAATTCCTTCTTGAAAGTGTTGTCTTCGAGCTTTGCGCCCATTGTTAGGTCACATGCCGCTTGACTAGTGGATTATGGCACACGCTCATAGGGTTTATGATAGGACTATAGAGATACAGCTGTGAAGCAGGTCCAATGTGGATGGTCTCTAGTGGATTTTGCGATGCCATGATCCGGACAACCCTGGTATCCACCTCCTTGCGCTGGGAACCAAATCGAGCCTCTGCCTAACTAGCCCATCTCTGCGGTGTATGGAGGAGAGGAGAGACGACGGTGCACGGAGTGGAGATGAGGTTTCTCGGCTAGCCCAGTCTGCTTAAATAGTCAAGCAAGCGGATCGTCGCCGCTTCAATGGAGGTGCAGCGATTGGAGTAGACTTCCCGGTCGCCGCGTCTGCATTGAAGCGGCATCGGTCAGCCGTCCGGTCACGTCGCTCTGATCGTCATCAATGCGGTAGGCGGCGAGTGGCATGAATGCGCGGAGAGACTTCTGGAGCAGAGCGCGCGATGAGGGTTTTGCATGTGATTGCTCAGTCAAGCACCTACGTGGCATGTCCAGATGCCCGCAAACCTCCCCCGAGTTTGATACCAGTTTGTGGGAGTTCAGACAAACAGAACGGTCCGTGGACGTTTGATGCACGATGATGGATGGTAAAAAGTGTCATTGGAGTTCCCTAGGAGACCTAGGAGGCACCTTTGTAAGTAAGGAGAGATATATACTATATTTGTATCTAATCATAGATACAACTCTTTCGACAAGGCGTTAAGTGAAATCGGCCGTGTGACCATAGAAATGACAGAATGATCCTACAACTTATGAAATAAAAGAGCCTAAAGATGCCAGAAATTCAAAACAAAGCTTGAACTCATATGCTTCCGTATGAACATTAAACAAAAAAAAGTTCTAAAAAATCAGATTTTTTTTGGTTACAATGAACATTTTTATTTCTTCTACCTACGCGAAAATATTCACAAGGAGAAGACTTGTGGCTGGTCTGGGAAAAATACCGATGCTAAAAAAGGCTATTTTCTTCACGGACATGTGCATGCAGTTAGGAGATGAGTCCATGTATATTTAAAAAAGGGAAACGTTTAGATCCGGCACGCCGGCCCAAACTTCCGCCGGCTGCGTGACACGCTGGCACTACTACAACCTTGTATTTCCTTCACGCCAACTGTTCCGCACGAGACGCGTGCGTGGTGGGTCTGTGCGAACAGTTTTTTTTAATCTGATCTTATTCTTTCCTTTCTTTTCCTGGCCACACAGCGCCATATCGCCTTTCTTCCACCTCCAGCCAGCGCGCGTGAACTTCTCTCGTCCGTGCTCCATTGACCTCGCGATTTTCAACAGCCATCGCCGGGGACCACGCCGGGGAGGCACACACGCAGTTTTCTCTTCTCCGGCGAGGATGTTAAAAGGATGTTGCATCCGGTCGAGTAAAACGTTGCAACCGTCGAATCGAAAAGCTGGAACCAGCGAGTAAAAAAGCTGGAAACATGGGGCGGCGAAGCTACCACGATCAAGATTTGTTGGAACCAGCAACGGCTAGTGCTACAACCGTGCAACACGGATGCTGGAACAGTGGAACCAAGGGGGGACATAGCTGCCGTGGTTAAGATTTTTTGCTGGGACGCTGCATTTGATGCGAGCTGGAACCAGTAGCCGATTTTGCTACAACCGGCGAAATCCCGAGCTGGAACCGATGGTTGGATTTGCTACTACCGTCAACAATTTTTGCTACATCCATCCTTTCACGGCGGCGACGCCGTTGTTTTGCTACATGCTTCACGTCTCAGTTGCGGCCATTTTTGAGCTGTAGCCACGACATGAAAATGCTATAACCACTTTACCAATTTGCTACAGCCGGCACTCTTTGTTGCTGGAAGCCTGGAACCAGTCCAACGTCTGCGTGACGAAGCTACATCCATCAAAGCAAATGTTACAACCGGCAATTTTTTTTTGCTACAACCATATCCTATTTTTGCTACCATCGATGAATTTTTCTGGTACAAGCATGGCAGATGACGGCGTCGATGCCTCAACCTGACATGGAAAAAAGCTTCAACTGGCCTACGAGATGTTACCACCGGTGCCCGAAAAAGCTTCAACAGGCATAGCATAAAAAGCTTCAATAGGCATAGCAAAAAAAGCTTCAACTCCCATGAAAAAGCTTCAGCCGGGGAAAAAAGCTTCATTCGGCATAGGAAAAGCTTCAACCAGAGGTTAAAAAAGTTTCAACTGGGACGGAGTCTGTGGGCACACGAGGGGCGATGGCGACGAGCGGCGAACGGCGAGGGGGGGGGGGGAGAACGCGGGTGTTGCCACGAGCGGCGACGGCGAGGAAGAGGCGCGGATGCTTTTGCATCTCACCGGAGCACACGCACAGCGGGGGCCGGGCAGGAACGTCGCCCTGAAACGGATCTGATGCGAGGAGGAAGAAAGAGGATGACGTGGGGAGCGAGGATCGGACGGCCCCTGCCCGCGGGATCGCACGGCTGCCGTGCGACCGGCCCCAATTTGGGCCGGCGCGCCGGCGCCTAGCGGTGGCCTTTAAAAAAACATTAGCGATTTTTAATATATATTTTTAGATATTATTATTCATGCTGAAGCATGTGGGTCCAAACTCCATGACGCCTTACTACTAAGATTTTAGGATACCATGCATTGGGGAAACAACACTAAGATATTTGCCTTGCTGCGGCAAATATAGCACCGCGATTTTATGGCTTTAATATTTTTTTGTGAAGCCTATATATGCGATGTGGGATAACCATAATTACTCTTGAAGAAATATTTATTTCAGTTTTGCTAAGTGTCAGTCGACTTAGACATCATTATGTCTCAGTCGATGTTGTGTTTCATTGATCTTGCGTTGAGATTCGTACAAAAATTTCTTTTCAGTTTTTCCTTTTCTTCCCATATACTATATCACTTGACTGAGACTTAGTTAAGTCTCAGTCGACATAGACCTAGACACATTTTGGTTGACGCATACTGTTGAAGAAAATTTTCTTTATAAGCATGCTGTAAGGAAAAAAGTACACAATAAGAAAAAACTAGGCTTTTATCACATACTCCATCGGTTATGAATGGATTGCCTCTATAACCAGGATCAAAGTAACAATAATAGGTAAAGTTAGATAAGTCGGATAGCCCACTGCTATGGTTGCTGAGACATGCATAATCTGTGCCACCTTCATCAACGGGGATAGCCCAGTTAATAGAAGCATAATCAGTGGTTACTTCAATTGAATTCCATATGGAACTTGGGTTACTGTGCGCTTTGAATTTTGGCTTTTCAATCTTGTGGCGGACAAACTTGATGTCGAGGCCCGTAGCAAACTCTAAGAGCATCTCCAGCTGTTCGGGCCTCCAGGGACACCCAAATAGCGCCGCTTGAGGGTGAGTCGTTGAAAACCACGGCGTGAGGGCGTTATATTTCCCAACCGCCGACCCCCATGGCGTTTTTTCGTTCTCAAAACCAAAACTTGGCCACAAATTCGGATAAACACGGCACAAATTCGACCAAACTTCAGCGAGTTCATCGACATTTTTACAGATACTTGAGATAAAAAAAAAAGATAAAAACGCCACTAAACCCTAAACACTACTCGACCCGCCGTCGCCGTCGCCGTTCCTCGCTGCCCTGAAATTCTACATGCCGAGGAGCTTGTAGAACTTTGTGTTGTCGCCGCTGTCGTCGTCGTCATCACCTCCGCCGCGGCCGCCGTCCCTGCTGCTCCACTGCCCAGGGTCGCCGACACGCGGGGGGTTGGACGGCACAGGTCTGTCCTCGTTGCGGTCGTCGAGGACGACGACGCCGTCCTACTCGCGCCGACTCCGACAAGCGGCTATCTCCTCGAGGGCTCGGCGCTGCCGGGCCATCTCCTCCTAGAGATAGTCGTCTCCAGCCCATTTGAGGGCGGCCTCGTAGAGCTGGACGAGCGGCCGGGCGAGGAGGAGGACGCCGGCTCCATGCGCCTCGGTGTCCACGAGTTGCCACGTCGGTGGGAAAAGGTGGGGGGCGACGGGTACTCCAGCCGCGGCGTGTTACAGCCCTCAATGTACTCGAGGACGGCCTCCAGCGTGCGGCCGGGCACGCCCCACCATCGGCGGCGCCCTTCGGAGTTGTGGCGGCCGTGGGGCTCGGTGCCGTTGGTGGCCTTGAGCTGCACGGCCTGACGCCGCCGAAAGTACGGCTCCCACAGTGTGTTGTCGGATGCGTACCTCGGCTCATCCCTTGTCGCCTGCGACAGGGAGGATCGGATGCGGGCGATCTCCGCCTGCCGTTCGGCCCCGGAGGGGGCGGCGGCACGGGAACCCCGCCGGCGCTCAGCCTCCACGCCCCCGGCATGCGCATGTTCGGCGGGGCCGGGCGCTCGGCCTCGTAGGGCTGTCGGGCCTCGTCCTCCCGAAGGTGACGGCGACCGAAGCCGTTGGCCGCCGCAGCGTCGCCGGGATAGCGCTCGGCCATTGGGAGAGGGAAACGACGAGGAGAGGGGAGAGGCGGGAGGAGCGTCGGCGGCAGAGGGGGAAGAGTGTGTCCCCACCTGCGTGGGAGAGGCATCTTTTTATACCCGCGGACGGGCGGCGACCTCGTGGCCACTGTGTGTACGTGTGGCGGCAGAGGGCGGGACGCGCGTCGCCGTGCCTTCACTGCGCCGCCCGTGAAGACATCAATGGAGGCTGACCGGCGCAGCAGCGCGGCAACTTTAGCATTGATTCCCCTGCAGGAACCGAGGCGATGAGGACAACGAAGCGCCGAGTCGCTGCCAAGGCCGACCCACCGCATTTCGCGCCAAAAACAATTCGCCCGGCGCCCCCCGAGCGCCCCACAGCGCGCCGGGTTCGGCCTGGGTCCACCGGCGCCAAATTCGACCCGAGCCGGCGAAAAATGAGCTTTTGTGGGCACGACTTGGCCGATTTTTCAGCGCCGACAACAAAAAACCAGCTTGGGGGGCTTGTTGGGGACGCGGTTGAAGATGCTCTAAAACAACGTGGGTGGAGCAACAACCTGTACCCCTAAAGTCCTGCATGGCCACCGTATCGGTGATATCTTGGTCAGGGCATGTAGTAGTGCACTTACCCACCGTCTTGTTGGTGTCGTGCTCGAGCACATACATGTCGAAGTCGCAAACAGTGATGTATAAATATAAAGCATAGCTACTGGGAGATCTCCTAGGAGTCCAGGAGATGTTGTATCATGTATGCTGTATACAGCTATGCCGGCAGCCGTGGCAAAAAGCCGTTGGCATAGATAAAGCCGTCGGGATATTACATAATTCCGGTAGTGAACTCTAGATGTGATTTCATGCTATGTAACTGCACTCCTGTTACAATAGAGTTCAGCGTCACAAATGCATTCATGATATGTACCAACACGATATAAACGCACAAAGACATCATAAGTAATGGATAATTTATGCTACTACAGACCACATACCATCAAAACTAAAGTACAAAATCATATGTGCATAATTAACTATCAAATTAAGCTACGAAAGACAAGCAAACATCTTGAGCATTTGTTAACTTCCCGCAACATATTCTTGAGCATTATTCCCCATATTTTCCACTATTGACGTGCATGGTCGCGAAAACTCAGACATCGACGGTGTCCATAACGAAGGGGCAGTAGCCGACAGTGACAAAGATGAGGACCGGGATGATGATGACAACATCCCTCCAACCTCGCAACAATGGTAGCACACACTATGATCACCTTCTTTCCCAGCCAAACGGCGATGACTATCCCTCCTCCATCTGGCCACCTTTCGGCTGATAGAACTCGAGTCGTATCCCTTGCCGCCATTGATGACAACCTCCTCGGCAACCACGGCGTAGCACGCCAAGAACTTGAGAAGTTGGATCTGGAAGCAAGTAAGCTCTTCTGTGTCGAATTCCAGAACCACTCTCCTCAACGAACTTCACAAGCAATCCAATCTACATCAATAGTTCAACTCGGGGAGCAGGTCTAAACCCTCACAACAATTTTCATTGTCGTCGGAGTTAATGGATCCGCACGGCGTGAAATCTGACACGACGGCCGCTTTTATAACAGGGTCTTGAATTGTTTCATGTAGATAGTCTAGCCAGCTGAACTTGAGCCAAAGCTCGGAGAGCACTGGGCAGCTACGCAATAAACTCATCAAGGCGGCCGCAGCGGCATGGCAGCTCGCGGAGCACACGCACGGGGTCAGCTCTTCAATCTTCAGGCACTCGAGGTTGGGGAGTACCATTGGCGAGCCACCGTCGTTGGCGGCGAGGTCGGCGATGGAGTAGGCGAGCTTGAGAAACCTTATGTGAGACACGTTGGGGGTGAGCAAGGAACGACGCAACGGCGCCGACCCCACGGAGTGCATGGCGATGTGGACCTGTTCCAGGTAAGGCGTGGGCGACTCGAACGACAAGGTCGTGTCGGCGGCCCCATGTTAAAAATTTCAACGAAATTTCAATGAAATTTTCGAAATTTAGCATATTTCAGTGGGGTGCGAAATATCTTTAACCCTGAAATTTCGATGCAGATTCAAACTGATTTCAAAATAAATTTAAATTTTGTTAAAATTCACTAAAATTAAGTGAAACTTGAAATCGCAAACCCGAAATAATTTCCGAAATATGCGAAATATGCGAAATTTCGCATATTTCAGTGAGCTCCGAAATAATTTAGCTTCCGAAATTAAAAACCTTCTCAGCGCACATGGACTGGGTGTAGCGTAGGGTGCGGAGGCACGGCGCATCGAGCTTGACGCTGCAACCACGGATAGCGCTCATGGCCATGCCGTGGTGCACGTGGAGGTTGGCCATGACGAGAACGGCCACCGCCGGACAGCGGAGGTGGAAACAAATCTGCAACTGACCCATGCAATGCTGCAGTACGCTGAGGGACTCAAGGCACTGGTTGGTGAGCCTGGGAGCACCTTCGATCATCGTCTGGAGCGTGTAGAGGTACATGGCGCACCGCTGCAGCCGTAGCGCCACCAAGCACGGGAAGGCGATGCGTGGTGGTGGCGGCGCCGGCGCCGGAGGGGAATCGTACGCGATGTCCTGCTGCTGCTCGGGCTCCTCATGCCAAGGCATGTAGGAGTAGCGCAGGTACTCCCAGTCTGGCACCTCCTCCGGCGGGAAGGGAGGGATATGTTGGTTGATCTGACGGCTTAAACAGGGCCAGATAGATCAGTTAGTCAAAAAAAAAACAAATGGATAACATTAAGAGGAAAGGGTCCACGTACCAACGTACGTGAACTCTCGATCAAACTTATGCGCCCAGATCGGGGGCGCCCAAAAACCAACTCAGGTTATGGGTCCCCTGTCGCCAGCGCTATATAAAAGGGTACGGGAGCGAGTTGGCTACCTGCGCGATCACAATTCTCGTACGGTTTACTCTCCTCTCGATATCTCACCCCATCCGATCAGGGGGAGTGCTGCAGCGACGGAAGACCTAAGCCAGCCGCCGCAGCTGTCCACGGGCAGTGCCGGTGGCGTCCTGAAGGGATCAGGACGTTGACGAGATCGTCTGCTACCTCTACATCACCCCTGCATCACGCCTGCAACGAGCAGGCGATCATGTCCACTCCAGTAACAAGTACAGGAACCCTAAATCCCTCTCTGTTCATGGTCATTAGGTGATCTAGATGCAATTTTGATCTTAATGGCATCCATAGATGCATATTTATTTCCAACAATGGTATCAGTCGCCTATTAAGATTGCATTAGATCCCTCACTATCGATCAGTAGATCCTATCATGTTTTAGATTAATGTCAAGTTTAGGGTTCATGATCAAGATTCAAAGTTTTTAGCCCCTGGTTAGCCCAAATTTGTATGCTACTGCAATTGATGCCCTCTGCAAATTACCATGTTTTAATTCTAATTAGCTACGGATCAGTACTGCCCCTATGTTCATCAATTTTAACTCATCTAAGTTCAGATCTAATGCTCACTTTTATGTTAAGATGATTAAAATTGATCATGACTTAGTACTGTTTTCCGTATGCATCAGCAATTTTATAGGCAGAGGGATTCAAGCAAGTCAACAGTAGCACCCCCTCATGCTGTAGACCCCTAGTTTTTGCCCCCAATTCGGTAGAACCCTAATTCTGCAATTAGGATTGTTGTTTCGCAAAATCAAGTTCTAAGAAACACGAATTGGAGAACAAAGGAGGAGAACCCTCACCTGATGCGCCGCATAGCCGGCTTTCCCCTTCGGGGCCCGCACTGCGTCCGCCATGGTGCGAGGGCGGAGACGCTGCGACGCCGTCGCCCCCCACCGGAGCGACGCGCGGAATGTTCTCAAGTTGCCGTCGCTGTCCCTCGAATGGACGAGCTCCTCGCCGTCGCCCCTCATGCTGCGGTGGCCGGCTCCCCTCCTGCTTCCCTGAACGCCACGCGCGCGGGCGTCGGGGCCACGTTCGACGAAGGAGCGCGCGGGGCTCACCCGTTGCACGCTCCTCCGGCGAGCGCAGCCGTCGCACCGCCGTGGCTGGCGCTTTTCGAGCCGCCGAGCTCGTCGCCGACGAAAGCTGCCGCTTTGGAGCGTGAAGTGCGGAGGGGTCGGGGGAGAAATGAGCTAGGGTTAGGGTCGGGCACTTGTTTTGTTCCGATCGGGAGCAAACGCAGGCCGTCCGATTCGATCGGACTGCTCACAGCGACGCGCGGCTCCCAGCCGGGCCGTCGGGATGTTAACGGGCCGATTCTGGTCATGGGTTACGGCCCAGGTTGTCTTAGCCCAGCGTGCATTTTTTTTTCTTCTCTTCTAACGGGTTTAGCTGCTGTTTTCGGCACAAACAAAAAAAACTTGCTGCGGGGCTGGGCCCTTTTACGTGTAGCCGTGGGGATTTTGGGCCAAAAATCATGGTTGCGTTTTTCTGTGTTTTCCAGTGCACTGTAAGTTAATATATTTTATGTTTTGCACTGTTTTTAAAACAGAAAATGCCAATAAGTGAACACATTATTATTCTGGATAAAATTAAACCTACGAGATATTTTGTTCAGGTTTTTATTATGTGTTTTGCATGTTAAATTTTTTAGACATCAAAATTAATATACATATTTTTTTTATGTTGATGTCTAAATTAAGAATAAAATGACTCTGATTTTAATTCGGACCAACGTTGTTTTATCATTACGAGTCATCACTTATGATATTTTAATTCCATGTTTTTTCTGCCCAACGGTGTTTTGACGTGGAGTTAAAATTAAATACATGGCATGTCTTTTTTTATTTTTCCAACGTGAAATTTCATATTCATGTCAATTACTCATAAATTTTTCGTGTCCATTACAGCTTCTGCTGCGTTCACTGTCGAACCATTGACAGGTAGTAACTTCCCTCGTTGGAAGAACTCGATGGAATTATGCCTAGCCGTCCATCAGTTTGATTATGCTTTACGGGAGGATAAACCCGTGGCTCCCACTGCTGGTGTCACGGGGTATGCTGAATTAAAGAAAGCTTATGATTCCAAGATGGAGATATGGGAAAAATCAAATCACATTGCTATGCTTGTGATGAGATCATCCATATCACCTGACATCATTGGGGCACTACCCAAGAAAGATACTCCTAAGGAATTTATGGCAGCCCTAGAGGAGCAATTCAAAGGCTCCGACAAGGTTTGTGCACAAGAACTTTTTCACAAGCTTCTTGGGAAGTATAATAATGATGGTGATGTCAGGGCTCACATTTTAAGAATGATGAATGCTTGTAACAAATTAAAGGCATTACAGTGTGAGCTCAATGACAATCTCCTTGTCATCATGATCTTGGACTCCCTCCCTGAAGAGTTTAATCAATTTAAGATTAACTATAACTCTCTTAAAGAAAAATGGACAATCGCGGAGATATCTCCAAGGATTGTCGAGGAAGAAGAGAGGATTAAGAGGCAAGGAAAGGATCAAGCTCTTTTGGTTGGCTCCTCCAAGAGAAAACATGATGGAGCAAGCTCTTCTAAGCAACAGCCACAAAAGAAGTTCTTTAAGAAAAATTCATCAACCTCATCTAAAGGAAAGGAGAAGGTGGACGATAATCCTAAAGACAACAAGTGCAAGTTCTGCAAGAATGAGGGTCATTATCAGAAAGACTGTCCATAATTCCTCAAATGGTTGATGAAGAAAGGTACTGATGAAATCACTTTCGTTGATGAAATGTTATATGTTGATTACTCTACTACTTCTTGGTGGATTGATTCAGGTGCAACTTCTCACGTTGCTAATTCTATGCAGGACTCAAGTATAATCCAAACCATGGCAAAGGGGGCAAGAAGACTTAAGGTGGCAAATGGAGTCGAAGTTGATGTTGAAGCCATAGGGTCAATTACATTAGAACTCCACACTGGCTTCCATCTTCATTTAAATAATGTTCTTTATGTCCCTACCTTAAGTAGGAACTTGATTTCTGTCTCTTGCCTAGATGATAACATGTTTGAGAGCAAGTTTGGGAACAAACAATTTGTTTTGAATTATTGTAATAAGAACGTAGGCCTCGGTGTCAGACGAGGCCAATTATATATGTTATCATTGAATGATTCTATCCTGCATGTGAGTGATGTATGTAATATTGAGAAGAAATGGAAGGGTACGAGTACTTCTTCGAAATTGTGGCACCGTCGTTTAGGTCACATTTCGAGGGGGAGAATTGAAAGACTTATTAAAAATGACGTACTCCTTCCATTAGACTTCTCTGATGCAGACAAATGCATTGACTGTATAAAAGGTAAATACGCAAAAACGATTAAGAAAGGAGCGGTAAGAGCCACGGGTGTCCTTGAACTCATACACACTGACATATGTGGACCCCTTAATGTTAAGTCTATGGATGGTTTTGATTCATTCATTACCTTCACAGACGACTTTTCTCGATATGGATATATTTATCCTATACGTGATCGATCGGAAGCTTTGGACAAATTCAAAGTGTTCAAAGCCGAAGTTGAGAACCAACTAAACACTAAAATAAAAGTTGTACGATCAGATCGCGGGGGAGAGTATTATGGCAGGCATGCCCCTTATGGGCAAATTCCAGGACCTTTTGCTAAGTTTCTCTCTGAGAATGGAATTGTTGCCCAGTATTCAATGCCTGGTGAACCTCAACAAAATGGCATGGCTGAACGCCGAAACCGCACACTTATGGACATGGTGCGAAGCATGCTCAGTCATGCAAGTTTACCAGTCAGCCTATGGATGGAGGCATTAAAAACGGCCGCACATGTGCTAAATCTCGCTCCTACTAAAGCAGCACCGAACACACCTTATGAGATATGGACGGGAAAGAAACCGAGTTTGAATTACTTACGTGTATGGGGTTGTCCCGCTGAGGCTAGAATTTTCAATCCACAACTTAAGAAATTAGATCCAAAGACAGTTAGTTGTTTTTTCATTGGATACCCTCATAAGGGAAAGGGATATCGTTTCTATTGTCCGGGTCACACCACCAAGTATGTGGAGACTCGACAAGCAATATTTTTTGAGGATAACGAAGCCACCGAAATAAGGGAGATCAATCTTGAGGAGAAACGGGTGTGTGTTCCATCCCCGACTATCCAAGAGATTGTTTTGCCACTGCAAAGTATAGTGACGTCTCACGCTAATCCTCAATCTAGTACCTCAGGTCCTGAGGCTGATGGTGATCCTGAAACTAATGTCAATCCAGAAGGTGAAGAAGATCACCAGTGGGGTAATGAAGATGACCCTCAGAACAATGATGCTCCTCCACCACCTCCTCCTGTGGGCAGGCCACGTCGTGAGAGAAAGAAAGCCATATCAGATGATTATATCACTTACATGATTGAGGATATGAATGATCTGGGAAAGGTGGAGGATCCTGCCTCTTATAAAGAAGCCATTAAAAGCAAAAATTCGTCCAAGTGGTTGGTTGCCATGGAAGATGAGTTAAAGTCTATGGACTCAAACGAAGTTTGGGACTTAGTAGAGGTTCCCGATGGAGCTAAGAAAGTAGGCTGCAAGTGGGTCTACAAAACCAAGTATGATTCCAAAGGGAATGTCCAGCGGTTCAAGGCAAGGCTAGTAGCAAAAGGGTATACACAGAGAGAAGGCATTGATTATAAGCAAACCTTCTCTCCTGTGTCAACCAAAGATTCTTTTAGAATCATAATGGCATTAGTAGCTCATTACGACCTAGAACTACACCAAATGGACGTTAAAACGGCATTTCTGAATGGTGACTTAAAAGAAAACGTTTACATGGCTCAGCCGGAAGGTTTTGTTGTGGAAGGGAAGGAACATTTAGCATGTCGTCTAAAGAAATCAATTTATGGCTTGAAGCAAGCTTCAAGAGAGTGGTACCTCAAGTTCGATAAAATTATGAAAACTTTTGGTTTCACCGAAAATGTTGTGGACAACTGCATATATGTTAAGTTTAAAGGCAGTAGGTTCACAATATTAGTCCTATACGTTGATGACATATTGTTGGCATGTAGTGATACAGATATGCTGCATGAGACCAAGAATTTTCTGTCATCCAGTTTTGACATGAAAGATCTTGGTGAAGCCTCGTATGTCCTCGGCATCGAGATTCATCGAGATAGGTCCAGAGGAATGTTAGGACTATCACAAAAGGCATACTTTGAGAGAGTGCTGAAGAAATTCAATATGCATAAGTGCTCACCCTCACCTGCTCCTATAGTTAAGGGCGATAAATTTGGGACATTTCAATGTCCAAGGAACCAGTATGAAGCTGATCAGATGAAGTCGATTCCTTATGCTTCAGCTGTCGGGAGCATCATGTACGCTCAAGTTTGTACGCGCCCAGATTTATGTTTTGTAACCGGGATGCTTGGCAGATACCAATCAAATCCAGGACCGGACCACTAGAGGGCCGCAAAGAAAGTCTTGCGTTATATGCAAGGAACTAAGGATTTCATGCTTACATATAAAAGAACTGATAACCTAGAAATAATTGGTTATTCAGACTCTGATTTTGCCGTGTGTGCGGATAGTAAGGGATCCACGTCAGGTTATGTATTCACACTCGCGGGAGGAGCCATATCGTGGAAAAGCTCCAAACAAACGTTAACTGCTGCATCTACGATGCAAGCGGAATTTGTAGCATGTTTTGAGGCCACCGGGCAGGCTATATGGCTAAAGAATTTCATTCCCGGACTTAAAGTGGTTGACAGCATATTTAAACCAATTTTATTATACTGCGATAATGAGCCCGCAGTTTTCTATGCGAGTAACAGCAGGTCAAGTGATGCTGCCAAACACATTGACATCAAGTATCGTGTTGTGAAAGATAGAATCCAGGATCAAACAGTTGATGTTAAGCATATAAGAACGAAACATATGCTTGCGGATCCGCTAACAAAAGGCTTACCACCCAGTATTTTTCGTGAGCATGTTGCCGGCATGGGACTACTGGAAGCCTTATGATTCTGGAATAAGAGGACCATTAAAATAAACCACTCCCCAATTACCAAAATGTTTTCCATTTCGAAATAGGCCAGTGTGCTATAAGTGTTGAGGTTCTATGGCATTTCGAGCTATTGTAACACCTCACTTTGGTACACCGTTCCTATGTAGAATGGGCAAATGAAGTTAAGCCTAACGATCAAGGGGGAGAATGTTGGTTGATCTGACGGCTAAAACAGGGCCAGATAGATCAGTTAGTCAACAGAAAAAAAACAAATGGATAACGTTAAGAGGAAAGGGTCCACGTACCAACGTACGTGAACTCTCGATCAAACTTATGCGTCCTGATCGGGGGCACCCAAAAACCAACTCAGGTTTTGGGTCCCCTGTCGTCAGCGCTATATAAAAGGGTACGGGAGCGAGTTGGCTACCTGGGCGATCACAATTCTCGTACGGTTTACTCTCCTCTCGATATCTCACCCCATCTGATCAGGGGGAGTGCTGCAGCGACGGGAAGACCTAAGCCAGCTGCCGCAGCTGTGCACGGGCAGTGCCGGTGGCGTCCTGAAGGGATCAGGACGTTGACGAGATCATCTGCTACCTCTACATCACCCCTGCATCACGCCTGCAACGAGCAGGCGATCATGTCCACTCCAGTAACAAGTACAGGAACCCTAAATCCCTCTCTGTTCATGGTCATTAGGTGATCTAGATGCAATTTTGATCTTAATGACATCCATAGATGCATATTTATTTCCAACAGGATATTGCAGCCGGTGAGCTCAAGGACGCGCAGAGACGCCCATGGCAGCGATTCCAGAGACAGGTTGATGTCGAACCACAACGATTCCGGCGATGGCCCGGCGTACGTGTAGCGCGGGCAGCCGCCGTCCTGGCACTCGAGGCGGAGCTCCTCGACGCCGGTGTCACCGACCGGGCTGAGGTTGGCGTCTGTGATGTCTCTGTCGCGCATGGAGATGTTCATCTTCTTGATGACGCGGCCGCGTGAGTAGGCGCAGAACAGAGCCTTGTCGTAGACGCCGGAGCAGGAGCAGGAGCGGTAGTCGAGGTTTGCGGCGGCCGTTTCGCGCCAGAGCGAGCGGCGCCATCTGCGGGCGAGGGCGGTTGTGCGGGCGGCTTCATGAGGGGGCGCAAAGAAGAGGATGTGGATGAGCAGGTCGTCGGGGAGGTCCGAGAGCCGGTCCGACGGTACATCGGCGGCAGCGGCCATGGATAGATCGACCTTAAGCGCAAGGCATCGTAACTTGTTTTCTTCTTTCGTTGGAGGGGTGGCTTCGTAACATATATGGACTACTGTTCGACATGCAATGATGCAAACAGATCCATAACTAAGCCAGTGCGGACAGCTAGCGTACGTTGCCTGTTCCGTTGCTTTCCTTTCTTTTTTACCATATTTAAAAAAAATCAAAAAAATGTTCAAGAATTGAAAAGTGGTTAGTGAAATTCAAACAACTTTATGAATTTCAAAAATATTCATAAATTCAATACATGTCTAGTAGGAGTGTGTGCTTCTAGCAGCAATCCAAACGCCCCTTCCAGTCTCTGAGTTCCATGTCATCTACTCCCTCCGTTCCTAAATATAAGTCTTTGGAGAGATTTCACTATGGATCACATACGGAACAAAATGAGTGAATCTACACTCTAAAATGCATCTATATACGTCTGTATGTGGTTCATAGTGGAATCTCTACAAAGACTTATATTTAGGAACGGAGGGAGTACTACCTACATTCCTAAATATAAGACGTCGGGGCAGTTTAAATTTAGGAATGGAGGTAGTATAAAGGTTACTTCCCTTGGCAATCTCGACAGGAACATGCGTTCCTATGGTTTTTGTCATCAGTCCAGCCAAATCAAACTTTTAACTGGTTCTACCTTGATACACAAAAGGCTAAGTGTGTGCCGCATTACCTTGCGAAATAACTTGCGGGGATAAGTATTATATTGAACCTCAGGCCATCACGTCACGGCCGAAGGTAACCAGATATATTTATGCTGGTACCAGGCAAACAGCTGATGTCAAAGATAGTGGGAGTGGCATCTCAATGTTGATGGCTGCAAGATCATAGGCCCGGCTGCCTCCTCTCGAGTGATGTGTTTCCGCGAAGTTCCTATGATTCTACAATGACATGCGCCTTTTCTCCATTACAACAAGTTGTGAAGGAACTTAGAAATTTGTACGAATCCACATTCTCGGTGGCTATCCAAAATATATACTCCAAATGCACTGTCTTTTCCCGCCTTACACAACAAGTAAAAGAAACAAGTCTGTGCCTGTGAGGATGATGACATGTCTGCTGCTTGCTCTACTTGAATGTTTGGGATGAACCGGCGCTAAAATCAGCCTTGGGGCCGATCTGGTCCCGGCCGCCGGCCCCAGGGTTGCCCCAGACGCATATTTTAAATTTTGACAAAACAGTAATTCGGCGATAATTCGGCACACGGGATAAATATTCTGCGAAAGCGAACAATTTTAACATAGAAAACATTAAAGAAAAAAACAAAGACCACTACAAGCCGAAGAACTGGCTGAGCATGGCGTAGTCGGCTAGTCGCCCTCGTCGCCGCCGTCACTGTCGTCCTTTTCCTCCTTCACGCGGACGCCGTTGCTGGAGCCTTGCCTAGGGTCGCCCTGGCGGACCGACGGCGGCGCGTGGTCGTCGCTGTCGTCGAGAACGACGACGCCTCCCTCGTCACGGCCACGGTGCCGAGCGGCGATCTCCTCCATGGCGCTGCGCTGGTGCTCCAGCTCCTCCCGCGCCCAGTCCTCCCGCTCCCACTTCATGGCCGCCCCGTCGTCCAGGTGAAGCCCCGTCATCACGCCGGCGACACCTGGCTCCGCCTTCACGGCGGCGATTCCCAGCTCCATCTTCGGCTTGACGAGGCAGGGAGGTGCCCCTCCTTCATGACTATGCCGGTGTTGCGGGTGCGCCTCCCGAGCGGCGTTTCCGCGGGCTCCGCCTTGACGGAGACGAGCGCCGGCGACCCGGAGGAGTGGGAGGTGGACCGAGAGGAGGACTCGCGAGCATCCTCCTCGGCAGCCACGCGTTGCCGCTATGGCTGCCGATCCGGCGAACGGCTGGGGCCGCCTGGTACTCCAACGGCGGATCGTTGCCACCCTCGAGGTGCTCGAGGACGGCGTGGAGTGTGCGGCCGGGACGCCCCATCACAGGTGGCGGCCGTCGCTGTTGTTGCGGCCCTGCACCATACGCGCGTTGTTGGTGGAGGCGAGCCGCTCGGCATGCCGGCGCTCGAAGTACACGCCCACGCATCGTGGTTGCCGACGGCGTAGTCCGGGCGGGCCCGTTCCTCCTCCATCAGCGAAGCTCGCACGCGCTCGATCTCCGCCTGGAAGTAGGCGGGGTGTCCGACGTCGGGGAGAGGGGGGACGGGCACGCACCCGGCGCTGGGCCTCCACCGCCCCGGCGCGCGCACGTCGCGGGGTGCGGGGTAGTTCGCCTCGTACATGAGGTGAGCTTCACACTCGTGCAACGAACGGCGACTGAAGCCGTTGGCCGCCGCCGCATCGCCAGGGAAACGTTCGGCCATATCGACGGGAAGGGAAGAAGGGAAGAGAGGCTGTCGGCAGCGAGGAAGGAGGCTAGAAGATGATTTGTCCGGTGAGGAGGGAGCGACTTTCATAGCAGCC
>LR738712.1:882656365-882688907 GCA_902687465.1 Secale cereale | reverse complement strand
GATACCTGTGTAAATCTTTCCAGGAAAAGGTGCATTGGTATGTTTGATGAACCAGCATTCATCATTTCTCTTACTAGCGGAGAGATCACACCAGCACTGGTCATCTGAAAATGAATAAAAAAGAAATGCAAATTAGAACAATCACTTGTCTTTTTCGTGCAAAATCATAAATGGGCATTGTTTTGCAGCCACATCCAGTCCATTTCCTGTTTTATTATTTTTTCCGCATTTTTCCATTACATACTATATATATTTCCTACACATCAAAAGCATCCTAGAGATCCTGGTGCGTTCTTTTTTGCTGTCGAAACTGAAGAAAGAGAGTGCCAGGCATCATTCCTGTGTTCATTTTTCTTCCATGAGAATCATGGTTCTGTAAACAACAGCAGTTTCACAATGGCTCAAATAGTACAATGCAGTCTTTGTCTTGTAACAACTTTACTAGGCCATGATCGAATGATCACGGTCTTTTTTCAACACATCCTGGACTTACATTCGATATATACATCAAATTCCTGGGATAAAAAACCATCATGACCACATAATTGTTTGCTCTTTCTTCCACTTTTTGTTTTTTCTATCAGTGATGAAATGTTTTTCCAAATCAGGTATGTGTGATTTTTAACTAGTGATCAGAGAAGCAGATAATATATAATTCACACTGGAAGATGAAATCAAAGAAAATGGTGGAGCAGAGCTAACCATTTTCTCGTTTGCTTGGTTTGTTCTCCTGTTCAATTCCTCCTTTGGATCTCCTTGTCTTCGCTTCCGTTTTGCTCTCAGCAAGGATGCTCCGTTGTATCAAGGACGAACCATCCCTACCCAGCTATGCGCTCGGCAACTGCAGCCAAGATCGCTTCCTCTCTGGGGCCTGGGGGATAGCCTGTGATGGTAAAGGGGTCTGAGGGATGGCCTGTGATGGGATGGCCGAGGGGTGAATCAAGGGGAGAGGAGGGTTCAAGCTAATTGTCTAAGGATCCGCCCCCAAAAGTTTCGATCTCAATTGGATCTCGATTAATCTCTCTACTCGGCTCGTGGGGGTTAGGGATTTTGGAGGTTGAAGACGGTGTGGTTCTTTTCAGATTTAACCCGCGGTTTATTTTTATTGTACATCACGTATCACCTCGCGCATGTGCACAGTGCGAAAGGACTAAAAGGATAAAGACAAAACTTATTATTTTTCACCGGACCCCCTATTTTCTATCTTTCAATACTTCTTTTCATGTTTGAGTCCAAATTGAGTAGCGCACAGCGCCGTGTTCTCCCGTCACCGGATCTGCACCCAGGGCGACAACAACCAAATCCGGCGGGCGGACGGGGAACGCGAGGACGGAGGACGGTGGTGGAGCTCCCCATCACCTTGCGGGAGCTCTACGCGGACGCCACACCGACTGAGTAAGTCTGGATCTCACGCCCTGTTGATTGTTCTCGTCCCCCATTTCTACCATATGGTTTTACCGTTTTAGCATGCCTTCCTCAGATCCGAAAGGACTCCCCTCTCCCACACAAACACTGCTGGACGAGACCCTCCTGCAATCTTCTTGATTTTTTCCTGGCCGACCTTGCTGCGAGCGATCAGACTTTTCTTGGATTATATCTCTAGCTACCGTACGGGCCTATTTGATGCTGGTGGAAAGGATATTTCATTCCAGTAACCATTCAACTAAGGTGCAGTCCCTACTCCCTAGAATTAGCCATACAGATTTTTATGAAATGGCAGCAAAGGGGGAAGCTATGAAAACGGTGGGTTTAGAGTAGATTGTTTGAAGTGACAGTTTGTCTGATTTGGAAGCTGACCTAAGTTCGTCAACCAACGTATCCTGGTTGGCAGTTTCCTAGAGAAAAAAAATGTAGCATTGGGAAACGGTTTCTCTTCTTTTTCAGAAAGAATTCTTGGCCTGCTGCCTAATAGTTTCTTCCCTTTACAACTACCGTGGTCAAGATACATTTAGCCTCCATACCTGCTTTTATAAATTTCCTGCCCATGATGTAAGCTAATTTGCATTGAGATGCTATACTAGAGTATATGCAAGCATGTTGACCTTATTGGTTGATTGGTAGGCCTGAGAGACTGATACTGATACCAACCTGTAGGTAGGAGTTGATAAGGTACAGTCAAGTATGGTGTTGTGACAAGTATGGTGCTGTGTACCAGAATCTAGTATGTATCCCTCTGTTTTCGTGAACGCTAAATAAGTGGGTAAATTGCTCACCATATTTCTGCTCAGAGCTCAGCCGATTCTTTACTTCTCTGCTGAATTGATGCCTTTCTTTTAACTGCAACTTTGGTCTGGTGATATCAACTGTACCAACAGTGATGAGACAATCAAGTTCTTGTATTGATTCTTGAGATCAAATCTGGTTCCACTCATTCAGACTGCCATGGTTAAGAGCATGATAACTTTTTTTTGAGCTGTATAAGAGCATGATTACTACTACCAGGCTCAGTTTAATGTCGACACACGGGCTGCACTTTTCACTCATTGCTCTTAGCCCATCCATCCTCCAGAAGCCTTTTTAAGTGTGAAGATTAGGTGTTGCTTCTACTTGCTCGGCTAACCATCTGCTACCTATTCTTCTCTAGTATAAATTTCTGCTACCTATCTGGTGTTTTTTTTGTATAACCAAGTTAGGCTTCAAGAAATATTTATCCTTAGCACACCATATAAGAGTACTCCTGTTAACCTTTGTTCTTCATTAAAAACAAACTAGGAATGCTCAGCATGCTGTATTGCACTAAAAATGTTCACTGTTACTTTTTTTCGTTAACTTTCGATGCATCTTCTAAAGATGCTAAGCATGGTATTTTCACATTTTTTTACACCAAATGTCACATCACTTTTTTTAATTACTTCCTTTTGAGTACTGTCTTTTTACAGTTCTCACATAATCATGAATAATCTTATCTCAGATTTCAGATTTGGCATTAGGAGTTCCTAATAACTTGAAGGGAACAAGGAAATTGTTGGCCTTCTTCAATACATCCAACCAATATAATTTATATCAACCATGGCTGAGCAGGCAAGAGCAGTGAGTTCCTTTTAATTTTTGCATTTACATAATTTTTCTCAATTGATCACTTTCTTCGCTCGAGAAACGTTTTTATTCCTTGCACTCGCTGATCTTTTTTCTTAATAAATAGGATTTTGCAACAAAGCTCTCGCTACGGAAATTCATGGCGACGGCGCAGCGTATAACGGTAGATCAAAGGCAGCTTGCCCGTAGCATGGGCCTGGAACACCTACTTGACCTGAAATGTGATACTCTGCCGCGCGGTGTCGCTCATTATCTGGCATCGAACTTCGATGTACCCTCAAGGGCTTTTGAACTCCCCAATGGGTTCAAGTTCACAATCACACCATCTTGTATACACCAGGTCCTGGGAATACCGCTTGGCGGCAGAAGCATAGAGAAGAAGCAAAACCCAGCACTTAGATCACTAATTGCTCAGCAGACAAAATGCAAAGGAAACTACCCTACCATAAGTGAGCTGGATGAAATGATACAACCTGGGCTAGACGGAGATTTATTCAAAAGGATTTTCACAATGTATGCGCTCACCGTGCTCCTCTGCCCATCAAGTCACGGGGCTGCTAGTCCAGATTACTACCACATTCTGGAAGATCCTGGAGAGATTGGCTCATTCGACTTCTGCACGACTGTCCTTGACAAGCTTGTGGCGTCAATTGATAGCTACATGGGTGGAGCCACGACCGTGCTTGGCGGGGATCTCTTAACACTCACGGTGTGTAAATACAAAACTTTATGTATATTTCTTTTTCTTCTTTTCGCTCTTTCGTATCTGCATAGGTCTCTTTTGACAGAAAATATATATAGGGTTTCTTCAAGCACAATATTTGTCTTTCATGTCTTCTTTTTTCCTGTTCATCTTTCTTTGCACAGATCATATACTTTGAGTTTCTGGACACAAACATCATGCCGGTCACAACCAAGTGGCCACGGCTTTCACTTTGGACATCTGATATTGTAGCAGAATATGAAAGGCGGATCTGCACAAGCAGCGATAAATTGCTTTATGGCAGGCTCCCGGTAATTACTGTTTTGTGAACACACACATCCTTTTGTTTGAGGTTTTAATCATCCTGGCACTTCTCCCTCGAGAAAAATGGTTTCTCTCAGCCATCCCCCTATGATCTGACTAATTGTAAACATAAAAAAATTGTGGCAGACAAAGCACGTGTCAGAAACACCCTTCGGTCAAATCAACAGACAGTCAAAAGTCACACTGGGCGCTTCATACGATGAACTCCTGCGGTTCACTCTCTCAATTGTCCCCGAGGAAAACCACCAAATGGTATTTTTTTTATTTTTCTCTTAGAGTTGCAGCATGCAGTTTTACTTTTCAAAAAAAAATTGCTTTCTTACCCTTTTATCTTTACAATTCCAGGTTTTAGCTGAGCTTCCAAAAATTATGCACAGCATGCACGACGAACTTCTTGATTCAATGCAACATGTACTCACCAAGAACATTATGAACCTGCTGAAACTAATGCCGTCAATGCATTCTTCATCGCCTAGCAAAAATCAAAACAACACAAACATAGATTCAAGTTGTGTGCACATTTCTGAGGCTCCCACAGTTCCATTTGGTGGCCACTCCAGCTTGCAAACAACAACTACCACACTGGCTGTAGGAAAAGAGGACAAGCCTGAAGGCAAAACAGGGGCAGAATCTGGCTCAGGGCAGGAAACAGAGCATCACGTTGCTACAACTGAAGAAACAAAGCCATTGTCTGAAGTACAAAGGAGGCGCAATAAAGAACCCGTACCCGTGTTCTTCGGTTTTGAGGAGACGGATGACGAAGTTCTAGCCGAATGGGATAAAGAAGCATGTGCCAATGCTAGGGTACCCAACGTTGAAACCCTTCTTCGAATAATTGACACAATACCCGTTTCGTCCGATCTGGACCTACCGCTCTACACGGAAGTATTGGAGAAGATGTACCCACAGAAAATTGAGATTGTAGATACCGAGGCTGAACCCACCCACACCTTTAGCCTGCTTCCTTATGTTCTTGACGAGAAAGCATTTTGTCACCAACCGCAGAGTCCACGAGACACAAATTTACTAACCTACATGAAGCTCAATCTGTTTGAAGAATGGAAGGTCTTTACCAAGGTTGATGGTAGTCAAGGTCCAACCAGCAGCGACCCAATCAGGACGACCGAGGATATCAATAATAGAAACAAAAGGACGACATGCATGTCCTTAAATGACACGGCTGACAATTGCGTTGCTTTGAAAAAAAGGGCAAGGATGTTTCAGAACATAGATGAGTTGTCGAGCAACCTTCATCATGAGATGCCACACACTTTAGCAACTGTAAGCGCATCATCACACGAGAAAGATCAGTCATCAAGTGAAGCTAATCTTGGTCAGATCCAACAAACACCGGTCCATGGCACCTCTTCAGCTACCAACCAAGACTTCCCATGGGACGACCCTGATATGGTTGCACGGTTGATCGAGTCTACAGATAGGATTGAGGAAGAGTGGTTTTCACAACAAAGACAAACTGAGTATACCACATCAGTTACACAAGACATCCATATATCAGAGATCAAGCCCAATGAGATATGTTGCAGCTTCAGCTCAAACCCAGTCGAAAGTGCTGTTTTCAACGACATTGTGTCACGAATACCACCTCATTCAAGGCAAAAGAGGTATCTCAGTAACAATCTCCTCTTTTTTGTTTTTTCCTTTTTTCTCCTCATTGGGGATGCACTGTCTGTATAACAAGTAATATTTTGTCCTTTTTCATTCCTCTTTTTTGTTCCCTTGAAGCTTCTTTCCCACTCTGAATTTTCCATATTTTTCATTTTCTGGCAGCCCAAGAATAGTACAAATGGGCTCGACATGGGTTGAACATAGGGTTTTTGGCCTGAGCATGCAAGTGTATGGCCGGGTCAATAAGTACGTGATTAATATGTTGGGAAAAGCAGTAATGGCTGAGCAAACGGAAAAGGATAGGCTCGATCTTCTCCCGCGAAGTTACTGGTCAAGATACTATGTCGAATGCGACATTGCTGTAAGTACAAACATAAATATGTGCAGACAATACTCTTTTTTTCCATCCAACGCTCTGTTTTTTTTTTTGCGTGCCCCCCTCCTTTCTGGTGCCTTCGATGCATCTTTGATCAGGTCAAATTTTTCCCAGAAATTATTCCAAAAGGCATTTGAAACTCCATTGGCGTTATCTATTCAGCTGAGGGAGAGAATGATCGGATTCCAGCTTGACCGAATTCACATGGTATTTTCATAGTCCAATAAACAAGCCATATAATTTATAGTCTCCATGCAAGTCCCATGTCTTTTTAATTTTTTAGTAAAAAAGTCACCATGTCGTTTTGTGCTAATATATATTTTGTTTATTTTTGGATCAATGTACAGGTGTTTTTACCTTTAAGCGCATACAGTTTCTGGTACACGGTTGTTGCTAACTTTAGGAAGAAAATGTTCGAAGTCCTCTGCCCAAACAACAGAATCGACATGATTGCTGACGAAGCTCAGCTTGTAATCAAGAATTTCAAAGCGGCTTTCAAGCTGGCATACAACAGATCACAAGTAAACGTGACTGACATGGGTGTGTCTTTCCAGAGTGTGTGCTCTTCAACTAAAGAGTAATGCAATCCAACGACCGAAATACTCAAGCAATTTTATGCATGATCATTTTTCAGTATTTTTTTCATCTAACTTCAGTGATGCAAAAAAACATAAATATGAATTACAGGGCAGATAGTGGGATCTTCACAATGAAATTGGTACAAGGACATGACGGAGACAACACTTTGTGTTTCGAACCCGTAAGTCATAGCAACCACCCCTTTTCGTCTTTTTTGTATTTTTTTTGTTCAACTGATAACACACACATCGCATATCTATAATACCTAAATAGTTCATCCCCACTATCTTATTTTTCTTTACATGCAGCCTATCCACATCAGCAGGTCATCCACATCATCATTCTACAACCGGCTTACATGTGGGGCCAACCAATGTTCAGCAACGCAAAGAACAGCCACCTCAGCGATCAGTTATAACTAGAGTATCAGTTTACAGGAGAATCGAGCGGACGCTCGCCAGCGGTACAGAGTACAGACAGTTCATAAAAAATAAAGAGTAGAGAAGAGTGCACCCACCTCGTGCGTGAATCATCTCCCCAATTAACTTCCCCACCCATCTCCCAGTTAACTCCCTCGGCCATTGATTCCCACAAGATCCTATTCAACTTCTCAGCATAATTGCACGAGTAACAGATGGAGCATTCTCCCCTTTAAGCTTCCTTCCATGCCATATCAATCTCAGGTAATCAGGCTTCGCCGTTACCTTGCCGAAGACGATGAATTTTGAGTCCCGGCGACCCACGACGTCGCCTGCTGGTATATCTCGAGAGGAGGCGTAGTGTGGAGGCTTCTAGAACCAGTCCGTCATCAATGGGAGACGCCCGCCTCCGTCGTGCAGCCACCGCCCAGCAGCATCGCCCTCCTTCTCCTACCAGACTCTGACTGTGTTCGATTCGCCATGGCCAGTCCATCAATATCTGCACCTCACCACAAGGTACGCCTCACCCGCCCTACCTTGCCATTTGGCGCTGGCTGGACCTGATACATGTGTGGGTAGATTGATCCCATCCCTTAGCGCCACAAGCAGTGGAAGAAACTCATGCTGCAACCGCCCACAAGCAATTGACTACCTTGGCTCGCTCCTGAAGCCATAAAAATTTGAAAGAATGTTTTCATATGACTTTCTATTAGTTATCTATATGATGACAAGTTTGGTGGTCGTGCTCTCAAATGCTAATTTCTCTATCTATAGAGGTAAGAGCGTTTCCTCCTATAATTATCATTACTGATTGTTAGTTTCTATTGAATTGTTTCGTTCTACACCTTCAGTTCGGCTTTGTACAATTTGTAAGATTTATTTTACTGATCCCTCTTTATTGTTATAGTTGTTCGACTTAACGTACATGTCCTTATTTTCAAACAGGTTAACCCGACTTAACAAACCTGGAATAAAATAGATAGAATTCATAAAATGCTTATGGAATGCCATGTTTAGTTATTGAACAAAAGTTTCATCACCGTGGTAATTTTAAAAGTCGACTTCTCCCTCGACTGGTCTTGCCTTACTAAGTCAAAACTGTATCACTACTTTTTTCCATCCCGAAACTTATTTTTCTACCCAATTTTCTATAATATTGATTTCACAAAATGTAGTAGGGGTTCAATCTTTTTGCATCAATTATGGTACTACCTGAAATGGTACGGTGCTGTTCTTACCATCACGCAACCCTTCTTACACACTATATTTTTTCACTTTTCCACTGCCAGCACTATGTCCTTTGTTAATGCGGGTGACTGTTTGTAATCCTCACCAGATGAAAATAAAAAGTGAGATATGATGCGGGCATCTGAGAAGAATCATTACCACCTCCCAAGCAAATCTCCAATTCCTATTTGAAATTGTGGTATATTCATTTGGTCTTTGTAAGTGAGATGTTTTGGATGTACGGATGAATGACGGGGTCATTGTATTTAGTAAACGGCGGCTTAATATTTTATTAAAGGAAATCGTTTGTATTTTTCTAGACCGTCGTCCATTCTTCAATCTAACGAACTGGATTTATTTAGCTGGGAGATGATGTGGTTAACAAGTATATTCAAATTATTTATATTTCATTGTCTCCATTTTTCATACTATAATTTCCGCAACAACGTGCGGGGTATTCATCTAGTTCATGTAATGCAGCTAAACATTTTGCTGCTTAAAACCTCATCCTTTTTTATGCATTTTGTCAAGCTCATTTTTTTGTTTTCATAGTCTCTCGCAGGTGTTTATATCCTTTATTCTTATATCCTGCTGTGTTTTTACACCAATATAACATGTTTTTTCCTTTTTTACTTCAAGTTAACTGTTATTTTTTATGTGAAACAAAAACAGGAGCATGCAAAGAGCCTGCGCGAGAGTCTAACTTACTACATGGTCGCTCACCCTTGCAATGGAAACCTGATGCCAGAAACCAAACAAATCTTAAGAAAATATGTGAGTATTGACTTATCTCTTTTAATAACCCCCCCCCCTTGCCCCACACACACCCTACCCTCTTTTTTATTTTAGCTGTTTTTTTGCTACGTCGTTCAATTTTATGCTTTCTTTTCAGTTATCACAATGTTCTTAAACTTCTTTTTTCATTGAAAAAATAACTTTCTTTTTTTCTATGTGTGTTTTTCTTTTCTGCAGGGTGTTCCATTTGACAACTCGGTACGTGTGACTAAATGAAAATTTCCTTCATTTTCTCTGTCTTTTTTGCAAACATATTTTTTCTCTTTTACAGTTTTTCCAAGGTTTTGTATGCATTCCCCCATGATTTCTAACCTTTTTTCTCTTTCTTTTTTCCATGAACATAAATCTCACAGACTCCAGGGTATTCTCCATGGGGTCCTGTTACACAACAATGTTAACTACATCTGGCTGGAAAAAGGTCAGATTCTTGAGAATACTTCACAAAATCAGTACTGGAATCCTTGCCCTTTTTCTCAGTTTCATTTTTAAGGAAAGCCACATGACCAAATACCAAAATATATTATATATAGATCATAATTTTTTTCTGAATAGTTAAGCTATTTTTTAATAAAAAAAGGTCACAATTTATACTGGAAAGTTGAAACCATGCCTGCCCCCTCATTTTCCTTTTTCCATTCAAACTTTCTTTAACTTCTTTTTCCAATGGTGTACCGGAGATTTTTGTCACCCCTAAAATACAATTTCTTTTGCATGCAGAGCATCCCAACAGGACTAAATCATGTCCCTAAGCTCCCGGAGGATCACCCAAGGATGGCAAAATGACGGACACATGAGAATGACTCATCTATAAGAGGATTATTTTCGACCAAATACTGTTTTTAGTTAAACCGATTTTTTTTTTTTGCTTTTCAGTACAGAAACACATAAAAATTTATATATGCTTTTTCCGGATAGAGACGACATTTTTGTCCGACGCAAGTTCTTAATCTTTTTGTTCGGATACAAATTAATTGACACCAGTGCCACCCTGTCTATCTTAGGGTAACTCGAGTCGAGGCGGACATCGTCGCGGTAGCGACGACGGACGCCGAGACGAGCACGTGACACCAGGGCCACCCTGTCTATCTTAGGGTAACGCGAGTCGAGGCTGACGTCGTCGCGGTAGCGACGACGGACGCCGAGACGAGCACGTGACACCAGGGCCACCCTGTCTATCTTAGGGTAACGCGAGTCGAGGCGGACGTCGTCGCGGTGATGTCTACACACGCTTCTACTCTTGTAGACTATGTTGGGCCTCAAAGCGCAGAGGTTTGTAGGACAGCAGCAATTTCCCTCAAGTGGATGACCTAAGGTTTATCGAACTCAGGGAAGTAGAGGTTGAAGATGGTCTCTCTCAAGCAACCCTGCAACTAAGATAAAAGAAGTCTCTTGTGTCCCCAACACACCTAATACACTTGTTAGATGTATAGGTGCACTAGTTCAGCGAAGAGATGTTAAATGGCAAGTGATATGGATGGCAAAACAAAGTAATATAAATCTGTAATAAAAAGTGCAGCAAGCAAACAAGTGGTAAACGTGAGCACAAATGGTATTGCAATGGTGGAAACAAGGCCTAGGCTTCATACTTCACTAGTGGCAACTCCCAACAACATTAACATAATCGAATCACATGATATTTCCCATAAAACATGCAAAGGGGACGCACCCGGAGGTCATTCCTTCGTGGTCAAGAGAGGACGAGAATTATGTAGGGCTACAAAAGCACACCTCAAAGTTCGTAGTTCTCAATCTAAGGATTTCCCAATGTCACCGCGGCCATCCAAAGAGAGTCCCACAATCACCACAACATATCTAAAGGATAGTCAAAGACAAGCACCAAGAGACTCTCAATCTTCAATCAACACACAAGAGAGGAAATCACTCATGAAAATACTTTTCTAATCCATGTCCAATAGACCGCTGTCACCTTGGTCTCGGGGATTATACTAGATAAAGACAAGTGAGTACATCAATCCAATACATAGAGGAAGGGGAAATATCATGGGATCACCCTAGATTAACATAGCCTATGATCACAACGAAGATCACATCATGGGAGAGAGAATTGACCACATAGCTACTGGTTAAGAACCTCAGCCCCGAGGAGGAACTACTCCCGCACCATGGAGGGAGGAAGCAACGTCGATGGAGAAGAATCCGGGGGCACTTCCCCGTCCCGGCAGGGTGCCAGCGCAGGAATTCTGGTCCCCCGAAGCTTGATGGCGATGGCGGCGGAGATCGGAATCGCGTCTGGAGAAAAGGGGTCCGGAATAAGGGTTTCCGCGACACGGTGTAAATATATGCCAAAGGGGGACATCAGAGGGGGTCAGGGGTGCCCAGGCGCCCCCCCGGCGCGGCCAGGGGGGCCGCGTGGGCAGGCCGCCTGGAGCCCCTATGGGTCCCCTCCGGCCCTACTTTGGCCGCATGGAAGCTTCCGGAACGCTGATTTTTTATATATTTTTTCCGGAATTTTTCTGGCAATTTACGTAATGGGAAAACCTGAAATACAAAAACAGCAGAAAACAGAAACTGGCACTGGGGTGCACTGAGTTAATAGGTTAGTCCAAATATGATCAAAAGTGTATGGAAGTGTATAAATAACATAGCAATATCACACAAAAGAGGCATGGAGCAAGCAGAAATTATAGATACGTTTTGGACGTATCAACATCCCCAAGCTTAATTCCTGCTCGTCCTCGAGTAGGTAAATGATAACAAGCATAATTTCTGTGGTGACATGTTATTAACCATATAGGACTTTTTCATAGTCATATGACAAAAGCTTACTGAGACAATGAATCTGTAGTAATTAAGTTGCCTCATGAGAAAATCACAAAGAACTGAAAGTTTTACAATATGATACCGAAACATCAAATAGATTTGTAATGAGCATGGTGTGCAAATATGATAAAGTGATATCTCGCTTGCCCCCTTTAGTGAAGCAAAACATAAATGCAGGGGCACCTCCAAGGTTTAAGTGATGACTAGATACAATGATTTCAGAATAAACGATATCATTATCATGCAAAAAACAATGCTACTTTGGGACAATGCACATTACACTCAGAATGACAATCATGCTCTCAGTAGTTGGTGCTTTAAAAGAAGGTGGATACTCTCGAACCGTGGCTTTTGTTGGCAAGGTTGAAAACCCGTAGTCGGAAACAAAGACAAAACATGTACCAGAGCTCTTGGTTTTAAAAACAGAGGTAATAATATTTTAGATCATGCATGTTTCGTCAACGAATGCTAGCAGACAACTCAACCACTTCTTGAGATGGACAAGTTTCGAGGAACGGCTCCCGAATGAGGACGATCACATCCTCTTAATCTCCTTTGTTTATCACTGCCAAACTTTTCTGATTTCTCATGAACAAAGCGTGAAGGAGGGTTTGTTTGTTATATTAATTTTGAGCCGGGCGCACTCAATGCCAGTTCCTTCTCGTATTATGGGTTTGCACATTATACATGCAATCCTGGGGTGAAGCTTGTCCAGCTTAAAAAGATTATGAATTAACTACTACTTCCTCATGAACTTACAACAGAGGCAGAAAATAGGAATGCATTTTTCTTTGAATAATTTCGAGATGGTACATGCAAGTCTCCGTTAGGAATGGCAGGTAAATACCATGTAGGAAGGTATGGTGGACTCATATGGCATAACTGGTTTAAAAGAATTTGGATGCACAAGCAGTCAGTCCGCTTAGTACAGGCGAAGGTTAGCAAAGGACTGGGAGCGACCAACTAAGAGAGCAACGACGGTCATAATCATGCAGAGCGACAAAGCAACATTGAATCAGGCATGGAAGTTATATCGCTACTCAGAAACAAAAGATCATCAAGGCTTGACAGACTTTCTTTACAATCTTAAATATGCGTGAGCATACGCCAAGTCAATCAAAATAAATTCTTTGAAGGAAGATATTACTAAACCATACCACATCATAGGCAAACAAATCATGTTGGTACTCCAATAACACATTGGGAACCCCCCAGCTATTTGGGACTAACCATAAGAAAACCTGAACTACTAAGCGCCATTATGCACGTAGCATCTTTATCATAGACATATCAACCAATGCAACGGAAGCAAACTCTCTTAATAAGATAATCATGATGACTAAAGAGAGTTCAAGCAACCAACTAAACGAAAGCTCTTTAAAAAGATAAGCATGAAAGTTAAGAGCTAAGCATGATAGTAGCTATTAAAGGACAAAGAACACACACAGCAATGATAGACATGAAAATTCTATGTTATGTTCTAGGTAGAAGTGGAGCGTGTTTCTCTCCCACATAAAGAAAGCCGAGTTCCGACTCGTTATGAAAAGCTAAAGAAAATTAAAAAGGAAACTAAAAGCAAGACGCTCCAAGCATAGCACATAACACATGAAGTGATTAAAATATAGTGGACCGAAAGACGAACTGATAATGTTGATGGAGAAGGGGATGCACGGGGGCATCCCCAAGCTTAGACGCTTGAGTCTCCTTGAATATTTCTTGGGGGTGCACGGGGGCATCCCCAAGCTTGAGCGTTTGACACTCCTGAATCTTTTTATCATCTTCCCTCGCACACTTGAAAACTCACTTCATACATAACTCATCATAATCTGATTAGCGAGGTTAGTACCCATAATAAAATAATTTTTCCTTGCTGGAAATAAAGATATTCTTGAAGTTCTACTGTTTCTCAAGATTGCCAAAAGGTTTTTGCAAAGAAAAAGCGAGCTCTAGGTTTGCAAAATGAAGGAAAGGCAAAACAGGACAGAATCTGTGAAAAACAGAACAGCAGGTAGTAAATGATTTTTCCGGGGCACTTCTGCAACTCTAATCAAAAAACTCAAAACAGAGGCACGAAAGACAATTATATAGAGCACACTGTCGAAAAAATTCAGACCAAAAAGATGATCTGGTGATTTTATACGATTTTTTCTATCCAAGGACAGAATCTGTTTCCTGGACAGCACGTCACAACTTTTAAACTTTCTTGCAATCAGAGGCTACACTTGGCACAAAATTTGAAAAGCAAAGATACAATGATGATGCTACAGTAGTAACAACATCAAGACACAACAAAAACAAAATAAAATTTATTCATCGGGCTGCCTCCCAAAAGCGCTTTCTTTTATGCCTTTAAGCTAGGCATAAGACTTTAATGATGCTCTGGTAGGAATAAGAGTTGAAGAACAAAAAAAAGCATCAAGAAGCAAACACCAAATACATTTAAGCCTAACATGCTTCCTATGCATGGGAATATTGCAATAGAATAATTCATTGAAGCACAAAGCAATAAGCATAGGAAGACAAAACAAGTGCAGCTTTAAAACCTTCAACATAAAGAGAGGGAACTTGATATTATTGAAATATCTATAAGCATATGTTCCCTTCTCATAATAATTTTCAGTGGGATCACGAATAAACTCAACAATATAAGCATCACATAAAGCATTGTTACCATGATCCACATGCAAAAAGGTACTCTTACTCTCCACATAAGCATAATCTTTCTCATTGGTAATAGTGGGAGTAGGACTATCATAAACAACTTGAACACTATAGATTAATTGTGTATTAGGAAGATGGTGTTCAACAAGGGAGTAATTTCCTCCATGATTATGACAAGTTTCATAAGGATAATTTCTCCTTATGTCATAGGTACCTTTATAATCACTATAGATTGGAGTTACAACATCATCATAGTAGAGAAGAGCATTATCATTGCTAGCAACTATATTTGTAATCATGTTATCTTTATTCTTACTAGCAAAAGAATTATCAATTATCACATCACTAGTGGGTGAAGGATTTGCAATCCTATCATCCCCAAGCTTAGAGCTTTCCATATCATCACTTTCAGAGTTGGTACCAAAAAGATTTTCAAGATCATAAGTAGCATTATCATCATTTTCCCAATCACAATAAGTAACATGCATATCATAATCAAAATCATCTTCAATAGTACCTACGGACGTATCATCAAGATGATAATTAAGGCAATAAACTTCACCTTCTTCTTTAAACTTACAACCGTTAGGATAAAAGTTGATGGGAGGAATATGCTCAGGCCAGGTTGATACCCATTCTTCTTCCTTCTTGCTCCTTTTCCTCCTCCTCTTCTTTTTCTTCTTCTTCACCTTAGGAGGGGGTGGTTTGAGATGAAGCTTCTCCACATATCCTGGTTTATCATTAGAAACAATAGGGGAAACTTGGGAGAAACTCTCCTTTTTATTAGCAGAAATATAAGAGACATTTTTATAATTTGGTAAAGTTCCCTCCTTTCTAATCTTACTTATGTAATCATTTTCATGGCAATTAACAACACAATAGAGATGGCAATTTTGCAAAGTGTTTTTTATTCCTATGGCATTAACATCTAGCCAAGAAGTCTTTTATGATAACTCTTCACACATCAAAAATAACATAAGCTCATCATAAAGATCAGAGGTGATCATGTTATCACACAACCGGTTAACAGTTATGTTTTGAAAGTTCATGCATTGAAAATTAAAGTGACCCTCTATACGGCAAAGTTCACAAGTAAAAGGATAAAGGTCACATAATTCTCTAGCAATTTCATTTAAATCTCTGACCCAAGTGATTGTTCTTTCATGCTTATGTTGCTTACAATACTTCTCTTCTTCAATCATAGGCCTTTCACAAGGTCTATCCACTCCACAAAAATTAACATGCTTATATAAAACTTCATTTTTAGGAATTGGATCATGCATGTTGCAATCATCATGAACAATTTCATTTTCTTTGCAAGTCTCTTTAAAAGGTTTATGATACTTGATCCAATCCTCCTTAGGCATATTAAGATGTGAAGCAAAAGATTTGAGGAAATCAACAAGGAGTTGAGAATCAAGCCCAAACTTAGCACTAAACTTATTAAAACTTGTAGTTTCAACAAAGGACTTAATGCAATCATACTCATAAATTATACCTGACTCTTTACCTTTGTCGATCTCCCAATCTTCAGTGTTGCGTTGAATTCTTTCAAGGAGTTCCCATTTAGCATCAATCTTTTTGTTTGTGAAAGAACCCATAGAGGAAGCATCGAGTAAATCTTTATCCTGTCGAGAGAGCCTCGCATAGAAGTTTATAATAATAATATCTTTGGGGAGCCCATGGTTAGGACATTTTAGTGTCACGTTTTCAGTCTCCCCCAAGCTTGAGCTATGCTCTCTCCGTCATGAGGATAAAAATTATAAACATAATTCCTATTCTCATGGACTTCATGAAGAGGATAAAACTTGGAGTGAAAGAGAGACTGGATCTCTTCCCACTCCAGCAGGTGAGAGTCATTTAGTAGCCTATACCATTCCAATGCTTTTTCTTTCAGTGACAAGGCAAATAATTTCCTCATGACAAACTCCCTCGATACACCTGCAAGCTTAAATAATGAACATAGTTGTGACAGATATAGCAAGTGTTCACCGGGATGTCTGTCTCCTGCATAACGATTAGCCAAAACATAATTGATAATACCAGCCGGTATTTTATAGGGCACAATTTCAGTAGGAGGAGGAGCAACCACCACAGGTGTGGGGCGTCCTCCCGCAAGCAACGATCCAATAGCAAGGTTTTCCATAAACATAACTAGTGAAATAAAAACAAGAAACAAAAAGATTTAATTGCAAGATCTAAAGATATACCTTCAAGCGCTCACCTCCCCGGCAACGGTGCCAGAAATAGCTTGATGTCTACACACGCTTCTACTCTTGTAGACTATGTTGGGCCTCCAAGCGCAGAGGTTTGTAGGACAGTAGCAATTTCCCTCAAGTGGATGACCTAAGGTTTATCGAACTCAGGGAAGTAGAGGTTGAAGATGGTCTCTCTCAAGCAACCCTGCAACTAAGATACAAGAAGTCTCTTGTGTCCCCAACACACCTAATACACTTGTCAGATGTATAGGTGCACTAGTTTGGCGAAGAGATGTTAAATGGCAAGTGATATGGATGGCAAAACAAAGTAATATAAATCTGTAATAAAAAGTGCAGCAAGCAAACAAGTGGTAAACGTGAGCACAAATGGTATTGCAATGGTGGAAACAAGGCCTAGGCTTCATACTTTCACTAGTGGCAACTCCCAACAACATTAACATAATCGAATCACATGATATTTCCCATAAAACATGCAAAGGGGACGCACCCGGAGGTCATTCCTTCGTGGTCAAGAGAGGACGAGAATTATGTAGGGCTACAAAAGCACACCTCAAAGTTCGTAGTTCTCAATCTAAGGATTTCCCAATGTCACCGCGGCCATCCAAAGAGAGTCCCACAATCACCACAACATATCTAAAGGATAGTCAAAGACAAGCACCAAGAGACTCTCAATCTTCAATCAACACACAAGAGAGGAAATCACTCATGAAAATACTTTTCTAATCCATGTCCAATAGACCGCTGTCACCTTGGTCTCGGGGATTATACTAGATAAGGACAAGTGAGTACATCAATCCAATACATAGAGGAAGGGGAAATATCATGGGATCACCCTAGATTAACATAGCCTATGATCACAACGAAGATCACATCATGGGAGAGAGAATTGACCACATAGCTACTGGTAAGAACCTCAGCCCCGAGGAGGAACTACTCCCGCACCATGGAGGGAGGACGCAACGTCGATGGAGATGAATCCGGGGGCACTTCCCCGTCCCGGCAGGGTGCCGGCGCAGGAATTCTAGTCCCCCGAAGCTTGATGGCGATGGCGACGGAGATCGAAATCGCGTCTGGAGAAAAGGGGTCCGGAATAAGGGTTTCCGCGACACGGTGTAAATATATGCCAAAGGGGGGCATCAGAGGGGGTCAGGGGTGCCCAGGCGCCCCCCCCGAAGCGGCCAGGGGGGCCGCGTGGGCAGGCCGCCTGGAGCCCCTGTGGGTCCCCTCCGGCCCTACTTTGGCCGCATGGAAGCTTCCGGAACGCTGATTTTTTATATATTTTTCCCGGAATTTTTCTGGCAATTTACGTAATGGGAAAACCTGAAATACAAAAACAGCAGAAAACAGAAACTGGCACTGGGGTGCACTGAGTTAATAGGTTAGTCCAAATATGATCAAAAGTGTATGGAAGTGTATAAATAACATAGCAATATCACACAAAAGAGGCATGGAGCAAGCAGAAATCTTAGGGTAACGCGAGTCGAGGCGGACGTCATCGCGATAGCGACGACGGACGCCGAGACGAGCACGTGACACCAGGGCCACCCTTTCTATCTTAGGGTAACGCGAGTCGAGGCGGACGTCGTCGCGGTAGCGACGACGGACGCCGAGACGAGCACGTGACACCAGGGCCACCCTATCTATCTTAGGGTAACGCGAGTCGAGGCGGACGTCGTCGCGGTAGCGACGACGGACGCCGAGACGAGCACGTGACACTACTGCCATGTGTCAAAAAGTATTCCTGATTTTCAGAAGAATTCACAAATTTAAAAGTTGTTTATATTTTTAATAATATATTATCGCTTTTGGAAAGTTTGTCGTTAATAAGAAAAGTTGTAGATCAATTTTAGTTGAGTATTCTAGTTGAATCAATTGAATGAATATTCCTGATTCTTTCAAAAAGTTGTAGATCAATTTTAGTTGAGTATTCTATTTCTTCGTGATAAAAATATTTTTCTAGAAAAATTTAATTGAAAGGGAATAGAGGGATAGGCTAATTTAATTTTCTGTTCACAAGTACCAATTTATTTTAGTTGAAAGTGCTAGTTCATTTCAATTGAAAGTGAGATTTCCCGCCCATTAATATCCCTGAAAACCGTTGGCCCAGAAAGGGAATTGGCGGAATAGGAAAAAACAGGCCCAAACTAAAAAAACGTGGAAAGGGAATAGAGCCTAGTTAGCTACTGGGCGAGGCTGGCCCAACTCACGCAAACATGGAACGCGAATCGGTCGCGAAAGGGAATAGGAGGTGGGAGCTGATCGCTAAACTTGTCGTTTGCTGTCGGATTACTCCGGTCAGAAATCGACCGCGCCGCCTAGGACGCGCGCGCGCGCGCAATAGCCACACCCCACCATACGTCACACCAAAAGGCCGTGGCCCTACCGTCCCCAATATTATGGACCGTACCCACCCGCAGAAGGTGCCGAATCTTCACAATTGACTTCCAAAACTGGGATCCGTTATTAACAGCGGCTGTGGACATTGGGGCCTGGCGCAAATATTTATGACGAATAATATCCAGCCATAGGTCCACTTACCCAGTGAGAATCTTCCAAGCCCATTTCGTCATTAAGCATCAATTCATGTGTTTCGTATTAATAATGCCGAGGCCCCCTACCTCCTTTGGAGCGCAAATGGTGCTCCAGTGAACCATGTGGTATTTCTGTTTTCCCAATTCTTTACCCCAAAAGAATCGAGACCGCACCGTGTCAAATTTAGCATGAACTTCATCTTGGAGTAAGAACAATCCCATAACGAACATTGGCAGACTTGGGAGACAAGAATTGATCAGCGTGGTCTTGCCTCCAGTAGATTGGTATTTACCGACCCATGGCTCCACCCGCTGGGCCACACGATCGGTAATGAACAGAAAGTCCTCAATAGATAAATGCTTATTGGTGAGCGGCACCCCCAGATATTTAATTGGAAAGGATATCTATCCCCTCAATGAAATTATCACATTACTGAATCTAATGCTCTCTGCATCTTGAAAGCTAAATATGATGCCTTTCCATATATACATTGCAGCTAGAACCGGATGCTAGCTGCTACTCTACTAACCAACACTAACAGAAAAAGAAAATTACTACTTGATCCGTTCAGCACTTATTGTCATTTCTAGCTATAATCTTGGTTTGTATCGCCCGCAACCATTTTGTGGTGCATCGCCAAGGAGGTGAACGGGGGCCGAGGTGGAGGACGTGAGCAGCATGAACCTGCGCCATCGCCTCGTCAAGGAGGGTTCAGGCTCCAAGCCTACCGTGGCAGAGGGCCAGACCGGCATTGCCACTGCTGCAATGATTTGCATCATCAAAGCATGGCTGATGCCTTGGTGCACGAAAAATAATCAGATATGGACCTCCACCTGCTAATTACCAGCTATGATGTGGATCTTAGGGTCACTGTTGTGTAGGGAACTAGTGGTGATTATGGAAAGACGTCTGCCACCCAGGAGGTTCGATGACCCAAAGGTATTGAAACGGTTTGGGTTTTGTTCTTGGATTAGGTTGATGCATCCTTTCAATCCACAAGAGTTCCTCCAGAGCTTGATAAGGTAATCTGATGGAAGCTCCCATGATGAGGTCTGAAAGCTAGAACAAGATACCCTAATTAGAACTGAAGTGACATTGCATTAATATACTGAGTTTTTTGCATTTATTTGGGCAACTCCAAGTAAAAAACATTACTTGATTTGAACACTTTGTGATATCCTTTGCTTTTAATTGTTTTAACACATGAAAATTAGGATGTTACAGTTCACAATGCGGCCTGGACATAATAATAATATGGTACAGCCGTAGCACAATTACAACTTTTGTTAAGACAAGAATAAGAATGAAACTTTCCAATCTGGACAGTATAAAGCGCCCATTATTTAGTGCACTATACAGTGTAGAGTATACTTTATCATAGACGCAAATAATATACCACTTCAACTGGAAAAGTAGACAACCAAACATTAATGCAAAGAACATGATATACTAGCGTGGGAGAGTTGCCGATGCCATGAACTCTTGCTCCAAGCTGTAGCAATTTTGGTTCCTTTGAGAAGCTATATTAACTCTGTCTGCTATACCACTCGGAGTAGTCGACATTGGAAGAGTGTCTTGGCTTTGTCCACTGAACAAGGGTTGCATATCTTCATTTCTTACAACAACCTGACATGATCTCAACCTTTTAGATCGCACATACTGTAGTTTCATCTCCACTTCTTTCATTGTGGGTCTCTCTTCACCTCGCAGTTTCAAGCAAGTCTCCGCAAGATTGGCGACATCATTAATCTCTTCATTTGTTGCTTCCTCAAGAACTTGAGTAGCTACTATTTCTGCAAGTGGTTTCTCCCTCATCTCCCAAAGGAAGTAGTTGGACAAGTTTTGCGTTAGCCCAGAGTCACTTGTAAAAATAGGCTTCTTTCTGAGCAGCAACTCTACAAGTACTACACCAAAACCATAGACATCACTCTTCTCATTCAACATACCAGTGTGGTAATATTCCGGATCCAAGTATCCAAATGTGCCTTGTATATTTGTAACGACATGAGTTTGGTCAATAGGAACCAACCTTGAAGCGCCAAAATCTGATACTTTTGCAGTGTAATTTCCATCTAAGAGTATGTTAGTGGACTTCACATCACGATGAAATATCGATACTGAAGCAGCTGAGTGGATGTAATAGAGTGCTCCAGCAGCTTCTGCAGCAATTTTCAAACAATCATCCCAGGACAATACAGAGTTGCTAGTGGTACTGGCATGAAGGATTCCAAATAATGAACCATTAGGGATGAAGTCATACACTAGCAGTGGGACTTCGGTCTCAAGACAACAACCGAAGAGCTTCACGATATTCCGGTGATTTACCTGGGAGAGGACAGCAACCTCATTGATAAATTGACTTATCTCAACTTGCTCAGTGACTTTAGACTTCTTTATTGCCACTACCCGTTGGTCGGATAAGATGCCTTTATAAACCAATGCATGTCCTCCTCGGCCAACGATACGTGTTGCATCAAAGTTATTTGTTGCCTTTTCTAACTCTGGTAGTGAGAAAATCTTAGTATTGTCGCTCGCATTCTCATCCGATGATATCAATTGTTCGAGGAGTAGACCTTGGTTCTGCAGAAAATACTTTCTTCGTAGTTTCTTCTTGATGTGTTTCTTCCATCTATGGATGAGTAATATTACAATTGACATGAGGAGTAGGATTCCAAAACCAACGCCGATCCCAATTGCGATACCTGTAATGATTATGCTCGTCATCATTGTTCTGGATTTTTTTTTTGCTCATTATGTGGATTTGGTTGTATCATAAAACTCACCTAGTACCAGATTTTGTTTTTTGGTCGATGTGCACATCTTTATTGTAGTATCATAGAGTGTATTACTAGGGCATTGGGTGCAATAGTGACTTCCTGCGGTGTTGTGACAAATCCCATTACATGCTCCTGGTATATTGCACTCATCAACATCTGCAAGAATAAATATAATGCGAGATAAAAATACATAAATATTGTAATTAAGTTGTGCATTGGTGCCTGCATTTAATACTAGCATATGTTATTCTGAGCTTTACGTAATTTTATCATCAGGGGCAAGAAATTATAGAATGAACTCATACAGATCTTTGTGCATAGACAACTTATTGGAGGTAACCATGTGCATAAAGTAGATAGAGAGGTTGAGCTTGAGCACATTTTTCCATATATATGATTTTTTTGACTTTGAGATTATTTTGAGATATAAAGGTATCGCTTCTCGAAAAAGGTGTACAATCACCCATTTATTATGGCTTTTCCCTAACAAGGAGACATTTTGCATATTAGTATGATTTAGGAGGTGCACAACGGGGGAGGAGGCAGCGTGATGTAGTTTGCACGTACCTTTGCACCCATCCGCGATATATGGATTTCTGTCAAAGCCGGCCAAACATTTGCAACGGTAACCGACATATTCTTGTTGGGAGTTCACACCCAAGCATATGCTATTCATGCGGACACATGCATATCCGGTCCTGTTCTCATGTGCCTCATGGCATGTTAAATTGGCTACGGCCCACTGCTGCGGTATTACACCCCCGGAGGCAACATAGAGGCCTGGATCTTTAGGTACACGCACCGAAAGGTGCTGTTCATCATATAGGCTGTACATTCACTAGCCCCTCCGAGATATTTATATACTTCACGTAAGTGTTAGAGTATTCTGTAGCAGACTGTTCAGGAAACTGGAGGGCAGACACTGATGAATTTGTACAGTTGAGCTGAAATGACACCCTTGCATAACAACCCGCCTCTAGGCCAAATGGGAAAGGGACATTGATTTCCCCGCACCATCTAGCGCAGTTGGTCTTCTGTTGTATCTGATTGTACCCAGGTTTCATAAAAAAAAGGTCAGTTGATCTATTTTAGGATTACCCTCTCAAACAAAAAGAACATCATACCCAATACAAGAGATCACGTGATCAACTGCAAATGATCCTAATGAATTAATGACATGACTAACACAGTCAGTTTCTATTTTCAGGGAGTTAGAGCAACCAGATAGTACTATAAAAGAACCACATGTCAAATGTATATGAGCTAGATTAGGCAGTGTCGACATCTGCATGTCGTTTCTTTGTTGAACGTGCTGGCTTGATGTTCTGCTTAAGGGTGGGTGATATCCCTATGTTTGACTATGGTTGGACCAACCAATAGTGTCTCGTGAGTAGCGATTCGAGGTGTTGTTTTCGAGCCTTGCGCCCTTTTTATGTCAAATATCGCTTAACCGGCGGATTATGGTCCATGGTCATAGGTTTTATGATAGGGCTGCAGAGATGCTGCCGCGAAGCAGGTTCAATGTGGATGGCCTCGATTTTATTTTCTTTATGCAAGCTAATTTGTTCGGTTTCAATATTTGGCATTGGTTCTCATTTATTATAATAGTAAATAATATATGGCTGCGTGTATCAATCTATGCTGCATATTATCCTCTTTAAAAAGACATTTTTAGGTGAACAATTAGTTATGCTGGCACTAATGGTTTTAATTCGGATGGTAACAGGTAGGACTCTCCAAGTGCTCCAAGCTGTACAGGCGTTTAGCCAGGCCACACAGACAAAAGTCTAAGAGGCACCTCTGTAAATAAGGAGAGATATATACTATATTTGTATCTTATCATAGATAAAACTCTTTCCTTAAGGCCCTAGGTGAAATGGGTTGCTGAAAAGGGCTATTTTCTTTACGGAAATGTGGATGCAGTTAGGAGACCCGTCCTTAAAAAATCAGAAATTTTAGATCTTATTAATTTTTTAGATTTTACTATTCATGTGGGAGAATTGGGCCCAAACTCCAAAACGCCTCACCCCAAAGATACAACATTTAGAATACCATGCATGGGGAAAACCATATCTATAAACTCATCATGCAAGAAACAACACTACGAGTGAGAGAAGCCTTGGCTGTGCCCAAGAGGAGAGCACCGGCTTAATATGGCTTTTTTTTTTTGCGAAGCCTATATATGCGCGCATGTGAGAACATGATTGGTTACTGTTGAAGAAAATTATGAAATTTGACTGTACATAGTAAGAAAAGGCTATGACTTTTTTTATCTCTGAGTAATTACCTTTGTCACGCGAGCAGCCATCGGTTAGGTATGGATTGCCTCTGTAACCACTCTTGCACACACAATAATAAGCGACGTTAGATGAACCGAATTGCCTCCTGAAGCTATGGTTGCTGAGGAAATAGAAGCATGATCAGAGGTTACATCAATTGTATCCCATATGGAGCTTCGGTTACTGCGCGCTTTGAACTTCCGCCTCCTAATCTTGTTGCGGACAAACATCATGTCAAAGCCGGCACCAAACCTAGAGATATCGTATGCGGTGCAACATCCTTTACCGTTGCATTTCTGCCTGGCCACTGTATCCGTGATATCTTGGTCAACGCATGTAGTCCTGCACTGACCCACGGTATTGTTGGTGTCGTGCTCGAGCACATACATGTCGAAGTCGCAACCAGTGAAGTTTAAATACAAAGAATAGCTAGTAGGAGATCTCCCAGGATTCCAGGACAAGTTGTATGCATCAACCTCAGGTCTCACCAAGACCGATTGGGAAAATGATACATCAATACCTGGTCTGCCATCGCCATCGCCGGTGATGACGATATCACCGACGACCTCGGTGATGCCGTCATGCAGGAAGACTCTGGGGGGCTGCGACGCACCGTGCGTGTTGTTGCAGATGAGCTCAAAGTCTCGCTGCGGCGGCCGGAAGCAGCCCGGTCCTATGCCGAACGGGTAGTCAAAACTTATGTTGCCACAGCTTTTCTGGCAGCCGGCCAAGGAGGCAAGAGTACTCCTGTTCCCGGCTTGGCTTCCTGGCACGGTAGCGGATGCTCGCACGGTTGTCGTCCGTAGCAACAGCAGCGCGAGCAAGCAGAGGAACCTCATCTCATATATACCTGTCCAATATCACTCATCTGCACGGGAAATGGTGTCTCGCTGCTTTAGTTTCCAGCTTTGGCTCTCTTGCATATATACCTGTCCAACATCACTATGCTGAACGGAATTACACACCGTTGCGGAGAAAAAAGAAGACCAGTAGCACGCCACCATAAATGCAGACTAGCGAGTGGTACACGTTCCGTTTCGAAAAAAAAAAAACATCCCTGGGGTGCAATTATTCTTTTTTTGTGTGTGTATGTGTCTATTTTAGGGCGATTGTTAGGAATCAGATTGGACCTTGGCACCTTGCCTTCTAATAAGTACTCCCTCCGTCCCAAAATTGTTGTCTTAGATTTGTCTAAATACAGATGTATCAAGTCACGTTTTAGTATTAGATACATTCATATCTAGACAATTCTAAGACAAGAATTTTGGGACTGAGGGAGTACAATATTTTTGATATTATTGATGTTCAGTTGGATGTATATTACAGCAGAGCCCTGTTTAGTCCTTTTTTTGTCCTGTCGTCTCTTTTGTTGACCGGAATTAGGAATCAGAACTGTCATTTTCCGAACTTATTAGTTTGTAAGGCAGGGAACGACTTTGAACTTTTCAGTATCCCCTACCACGGGTTAGAATATTGTGCCACAAGGTTGGCATTTCTCATCATGTACGTAACACTTGTGGCAAGAAGAATTCCGCGTGAAGGGCTTTGGATATTTCTGCAGGGCTAGTACCATCCAAAACTGTCCTCTCGCCTTGACTGACTTTGTGGAGTCTGCAGTCTTTGTTTCCAAGTGGAGATGAGGACAACAGGGGTAGCTTTCTTCCTTAGCAAACGATCGACTTTTTCCTTTAATGGAACGCATGCAATACTTCCATTACCCTGGCAGCATGGCGTCCTCGATCGCTGGCTACCAAAACTCTTACATCATCCGGTAACATCTTCCAGCTGCCAAATGGCTCTGGAATCAAACACACCGCTAGCGCCATTCAGCAACCAATCGCAGTTCCTGCACACGCACGATTCAGCCTCCGACGATGGGGAGCAGATCAACCAAAGCAAACCCAATGGCATCCTGCGTAAGAAAACCATTGTCATGACAATCACACAAAATTTTAAGACCAAGATAATATTGTACTTCCTCCGTCCCCAAAATAAGTGACTCAATTTTATACTAACTCTAGTATAAATTTAGTACAAAGTTGAGTCACTTATTTTTGGGATAGAGGGAGTATTCCGAATTACAGAATGGTTCTGCAAATTATGACTGAGTTTTTGATATCGGGTCATTATCATGTGGAGCTTATATCATGACTGAGTCTTTGTACTACATCCTCTTACAGTCTTACTTCAGAAGCTGCTAACAAAGGTCTGAAAATACCAAAGTTTTAAATAGCCCGCTATAGCTTTTAGAAGAGGTTCTATGCTAAATGTATTTTGTCCAACCACATGAGCGAACATTTTAAATAGCCCGCTATAGCATTTAGAAGAGGTCCGCCGCTAAGAGGCTTAGCGCGCTATTTAAAACTTTGGAAAATACTTGTGATAACTGTAGTTCCTATTTTAAAGATTTGACGTCAGGTCATAACCTAGAGGAACTTATGACTAGAGTTTTATACATCACGAAGTATATGAGAAAAATGACGACGAACATGCAACATAGGAGGGATACGTTTTTAAGAATTGAAAGCGGAAACAAACTAGCCTCGACCAAGTACGCTTTGCTTCACTACTGCAGTCACCCACCCCGAATCAGAAATCGGTGCCTCGATTGGTTTGATCTGCCACCGTGGTCGTGAAGCTTGGCTCGACGCCGCCGGAATCGAACCACCCTGTCTGAATCTGAATCAGGTTCTCCGGCGGAGAAGCTTGGCACGACGAGTCGACAACGGAGCCTGCCTGGCGATGGCGTGCGGCGGGATTCGGATAGAGTGGTTTGATTCCGGCGGCGTCGTCGGTACGATGGAGACGGGGCACCGGCGGTCGCGGGGGTGGGCAACTGGGGATTCGGCGGTCGCCCGACCAACAAGAATCTCCATAGTCTCATTTCTGAATTGAGTTGCTGGTGTCGTCTAAATTTTGTCCTCTCATTGTACTCTGCTTCAGCTTGTATTTGCTGGATCCTGAGCTGGAGAGAAGTAGATAGCACAGATCAATGCCTGTATTTGTCCATAAGTAGTTCATCAAAAGTAAAAATGGAGAAAAGGTTTTCAGGCATAAATCTGTCCCCTCACTGACTTTAGCATATCACTTAAGGCCTTTGAAGATGTATTACCTGACGTATAACCAACAGGTTCATATCTATCCCCTCACTCGAGTATGCTCTCTGCAATTCTCAAGTTAAGATTATATGCATTGCAGCTAGAACTGGATGCTAGCTGCTTCTCTACTAACCAAAGCCAAACAAAATAACTACTTGATCAGATCAGACTTGGTGTCATTTCCAGCTATAATCTTGGTCCCGTAGTCTGAAGAAACTGCATGTTGTCAATGCAGGACAGAAGCGTCATCGAGATTGATGTCCTGTATTTGTCGATACATAATTCCGTAGTAAAAAAAAAGGAAAAACAGAAAGGCTTTGACGCTTATGGAGGCCTTTGGAGATGCATTACCTGACGTGCAACCAAAATGTCCCCTCACTGAAGTTAGCACATCTTCGAATCGAATGAGATCGTTGCAGCTCTCAAGTGAAGTGTTATTCATTGCTTTGAGGTCGTATGGAGCTAAAAGTGTTATTCATTGCTTTCCACACATGCATTGCAGCTGATGCACATGTATGGACAATTCTCAGTGAAGTCTATGTATAGAGTGTTAATCCAGTCTGATGTCAGTTGATAATAACAAGAAGATCTGGAAGATGAAGATACCTCTAAAGAATAAAATCTTTGCATGGTATCTTCGTCGCGGAGTCATTCTTACTAAAGATAACCTTATTAAGAGAAATTGGCATGGAACTCCGCAATGTGTCTTTTGTCACCATAATGAGACAATAAAACATTTATTCTTTGAATGCAAATTGGCTAGTTCTATATGGTCCATCATCCAGATAGCTTCTGGCTTGTATTCTTGTTGTGGTGTTGCTAATGTATTTGACAACTGGTTACATGGGATAGATTACAAGTTTAGAACTATTCTTAGGGTGGGAGCGCTTGCTATTATTTGTTCGCTTTGGCTATATAAAAATGATAAGGTGTTTAACGATAAAAGTACTTCTTTGATACAGGTTATCTACAGATGTACCGAGACTCTTCGTTTATGATCCTCTCTACAACGTGTGGAGAATCGAGACCTGTTTACGGAGGTGTGTACATGATTGGAGGATACGACGAGAGATACTTTTACCCAACATGGGTGGCAGCATGATCTTAGGATTGGCCCACCTCCTCTTTAGGCGTTATACAGACTCTACATGTTTCTTTGTATTTCGCCTTTTTAATTTTCGTTTGTGTGAGAGAATTTATTTGGCTGTGTGCATCATAGTTATGCAAAGACCGGGTGTAATGCTTAAATCTTTTAAATAATAAAATGCCACTTTTTGAAAAAGAATTCTAGCCCTAATACTACAAGTCCTATACGAGATTAGTTTCTGTCCAAACCAGACTAGGACACGTGGTTAATTCCAACCAAAGTTTTAAATAGCGCGTTAAATCTCTTAGCGGCGGACTTCTTCTAAATGCTATAGCGTGTTATAGCGACGCTATAGCGGGCTATTTAAAATGTTCGCTCATGTGGTTGGATAAAATACATTTAGCGCGGAACCTCTTCTAAAAGCTATAGCGGGCTATTTAAAACATTGATTCCAACATTAACAACAACACCAACCCTTTTCTTAGGCGAAAGCAACATGTTCAGGTTTTTGAAACTGAAGCGGCATGTCAGTACATCAGCGTTGACAAACAGAAATCGCAAGTGAAGAAACTAAACTCGCCCAGAAGAAAATGACTTCAGACACTAACTAGAACAGAGCAAAAATCATTATTGGCTGCATCTACACCACAGCCAGGGCAAGAATAAAGACATGCGAGTACCCAAAACATAAACAAGTTTCCATACGTCATAACATGTACTCCCTCCGTCCCATAATGTACGTCTTACATTATGGGCATTATGGGACGGAGGGAGTACTAACTTGCCATTTTAACTCCTGTGATCATTGAAGGCTATGTCATAATAAAAACTAGGGCTTACTATTCCTCACAAACTGCCTCTCAAAATTGCTTCACCTGGTAATTGGTGAGAAACATGCAACACAGGAGGCATACGTTTTTAAACATTGAAAGAGGAAACAAACTAGCCTCGGCCAAGTACGTTTTGCTTATGTTCAGAAAAAGAAGTACGCTTTGCTTCACTACTGCAGTCACCCACCCGGAATCAGAAATCGGCGTCTCGATTGGTTTAATCCGCCGCCGGGGACGCCGGTCACGTTCTCCGGTGGAGAACCTTTGTACGACCACGGAGCTTGCCTCGCGATGGCATGCGGTGGGAATCGGACAGAGTGGTTTGATTCCGGCGGTGAGACGGGGCGCCGGTGGTTGTGGGGGTGGGGATTCGGCGGTCGCCCGACCAACAAAACAGTGGCGGGGGCCAATGCCGATGCAGACGCCGCCTCGCTCACAGGGCGATAAACTTCACCGTCCAGCTTCTCGCTCATGGGTCGGTGGTATGGTACTCACTGCTCTGCTCTGCTTCTGTCCATCCGCTGCAGTGTCTCGGCAACTCACTACATTGAGATTTGCCTAGTAGCTACTAGGTACGCGCCATTTATCGAGTGATTTTAAATCCAAGTGGTTGAAAGATACAGTAATTATTTGACTTGGCTTACTCAAGAGTCGGTCACCATAGTAGAGACCCGTGGCTTAATTTCCATTCCATCAATGTGCGTAGACGAGTCTTGCTTGGTACTCCAGCTTACATGTAGCATGTTCTGTAGGCTGAAGAATCTCCATAGTCTGATTTCTGAATTGAGTTGCCGGTGTCGTCTAAATTTTTTTCCTCTCATTGTACTGAAATCTGCTCGAGCTTGTACTTGCTGGATCATCATGTTGCCGATGCAGGAGAAAACTAGTTAGCACAGATCAATACCCTGTATTTGTTCAAATGTAATACAAAAGTAATAAGGAAGAAAAGGTTTTCAGGCAAAAATCTTTTCCCTCACTGACTTTAGCATATTACTAAGGCCCTTGGAGATGTATTACCTGACGTATAACCAACAGGTCCATATCTATCCCCCTCACTCAAGTTAGCACATTACAAGGATGCTCTCTGCAATTCTCAAGTTAAGCATTATGCTTTTCCATATATGCGTTGCAGCTAGAACTGGATTCTAGCTGCTACTCTACTAATCAAAGCCAAACAAAAAAAATACTACTTGATCGGATGAGACTTGGTGTCATTTCCAGCTATAATCTTGGTCCGGTAGTCTGAAGAATCTGCATGTTGTCAATCCAGGAGAGAAGCGTGATCGAGATCAATGTCCTGTATTTGTTGATACGTAATTCCAAAGTAAAAAAAAAGAAGGCAAAACAAAAACGCTTTGATGCTTAAAGCTGTTCCCTCGATGAAGTTAGCACGGCACGGAGGCCTCTGGAGATGCATTACCTGACGTGCAACCAAAATGTCCCCTCACTGAAGTTAGCACATCATCGAATCGAATGCGATCGTTGCAGCTCTCAAGTAAAGTGTTATTCATTGCTTTGAGGTCATATGGAGTTAAAAGTATTATTCATTGCTTTCCACACATGCATTGCAGCTTGAATCGGATGCTAGCTGCTACTCTTCTACTAACCAAAGCCAAAAGAAAAAGAACTACTCCCTCCGTTCCATAATGTAGTGCTTATAGATTTTTACAAAAGTCAAACATTACAAACTTTGACCATGTTTATAGAGAAAAATATGTACATCTAGAATACCAAATGCACATCATTGGATACATCGTGAGTTATATTTTTAGAATGAACATGTTTGGTATTGTAGATGTAGACAGTTTTCTCTATACATTTGGTCAAAGTTGGTAAAGTTTGACTTTCAAAAAAATCTATATGCACTACATTGTGGAACGGAGGGAGTACCACTTAAAGGCTGTGCCGAAGGGAAAGCAAAAGAGTAGCATTAGCACCCACACCTCTGATCACAACAAGAAAGCAGCGAGAAACATGGAGGCAACGGCGGTTAGCTTGGGGAAGGCCGTGCTTGACGGCGCGCTGGGCTATGCCAAGTCCAAGGCGGCGGAGGAAATCGCGCTGCAGCTCGGCGTCGAGCGTGATGTGGACTTCATCAAGGACGAGCTCCAGATGATGCAGTCATTCCTGATGACGGCTGATGAGGAGCGAAGCCAGAACAAGGTGCTCACCACCTGGGTGAAACAGGTCGGGGTCCTGGCCTACAAAGTGGAGGACAGCCTCATGGACTTTGGCCTCCACTCGGAGAAGAAGCCTTTTTTTTGGTGCATCCCTCGCAACCCATGGGATCGACGCCGCATCGCAAAGGAGGTGAAGGAGCTGAGGGCCAAGGTGGAGGACGTGAGCAGCAGGAACCTGCGCTATCGCCTCATCAGGGAGAGTTCAGGCTCCAAGCCTACCGCAGCAGAGGAGCAGGCCAGCATTGCCACTGCTGCAATGTTTGGCATCAATGAAGCAAGACTTGCCACATTGGAGCATCAAAAATCATCAGAGGTGGACCTCCATCAGTTGATTACCAGCAAGGATGTTGACCTTAGGGTGATTGCCATGTGGGGAACAAGCGGTGATATCGGGAAGACATCCGCCATCCAGGAGGTTTATGATGACCCAAAGGTATTGAAAATGTTTGGATTCTATGCTTGGGTAAGGTTGATTCATCCTTTCAGTCCACAAGAGTTCCTGCGGAGCTTGGTCAGGCAATTCTATGAAAGTTCCCATGATGGGGTTGGAAAGGCAGAGCAAGTAACAAGTGTAGGGGCTAATGTTCTGGCAAAAATGGAGATGATGAATCAAAGTGATTTAGTCAGTGTTTTTAACAAGGTGTTGTGTAGCAATAGCTACCTGATTGTGATTGAAGATCTATCCACAATAGTTGAATGGCATTGCATTAAGAAGTACTTTCCTGACAACAAGAAACAAAGCAGAATTGTCGTTTCCACGCAGCAAGCTGAAATTGCAAGCTTGTGCACAGAGAAACCCTATCAAGTTTCGGAGTTAAAGCACTTGTCATGTGATCAAACTATTTATTTGTTCCACAAGAAGGTAAATCTTTTTCTGTAGGTTTTCCCCTATGTGCTTGTTTCTTTTCAATATGGATGATTGATTCTTCTTTTCATTTCACATCTAATTACAGAATTCAGAACATCAGATCAGCATGGACGATGTTCGTGTGGCAATGTATGACACCAGCAAC
>LR738712.1:882621941-882656265 GCA_902687465.1 Secale cereale | reverse complement strand
GTCCACCTTGTGGTGCAAATGTATGGACCAAGCGCTTGAAGTATGGCAAGAAAGCTTGTTTTATGGGTCACCGGCGATTTCTGCCACCTGATCATGAATTTCGTAATGATGCATCTACTTTTGATGGAACGACTGAGAACAGAACAGAGCCTATAACCTATTATGGTCGTTCCGTATTAGATGACATAGCTGCATGTGGAGATTTTAGTACCTCAAAAACTTACAAAGGAAAAAGTAGTCTATTCACATTACCATATTGGCACAGTAATCTACTTCGACATAATCTGGATGTGATGCATATAGAGAAGAATGTGTGTGATAATATTTTAGGCACACTTCTCAATTTGGATGGGAAGTCAAAAGATAATGTACAGGCTCGTCAAGATCTTGAAGATATGAATATTAGAGCGGAGCTCCATCCACAAAAAAAACCTTCAGGCAAGTATTACCTGCCACCAGCTATCTTTACCATGTCTAAGAAAGAAAAGCAATTATTTTGCAAAGTTATTCATGGTATAAAAGTTCCTGATGGATATTGTGGAAATATATCGAAGTGTGTGAATTTTACTGAAGGAAAAATTAGTGGCCTCAAAACACATGATTGTCATGTCCTATTGCATCAATTTCTGCCAATTGCTGCGAGAGGTATTCTTCCAGATGATGTTACAGCAGTACTATTTGAACTGTCGTCATATTTTCGAGGCATATGTTCAAAAGTTCTTCATGTTGATGAGCTTGACCGTTTGGAAGAAAGAATCAAACTTACACTCTGCAAAATGGAGATGATATTTCCTCCTGGTTTTTTCACTGTTATGGTGCACTTAGTTGTCCATTTAGCAAGTGAATGTAAAATAGCAGGACCAGTTGCATATCGGTGGATGTACTTCATTGAAAGGTAATTTATTGAATATACATTGATAACTTATTACAATCTTTCTCTCCTAAATTTATTACAATATATTTTTTGCATATACATTTATAACTTATTGGATATATATGTGCTATAGGTATCTTGGTGAGCTAAAGTCCTTTGTTCGAAACAAAGCTCGTCCAGAGGGTTCAATTGCAGAATCATTTTTATCGGATGAGTGCATGACATTTTGTTCGAGATATCTACAGGGTTTCTCCACCAAGCATAACCAACCATCACGGAATGATGACAACCCAGAGGACTCTGAATCTTCAATATTTTCACAACAATCTATGTTGTTTCCTCCAGTAGGGAAACCATTGGGAAGACCAATGACATACACTTTAACAGATAAGGAGGCAACACAAGCCCACAGATATGTGTTGTTCAACTGTGATGCTGTGAAGCCATATTTGGAGTAAATGTCATGCCACTACCTCTTCATATGTTAATTAATAAGTTTTAAACTGAAATAGTGGTCTTTGTATTTTGTAGAGAACATGGGGCTTATTTAAGAAGGAAGAATCGCAAGAAACGCATAGATCCAAGGACCTTTGAGAAGATGCAGCATGAACAATTTCCTGAATGGTTCAAGGATCATGTAAGTACAATGATTCAATTTATTTAGAATTAGAATGTAGCTTATGCACTCTAGTATTTGTATTCCTATAGGTGATGCAGTTGGAGAAGGAAAAAGGTAGTGACAACATCACTGAGGAAATTAGATGGTTGGCCCGTGGTCCACTTGAGGTTGCAACGAAACATAGAGCATTCAATATTCAAGGATACAGATTTAGGCCGAAGCGTTATGACAAAGTAACTCAAAATAGTGGAGTTGTTGTGACAGCAAAAACGTCAAGCTACTCTTCTGCACGTGATAAAAATCCTATTCTTGGAAATGTCATGTACTTTGGAAGGATTGTGGACATAATTGAGTTAGACTATTTCCGAAAATTCTCTGTGGTGCTATTTAAATGTGAATGGGTTGATGGTACCGAAGGAAAAGGTATGCAAATAGATAAGTATGGGTGTAGACTTGTGAATTTCTGTAGTCTAACTCACACTGGTAAAAAGGCAGAGGATGAACCTTTTGTATTTGCCAATCAAGTTGACCAAGTATTCTACGTGGATGACCATCTTTATCCAGGATGGTCAATTGTTTTGAAGATGATGCCTCGAGATAATTTTGATATGGGTGAAGAATGGAATGATGTGGAAACAGAACCTTATCACGTCAGTAAATTCTTTCAGCTTTTTGATACTGCCCATCAGAAACAAAATTGGATGAGAAGAGATATAGAGGGAGAAACTGTAGATGCCCCTATAGTGTCAAGTGATGACACAGTACCTGAATAAAGGTGAGGTTCCAATGTGATTCTGTTATTTACATTCTTAATATCATTGCTGCAACTTATGTCATCCTGGACATGAAACTTTCCACTATTGCTTCTGAATGCAGGTTTGATGGATAATCAAAAAGTCACCTATCTGAATATGTGGAGCCTAGTTGAAGTGACCAATTCATTAGCATTATTGCTATTTATTTTCTTTCATGTTTATGTACTTTATAATTCGGACAAGAATATCTGTAGGTGTGACCGGCCTAAAGTGTCAATGCTTGATCCCAATTTCAATTGATCGCCGTGCCATGCCGTCTGCTCACCTTCGCGGCTTCCCTGAGTCGCCGTCGCCGCATACTGGTCGCCTCGCCACGTACCCGTGCATGCGCATGCCTGATGCAAGAGACCCAACGACCGGTGTGGATGTGAAGCCAGGGATAGCTCACAAACTTAAAAATTGTATCGAAAGAATTACTGTACGTACGTATTTGGCGCAGAATTTAGTTATGGCATGCGCCAAACCTGGCCAGATAGCTGGCTTCGTCGCTGCTCCTTGTCTGGTACAGCGCGCGGTGCATCAGACGCGCGTCTGGTGTAGCACGCGACCAGTAATTCTGATGCAGGTTTGGCGTGAGGCGTAGGGCAGGTTGGAATTTCAGCAGCGTTGGTTTTTTTTTTACCAAATTGCATACCTTTTTATTATAATATACTATTAATGATATTAAAGCACACATATACAATTAAGTACACGCATTCAAATTCCCTTGCACTGTCTGTACTGATGCTCAAAAAAAATATTCCCTTGCACTGGCATCAAACTTGGGGAAGGTTTGTGGGCTTCCGGACTCGTGCTAATATACGTGGTCCCTGTCATGGCACGTACATCGTCGCCGTCGGTTTGATCAACCGATCACGAGCCACGGTCGGTTTGATCAACCGATCACGCTCCTATTTTCGCCAGGCACGCCGCCGAGCATGCGCCGCAGATCGAGCCACATGTTGTCGTCGTGTCGTCCCGTCGTACCACCGCGTCGCCGCCCCGAGGTCCTCCCGCCGGCTGCCCCGACCAGCTACTTCGACACCGACCACCCCGACTCGACATCCACCACGGCGTTCTTTGCATGGCTATCTGGACCACGGCTACACCACCCTACGCTCACGGCTATCTCGACAACGGCACAAAGGGCTACCGCCTTGCTTGAGCAATCTCATCAGTTTCCACTCCACCCACGACTTCCGCGATGCATCGACCGTTACAACTGTTGGGTGGATGTCCATCGTTTTATCTTCGGATTCTTCTCCAATGTCACCATATGCGCCACTACCGTTCTGACCGCCCCGGGGGGGGGGGATGTTGAGTATCGTGATTAGATTATTGGAAACATACGATAGACTAGGAAGTATTCTTGTTTGTCTTGTACTCCAAATAGATCATGTACTCCTATATATACGCCCGCGAAGCTCAAGCAATAAACATCGATTCCACCAATCTCCCTCTACCCTTCTATCAGTAGGATTTCATCCGATCCGATCCTCTCCCGGACAGGCAAGATGGGCAAGTCAGGCTCTCCAGGATGGTTCTCAGTGCCAACCGAGGGATCTTCCTCCGGATCATGGCGCCGTCGCGCATGGTCTTTTGGCTGATTCTCCTCCTCTGCGCCGTTGAAGGAGGAAGGTCTTGCTCTACTCGGATGATGGAGAGCATCATCAGCCGCCACTCCTCGAAGAGGCTACCGCAACAGACGAGGAGTTCCAACAGCAGTGTGAGCTCTCTCCGTGATCATGGTTTGGCGCCGCCCTCGTCGCCGCCCTTGTGGCCCAACTGCTGCCATCGCCGCCCTGTCGGTGCCCGCTCGCCGTGAAGTAGGATCCATATCTGGCGCTCACGAACGTGCACGGACGAATCGTGCATTACCTTCAACACGGCGGCTACCGGCGCAACGCGCAACACCGTGTCGTGTTTGAGATGTCAGACGTCTCGCCGGACTAGGTCCTCGCAAGCGCCATGCTGGCGGAGGCCTATGCGCCGTCTCAAGGGGAGGGGCGGGCGGAACAGGGCGACGTTCGCGGCCGACGCTGGCCTGTGTGCGACGGGGGAGGAAGCTGAGCGGCTACACCGACGGCAGATCGGCCAATCAGCCCGTTTTGACTAATAGAAAACATTATTAGTTCATCTATTTTGCATTGAATTTGTACAAACATGGAAGAAGCACGTTGTGTTTGTCACAAATATATGTACAAGTGCCTGTCAAGGGCCAGATGATAATAAAAAATATTATAATTTTTTTGGCCTCAAATTTGTAGTCGCTTGTTTTTTTTATTTGGCACCAATTTTTCCCTTTCCCTCTATTCTCTCCCGCCAAGAGCCACTAATTCTAGTCAAAAGAAAATAAGTACGCGCGCTTCATCAACATCAGCTCTCGCGAAGAGGTAACTACGCCACCAAAATCGGAAACCTCCTCCCCCCTCCCCCATATCAACGCAGTTCCCTTCCTCCTCTTGTACGAAGAATCCCTTCTTGAGCAGATCGATCGTGGCCAGCCCTCTCTCCTGAGTCTCATAGCTCGCCCCGCCGATTCCACCATTGAGGCTGAGGGCACAAGAGGCGTGTCTTGTTCAGCAACTGGGTGGTAAGCTGATCAATCCCCACACCGAATTCATAGAAACATAAGGTAAATTCTAGTACGACTTGAAGATTTTGTCTCCTCCCCCCCTTCTTGGTTCAGATCTGTCCCTTCTATGGTTTCTAATTACTCTTCCCTTGAGTGAATTCGATAGTGCACACCAAGTGTTTGATAGTTGTCCTCTGTTATTGGTTTAGAATTTTGGGGAGCCTTAAGATAGAGTTGGTTGCTTCTGGTAATTATTAGGGTGTCAGGTGCGGACGCGTGCAGTATTTCAATCTAGTTTTGCACCATTACTACCTTCCTGACTTCAATCTCTTCATAGACTTTCTTTATGGAACTCCAATTCTGAATATCATGTTCTTGTTGGGTAGTATAGTTGGGTTAGTTCTTATGAGTATCAGAACATGATCTGCATCCCCCAATAATTTGAATGTTAATTTTTTATGAATACAGAACATGATGTGCAGCAGCACAACTTACAGTCAACTCTGCAAATGACACACTTGTTCTGAAAATAAATGTTAGTGCCTTGATAATAACATATCATCAGCTTAGCTATATTGGTTGTGCATGAACCAAACCTCCGTAACAGAAAAGAGAATGAATGTGGGTGTCCTTGACCTTATTATCCTCTTACTATCCGTGGATAGTGTTTTACCTGAACATGTGTGCCCCCTCTCCCTAGCAAACACCAAGTTAAGCAACATACCACATCAAGTACAATGTGGTCTGACTTATTTTGTTGACTGCAGGGGTAGTAATTACTTGAAAATATGATTGTTATATCTGAAATCCGAATTAATTGTCTTCACATCTATTGGGATGACTGTCATAAGGTCGAGTAGGACCACAAAATGTTGTCTTTTGCAAAAATTATTTAAACTTTTGGTCATTTTAATGTTGCAGCACATATGTCACGGACAAGAATTAACGTTGTTGAATCTAATGAAGAATATATGATGGAAGAACCGACCGAACATCATAATTCTACTGAAAAAGAGGTCGAATCATCCGATGTGCATGAAAGAACTACTAATGATGAAGAAGGCTTCACAGACTGTGATGACGCTAATGCGGATGAAAACGAAGATGGTAAGTTTGTTCCTCATTACTTACCGTTTGTAGTATATGATTATTCTTCATCGTAACATATAATTCATGGTTCTATATATTCAGCTGAAAATGCAGAAACAAAAGAGCGTAAGAAGAGGAAGCTGAAATATATTTGGAACCTTCCAAAAGGCAAAAGGATAATGGTTCGCTGCAATGACATAGATCAGCCAATTGGAAAAGAGGCTAAACATCTTGGGGACTTTCTTGGCTCAGTTGCAAGGAATGGATCATTGTGTTGCTTGAGCTACAAGGATTGGAGATTGCTCAAAACTAAAACAAATGTAAAGGCTATACTAGATCAAGTGAAGGTAAAATTTAATCCATTGAATATCCTTTACTAGCTTGTTCTATGTTGCCTTACATTACACTCACCCTATTTATGTTGTAATTGTGTTGTAGATGAGGTTCCTTTACCCTCCTCGCATGGAAAAATATATATTGAAGATAATTGGAGATAGATGGAGGCAACATAAGTCCGATCTGAAAGCAATGTATTTTGATGAGAAAAAAAACACCGAAGCCAATTACAACAATAAACCAAAATCAGTGACTCCGGATCAGTGGAGATCTCTAGTTAATCATTGGACAACCCAGAAAGCGAAGGTACTTAAAAGAATTCAATTTTCAACTTTCCTTGTTGGACTTTATATGTTGATGTGTAGATACGATGAAAGATATGCACATAATTACTTTGATTTATTCTTTGGTAGGAGGTTAGTGCTACAAATAGAAATAATTGTTCAATGAGGAAGTCCACACATACTAGTGGGACAAAAAGTTTCCCTCGTCAGAGGGAAGAAATGGTAAATTATACTAACTTCATGCATTGCTCTTCCATTCATGTTTTCTAATGTAATTCATGTTTACATTACATATCAACAGAAAGATGCAGATCCTGAAAAGAAGTACCCTCATAGGGCTCACTTGTTCATCCACACGCACAAGCCGAAAACTTCCAAGGACAAAATCATTAATGCTCATGTGGTACATTTACAACTCTCAACCATTCGTATTTGAATTTGATATTATATATATTCTTATTATTCACATTGTTCCTATAATTAGGAAGGGTTGAAAGATATTTTGGACAAGAACCCTGAATTAGCAGATAACAGTGATGGGAAGACTGCATGGAAAGGAGATGCGTTGAACAAAGTATTAGGGGATGACAAGCCTGGCCATGTACATGGTTTGGGACTAGTTCCAAACCAAAAAAAACTTTTTGATGTTTCCACTTCACGTGTATTCCAGAATACACATTTTACTTCGGTGGAGGATACACCAAATGAAGATATGCTAGCTTTTAGAGTTGAAATGGAAAAAATATATCAAGTAAATAAAAATCAGAATGCTAAAATTATGGAACTAGAGGAGAAGATGAGAAGAATGGAAAGACAACCAAATCAGGTAAATTCTAACAAATGTTAGCTTCATTTATTTTGTGGACTAACCTTTCTGTATTCCTATCATAGGAAATTTCAGATCCAATGGCTACAATTGGGCTTGAACCTTCGGTTGATGGACACAACTCAAACAGAAAAGTTTGTATCTTGTCAAAGTACACAATAAAATTCCTCAAATTTCACTCAAGAAATTATTTCTCAATTAATATTTATGTTATGCTATCTGTAGAGAGTGCTTGCACCTCCGGTTGATGGACTCCAACTTGTTAAAAAACGATCAAATAATTTACAGAACAAGCCAAGTGGATCAAACGATGCAGATTTGCAAGCATCAAACAAGAATTCTGTTTCAGATAAGGTTTGTCTACTTAAATACTCTTTACAACCTATCATTGCTGAGTTTTAAGTTGTTGTGCTTGCACCTTTTACAACTGCATATACAATACCCAAAACATGATGTGTATCATTTTATCCTAGAACAAAGAAACTATGGTTCGTAATGGTGGCAGTGCGCGACAACTAGAAAAATGCTCTGCTACACACAAGGTATCATTATAGTGCCATATACAAAGTTATGATCAAACTATAGTGCTCCCATGTGTTTGTCTTTACTTGTTGCTATCAGAATGTTCTCCAGAACCAAGAAACTCCTGATCATAATTTCGGTGCTCAGCAAGGGGAAATAAATGTTGCTGCACATAAGGTATATTTCCGTTATCATATACAATATGTTCAAAATATATTGCTCCGATGGTTATGTATCTACTGGTCGTCTTGCTATCAGAATGTTGTTCCGAACAAAGAAACTTTCCTTGAGAATGTTAGTGCACGTCAGGGAGAAAAAACTTCTTCTGCAAACAAACTGGTATATTTTCATAATCACACACACATTTATGTTCAAACTATAATGCTACCTTGTTTATTTGTTTATGACTTCTTCTCTGCTATCATACTATTGTCCAGACCAAAAAAACAACAAAAGGTGGCAATGCAAGCAGTAAGAGTGCTCAAAGTGGTTCGCTGAGCTGGTTGGGTACCAGTGAATTACCGGTAAGAGTGTTCATTCATTTCAGATGTTCCTTTGTTTTCGTTTTGGTTTTCTCATATGGTTACCTTGATTTTTCTCTAACAGGCAGGAACTAAAGTATTCTTGAAGAGCCTGAAAAACCATAACAGGGATGTAGCTCTTGCTACAATTGTAAGTTGTGATCCTAACTTTAAACTTGATGGTGCTGAAATTAGGAACGAATTCTGGGCGGTGCATGTTGATATGGCACTTGTGAAAACTGAAAATTTGGTACGGAGTCGAAAAAACTGCACTACTCTCGGTAATGCAGAAAAAACAAAGATCGCATGGCCCTCAACCTTTGTACGTGACTAATATCTTGCCTCTATTACTACTTGCATTATGTCAATGCATTGTGTAACAGTTTATTTTGTTTTCTTGTTTGTAGATTCAAAAGATAAATGGATGAGTATATGGGTGGGTGGCAAGTGTACTCCAATGTTGATATTCTGCTTCATGATGGTGACGATGATGGATGCGTTCAGTTTTAGTTATGTTGTGGGGATGATGTTCCTGTTGGATGTTCTTCCTCGATTAAGTTTTAGTTAAGTTGTAGGGAAGTTGAATGCTTTTAGGTTAAGTTTCACTGTCAAGAAAATAGTTAGATTATGCATCACGTTTGGATGATGTTCCTCTTGTAATATCCACTATTGTAATCCAACAATTTCATCTCATATATGATATATGATTTCTTCCTATTGTCAGTATATACTCTCTTTTTTCCTTCACTTGAAATACACAATTACATGGAGGATTGTAATAATAATAATAATAATAATAATAATAATAATAATAATAATAATAATAATAATAATAATAATAATAATAATAATAATAATCACACTATATATGTGCCAACGCTTGAAGCGTTGGAAATTCTCCGTTGCCAAGTAATGGGATTTTGATTCTTGTACATTAACCACCAACATATAAAACTGTTGTAGAAGTCCCCTTTATCTGTTGTAGTCTTGCAACGGTTCCTTTTACCAACGGCAATATAAGCGTTGCATTATGCGCTAGCAACACTGGATAAGGCTACGCATCTCAAACCGTTGGTAAAGACACTAACAACGCATATATGGGCTTGTAGATACGGAAAAAAGCGTTGCTATAGCGGGGGTCTTGTTGTAGTGAAGACCGTTTCAATCATAAGGAATCGGTCAGGAGCTCAAGGAAGAAGAAAAAGGTGGTCAAGCAAGTTTACCGTGTTAAAAGAGATGGTCGTAAGAGTGCAACTTCAGATTTGATCTCAAATGAAAAAGAGCCAATTAAAGTGTTGACATTGGCTACTAAAGGCAATGAGATGAAGCAACCAATTATTGAGAGTCAAAGTGCCAAATCTGAAGAAAAGAAGTTGAGAGTGCACAAGGCCAAAAAAGGATTGCCATTGGCTAAGACAAAATCGCAGCCGGGGTGCCCACTCGGCTTATCATATTGGCAAAAGAAGAAATTACAAAAACTTAGTGCACAAGAACTTGAAGAAAGAAACATGGCATGGGTTCCCAAAGGAAGTGCTCAAAATAAGAATTATGTGCAAGCTTCCGTTACAAGAAGTGCGGCAAAGGTGAAGAAGGAAAAGAGTGAAAACTATGAAGGACCAAGCCGAAGATTTCAGCATCTTCGGTCTACACATTATCCATATTCTTCAACTATGCCATTAATGCCTGTGCCATGGAATTCGTCATCAGGTATGATTGGTAACCCTCAATGGGCTTATTTTAATCCATGGATGCCATATAATTTCTTACATCATGAAAGGGTATTACCAAGTCACTATACATTTGATTAGCTACAAGTTTGTTGCTGATCGAAAGGGCCGAAATACTTGATTTGTCATTTCATTTGTTTATTTCGGCCATATGTGATTTGAATGATGTCTACATGGTAATGGCCGATATTTAACTATCATCCTAAGAATATGTCAATGCATGGCCGCTGTAGTATTCTAGCATCGTCCTTAGTTCGAATGGAGAGCGAGACAAAGTATGTGCTCATGGAAATTCATATATATGCGTATATTATGATTGAATGGAGTTGAAACATCATGACCGATGCCATTAAGTATACATTGCATAGACCAATTCATAGTGCAGAATTGGCTAGTGGGCTTATACTTTGTTTGGATATGATTTGGCTTATGCATCTTTGAGATCTATAAGAGGCCAAATCATAGCTGATTTTATTACTGAACATCGGTTTAATGACATGCATAATATTGATGTTAGCCTTGTCTCTCTAGTACTATGGAGATTATGTTTTGATGGTTCAATTCGTAGCAATGGCCAAAGTGTTGGTGTTGTTTATATATATCCTTATGGTACTATTTTTTGAAGCCTCATGCCGCTTAGAATATTTTTATGCATGATTAATCAAAGCCGAATATGCATTGTTATTCGGATTGACTCTTTTACTTGCTATAGGTGCTATACATATTGAGGCTTTCGGTGATTCGTTATGAGTAGTGCAACAAACATCCAAGGGTTATCAATGTTTTGACGAATCACTTATAGTTTATCTTGAGATATGTCTAGATGCAAAATTTACCTTTGGTTGCTTTAAAATTGTTCTTATATTTAGACATGATAATTCAAAAGAGTTGGCACAGCAAGCATCCGGCTACTACGTTAATCATGGTGTATTGCATTTCACTCAATAGCCGATGCTTCGTCTCATCAACATAGGTAAGGCCAAACCGAAGTTCACAGCTTCGGCCACTAATGAATTTTGATGCAGGTGATAGTAAGGATTGGAGAGAGTTTATTGTTGATTATCTACAAAATCCTAGCAAAAGAGGGAACAATATGGTTCGGAGGATGACCTTGAGATACATATCTATGGAACTTTATCATCGGATTGTTAATGAAGTTGAGAAGGTTTCGCCCAAGTTTGCATCAAGGGTTCAAGAACAATAATGGCCGATATATAATTATCGTCCTAAGCATATAAATGGCCGATGGGGTGTTGACATCGTCCTTAGAACCAAGATGGTACAAATTATTTTTCGGCACGCTTGCTTTGCCGAAAAACAGGGGGGGCATGTGTTGACGCTCAAAAGTGGCACAATCATAAAAGTTGCTTTAATCTATGTCAAGATTACTTCAAACTTATGATTGGAAGTCACCATGAGATGGCTTTCTTTGAGAAGATCAAGATGGATATGAAAGTGGTCTAAAACAGAGTCCGGATGCAAAAGTTATGACAAGTTCAGAGATGCTCATGGTGACACCAGATTAAAGAATAGCTTGAAACCCAATTAAGATGACTTCAAATGGAAAACGTTTCAACATGAAAGTTGTGCGTCTCGTCGAAACGGTCGATTTTGATATAAAAATCGTCCCAATCCGAGTTCGTATGCAAAAGTTACAGCCATCCGAACACAGCCCTGTCACAGAGCCATAAGTGGCGCGCCCCACCAGCCACGTGTCTGATGGGTAGCGCGAATAACAGCCTGTATTGCGTGACCGTTTTGTCCTAGAAGATGGCTTCAAATCGAAAAATGTTCAACATGAAAGTTGTTCGTCTCGTCGAAACGGTCAAGATTGCTTTTGGGCTCTTTTCCATCCGAGATCGTTTACCACCTCAATATTTACCCGCAAGGTACAGCCAGTTTAAACCGAACAGTTTTGGAAAGTTCGGACAAAACCAATCCGAATTTGGCTAGGGTTTTGGACATGAATCCAAGCCTTTTCCTTGCACGGGAAGTCCAGCCGCCTCTTATATACCTAAGGGGTGACGGCCGATTGAACAACACACAATCGAACAAACACATCTACTACTTTTTCGTGTTCATCTATCCCCTACCCTTGTATCTTCTTCCTCGTTCTTCGTTCGTTCTTTTTCATTGCAGGGCGGCGAACCTCGAGGCCCTAGGGGCGATCAGGTCGACCTAGGGCAGTCCATAGCCGCCGCGAGCCCTGACGGGGTCCCTCCCGGGCAAGCGGGGCTTCGGGTCTACAAAAGCGCCCGTCGGATTGCTTGCGTACCGCGCTTCCGGACGGGTCTCCTTCGACGTGAGCTGCGGTGCATTACCCCCGGCGTCGAGGGTACACGGTGACGTGTTCGTGTGCGAACACCCGTCAACTGTAGAAGGGGTTCCAGTGATCCCATAGGTGTTGATCCCCGACAACGCTTCAATGGAAAATCCAGTTGTTACCTTATGTTGGTAAACACGCAATAGTGCTAAATAGTAGGGGCCAATGGCATGGACATGCTAAACATCACCGACAGGATTTGTGTCCAGATGCCAACCGTAATCTCCGCCACCTGAAATAGTCAGCCGCACTACGCCAGAGAGGAGAAAAATTGTTAAGTATAAAGCAGCTAGGCACATCCAAACAAAATCGCCAGTATGTGTAGTTGTAAATATTGTGGTGACAGGTGGGTAAACTGAGGGTAAACAGTTTGTTAGATGACATACTAGATATCTACTAAAAGGCAAAGCATGAATAAGAAATTAGAAAATTAAAATACATGCCATATAGAAAATGAAAATATTTTTAGATCTTGTGTTGGTTTTCATTTTCTGACTCTGGACGTAAGTAGGGTCATAGGGTTGGTTCCAAAGGTATTACAAGTAACATCGGTTCTTCTGATGAACCGAGTGTACTGCGCTATTAATTGTTACAGTAATATGGCGAGCCTCCTAACGCCCAAAGTGGCTGTTTTCTAGAAGAAGCAAAGCTCAAAGCTAAAAGGGCAGCTTTACTTTTTGGTCTAGGCACACCAGCATTTAAAAAAAAAAACTAACTATTCAGGAACATTTTTTGGAATGTCATCTCTGCAAAATAGTTAGTTTTTGGGATTGACCTTGAAATTTATTTCTTCCTTGAACTTTACGCATGGGTAAAATTTTGATATGTCATCTCTTATTTTCTATAATCCTCTTATATATGTCAACATGTTATACTTTCTCTAATGTTTGACCATATAGTTATAATTAAAAATGTTCAAATGATAAAATGTCCACGTAAAATGTCTTTCCCTGTCGGCCCATCAATCTATGCATGCAAATCCGAGTGTTCTTCACATGGTGGCTAATTTAAGCCCATTTGGACGTGGTCGGTTTGGACGTGTCTAGCTAGTTATCATAGAACAATGATTGATGAAGACAAAGATGCGCGTAGGGTCATTATCGTGCATGGTCCGGTGCCATTATATGCAATCAACATCCTGCAGATCTATCGAATCCACTCAAATGCATCGACCCATGCTTTAAAATCATGGAGGACGCCAGTCAATCACCCAAAATGCATGCATCTTTATTTCTCAAATCATCACCGATCTCCTCCACCACCCAATCAAAGATAATACTTGAATAAGCCGAAAAAATCACATTCATTCCATGATGCTAAATGTACAGCAGCATCAACAAGGACTATTGACATAATTGTGTGTGCCGACATCTCTCACGCACCTGCTGCAGCAGTGCCTGCACCCCAATCATGGTGCGCGGTCATCAGAAAGGCTAGTTGGCCAATATATGGAATGGAGGACCAGCAGGGACTCATCTCACCAACAACCCAATTACAGGAAACACGTGAAGAAATAGTAGTTACATTGAGAATATTGTGTGTCTTGAGAATATTGTTTTCTATTCTCTGGAGGACTACACTTATTGTTTATTTTCCATCCATACATAAATGGGAAGACCAGAGCTTACCCTTCGCTGGTAAAGTTGCAACCATGCTAGATAGTAGATAGTAAGGACCAATGAAATGGATGTGTGTGTCCACACCGCACCCACCTGCAGGATCTGCGCCCATACCCCAATCATCGTCTCGTAGTCATGCATGCTCGTCAGAATGGCCATCCCATCAATGGAGGACTTAAATTCTTGTTAGTTGTCTGTTCATACAGAAATGGGAACACAAGCTATTACCCTATATTCGTAAACATGCAATGATGCTAAATAGTATTTTCTCCGTCCGGATTTATTAGGCCTCTTAACATCACAAGCATGTCCTTTTTTATAAGACTACCCATAGTGGGAGTAACATAGGTAGTAACATCACACATATCTAGATAAAAAAGATGATGTGGCAAGCAATAAATGAAGAAAGAGAGGCATGTGGTAACATAGCTAGTTACTACTAGTATGAGTAACATCACACATATCAAGGTAAGATGAGTCTATGGCCTAATAAATGAAGTCTTCCATGTTACCACACATATGTTACTCACCACTATAGAGGTAGTAACATAGAGTAGTAACATGGGCATGTTACCACTCTATGTTCATGTTACTACTCTATGTTACTACCCATTATGGCTAGTCTAAGGCCTCGCTTTGAAAATGTGCATGCATGCAATAATTTCATTGGTTGCATTGGAAGCCATTGTTGTTGGTGCCATTGCTGGAAAATTAATACAGTTCATGCGTGTTTTTTTTATATGCTGCATGTATGTAGAGAGTGCATTGGATGTGGAATGGAAGATTTAATGTGAGCAAATTACTACTCCCTCCGTCCGATGAAGAGTGAACATCTAGACATTTTAGGACAAATTATGGAGTAAAGTAAAAAATACATTGGGAAGGTGCAAGCCACCATCTCTTTCCTCTTTAATTACCCAACCCCCAATGAGCTAAGTGCATGTATAAATTAAGAAGACCATGCATAGATTGTTATTGGTCTTGATTACCGTGTGATGAGAGAGAAGTACATTAAAGAGCATTGAGAAGGTAGAAGTACACTCTTTTGTGGACAAATTTTTAAGCCAAACGTACACTCTTTACCGGACGGACGGAGTATGTGACTTGGTCTAAGATAAGTTGTCTTTAGGACTAATAAACCCAGACAGAGAGAGTAGGGAGCAATGATATAGACATGTGTGCCCACCCTACCCACCAATAGGATTCATGCCCACACCTCAATCATCATCTCATAGCCGCGCAAAAAGGCTAGTCCATACATGGAGGGATAAAATTGTTGTTACCTGTTTGTACACACATCAATCAAAAATCCAGTTGTAACCCTATACCAGTAAACATGCAATGATGCTAAATAAAAGGGACCAATGACATGGACGTGTGTTCCCACACCCCACACATTGCTTGAGAATGTCCAACCCATATGGAGGACCAAAATTATACTCCCTCCGTCTCAATTTACAGGGTGTGCGCATAGTTCTAGGTCATCCATTTAACTAACTAAATATGAGTTATATGTTACCAAAATTATATCACTGGGTTCTTAAGCAGATGTAGTATCTAAATATATATTTTTCATCACATTTAATACATATATAGCTAGATTAATTCTTAATCTAGAACAACGTGCATGCCCTGTAAACCGAGACGGAGGAAGTACTTTGTTTTTTATCCATAAATGAACGGAAAGGCCAGCCACTTCCCTACACCAATAAACATGACATGATGCTAAATATCTATATCTATACCAATATAAAATGATCCAAAGGGACAGATTCAATTAATCTCGGCCATCAAATCATGTCAATCCAACGACCTAGATTGCTTCAATATCGAGCGCTCAACACGTTTAGCGTGCAGTTAATTTCATGCCAAATATAGCGTTAATCACATAAAAAACATAAATAATATCATACTTAATATCCACATGCACTTAATATACTTGCAAATTAACGTGCATTGCACGTACACATTGACTAGTATACGTAGGGACCAATGACATGGACATGTGCCCACACCCCACCAACCAGCAGGCATCAAAATGGCTAGCCCATATATGGAGGACAAAAATTGTGGTTAGCTGTTTTTCCACGCTATGCTGGTAAACTTGCTATAATCAAATGTCACTTAAGAAAATATAAGAGCGGTCATTTTATTAATCAAGTGTAATAATAGAATAAATTCGATTCAAATATGTGTACCACTGGCAAAACCTGTAAATTAGGCTTGATGCATCTATATAGAGGTCGTGAGAGGTTAGCTTGCTTTGGAAGAGGTCCTAAATAATTAATGGAGCTACCTAGGTAGCCATATATATACTGTAAAGTTCCTTTGTAGCTCGAGCTCCACGGCAGCTGTTATCCTATCCGTCTGTTTTACATTGAGATATGTGCGTCTGAAGCATCATTAGCACTGTAACCTTTGCATGCAACGATTAAGAGACACGAGCATGTGACGGGAGGTGGCTAGTGGCACAGAGAAAGATAGAAAAGTCCAAAAGGGTTGGAAGTGGGATCTTCTGTGAACCATATGCAGTTTTAGTAGACTAAATTATGTTAGGTCACATAGCTTTGTATACAAACAATCTCAGATCTGAGAAATTATTTTCTGTCACTTCTCTCTGGCCATTCCTTCTCTCTCTCACCTTTCTCCTCTCTCTCCACTATAAATAAATAGGAAACGAGATACTCCCTCCGTTCCATAATGTAGTGTCTATAGATTTTTTGAAAAGTCATACCTCACAAATTTTGATCAAGTTTGTGAAGAAAAATATTTTCATCTAGAGTGCGAAACATATATCACTAGATTCATCATAAGATGTAGTTTCACATTATATTTTTTTGCTATTGTAGATATAAATATTTTTCTCTACAAACTTGGTCAAAGTTTGTAAAGTTTGTCTTGTCAAAAAATCTATAGGCACTACATTATGGAACGGAGGGAGTAGTAGATAACAACGGTATAGAAAGAATATGACAAGCTGGCAAGAACCCCGCTTTTGTCATTTGACATGCATCGGTGCCTGTGGTGTCCTATATACATGCAGATTCCAATGCATGTTAGAATATTGGCCCTGTTTGGTTCCCTGAGTTAGAGTTAGTTTGGGTTAGTTTGAACTCAACTAACCCAAGAATATCCAAACAAGAGGGTTAGTTTGGGTTAGATGCATCTAACCCATCCAAGAAATTAACCAACCCAACAGGTGCTTATTTGGGTTAGTTCTCCTCGGGACCACTAGAAAAACATTTATTTTCTCCCGCACTCCCCGCAACAGATCCCTCCCTACCTCCTCGAAGCTTCTCACCCTCTCCCTCCCTCCCTCTCGCACCGCCCGTGAAGGCGCCTGGCCGTATCCACGCTCCCGTCCACCGCCGGTAAACAACCCCGCCCTATCCTCCCGTTTTAACCCCCTCGTCATGGCGCCGGTAGAAGGTGGACAGGAGCAGGGCGGGGCGTGATGACACGACGGTGGCCAGAGGTGGTTCTCCGGTAGAAGGTGGATGAAGATGGGGATTTGGACCACGGGATGGGGGGAGGTGGGGCATCGGTTTTGGTTAGTTGTATTGGGTTGGTTCTGTTAGCGTGTGCGTGACACCAGGTGTTAGCAGAATAAGCTTTTTGTGTGCAGAATAAGACTCTAGAGGGTGTTATCATAATAGACCCATCCAATATATCCACGCGGAGGGCAAGAACATGGACGCCCTCCAACACGCGTGAGAGAGACAGAGAGATATGGTAGACTAACCAAGTGTCACTTTAGAAAATATATGAGCTGCCATTTTATTAATAAAGTGCAATAGTTTAAAATAAATCCGATTCAAATATGTGTACCGGTACCAAAACCTGTAAATAAGGCTTGATGCATCTATATAGAGGCCGTGAGAGGTTAGCTAGCTTTGGAAGAGGTCCTAAATAATTAATGGAGCTACCTAGGTAGCCATATATATATACACACACACTGCCGATGAACGCAGAGGACATCCATACATACATACAAATACTTTTGGAAGGAAGGAAGGGCGCATGACTTCTTTTGGGCTGCCGATCACGGAGGACACCGTGGGAGCATTGTCCAGGTACCGGGGAAAGAAGGAGATCACCCAGGATGACTGCGCACGAGAAGCCATGAGGCTGATCCACGCGGAGGGCAAGAACCTGGACGCCCTCCAACACGCGTGGGATCTCAAGGGTCAATACGGCAATGGGATGAGCACCTTGGTCCTCGTCTACAACGCCACCGGCGCCCGCGTGACGTTGGAGCAGAGGCATGACTGGCAAGGCTACGTGTATGGGCGCCAGCCGCCGCCCAGCATGCACAACGGCCAGTGGATCTCCTTCCTCCACGTCGGGACCGGCACGGCCAGCCATGCCGGCAGGGTCTTCCGTGGCCGGGACAAGGACGGCAAAATTCGCGACTTCGTCGTGGCCTGGTTTATCCCGTTGAACCTCAATCCAACAGCTGTAAGTAGTAGTTCGTACCAGTAATTGTCAATTGATCACATATCATTTACATTCACTATAATACTAATTGATAATCAAACCAAATGATACTCCAACAAAATATGATTATATAATACTCCCTTCGATCCATATTAATTTTTGCTCATTCAGTACAACTATTATATATTTGATCGCTGGCGGCAGGCCTACACTGAAATCGGCGATCAAGGCGCGTTTACAGGGCGGTGGTCTAACATTGCATCACGTCTACGCAACGCAAAAAGAATCACCCGCGCCAATGACCGGAACTGCGCGTCCACAGTCAGCATCGGCGGCTACACAACTTCACAATGCATTGCAGTTCTACAACACAGCTTTGAGCCCATGCCGTCAGAGCGCGATAATCCTGCCGAATGGCCTTAGCAGCATCGAATAACAACAGAATAAGACATGCGCCTGCCGGCACCGGCGACACATTTTATCTATATATGTTGTTCTCCATCGCCCCTAAATATGAGTGCATGCTTTGTTGTACTCCACTTGGAAGAAGCTACGGTGTGACCTGCCCATATCCAAATCATGTATATGTACTATTTTTACACTATGTATTGATCTATCTACCTGTTTCAATGCTTCAATTCTGCATGGATGGTGTTTGAATTTTCATGGTTTGGGAGTTTGTTCCGCATGCCTTGTAGGGTTGCTGCATGTTTGTTTTGCCTATATAGAACAAGTTCGTAACGGTTTCCCCTTAATTAATTAGGGTATTCTGTTTTCATTAATGCAGTATCATGCTACCAAGACACCCTCCCCCCACCCCACACGCTAGGCAAAAATTATGTAATGTACACATCCTACACAGTTCGAAAAAAGTGTGTGCGGTGTTGAAATATCAAACACAGTTGGCAAAAAGTAACCATGTGCGATGCCTTGCACAAGGATTTTGCAAACGATGTAGCCAAGATCGCACATTACTCCTATAAAGTATGCTGGAGTACCGGCCTTCCTCGAGGCTTCACGTGCGAGAGTGCCCTCCGCGCCATCCGTTTTGCGATGGCGTGCCGCAAGGGCCTCTCGGTGCAACTGCGCGCTGTCCGATCTGCTCGTACGTCACACGTCGGGCCGCCGACCTGGCTTGGATATCCATGACGGGTGGATCACGGGACGTGCCTGCGGCCACCCTCATTGGGTGGAGTCGGGCACGCCCGCGATATCTTCTTGCACACGGTGGTCCGCATGCGATGAGCAAGAAGGACCCGCAAGTCAGTGTCATCACCCCCCGTCTGGCTGTTCCAGCAACAACAGATGGGGCACACGTCGCGCCCTTATGCGCCGACTTGTGCGTGCGCCGTGCTAGGGTCGACTCATGCGTACATGGGGCGTGGTAGAACCCATTCAAGGCGGCTCACGCATGGGGCAAGCCGGTCAGGTTTCATTGGCACCACACGAGTACGCGAGGATGGTGCGCCGGGACCCTCTAGCAGGCTGTCTTGCTCGCTCCAGCAAGGTCTAGCGTCGTAGCCATAGCGCCGGCTCGCGTGTGGGGCCAACCTGCAAGGAATGCTTGCCCGGTGCCATTGGCGAGGGACACACCCGTGGGCTTTTCGGTATTTGCTTATGTCGGCTGCATGCATTTGGTGGCTGCATAAAAGCAGACCCTCCCGATGCCCGACAACCCTAATTTCTTTCACATCTCCCTCGCCTAATCCCTCCTCCCATGCCTTTGCACTCTCTTAATCAACCGAGGCAGCCGGCGCAGCCCCGAGGCGGGAGGGGAAGAAGGAGATGTGCAGTTCGATGACTGGGAGAAAGAAGGGTGGAGGGGTGGATTTGGTGGCAGTGATGTGTAGGCAGCAGAGGACATCACACGGGCGAGCTCGCGGTGCAGGCCGTCAGATCCCTCTTCCCATCTCTCATAACTCATATTGCCATCAAGGCCTTCATTCTCTCACCTTTGTGCCAGCCATCGTAGCTTGCAGCTCCTTCGAACAGTGCTGGGATGGAGATACACCAGCGCCTATGTGTGCACTCGCCTCCCTATGAGTTTTCTTTCACGTTGTCATTCCTCAAGCACAAGCTCGGCTTTTCCTTGAAAGCTACTGTCCCTCGAGCATAGGTATGGCATCATCGTTGGAGCTTCTATTTAATTTATTTCATGTATATGCTTTGAAGAGTGTGGTTGGTTTCTATATTATATGTTGGATACAAATAATTGCCATGGCGACATTTTTTGCTGCCATGGAAGAATGTTTGGCTTCCATGGCAGCATTGTTTTTTTGTTGCCAGAGCAGCGATTTCGACTTTCGACATGCAGTGCCATGGCATGAGATTCTGCTGCTGCCATGGCATCATTTTTTGGCTGCCATGTCAGTGGTTTTGACACGCAGTGCCACGACAAGAGTTTCTGCAATGTCATGGCAGTAGAATTCACTGCCATAATAGTGTTTTGCTTCTGGTGGTCGATGTCGTCGGTCGTCGCTAGGAAGAGTTCTGCTGGACCCACCTGGGCCTCGACAAGGTTCGCCGCCTCGCCTTGCTGCTCCTAGTCAAGATGCTCCTTTTTTTTCTCCTTGCGGTGCTCTCAAGCCCAGTATAGGCCTCCGACCGTTGACAAACATAACCTGCACAACCATACCCAAAACGTAGCGAGACAGGATCTATTCAAACAGGGACAATGTCCTCGCGCGTCTTGCTATAGTAGCCTTTGACATTTGGAATGACATTCATGGATCGTAGCGCAGCGAAAACAAACGCTAGCCATTCAATAAAGCATTCACTGGGCACACATGGAGCAGGGTCACCGCTAGAGCCACCGGAACCGGCAAACTGAGCACACTCCGCGCACAAAAGGTGCCTGATGGACTACGAGTGCACATGGTTTAGTTTTAGCCTTTTTAAAGTAAGAGTATCGATCTCATAAGGAGCACAAAAATTGAATTTTGTTCCTTGTAGTTACTTATGGAATTGTTCCTGCAAGTAACTAGGAATGGAAGCTTTTTGCTCATATTCTACAGAAAAAATGAGCAATTGCTGCTTGACACTGCCAATGTACCTAATGCTCCAACTCGCCAACGCTTTCGCCGTGGCCTTGAGCTTTGCAGCGAGCCTTTTAAAGGCAGGTCGCCCAGATCAAAGTCCACACAGTAAGTTCTTATAGCATTATAACAAGGATGAGAGAGTTAGATGTGAGATAATATTTCACATCTAGATGTGAAATAGCAAACCTGTATAATATAATGTTTCAGTCATAATGTTTACGCCAGGATGGCTCGGCTTTAAGGTAGGATTTAGAGTCATACGATGTTGTGAACTGTGGTAGTCAATAAATATATCCGTCCAGCCTTTTTGTGCTTGCAGTGGGTGACTAATGAAATTAGAGTGAGGTCACGCAGCCACTGAGGTCACAAATTTGTAAATGTAAACCTGGGGGCTGCCACGTCAGTTCAGCGCTTCACAGGGACTGCACCATACCTAAGTCTGAATAAATGGACTCTGTCATTTTTTGTTGATGTTGTCCTATTTTGGCGTCAGTTCATTTAGCAGGGCACAACACAACAGCCAACATCCGTTTCTAGCTGCAATGCCCGGTGATACAATAGGACAACAAAAAGCAGTGAATAATACCAGCTGAACTTGCAAAACTGCATCCAATACGGATGACGTGCTGAGTGCAGTGAGTTCCAAAAAGCAAAAATGTCTATTGCTCCAAAGAAAAGAGAAATGAAAGTCACAAAATTGTAAGCCCGGGAGTCACCACTAGAGAAAGAAACAGTTGTGAAATACTCCCTCCATCCCAAAATAAGTGTCTTAACCTTAGTGCAACTTTGTACTAAAGTTGTACTAAGGTTAAGACACTTATTTTGGGACGGAGGGAGTAGTAAAATTCAGTGTGGAGAGCAAACATACATACACACATGATAGATGCATCTTTTTCTCGGGGGTTAACATGTCCAGGTTGTTGCTGATGTGTCAAACCTCTGCTTTTTCTCTAGGTTGTGCTGCTGACAGTGCTTTGCCTGTCATACTGTTATGTGGCTGCTAGAAGGAGGGCGCGAGAGGACCGGTCAGGGGCCTTTTGCCCACGGCCGGGCCAGAGGGAAGGGATTTCCTTCTTAATTCTTGCTTGATTAAATTGATACATCTCCCCTTTTTATATAGAGAGGTTTACTTGACTCCCAAGCAAGGCTTACTTGACCCCTAATCAAGCGACCCTTATATCTAATTAACCCTAAGACTAACGGGCTATACCGCTAAACCAGGCCCATTAGGCCCATGACGTACTCTAACACTACACCCCACCTAGACATGCAGCTTGTACTCGAGCTGCAGCCTAACCAACTTATAACCATGACTCGACGCAACACAAACCTAACACCTAAAAACAAGCCTTTTACATCTCGGCTTATTTTATTACTCTCAACCTGAAATAGACTGGGACGCTTTATTTTGGACCCTTGAACATAAAGTGGACACCATCCGCACGTCGGACGTTCACATGTACAGCCACCTGGATCCCATGGACACCATCTGGACAAAAGAAGTGCACATGTATGGCCACCTGGAAGTGGTCGCAAGAGTGACCAGCAGAGGCGCCCTCGCGGCGGCCGGTGGCGGAATGCAGTGGCGCTACGCTGTGCGCTCCTGTCGGTGACACCATGCCTTCTCCCTGCCGGACGGCTGTTGGTCTGCACCGCGGAGAGAAGAGTGGAGGGCTTTCGATGGAGAATGGCGAGGAGGGGTGCGCTCCCCAACCGCCGATGTCGCAGACTTTGAGGTCACTGTCCGTGGGAAAAACAGCATGCCCAAGATCCCCGACGCAGCAGATGAGATCGTGGTCCTTTGCGCATTGAAGCGCAACTGGCAGGAGCGGCAGCAGCAAACCACGCATCTCCCGCACAAGCCGACGCGCTAGGAGGCCGCGCGCAGCAGCCTGCAGCCTCACTGCCGCTGACACGTGGCGGGTAGTGATCCAAGCCGGAAGCGGTGACGACGACGACGGGAACTTGATCTGCTAGATGGGGACGCCCTGGGGAAGCGGTGATGGCGACGGCGGGAACTTGATCTGGTGGATCGGGACTCCCGCCAGTGCGGTCGATGCGGGGCTGGAGCTGACCGGCGGTGGCTGCTGCGATGGAGCGCCGAGCGCGGCGGAGGCCGCCAGAAGCGGCGGCTGCCACTGCAGCCAGGGCGAGGCGATGGTGGCGGTGGATGGCAGCTGCAGCTGCAACGGTGCCGTGCCGGGCAGCGGCAGCGGCTGCTGCGGCGGAGCGCCAGGCGCGGCGAAGGCCGCAGGAGTGGCGGCTGCCACTGCAGCAAGGGTGGGGGCGGTGGTGGCGGTGGATGGCGGCTGCTGCAGTGGCTCGGCGAGCGCGGCCAGGTGCGGCCCATAGGACCCGGCCAAGAACAGGCTGATCTCCTGGACCGCCTGGGTTAGGTCCCGCAGCACCCCGGACACTTCCTCCGGGGTGAGGATGGCAGGGGCGGGCGCGAAGGAGGATCCCGACGCGAGAAGGAGCGGGGTGACGGTCGTGGTGGTCACCGGAGGCGACGAGGTGACCGGCAGCGGAAGAGACGGGTTGGGCGGCGGTGAAGACATGATCGAACCAAAGCTAGCTGGTACCAAATTGTTATGTGGCTGCTAGAAGGAGGGCGCGAGAGGACCGGTTTGGCCCACGGCTAGGCAAGAGGGACGGGATTTCCTTCTTAATTCTTGCTTGATTAGACTGATACATCTCCTCTCTTTATATAGAAAGGTTTACTTGACTCCCAAGCAAGGCTTATTTGACCCCTAAGCAAGCGACCCTTATATCTAATTAACCCTATGACTAACGGGCTATACCGCTAGCCCGGGCCCATTAGGCCCATGACGTACTCTAACACACACATGCAGTTGGCAAGGGAAGTACTCTATCTGTACACTAATCTAAGTCGTTTTTGCAGTTCAACATTAGTGTACAGAGGTAGTAAGACGATGTACTACATAGATGCAGCCATGATATCCAAGATTCAGTCCTTAGTTGTGAAACTGTTCTGTTGTTCGGAGACCTATGATGGTACACTCCTACTCCATATGAACTGAATATTTCTTTCGACCTGCCTGGTTCATACATTGAGATGGCCGTGAGAGAGTCGTGTCACTTTGTCAACAGTTCCTTCATTTCTGTGATACAGTCCATTCACTCTGCCAACAACCCCTTCCTTTCTGGCTTCAGATGCATCATCTTGTTCTAGCTGCAATTTACATACGGTGATGTATTGCATTCGATGCTACTACGACAAAGGAATGCACATTGATGCATCCTGTCAGTAGGCTGTGGTTTTTATATGTAATTTACAGAAAAGGAGGTGCTATGTAGTGCGCTTTTAAGTGATGCCACTGCTACATTACATTACAGCCCGAGTGACCCAGTTTTCTACTCCCTCCATCCGGAAATATTTGTCATCAAAATAAATAAAGGGATGTATGTAGATGTATTTTATACATCCTTTTTTATCCATTTTGATGACAAGTATTTTCGGATGGAGGGAGTAACAGATACATCAATTACTAGTCCTGCTGTATACTAGAAATGCAGGAGAAGTACCATAATACATGGGAACAGAGATAGAGGGAGTGAGGGTTTAGTAGTCAGTTTAGTCTGACGTGCTTCATATGCTCCGCCACCTGCCTCTCCACCTCTTCCTTCATATTTTCACTACCATGCAACCGAATTTCCTTGAGGCTTTTGAGAGCTGGCAGCCCGGAGATGTCCTTCAGCTCGTCCCACGCATCAATTTTTAGCAGCTCAAGCTTGGGCATTGCATCTTCTTCAAACAACAGCGACTGGAGTTTGCTCAAGTACATGAGCTCCAGCGCCATGAGGCTTGGGAAAGATGACCTCTGGAAATGGAGTTGCGTCCCCCTGAACGAGTCATAGTCCAGGCGTAGAACTGCAAGATTTGGTAGCACCCCGATGGCTTTTATGTCATCATCTTGCTCCAATCTGCTATATGTGAGCACCAACTTGGAGAGATTCTGAAGCTTATGGATCCATTCTGCTACATTGACTAGCTTACCATCCAGAGTGAGGCTCTCGAGGCTGCTTGGTGGCAACAAATCTTCACCCAAACAGCCATCTAACAAATCTTCACCCGAGTTACCTATTTTAACTGACAAAGATTGAAGTTGATTATGACCAGCAATGGCAGACCATAACTCATTGATGTTTCTGTAGCTCAGACCACCCACTTTAAGCTTACGTAGCTGAGTAAGCTGTCCAAACTCTTTTATAGTGGCATTTCCGTTTCTCCCGGAAACATCCACAAAACCTAGTGCATGAAGGGCTTTCAATTTACCAATCCCTTTAGGAAGTATAACACCATCTAGTGGCCCCTTCCCGGAAGCGGTATAGATTGAATATATCATACCTATTCAAATTAGCATCCAAAACTTGGGGTCTCAAGAAAACATGACCTCTGGACAACAAGCTGCATAAATGACTTTTACGACCAATGTAACTATGGGGACGTCTGGAATAGACAACACCGCCTCCTCGATGTATGTATATATGATCGACGTAAGCATTATACTTATGAACTATTTCACCACTTCCCTCAGGATCAAAAGGGTCCCGACCATCTGCACGAAGGTGCTGTAGCTTCCAAAGATCGGTGATTATTGTTGGGAACTCAGATATAGTTGTATCTCTAACATCCAATGTTTCGAGGTGCCTCAAATTCCGGAAAGAATTAGGCAGGCATAAAATATCGCGACATCCTCGAATAGAAAGGTACTTGAGGTGACGGAGTTGCCCGATTTGACCAAGATGATGATCTCTTAACCCCAGTGCGTCTTCTAAGTCTAGCACTCGCACATACCTCATATTGTCGGAGATAAAAAACGACCTCCACTCTCCAAACACGGTCAATGACCGTACGTGTGACAAGTCTAACATGCTCTCCAGCACATCTTTGTCCCTTTCCAGTTGCTGCCTATCACAAGATGACATATTGCACCTTGTGTGTCGCTCAAACAACATCCTTCCTCCAGCGTGAAAACAAGGTTTTCTTCTCTAGCCTTTGAGATGCATATTTCACGGATCATATCATGAAGTTGACAAGAATTGATTTTCTGACTGTATATCCCTTCCCCTGGCAAGATCATACTCCTATCCAGGAGCTCATCAAAGTACCTCCGACAAAGTTCAGCTGCAGTGATGCCTTGCATACCCCTTGAGTAACCCTCTGGAATCCACCGCCTCATCAAGCGACCCCACCTAATTTTGTGGTCTTCTGGAAATATGGACAGGTACAAGAAGGCAGACTTGAGATGGTATGGTAGACCATCGTAGCTCCTCATAAGAACTGACTTTATTGTCATAAATTCAGGATTTATCTCCAGTTCAGTGCTAATACAATCATTCATCTTTCTCCATTCAATAGCGGTTTTTGGCTTAGTGGCTAGGAATCCACCGATGGTCGTTATTGCAAGGGGAAGTCCACCACATTTCTGTAGGGTAACCCTTGCTTGCTCCATCATAGCTGGGGCTAAATCATTTTTAACAATATTGTCTTTGAATACCTGTAACAGACGAAATTCGACAAAGTTAATTACTTAAACTAAATAATTGTTGTGATTAAATTAAGAATATGAAATAATATGAACTTGTTTGTCATAGCATCAGCTTGTGGCTTCTAGAAGCCAAAGAGCTGTGACTCACTAACCATTATAAGGGTAAGTTCACTATGAACAAAAATCCCCAACTTTGATTTAAAAATTGTATTTAATTTTTTTTAGGTTGTTACTATTACATACAAGGGTATGAACATGAATTTTTCTGCATACGGAGAAGTCACTAAGCATGGGAATGTTCACGTATCTCCAGTATGCACTAAATATGGTAATCCTAGATACTGATACAATTCAGATGTGCTGCTGGAAGCAGGCTTGTGATAATTCTAATATACACCCAGGAGCACATGCTCAGGGTAAAAAAGCATGTTCTTTACTTTAACCAAAAACATGAATACACATTTTCATGTACTACTTACATTTGTTAAAGAATTTGGCACATTTTCCTCTGTGAAATGAAAAATAAATTTGAGGAAAAACGGGAGCTACTTTAGCCCTTAAAAATTGCGCGCATAAGCTTGGTAACAAATCTGATGTCATCTTAACAATTGTATTTTATCGACAAGCTTCACTTCAAATAATACCGGTAATAAGAAGACAATTGTTTTCATGATGACAAGATTTACTCAAAACAATAGCAGCAAAAAAATAGAACCACTCTTAACGTAGCAATTAACTACTTCACACAATGAAGAGGAAGCGCCGGCAGGTCCAAGATGAGCACGGAAGAGGCCTTGCCCATAATGTAACGATGCGGAACCACTATTGGAGTATGAACATTTTGATATTTCAAACATGTATCAGCTTTTATACTTCCACAAGTCCGAACTGAGAGAAATTTCAATCTTATGAATATAATTGCACATGAGGTAAAACTGATGCAAGGTGAAGCAAAGCTCATATAAAAGGTAAGAAATGATACTAGATATAAAAGTACCTTCTTTATGAACAGGTCAAGTGCTGCATCAAACTTCAGAACTTGAAGAGAGTACATGTTCTTGTCTTCCCTTGAACAATGTTTGGCAATATTTTTTTCTCTTGTGGTGATTATAATCCGTTCAGCATTATCTAAACACTGTTTGACCAACTCCCATTCATAAGTGGACGATATATCATCAAGAACAATAAGGCACTTCTTTAAAGCGAGTAGCCGAGCTAGCTCCTGCTTCAACTCTTGAAGATTCATCAGCGCTATGCTCCAGCAGGAACTTTTTCAACAGTATTCCAAAGCTGCAAAGCCAAATCTCTAAGGAGTACTTCAGGGTTAAAAGGACGCAATGCAGTGGCCCAAGCACGCTACCAGCCACCAAGCTCTTGGCTACGGTAGATGCTTCGGACAAGAGTGGTTTTTCCAAGACCCCCCATTCCCCAAACTGAGATCACCTTACGAACTTGATAAGAAATGATTTCTCTGTTTCTCGCCCACAGAGAAGTTCATCAGCCAGTGACGGTGTCCTACTGCGGTCAAACTTCTTTCTAGCAGTTGAGTTAAGAACATTTTCTTCACCTGCATTATGAGGTTCTTGGTCTTCCTCCTGTATTTCACTGATGGGTGATGATGTATTTTTCTCGGAAGTAGTAACTGTGTTTGAGTCAGAAATGGGCTTGGCAGAACATGGTGCATGCATAGCGTGCACCAAAAATAGATCTATGAGAATTTATGTACCTGTTCTCTACATACTTTCACATCAAGCCTGAAGAAATTCACGCTTTTAGTTAGAGCACTATGCCCAACAATCATGTAAGTTCATATACATCCTTAGTTCAACTTTAAAACACAATTATTTTTCATCCAGTGTGTTATTTCCCTCTCATTTAAAAGTTTATTAAATATGTTTGAGCAACAGAATTAGCTCATTCATAACATGCATGAGGTGGGTGTGAGTGTGCATGAGAATAAAAACAACACACTACTGAGCATTTACGAGCCCAAATATAATCCATAGACATGCAATTAAAATTAAAATTTCGATCAGGTGGCGGAGTCCCACCTCCGGTTTCTCCTCCACCGCGGCAAGCCTTGCTTCGTTGCTGGTGTCATACATTGCCACACGAACATCGTCCATGCTGATCTGATGTTCTGAATTCTGTAATTAGATGTGAAATGAAAAGAAGAATCAATCATCCATATAGAAAAGAAACAAGCACATAGGGGAAAACCTACAGAAAAAGATTTACCTTCTTGTGGAACACATAAATAGTTTGATCACATGACAACTGCTTTAACTCCGAAACTTGATAGGGTTTCTCTGTGCACAAGCTTGCAATTTCAGCTTGCTGCGTGGAAACGACAATTCTGCTTTGTTTCTTGTTGTCAGGAAAGTACTTCTTAATGCAATGCCATTCCACTATTGTGGATAGATCTTCAATCACAATCAGGTAGCTATTGCTACACAACACCTTGTTAAAAACACTGACTAAATCACTTTGATTCATCATCTCCATTTTTGCCAGAACATTAGCCCCTACACTTGTTACTTGTTCCGCCTTTTCAACCCCATCATGGGAACTTTCATAGAATTGCCTGACCAAGCTCCGCAGGAACTCTTGTGGACTGAAAGGATGGATCAACCTTACCCAAGCACAGAATCCAAACATTTTCAACACCTTTGGGTCATCATAAACCTCCTGGATGGCGGATGTCTTCCCGATATCACCGCTTGTTCCCCACACGGCAATCACCCTAAGGTCAACATCCTTGCTGGTAATCAACTGATGGAGGTCCACCTCTGATGATTTTTGATGCTCCAATGTGGCAAGTCTGGCTTCATTGATGCCAAACATTGCAGCAGTGGCAATGCTGGCCTGCTCCTCTGCTGCGGTAGGCTTGGAGCCCGAGCTCTCCCTGATGAGGCGATAGCGCAGGTTCCTGCCGCTCACGTCCTCCACCTTGGCCCTCAGCTCCTTCACCTCCTTTGCGATGCGGCGTCGATCCCATGTGTTGCGAGGGATGCACCCCAAAAATGGCTTCTTCTCCGAGTGGAGGCCAAAGTCCATGAGGTTGTCCTCCACTTTGTAGGCCAGGATCCCGACCTGTTTCACCCAGGTGGTGAGCACCTTGTTTTGGCTTCGCTCCTCATCAGCCGTCATTAGGAATGACTGCATCATCTGGAGCTCGTCCTTGATGAAGTCCACATCACGCTCGACGCCGAGCTGCAGCGCGATTTCCTCCGCCGCCTTGGACTTGGCATAGCCAAGCGCGCCGTCAAGCACGGCCTTCCCCAAGCTAACCGCCGTTGCCTCCATGTTTCTCGCTGCTTTCTTGCTGTGATCAGAGGTGTGGGTGCTAATGCTACTCTTTTGCTTTCCCTCCGGCACAGCCTTTGAGTGGTAGTTCTTTTTCTTTTGGCTTTGGTTAGTACTAGAAGAGTAGCAGCTAGCATCCGATTCAAGCTGCAATGCATGTGTGGAAAGCAATGAATAATACTTTTAACTCCATACGACCTCAAAGCAAAGAATAACACTTTACTTGAGAGCTGCAACGATCGCATTCGATTCGATGATGTGCTAACTTCAGTGAGGGGACATGTTGGTTGCACGTCAGGTAATGCATCTCCAGAGGCCTCCGTGCCGTGCTAACTTCATCGAGGGAACAACTTTAAGCATCAAAGCCTTTTTGTTTTGCCTTTTTTGTTTACTTTGGAATTACGTATCAACGAATACAGGACATTGATCTCGATCACGCTTCTCTCCTGGATTGACAACATGCAGATTCTTCAGACTACAGGACCAAGATTATAGCTGGAAATGACACCAAGTCTCATCTGATCAAGTAGTATTTTTTTTTTGTTTGGCTTTGATTAGTAGAGTAGCAGCTAGAATCCAGTTCTAGCTGCAACGCATATATGGAAAAGCATAATGCTTAACTTGAGAATTACAGAGAGCATCCTTGTAATGTGCTAACTTGTAATGCCGAATCCCCACCCCCGCCACCGCCGGCGCCGGAATCAAACCACTCTGTCTGAATCCCGCCGCACGCCATCGCCAGGCAGGCTCCTTCGTCGTGCCAAGCTTCTCCGCTGGAGAACCTGACCGGCGTCGCCGCCGCCGGATCAAACCAATCGGGGCACCGATTTCTGATTCCGGGTGGGTGACTAACTGACTACAGTATTGCAGCCAAGCGTACTTGGCCGAGGCTAATTTGTTTCCGCTTTCAATGTTTGAATACGTGTTCCTGCTGTGTTGCATGTTCCTCACTACTTAGCAGGTCGTGTTATGTTTCTCATATGCCTCAATGGACAAATACCACCCTAAAGTCTATTTGGTACGTATAATATTAACCCTGAAATCTCTGAAACCGGATGAGTATGCCCCTACAGCGGTTTCGTGGTCCTCCTCTCTCACCCTCTCTTCTGTGCGTCATTCATCCAACCTCCATGGACACTGATGCTCCTCACCGAGCTGCTATAGCGCCGCATCGGGTTCCCCAACCCCATCCCTTCCCCTCCCCTTCCCCTCCTCTGTGCTTCTCACCACACGAATCACACGCCGTGGGCGCGCCCGCGTTGTGTCCGCCGCCGCCGTTGTTAGCGCCCACGCAGCCACCGGCTACCTTTGTAAAACGTTATTGTTGTGGGAAACTGCTCAACACCCTAATGCGGGTGTGGCTCTTTATATATATAAGGGTACAACTTGTACACGATACAATATACGGTTACGTACAGAAGATCTTATACAATATACGGTCTAACACCCTCGCTCAATCTTAACTGTGGCCTGAAGTATAAAGCAAGTTAGGATTGCGCCTGCAACCTTCAAACTGAGCTTGTGGAAGTGGCTTCATGAAGATGTCAGCAAGCTGATCCTTGGAGGAGATAAACTTGATATGAAGAAGCTTCTATGCAACACGTTCCCTCACAAAGTGATAGTCAACTTCGTTGTGTTTGGTACGAGCATGGAAAAATGGATTACATGAAAGATACGTCGCACCAATATTATCACACCAAATAACATGTGGCTGCTCTTGTGAGACTCCCAACACTCTCAAGAGATACTGCACCCAAATGAGCTCAGCCGTGGCATTGTCAACCACCTTGTAGTCTGCTTCAGTGCTACTCCGAAATATTGTGGCCTGCTTGCGCGCACTTCAGGCGATCAAGTTGCGACCAAAGCTGCACCAGAGAATGTCGAGAGAGCATTCGAGGAGGTAGAACAAAGATAAAAGACACAGTATGAGCGAGATAACGCAGGGTACGCTTCACAGCTGACCAGTATGAAGTCCAAGGAGCATGAAGATACTGGCACACACAGTTTACCGCATAGGAGATGTCCGACCGTGTAATAGTCAAGTACCGCAAGCCACAAACAATATTGCGGTACTCTGTAGCATCATCTGAAGGAAGCAAGTCACTATCCAAGGCTGATAAACGATTAGTCGCAGACATAGGGGTGGTAGCATGCTTGCACTGCAACATACCAGCACGTCGTAGCAAGTCCAAGGAATACTTATGCTGACTGAGAGTCAGGCCAGCAGGGTACCGGTAGTCACTGAGGAGCTGATTAGAATAATGTCATCAACATAAACCAGCAGGTACATAGTAACCTCAGGAGGATGGAACATGAACAGAGACGTGTCAGCAGTGGACGGAGCAAATCCAAGACGGTAAAGAACCGAGCCAAGTCGATCATGCCATGCACGAGGAGTCTCCTTAAGTCCTTAAAGCGCCTTAACAAGACAACACAAATGATGTGGACGAGAAGGATCAACAAAACCTAGAGATAGCCGCATTAAACCTCTTCCTCCATCGCCCCATGGAGAAAAGCATTCTGAACATCAAGATGACGCAGAGACCACCCTTTGGCCACAACAAAGGACAAAAGCAGACGAATGGTGGTAGGTTTCACAACTGGACTGAATGTATCCTCATAATCAAGACCATACCATTGTTTAAACCCTTTGGGCATCAGTCGTGCCTTGTATCGCTCAATAGAACCATCAGCATGCTTCTTTAACTTAAACACCCACTTGGAGTCAATGATGTTGACACCGGACACGGGAGTAACCAAGCGCCAAGTATCATTCCTCTATAGTGCCTGAAACTCCTGCTCCATGGCACTGCGCCAATGAGGAATCTGGAGAGCCGCCTAAAAATGCCGAGGATCAGCAGTGGGGTCAGCATTTGTCTGTGCCATACATACCGCAATCCATGCAATTGTGTCGTCAGTGCGCTCCTTAGGCCGAACAATACCACTATGACTGCGCGCATGAGGGCACATAACAGCGGTAGGTGGTGGAGGTGGCGGCGGAGATGGAGTCGATGAAGATGACGATGACGACGCAGACTGCTCCCTAGACGTAGAACCAGTCACACCAGGCGACCGACCGTGTGATGAAGGAGTGGACGCCCGTTTGGCCGACGCAAGTGGGGACGCCGGCTCGAGCGAGGACACCGGCTCAAGCGAAGATACCGGCTCGGCCGAGGACGCCGGCTCGGCCAGCGCGTCGGATGCCCTGTAGTACCAGGCTCGGCCAGCCCCGTCGGCAGGCCAGGTGACGGACGGATGTCCCGAGCGGGCTCGACGAACATCCGAGGGGACGCGGGCGGCTGCTCATCTAGAAGCTCAAGGCATGCTCTGCGCCCAGTACCTGCACAATGGTTAGGTAGCAACAAGGGGGTATATTCAAGATCAACAAATTGACCAGGCAAAGGTAAATCAGATTTCTCAGGCGCAGTGGGAGTGGTGGAGGTGACCGGAAGTGCCGAAAAAGGAAAAACATTCACATCAAACACCCTATCACGTGTGATATAGACGCGGTTAGATGGAACATGAAGACACTTGTACCCTTTATGAAGAGAACACTAACCAAGAAACACGCACTGTTTAGACGAAACTCCATCTTGCGATGGTTATATGGACGAAGATGAGGCCAACACACGCACCCAAAGACCTTGAGAAACGTATAATCAGGAACTTCATTCATCAAGAGCTCAAGTCGTGTTTTCATCTGGCGGAGTCATGTAGGGAGTCCGTTAATGAGAAAGCATGCGGTGAAAAACGCATCACACCAAACCGGAAAGGGGCAGATGCATGGGCAAGCAAAGCAAGACCAGTCTCAACTATATAACGATGCTTACGCTCAGCTACGCCGTTTTGCTGATGTGTATGAGGACAAGATGCCCGATGTGTAATTCCAAACTTACTAAAGATTGTATTGAGGTTGTGATA
>LR738712.1:882584794-882610934 GCA_902687465.1 Secale cereale | reverse complement strand
CGGCGGCGGCGAGGTATTGGTGGAAAGAGACTTGCCGGAAGCAGTACCGCTCCCCTTCTCCCACACCCTGGACTCCGGCGTAGGGTAGCCCACATCATTCCAAAACTCCTGCAGTAGTTCCGCATTCGTCTTCCTCCTCCTAGACCTGACGGTCAACCATGGTTCCTCTGAGACTCGGTCACGGCCGTGTGCATCCGTCGCTGCCGCCGGCGGTGCAAGCTCATCTGCACCGGAGAGGACCGCGTCCGCCACCTGAGACGCCAAGCGCACAGGATCGGGATCCTCAGCCTCCTCGTCGTCGTCGGCCAAGACCTCAAACCTCGATCCGGAGACCGGTGAAGGCGAATTCGACACCGACGAGAGAGCACCCGGAGCCAAAGTCAGCCGCCGCCTGACTGGGGAGACTCGCGCGCCGACACGTACCACGCAGTCAAGAATCACCATCTCCTCCCCGCTGACAATCCTCTCCCCCTCGCGCAGATGCCTCCCTTCCACGATCTTGCCCTCGCCATTCCGTAGGAAGCATAGCCCCGGCCGATCGTCTAAATTTTTTTCCTCTCATTGTACTGAAATCTGCTCGAGCTTGTACTTGCTGGATCATCATGTTGCCGATGCAGGAGAAAAGTAGTTAGCACAGATCAATACCCTGTATTTGTTCAAATGTAATACAAAAGTAATAAGGAAGAAAAGGTTTTCAGGCAAAAATCTTTTCCCTCACTGACTTTAGCATATTACTAAGGCCCTTGGAGATGTATTACCTGACGTATAACCAACAGGTCCATATCTATCCCCCTCACTCAAGTTAGCACAGTACAAGGATGCTCTCTGCAATTCTCAAGTTAAGCATTATGCTTTTCCATATATGCGTTGCAGCTAGAACTGGATTCTAGCTGCTACTCTACTAATCAAAGCCAAACAAAAAAAATACTACTTGATCAGATGAGACTTGGTGTCATTTCCAGCTATAATCTTGGTCCGGTAGTCTGAAGAATCTGCATGTTGTCAATCCAGGAGAGAAGCGTGATCGAGATCAATGTCCTGTATTTATTGATACGTAATTCCAAAGTAAAAAAAAAAAAGGCAAAACAAAAACGCTTTGATGCTTAAAGCTGTTCCCTCGATGAAGTTAGCACGGCACGGAGGCCTCTGGAGATGCATTACCTGACGTGCAACCAAAATGTCCCCTCACTGAAGTTAGCACATCATCGAATCGAATGCGATCGTTGCAGCTCTCAAGTAAAGTGTTATTCATTGCTTTGAGGTCATATGGAGTTAAAAGTATTATTCATTGCTTTCCACACATGCATTGCAGCTTGAATCGGATGCTAGCTGCTACTCTTCTACTAACCAAAGCCAAAAGAAAAAGAACTACCACTTAAAGGCTGTGCCGAAGGGAAAGCAAAAGAGTAGCATTAGCACCCACACCTCTGATCACAACAAGAAAGCAGCGAGAAACATGGAGGCAACGGCGGTTAGCTTGGGGAAGGCCGTGCTTGACGGCGCGCTGGGCTATGCCAAGTCCAAGGCGGCGGAGGAAATCGCGCTGCAGCTCGGCGTCGAGCGTGATGTGGACTTCATCAAGGACGAGCTCCAGATGATGCAGTCATTCCTGATGACGGCTGATGAGGAGCGAAGCCAGAACAAGGTGCTCACCACCTGGGTGAAACAGGTCGGGGTCCTGGCCTACAAAGTGGAGGACAGCCTCATGGACTTTGGCCTCCACTCGGAGAAGAAGCCTTTTTTTTGGTGCATCCCTCGCAACCCATGGGATCGACGCCGCATCGCAAAGGAGGTGAAGGAGCTGAGGGCCAAGGTGGAGGACGTGAGCAGCAGGAACCTGCGCTATCGCCTCATCAGGGAGAGTTCAGGCTCCAAGCCTACCGCAGCAGAGGAGCAGGCCAGCATTGCCACTGCTGCAATGTTTGGCATCAATGAAGCAAGACTTGCCACATTGGAGCATCAAAAATCATCAGAGGTGGACCTCCATCAGTTGATTACCAGCAAGGATGTTGACCTTAGGGTGATTGCCATGTGGGGAACAAGCGGTGATATCGGGAAGACATCCGCCATCCAGGAGGTTTATGATGACCCAAAGGTATTGAAAATGTTTGGATTCTATGCTTGGGTAAGGTTGATTCATCCTTTCAGTCCACAAGAGTTCCTGCGGAGCTTGGTCAGGCAATTCTATGAAAGTTCCCATGATGGGGTTGGAAAGGCAGAGCAAGTAACAAGTGTAGGGGCTAATGTTCTGGCAAAAATGGAGATGATGAATCAAAGTGATTTAGTCAGTGTTTTTAACAAGGTGTTGTGTAGCAATAGCTACCTGATTGTGATTGAAGATCTATCCACAATAGTTGAATGGCATTGCATTAAGAAGTACTTTCCTGACAACAAGAAACAAAGCAGAATTGTCGTTTCCACGCAGCAAGCTGAAATTGCAAGCTTGTGCACAGAGAAACCCTATCAAGTTTCGGAGTTAAAGCACTTGTCATGTGATCAAACTATTTATTTGTTCCACAAGAAGGTAAATCTTTTTCTGTAGGTTTTCCCCTATGTGCTTGTTTCTTTTCAATATGGATGATTGATTCTTCTTTTCATTTCACATCTAATTACAGAATTCAGAACATCAGATCAGCATGGACGATGTTCGTGTGGCAATGTATGACACCAGCAACGAAGCAAGGCTTGCTGCGGTGGAGGAGAAACCGGAGGTGGGACTCCGCCAGCTGATCGAAATTCAAATTTTAATTGCATGTCTATGGATTATATTTGGGTTCGTAAATGCTCAGTAGTGTGTTGTTTTTATTCTCATGCACACGCACACCCACCTCACGCATGTGCATGTTATGAATGAGCTAATTCTGTTGCTGAAACATATTTAATAAACTTTTAAATGAGAGGGAAATAACACACTGGATGAAAAATAATTGTGTTTTAAAATTGAACTAAGGATGTATATGAACTTACAAGATTGTTGGGCATAGTGCTCTAACTAAAAGCGTGAATTTCTTCAGGCTAGATGTGAAAGTATGTAGAGAACAGGTACATAAATTCTCATAGATCTTTTTTTGGCGCAGGCTATGCATGCATCATGTTCTGCCAAGCCCGTTTCTGACTCAAACACAGTTACTACTTCTGAGAAAAATACATCATTACCCATCAGTGAAATACAGGAGAAAGACCAAGAACCTCATAATGCAGGTGAACAAAATGTTCTTAACTCAACAACTAGAAAGAAGTTTGACCGCAGCAGGACACTGTCACTGGCTGATGAACTGCTCTGTGGGCGAGAAACAGAGAAATCATTTCTTATCAAGTTAGTTGGCCAACCAGATGTCAATCAAGGTCGTAAGGTGATCTCAGTTTGGGGAATGGGGGGTCTTGGAAAAACCACTCTTGTCCGAAGCATCTACCATAACCAAGAGCTTGGTGGCTGGAAGCGTGCTTGGGCCACTGCATTGCGTCCTTTTAACCCTGAAGTACTCCTTAGAGATTTGGCTTTGCAGCTTCGGAATACTGTTCAAGAAGATCCTGCTGGAGCAACAGGAACTGGACTGCAAAAGAAAAACATAGCGCTGATGAATCTTCAGGAGTTGAAGCAGGAGCTAGCTCGGCTACTCGCTTTAAAGAAGTGCCTAATTGTTCTTGATGATATATCGTCGACTTATGAATGGGAGTTGGTCAAACAGTGTTTAGATAATGCTGAACGGATTATAATCACCACAAGAGAAAAATATATTGCCAAACATTGTTCAAGGGAAGACAAGAACATGTACTCTCTTCAAGTTCTGAAGTTTGATGCAGCACTTGACCTGTTCATAAAGAAGGTACTTTTATATCTAGTATCATTTCTTACCTTTTATATAAGCTTTGCTTCACCTTGCATCAGTTTTACCTCATGTACAATTATATTCATAAGCTTGAAATTTCTCTCAGTTCAGACTTGTGGAAGTATAAAATCTGATATATGTTTGAAATATAAAAATGTTCATACTCCAATAGTGGTTCAGCGTCGTTACATTATGGGTAGGGCCTCTTCCGTGCTCATCTTGGACCTGCCGGCGCTTCCTCTTCATTGTGTGAAGTAGTTAATTGTTACGTTAAGAGTGATTCTATTTTTTTGCTGCTATTGTTTGGAGTAAATCTTGTCATCATGAAAACAATTGTGTTCTTATTACCGGTATTATTTGAAGTGAAGCTTGACAATAAAATACAATTGTTAAGATGACATCAGATTTGTTACCAAGCTTATGCACGGAATTTTTAAGGGCTAAAGTAGCTCCCGTTTTTCCTCAAATTTATTTTTCATTTCACAGAGGAAAATGTGCCAAATTCTTTAACAAATGTAAGTAGTACATGAAAATGTGTATTCATGTTTTTGGTTAAAGTAAAGAACATGCTTTTTTACCCTGAGCATGTGCTCCTGGGTGTATATTAGAATTATCACAAGCCTGCTTCCAGCAGCACATCTGAATTGTATCAGTATCTAGGATTACCATATTTAGTGCGTACTGGAGATACGTGAACATTCCCATGCTTAGTGACTTCTCCGTATGCAGAAAAATTCATGTTCATACCCTTGTATGTAATAGTAACAACCTAAAAAATTAAATACAATTTTTAAATCAAAGTTGGGGATTTTTGTTCATTGTGAACTTACCCTTATAATGGTCAGTGAGTCACAGCTCTTTGGCTTCTAGAAGCCACAAGCTGAAGCTATGACAAACAAGTTCATATTATTTCATATTCTTAATTTAATCACAACAATTATTTAGTTTAAGTAATTAACTTTGTCGAATTTCGTCTGTTACAGGTATTCAAAGACAATATTGTTAAAAATGATTTAGCCCCAGCTATGATGGAGCAAGCAAGGGTTACCCTACAGAAATGTGGTGGACTTCCCCTTGCAATAACGACCATCGGTGGATTCCTAGCCACTAAGCCAAAAACCGCTATTGAATGGAGAAAGATGAATGACTGTATTAGCACTGAACTGGAGATAAATCCTGAATTTATAACAATAAAGTCAATTCTTATGAGGACCTACGATGGTCTACCATACCATCTCAAGTCTGCCTTCTTGTACCTGTCCATATTTCCAGAAGACCACAAAATTAGGTGGGGTCGCTTGATGAGGCGGTGGATTGCAGAGGGTTACTCAAGGGGTATGCAAGGCATCACTGCAGCTGAACTTTGTCGGAGGTACTTTGATGAGCTCCTGGATAGGAGTATGATCTTGCCAGGGGAAGGGATATATTGTCAGAAAATCAATTCTTGTCAACTTCATGATATGATCCGTGAAATATGCATCTCAAAGGCTAGAGAAGAAAACCTTATTTTCACGCTCGAGGAAGGATGTTGTTTGAGCGACACACAAGGTGCAATACGTCATCTTGTGATAGGCAGCAACTGGAAAAGGGACAAAGATGTGCTGGAGAGCATGTTAGATTTGTCACACGTACGGTCATTGACCGTGTTTGGAGAGTGGAGGTCGTTTTTTATCTCCGACAATATGAGGTATGTGCGAGTGCTAGACTTAGAAGACACACTTGGGTTAAGAGATCATCATCTTCGTCAAATCGGGCAGCTCCGTCACCTCAAGTACCTTTCTATTCGAGGATGTCGCGATATTTTATGCCTGCCTAATTCTTTTCAGAATTTGAGGCACCTCGAAACATTGGATGTTAGAGATACAACTATATCTGAGTTCCCAACGATAATCACCGATCTTTGGAAGCTACAGCACCTTCGTGCAGATGGTCGGGACCCTTTTGATCTTGAGGGAAGGGGTGAAATAGTTCATAAGTATAATGCTTACGTCGATCATATATACATGCATCGAGGAGGTGGTGTTTTCTATTCCAGACGTCCCCATAGTTACATTGGTCGTAAACGTCATTCATGCAGAGGTTTGATATCCAGAGGTCATGTTTTCTTGAGACCCCAAGTTTTGGATGCTAATTTGAATAGGTATGATATATTCAATCTATACCGCTTCCGGAAGGGGCCACTAGATGGTGTTATACTTCCTAAAGGGATTGGTAAATTGAAAGCCCTTCATGCACTAGGTTTTGTGGATGTTTCCGGGAGAAACGGAAATGCCACTATAAAAGAGTTTGGAGAGCTTACTCAGCTACGTAAGCTTAAAGTGGGTGGTCTGAGCTACAGAAACATCAATGAGTTATGGTCTGCCATTGCTGGTCATAATCAACTTCAATCTTTATCAGTTAAAACAGATAACTTGGGTGAAGATTTGTTAGATGGCTGTTTGGGTGAAGATTTGTTGCCACCAAGCAGCCTCGAGAGCCTCACTCTGGATGGTAAGCTAGTCAATGTTGCAGAATGGATTCATAAGCTTCAGAATCTCTCCAAGTTGGTGCTCAGATATAGCAGATTGGAGCAAGATGATGTCATACAAGCCCTCGGGGTGCTACCAAATCTTGCAGTTCTACGCCTGGACTATGACTCGTTCAGGGGGACACAACTCCATTTCCAGAGGTCATCTTTCCCAAGCCTCATGGCGCTGGAGCTCATGTACTTGAGCGAACTCCAGTCGCTGTTGTTTGAAGAAGATGTAATGCCCAAGCTTGAGCTGCTAAAAATTGATGCGTGCGATGAGCTGAAGGACATCTCCGGGCTGCCAGCCCTCAAAAGCCTCAAGGAAATTCGGTTGCATGGTAGTGAAAATATGAAGGAAGAGGTGGAGAGGCAGGTGGCGGAGCATATGAAGCACGTCAGACTAAACTGACTACTAAACCCTCACTCCCTCTATCTCTGTTCCCATGTATTATGGTACTTCTCCTGCATTTCTAGTATACAGCAGGACTAGTAATTGATGTATCTGTTATTCCCTCCGTCCGAAAATACTTGTCATCAAAATGAACAAAAAGGGATGTATCTAAAACTAAAATACATCTACATACGTCCCCTTTATTTATTTTGATGACAAATATTTCCGGATGGAGGGAGCAGAAAACTGGGTCACTCGGGCTGTAATGTAATGTAGCAGTGGCATCACATAAAAGCGCACTACATAGCACCTCCTTTTCTGTAAATTACATATAAAAACCACAGCCTACTGACAGGATGCATCAATGTGCATTCCTTTGTCGTAGTAGCATCGAATGCAATACATCACCGTATGTAAATTGCAGCTAGAACAAGATGATGCATCTGAAGCCAGAAAGGAAGGGGTTGTTGGCAGAGTGAAGGGACTATCACAGTAATGAAGGAACTGTTGACAAAGTGACACGACTCTCTCACGGCCATCTCATTGTATAAACCAGGCAGGTCGAAAGAAATATTCAGTTCATATGGAGTAGGAGTGTACTATGGATGTATGCCGTACCGATTTTTCGACAAAGGGTGAATTTTATTGACTCAGAATGAAGCATCAGGTGGATACAAACATAATGAGCACACACCCGGCCTCTGTACATCTAGGATGCACACAGCCAACACTAACACACGCACACAAAGCACGACGACAAAGAGCAAAGCCACAAAAGACCAGAGCTATGCCGAAGCGAGAAAAAAACAAAACAAAAACAAAGTGATCAAAACAACATTGACAAACTACACCAACGATCATATCCGCACCAACCATTTCTTGATGCCACAAGGACAACGATGTTCTTCAATAGCAACGCCTTCAAGAAGGAAACAACGCTCAAGCATTGTCGTCACCAGATCCAACCACCATAGGTTAGACTCAAGGTTTTCACCCCGAAGAACAAGTCCAAACATATCCGCGCAGCGCCTTCACCAAGGTAACGACGTAAAAACATTGTCATTGCCAGGTATAGCCCACATGGGTCACACCTAGGGTTTTCACCCCCGAGCTCGAGACCGGGTACTGAAGAAGCACCACCAAATCGAAGTCAATCATGTGTTGTCGCCACCACTTTTCCCCAACCCCAGCAGCTTCATGTGGTCGGATAGTCGCCACCACTACACAACCATATCCTTTGCGTCAAATCGCCATCTATAATATTGCATCTCGCCGCTAAAGGCAAACTGGATGGAGCGAGAGCCGCCAAAACTCACAGGGGAGTTGAATATCATAGCAGCTTCATCATGCGCCCATGCTCGAAAGCCAATGATGCGACGGTGACAACAACGCCAAGATGGGCCATGCCGTACATCACCGTCCCACTAAACTGCGGCACCTCTTCAACTCATCGCTTGTTGCTGTCGCTGCGCAGTTGCTAGTGTCGACTAACCACCAGCCCATCCCCGAGCCATTGCCAATCTGACGTAGCCTGTAGGGATAGCCATGGTAGCCGACCCCACCACTAGATTGCTTAGTGGCCTGGCAGTAGTAGATCGGGAACAAAAGCACAGGAGCCGTCGACGGATCGCACTTGGCACCGTGTCATGGTGCCTTGTGCTAGGTGTCGTCGACGGACACAACAATGATGAGCGACTGGAGGCTGAGTACACCCTCCCAAACACGCATGCATGGAATTGGGAGATGTAGCTAGCCACAAACACGGCAAAACGATCCAGCTTGGGACCTGCCGCCCGGTTGAATTGATCTGCTATTTTCATCGAGGGAGAGCGCGCTGCAACGGCCGTCATCCGAAGATCTGACGACCGCTACCAGTCGCCGTCGGGGATCCGCCGTCCGCCGGCGGCGCTACACACGCCGCCAGCCGCCGCACGAGGAGCCGAACAAAGAGGCCCCGCCGCCGCCGCCACCGCACAGGCTTCGCCCGGCGGTGGCCTTTGGCGGCGGCGAGGATGAGCAGCAGGCAACGAGGGCCGGAGTTCGTGCAGATGGGGTCGCCGCCCGTGTCGCCTATAGTTACACGATGCCGTACCGACATAGGCAGGATTAGAGGCATGAGCGATACCTCACGCTCTAACACTACCTTTGCGGCATCATTATACTCTACCAATAGAACTTGAAGGGTTTCAAAGATATTCTTTCTTCGGGAAACGGAGCAAATAGCATATGACCTGTCAGCTGATGTATTAGTCCAGTATATGCCTTCTAGTACTGGCGACCTTTTTTTTGGAGTATTGGCAACTTTTGTGGGGTAGTGGATATTTCATTCTCTTCTATTTTCGGTACGGATCATCCGACCCATGGTCAGCCTGTCCGATCACTTTTGATCGCAGGTATCATCCGACTAGTATTCGGCATGGGCGTTCGGCTGCCCTAGTGCTCGACCCAGTAATCGATGGATATCATCTAACCCGAGTCCTTATGGACGGCGGCAGCAGTCTCAATCTGATATATCAAGATACAGTTCGCAAGATGGGGATCGACCCGTCAAGAATCAAGCCAAGCAACACGACCTTTAAAGGAGTGATACCGGGCGTTGAAGCCCGCTGCACAGGCTCTCTAACGTTGGAAGTTGTATTCGGTTCTCCCGACAACTTTCGAAGCGAAGGACTAATCTTCGACATAGCTCCATTCCGAAGTGGCTATCATGCTCTACTCGAAAGAAGGGCCTTCGCCCGCTTTAATGCGGTCCCGCATTATGCCTACCTAAAGCTTAAAATGCCTGGACCACGTGGCGTTATCACGGTCAATGGAAATATGGAGTGCTCTCTCCATACGGAGGAGGACACTGCGGCCATAGCAGCCGAAGTCCAATGCGGCCTATTCAAGCCGGATAATCCTTCTTCCCGCAAGCCCTGGATGTACTTGTGGATGAAGTTCTTGATGCTCAGGTTGGGGTTGATATCCAGTACGCGTTGTACGCATTCCCAGAACGCCGCCGTGTACTCGGCCACGGTTGTGGTCTGCTTTTGTTCAAGCAGTGAGCACAAGTGCAGGTTGTACTCCGGCGACACGTCCTGGATGTCGAGGAGGCAGGAGCGCTCATAGATCCACCGGCCATGCATGGTGAGAGCTCGTGCTGCCTCGCTTCTTGATCGGAGTTGAACCACCGCCTCAACATGGTGGATTCTCTGGAAAACGAAGATGTTCACCACGCCATACATTGTAAACACCTGATGCAACGTCTCCTCACTGACGGGGCAGTACACATGGTGAACAGTGACGCGGAGAACGCCGGCAGTGAACATCTCTTGCTGGTTGGACATTTCGACGAACACCTGGTAGGCAGGAAGTGGGTGGTGATTGTTTTCTTGTCTCTACGCCGAGGGTTTGGATGTTGCTGTTGCTCTACTATAAGCCGATCCAACCTAGCCCAGGTATTTTGTGCAATTCACCGAAGCAAATCGCACCCAAGGCAGTGGATGTTACGAATCTAGCCGAGAGAGTTGAGGACACACAACGGAAGCAAAATTTGGAGGAAATTTTGGGGCTCTGATTACCAAATTGTCACGATCCAAGTACAGAGATCGAACAGATACATGGATCAACACCAATATGTAATATAAATTCTAAGGATACAAGGGAATTTGAGGTGAGAAAATAGCAAAGAGGAGATGAGATACATCAGGAGCAGGGAGGAGAGGAACTAGAGCAGAGGACGAGAAGGTTGAAGACGATTCATTCATTCGCTGGCGTTGTCGTTCGCTGCTGCTTTCTTTATAGCCCAGCCACTCCCACGAGCCCAAGCCCATTACTAACTCTAGCCCATGTTATGGCTTGGCCCGCTGGCTTCTCTATGGACAAGGTCATGACACATCGCCGCTGCGGCGGTTCCGTTCCAGCGTCGAGACGGGGCGCGGCCGTGGCGGCGGGGTCGCGGCGGCGGCCCAACCAAACCAAGAAGACAGTGTCCGGGCCGACGTGGCTGCTGTCCATTTTACCCCGACCCAGCTGCAACGTAGGTTACTCATATCTCTCTACTCGATGGATCCACCAGCTGCAATTTCGGTCACTCATTTCTCTGCATTCAATCCAACAGCTGCAATGCCGGCCACTCATTTCTCTGCATTCAATCCATGAGCTGCAATGTCGGGTCACTCAGTAGTCAGTACTCGCATCAGCGATGGCCCAACCAACAGGACAGTGATGGTTTTCGGCTCCGGCGTCCAGCTTCTCGCTCATGGCCGATGTTGCCGTCGTTCGTACACGATGAGAAATCCAACTTTACCCCCTGTACTACCGACGTCAAGTGTGAATGTCCAAGACCAAGACGACGCAGCGCCGCTCATGCTCATTACTCCGTCAGCTGCAATGTCCCCGTCACTTATTATTCTCCATCAGCTCATCACCTGCAATGTCTGGGCCACTCATTCATTACTACATAGCACCAGCAGCACCTCCGGCTGGATCCCCATTTTGCTCCAACCAGCAGAGCTAGCATTGCCACTTGCAACTCCTCCAGCAGAGCCAGAGGGACGAGGGCCATGGAGGCCACGGCGGTGAGCGTGGGCAAGGCCGTGCTCGATGGCGCTCTCTCGGCTACGCCAAGTCCAAGGCGGCAGAGGAAATCGCGCTGCAGCTTGGCGTCGAGCGCGACGTGGACTTCATCAAGGACGAGCTGCAGATGATGCAGTCGTTCCTGATGACGGCCGATGAGGAGCAAAGCCAGAACAAGGTGCTCACCACCTGGGTGAAACAGATCGGGGTACTGGCCTACAAGGTGGAGGACAGCCTCATGGATTTCGGCCTCCACTCGGAGAAAAAGCCATTCTTAGGGTGCATCCCTCGCAACCCAATGGATCGACGCCGCATCGCCAAGGAGGTGAAGGAGCTGAGGGCCAAGGTGGAGGATGTGAGCAACAGGAACCTGCGCTATCGCCTCATCAAGGAAACCTCAGGTTCCAAGCCTACCGCGTCAAGGGAGCAGGCTAGCATTGCCACTTCAGCAATCTTTGACATCAACGAGGCGAGGCTCGAAAAATCATCAGAGGTGGGCCTCCACCAGCTGATTACCAGCAACGCTGTGGACCTTAGGGTGATTGCCGTGTGGGGAACTTGTGGTGATCTCGGGAAGACATCCGCCATCCAGGAGGTTTATGATGACCAAGAGGTATTGAATCGGTTTGGATTCTGTGCTTGGATTAGGTTGATGCATCCTTTCAATCCACAAGAGTTCCTCAAGAGTTTGGTAAGGCAATTTTATGAAAATTCACATGATGAGAATGGAGAGGCAGAACAAAGGACAAGTGTCGGGGCTAATGTTCTGGCCAAGATGGGGAAGATGGATCAAAGTGAATTAATTCGTGAGTTTAATGCGCAGTTGTGTAGCAATAGCTACCTGATTGTGATTGATGACCTATCAACAATAGTGCAGTGGCATTGCATTAAGAAGTATTTTCCCGACAACAAGAAACAAAGTAGAATCGTTGTTTCCGCACAACAAGTTGAAATTGCAAGATTGTGCATAGAGAAACCGTGTCAAGTTTCAGAGTTCAAGCAGCTGGCATGTGATCAAACTATTTATTTGTTCCACAAGAAGGTAAAATATATTTCTTGTATTATTTTTGTTAGAAATTTGTGCCACAATAATGGCGAAGCAAAGGTTGTTGCAGTGGAGAAAAGAGAAACTGAATGTGGGACTCCCACAGCTGATCCAAATTCAAATCCTGAATTCCGTGTCCATGGATTATATTTGGGTTGCAAATGTTTGGTAATATGTTTTTTTTTATCCACACACACACACACACAAACATATGCGTGCAACCAAGCAATCTAGCTAGCTACCTTAAACGTCCGCTTATGGTCTAGCTAATCCTGGTGCTCAAACATATTAAACAAAATTTAAAATTTGAGGGAAATAAAACTGAGACATGCCTCCTAGTAGAATGTACGCTACCGTAAAACACACTGTGCTTTGAATTTGAACCAAGGATATATACAAATTTAGATAATACTGTAAAAGCATTAAACATCTGTGTATGACTTAGCTAATCCTGGTACACAAACATATTTAATTAACTTTAAAATTTTTGGGACATATGGCTGAGACATAGTACCTCTTAGTACAATTTATGCTAATTAAATACACATTGTGCTTTGGAGGTGAAATGATACATAGATAATTTTTTGGGCATACTGCTCTAAGTAAAAGTGTGAACATGGTAACCCTCGATATTTGAAGAGATATGCAGGAAGATTAAATGTGAAATGTGTAGAAACAAATACATAAATTCTTATAGATCAGTTTTTCTGTTATGGCCATGCAGAATTCAGAGGAGCAGGTCGTCCTGGGCAGAATTGCTAGAAAGATGTTTGATCGCAGCAGGACACTGGCACTGGCTGATGAAGTGCTCTGTGGGCGAGAAATAGACAAATCTATTGTTATCAGACTAGTTGGCCAACCAGACAACAATCGAGGCTGTAAGGTGATTTCAGTTTGGGGAAAGGGGTATCTTGGAAAAACAACTCTTGTCCGAAGTGTCTACCAAAGCCAACAGCTTGGCGGCTGGAGGCGTGCTTGGGCCACTGTATCACATCCTTTTAACCCTGAAGCACTCATTAGAGATTTGACTTTGCAGCTTCAGAATACTATTCCAGAAGATCCTTCTGGATCAACAGCAACTGGAGCACAAAAGAAAAGAATACCAATGATGAAACTTCAAGAGTTGCAGGAGGAGCTAGCTCGGGTACTAATAAGGCGAAGGTGCCTTGTTGTTGTTGATGATATATGGTCCACTTCTGAGTGGGACTTGGTCAAACACTGTTTAGATAATGCTGGAAGGATCATAGTCACGACAAGAGAAGAATATATTGCTAACCATTGTTCAGGAGAGTACACAAACATCTACTGTCTTCAAGGTCTGAATGCTGCTGCTGCACTTGACCTCTTCATAGAGAAGGTACTTCTATAACAAGTACCCTTTCTTCTCTTCATATGAAAGTTTTGCCTTACGCAAGATTATATTCGTAAGCTTGACATTTCTCTTGATACAAAATTTAGAAGTATATAAACTAATGTCTTCTTCGAAAAAATGTTTAAACACTAACAGTTCATACCGAAATATTGGATCTTGGAAAATGTCTACCAATAGATGTTGGAAAATATGGGATCTGGACTAGCCTGCTGAATTCTAGACAGGCACGGTGGTGGGTTCGTGTGACTGGGTAGTGGACTTAGACAGTGTGGAGCCTCTTGATGTGCAGCGTGTTGGAGCCTCCACGGGGTCGTGGGCAGGCGATGGCCAATGGCTTGCAGTTTGTGGATGCTATTGGGAGTATGCCAGCGGGGTCGCTATAGAAGAGGCCAGGGGCTGCAGCAAACATGTTGATGCACCCATGTGAGCCATGGCTGGCGCTTGCTAGATCTGTGGGGCATCATCTAGCTCTCAGGTTCATGATGGCACCTATGGTGCGTAGGTATTGCTGCTTCACGTGGCAATGAAGCGGAACATGGAGAAACTTGTGCCATCCCATCCACTAATCAGCGGTGTATGGACGATGAGCATGCTTTGGCTAGCTTTGATTGTCTGCATCATGAGGCAGCAGGGCGCATGGCATTTGGTAGCTCAGGACAAACAATAATTATTTATTCCAAAATCCAAATACTTAACTTTGTCAAATTATGTCCTCTGCAGGTATTCAAGGACAATACTGAAAAACAATATTTAACCTCAGCAATGATGGAGCAAGCAAAAGTTATTGTACAGAAATGTCATGGACATACCCTTGCAATATTAACTATCGGTGGATTCCTAGCCACTAGGCCGAAAACTGCTATTGAATGGTGGAAGATAAATGATTGTATTAGCACTGAACTGGATACAGATCCTGAACTTACTACAATAAAGACAATCCTTATGAGGAGCTATGATGGTTTGCCATACCACCTCAAGTCTCCTTTCTTGTACCTATCCATATTTCCAAAAGGCTGCAGAATGAGGTGGGGTCGCTTGGTGAGGCGGTGGATTGCAGAGGGTTACTCAAGGGATATGCGTTCCATGACTGCAGTTGAAGTTTGTCAGATGTACTTTGACGAGCTCCTGGATAGGGGTATGATCCTGCCAGGGGAAGGGACAAACCATTACCGTGAGAAAATCAGCTCTTGGCAGCTTCATGATATGATCCGTGCAATATGCAACCCAAAGGCTAGGGAGGACAACCTTGTTTACACACTGGAGGAAGGATGTTGTTTAAGCGACGCACAAGATGCAATTAGGCATCTTGTCATATGCCCCAGCTGGAAAAGGGATAAAAATGTGCTGGAGAGCAAGCTGGACTTGTCACATGTACGGTCATTGACCGTGTTCGGAGAATGGAGATCGTTTTTCATCTCCAATAATATGAGGTTCCTCCGAGTGCTCGACTTAGAAGATGCAATAGGGTTAAGAGATCATCATCTCGATCAAATCGGGCAGCACTGTCACCTCAAGTACCTTTCTCTACGAGGATGTCATGACATTTTATCTCTGCCTAACTCTTTTGGGAATTTGAGGCACCTTGAAACACTGGACATTAGAGGTACACTTATACATGAGTTGCCAACAACAATCACCAATTTTCTGGAGCTGCAGTGCCTTCGTGCAGATGATCTTTTCTTGAGACCACAAGTTTTAGATGCTTGTTTGAACAGGTATGATTTATTCAGTCTACACTGCTTCTCGAAGGAGTGTTCAGAAAATGTTATCCTTCCTAGCGGGATTGGCAGGTTGAAGGCCCTTGACACACTAGGCTTTGTCAATGTTTCCGGGAGAAACAGAAATTCCATTATAAAAGAGTTCGGATATCTTACTCAGCTGCGTAAGCTTAGAGTGGCTGGTATCAGCGGGAGGAACAGTAATGAGTTATGGTCTACCATCTCTGGCCACAGTCAACTTCGATCTCTCTCAGTGAAAGGGAATGAGTTAGATGGTTGTTTTGGTGAGGGTTTGTTACCAGCTGTAAGCTTCCAGTCGCTGCATAAGCTTCAGAATCTCTCCAAGTTTAAGCTAGAGGATACCCACTTGAAGCAAGATGATAATGCCATACAAGCCCTTGGGTTTCTACCAAATCTTGCAGTTCTATGTCTGAGGACAGATTCGTTCGATGGGACACAGCTCCATTTCCAGAGCTCATCTTTCCCGAGTCTCATGATGCTGGACTTGTTTTGCTTAGGAAACCTCCAGTCAGTGCTGTTTGAAGAAGACGCAATGCTGAAGCTGGAGCTGCTACAAGTTGATCTGTGCTTCGAGCTGAAGGACATCTCCAGGCTGGCAGCCCTCACAAGCCTCAAGGAAATTCGGTTGGGTAGTCATCGTCTCAGTGAAACATTGAAGGAATCGGTGCAGAGGCAGGTAGCGGAGCATATGAATCTTGTCAGAGTGAATATCGTTTAGTAAACTTTTTTTATATTTATATACGCATATGTAGATTCCATCGGAGACCAGAGATTGGTGTGTGTAGTTGCTTTTGTAATTGTTCCTCTGATAATACTGTAGTAGATCCCGCGCGCGATGGCAGAATAACTACTCATTGCCTCTTCTCCCATGCTGAATTCACTTTCGCAAGTATTTCTCCGGTGACTTTCCGTTTCTTTTTTTTTCTTTGATCGAATAGACATCCGTTGTTTTTGGCTCCTGCTGCACTTGTGTGCTTGCTTGGTTTGAATGTGGAGTCGGGTCATTAACCACCTACCCATGAAACTGAATTTGACTGAACCTTGGAATCGAATGCAGTTCTCGAGTTTAATTATTTTTTAATGATGCTGGGCTGGTTGTTGTACTGCTAAGTGAAGCTAAAAAAAGAGAGAGTTTTTACGGTACCCTATACCGCTGACGGTGAAGGGAGCGGTATATTAAAATCTAACCACTCATTTTCTAAAGGGTAGGATAGACACAGATTTGTTGTCATGGGAACCGATAATGGCAACCGGAAATTGATTTGTTGTCCCACGAGTCCTCAACGGTTTCCTTCGGCCTCCTAGTCCTGTAGCTGGAGCCTGGGTGGAGGCGTCCCTCGAGCGGCCGTCCTCGACGACCACCACATCCATCTCTAGCTCGTCTTCTTCATCCCGCACCCGAGGACCACCGCTGGCATTAGCGTGCTCCCTTGTCGTCTCCTCTACGTCCCCGGCTATCTCTCGTCGCGTCTACCGAGCCCGTAGTGAGCTGCCGCTCATCCTCGCCTCCTTTCCCGTCGTATTCATCCACCATAGCGTCGTCTCACTCTCACTCAAGCCAACGCCCTTTCCGCCATGGACAGTCCCTGGAGCTCGTCCCGCATGCACACACCCACCCAGCGCGCGCCCGTCCGCACTCCATGCCCGCAGGAACAGCCGCAACGCACGCGCCACAGCCCCACAGTGTTCCCGCCTCCCGCATGCGAGCAGGCCCGTAGCCTCGCGTCGCCTCGCCGCCGTTGGCGGTCAACGCAGGCCGTGGCAGCCACACGCCATGGTCTTGCTTGCCCGGCACGGCCAACCGCCGTCGCGGACGAGCAGCGTGCGCCGGGAGGTATCGGATGTCTATTAGAATTAACCTTGTTGTTTTGGTTTTTCATTACATTTACTTGGTAGTGACATGCATGTAGACATGCTCAACCATTAGGCTGCGGCCATACACTCACGTAGAGATGAGATGATGTGTGAGTACAAGCTAGTGATGAGTAGGTAGTATGCATGGATGTGTTAGTTAGCAAAATGGGTACAACTCCGTAGAGTCACAGTGGCCGAGTCCGGCGGCAGATCAACGTGGAGCTAAGAGCGGACGCAAACACTCAAGCCAACGCCCTTTCCGCCATGGACAGTCCCTGGAGCTCGTCCCGCATGCACACACCCACCCAGCGCGCGCCCGTCCGCACTCCATGCCCGCAGGAACAGCCGCAACGCACGCGCCACAGCCCCACAGTGTTCCCGCCTCCCGCATGCGAGCAGGCCCGTAGCCTCGCGTCGCCTCGCCGCCGTTGGCGGTCAACGCAGGCCGTGGCAGCCACACGCCATGGTCTTGCTTGCCCGGCACGGCCAACCGTCGTCGCGGACGAGCAGCGTGCGCCGGGAGGTATCGGATGTCTATTAGAATTAACCTTGTTGTTTTGGTTTTTCATTACATTTACTTGGTAGTGACATGCATGTAGACATGCTCAACCATTAGGCTGCGGCCATACACTCACGTAGAGATGAGATGATGTGTGAGTACAAGCTAGTGATGAGTAGGTAGTATGCATGGATGTGTTAGTTAGCAAAATGGGTACAACTCCGTAGAGTCACAGTGGCCGAGTCCGGCGGCAGATCAACGTGGAGCTAAGAGCGGACGCAAACACTCAAGCCAACGCCCTTTCCGCCATGGACAGTCCCTGGAGCTCGTCCCGCATGCACACACCCACCCAGCGCGCGCCCGTCCGCACTCCATGCCCGCAGGAACAGCCGCAACGCACGCGCCACAGCCCCACAGTGTTCCCGCCTCCCGCATGCGAGCAGGCCCGTAGCCTTGCGTCGCCTCGCCGCCGTTGGCGGTCAGCGCAGGCCGTGGCAGCCAGACGCCATGGTCTTGCTTGCCCGGCACGGCCAACCGCCGTCGCGGACGAGCAGCGTGCGCCGGGAGGTATCGGATGTCTATTAGAATTAACCTTGTTGTTTTGTTTTTTCATTACATTTACTTGGTAGTGACATGCATGTAGACATGCTCAACCATTAGGCTGCGGCCATACACTCACGTAGAGATGAGATGATGTGTGTGTACAAGCTAGTGATGAGTAGGTAGTATGCATGGATGTGTTAGTTAGCAAAATGGGTACAACTCCGTAGAGTCACAGTGGCCGAGTCCGGCGGCAGATCAACGTGGAGCTAAGAGCGGACGCAAACAGTTGTGGGGTGCGTCAAGTGTGCCGTGGACAAGCTCATGGTTGTTGCAAACTTGGAGGTGACTCAAGCCTGTACGCATGTGTGCTGTTGATGGAGTGATTAGTGGGTCAAGCTGTTAGTGGCTTGACCGTGTGTGCTGCATGCAGAACTATGTGGGCGTGCATGCAAGGTAGTGGTTAGTGGGTGCGTTTTAGCTGGGTTAGTCCGGCTACTTAACTCCATGTAATCAAGTTCATTGAAACACAGTAAGAGAAACGGAAAAGGCACAAGTTGTGCGGTGCCACAAAATTTCCTGCGTCCTCTTCTTCTACCTCTAGCACATGCATCTTTTCTTGAGAGAATCCTAGACCTGAGAGAGTTGCAAGTGTTGGACATTATACTCCAACAGATGTACAAGTGCACGCTTTAGCCAATGCAAGCAAAAGACCGATCTGAGAGAGAGGGCCGGACATTATACTCCAACACTCCCCCTCACGTCTATGCTCCTTTGGAGCTATATGACGTGGGCAGCGGAAGCGGGGGCGGGCCGCAATTATTTATTGCGTTTACCAGGTTTTGAACCCCGGACCTCTTGGTTATAAGTTTATGCACCTAACCAGTTCATCCATCAGACTGATCTGATGGAAGAGACTAGGCAGCACATTATACGTCAACACTCCCCCTCATGTGTGGCTCCCTCAGGCCTAAACGTGAACCGAAAGTGGGTTGCAAATTTAATTGCGCCAGCCGGGTCTTGAACTTGAGACATCTTGGCTCTGGTACCATGTACAAATGCACGCTCTAGCCAATGCAACCAAAAGACCGATCTGAGAGAGAGGGCCGGACATTATACTCCAACAGCAAGGTAGATAAGAAGCGGCGCTCCGAGAGGCGGCGCCAACAATGTCCCGAAGGCGTCACCTCAGTTTCGAGGTGCTCGACCTTGCCCCGGAGGGCGAGAAGGCGGGCCTGAAGTGGTCGACGCGTCCGAGCAAGGGTGAGGCGGCGCGCACTGCCGGATGGCAATTCGACGGAGCAGGCAAGCGCAAAGCTCCGACGCAGGGCGCCTCCAGGGACGGGGGAGAGTAGCGGGGCCTCTGTGGATACGAAGATGAGGAAAGACCAGTCGCACCCTCGCGGTGGAGCAGTGGTGTCGGCGTGGACGAGGAAAAGGAGGAGGGTGGAGGGACGGGAAAGAGCAGCGGGGCGTTGATGGCGAGGAAGATGGCCTAGCTCGACAACCTCCTGATTCGCCATAGATGGCCAGGCGCACGCCGGCGGCGGCTGGAACTCACGTGGGCGGGCAGGCGGAGTGTGCTGAATTTTTTTTACTTCCCAAAATGCCCTCAGGACTTATATACTGGAGGAAGGAAGCGAACCATTGCAACCTATACCGCTGACGATTCTATCGCCAAATTGGAGCAGTATACATTGGTGACCACCATTAGATTTAACAAATGGATGGCCAATATTTATCCCCGGGTACCATAAAAGAGCTCAAAAAAAGAGAGAGAGCAGCAACAAACAAGGGTACAATGACAGAGTCCGTTTATTAATCGAGACGGTGCTGCGAAGCACTGAACAAGGTCCAGCCAAACGATCCTTGAACCAAGAATATGGTTAAGTTGTTCAACAAACAAGGGTACAACCATCTCATTGTTCTGCTGCTCACGCAGAATTTGAGGGTCAGATAGATGTATATGATGATATAGGATTAGAGCCTGCTTCTTTGGGAGTGCTCTGCAAACTGAACTGAAGCCTAGAAAAAGGACAACCGCGACAAACAATGAGAATCAATTTATTCAGAGCATAGGTACTGTGCAGTCACTGTGTGTGAAGTGAAGCATCTATGAATCATTGCCTTGAATTACAGGAGATGGTGAAAAGGATGGTCAGGAGGAATAACAATGGGAATCTAAAAATTAATGATGTTTTCTCGTAGTACTAGTAACTTGTTGAGTACTTGCATGCCTGTAGTTATAATGGCACTCAGCTGCTTCCTTCTCATTCCTTCCTTGCATGAATGTGGCGTATTAATGACCTCGGTTAATGAAAAGAAAGGTTGGTTTGCAAAGCAGTCATTAAATTTCATATTGGTACATGTAATTTGAGTTTGTGGCCTTGTGCATTTAAGTTTTTCCTGTATTAATCTGCGCAATCCCTTTTTCTCTCAGCCCTTTCCTATTCTGCCCCTTACCATCCGCCTCCCATGCAACCAATCACGCGCATGCATTACAGAATGAACTCATACTGATCTTTGTGCATAGACAACTTATTTACATGTTACAATGTGCATAAAGGAGATTTAGAGGTCGAGCTTGAGCACATTTTTGCATATCTATGATTTTTTTTTTTACTTTGAGATTATTTGAGATATAAAAGTATCACTTCCCGAAAAGGTGTGCGGGAATCCATTTATTACCGCATTTCCAACAAAGAGATGTTTTGCATATTAGTAGGATTTATGAGGTGCACAACGGAGGCGGCAGAGAGATGCAGTTTGTACCTTCGCACCCATCCGCCATATATGGACACTAGTAGATAAAGGGATATCTGACCCGGTTCGTTTGGGCCTTTAGCCCCGTTTTTGAACCGGGACTAAAGTGTCGGTACTAATGCCCTGGACCTTTAGTCCCGGTTCAATCCAGAACCGGGGCAGATGGGTCTCCACGTGGCCTGTGCGCGGAGCCCAGGCAGGAGGGCCTTTTGTCCCGGTTGGTGGCACCAACCGGGACCAAAAGGCATCCACGCGTCAGCATTTCTGTGGCTGTGGTTTTTGTTTTTTTTTTTGAAAGGGGAGGGGGGTTGGAGGTTTTGGGGGGTTAATTTAGGCGTTTCATATTGTGTTAGCTAGCTAATTAATACAGAGAAGTGTCCTCTTTTATGTCCGTGCTTGGTCGACGCTACGTACTACACATACGTATAGAAAGGAGTAGACATGCTAGCTAGCTAGCTAGTAAGCAAACGAACGAAACAGAAGATCGTAATCAACATATATATGCATACAGAGAGAAGTAATATCGACCACCTCTCCTTCTCCGAGAGATTGGTCGAACAACAAGTTCTCGTATATCTACCCAACACTACCGGGTACATATATACAATAATTAATTATCTCTTACAAATATAATCTCCTATACGATGGACGCATGGTCCACATAGTATTCTCCGTCTAGCGCGATCACGTGTTCAAGGAAGAATGCCGCCAATTCCTCTTGAATTGCTCGCAGACGATCTGGTGCTAGGAGTTCATCCCGCATCCGAAACATCTAATTTGAAGAAGGGGGTCAATACATGAAATGATGCTATAAAATTGTGAATATTATTAATTAATTGCTTACGCACTTCAAATGATGGTAATGAAATAAAATTGTGAATATTATTAATTGCTTACGCACTTCAAATTGTGCTTCAGAGTAGCCCCGCTCACAGGTCGCGTGGCGGATGGACTCGCAAATGTAGTATCCACAGAAATCATTCCCGGGTTCCTGCCACAACCACTTTACAAGAAATAGAGGTCAATCAAACTGATAAGCAAGAATGCCAAATGGTATTGATGAAACTAGCGCTTGAATCAAGATATAGGAGATGCGCGGAACATGCTACTATATAGTACTTACTTTCGGGTGTCTAAATTCTAGCTTTTTCGGCAGTCCCGGAGCTTTTTTGGTGAATTTTCTCCAAACCCTGCCAGACAAAGAAAACAATTACTTGATATCAGAAATGAACAAAGTTACTGATATGCATGGTGGATAATATTGATCGATCTAACTTACCTGTCGAGCATTTGAGTCATGTCCGCATACTCCTCGGGATCTTTACGTTCAGAGTCCAAGACAGTTACTACTCCCTTCTCAAGCTTAATCTCTAAGAGAATATAGTGGAAGCTGTGCACGCATGCATGAACTCATCAATTACATTACTATAACCTTGACTGATATATAAGGGAAACCAAATATGCACAAGACAGTAACACTCACTTGAAGTTGTAAGGAAAGAGTATTATATCTTTGTTTTCATTTACCACCAACGATCGTAGCAAGTTGGTTTCGGTATCTGAGGCACGCCATTTAACCTCGGTTGCATCTATGAGGTATGTGTTAATGAACCCAATATCACCGACTTGTCTTTTCTTCAATTCGACGATCTTCAATCTGCATAATATAGTGAGGATAATTATAAATACATGCAATGAAAGAGCTGAGCTATATAGAGAGAAATAATGACAGAAGTAGTACTACTTACAGACAGTAGCAGGTGACCGTTGCTTTATCGAGGGCCAATTGATTGAAAAACTGATAGAACTCCTCAAATGGAATAGGCAACAGTTCAATTCCAACGAGGTCATGCTCCGGTTTAACTCTCACATACAAGCCATCCCTCCCCCAGACTCTCTGCAGATTTTCAAGTACCAATCATGCAATCTTCGCATATTCGTTGATAGAGATCTCTCATTTTTGACGAGAGGCTTCCCGTACTCGTATCTTTGTATCTGCACCTCCAAGAAATCATATTGTACATCGTCGGACAGGTAATCTCCAAGATTGCTATAACCGGGCACCATCCTCGGATCATTAGAGACCATGTCGCTAGACACCTTGAGTGGGGGGCATGATTGGTCCGCTTGTTCGCCGAGCTGGGCAATTTGTTTCCCAGCTCGTCCTTCTGCTAACCTTTGATCACTTTTAGTACTTCCCGACCGCTTCGATTCTTGAAATGATTTTTCAATAATGCGGTCATAGTTGTCCTTTGGCTTACTTTTCGATGGTTTCTTCAGGGCAGCAAGAGTGCGCTTTGCTTTCACCGGATCTATCTTCTCCTCCGGAGGTGGATGTCTCTGTGCTTTCAACCCTTCAAGCCAGTCCTTCACTTCGCCTTGAGCGATCTTTGTGTTTTCCTCGTCGGACCTCTTGTATGGTAACTTCTCTAGAGGCATGAGAGAAGGACCGAATCTGCATTGCCTCCCGCCTCTGGCTGTACTACTAGACGTCGGCAGACCTGACGAAGCGGCTGTCTTCTTTCCTTGCTTACACGCCGGAGCAGGAGCAGCCGGAGCGGCGGCAGGTCTCTTCCGCCCTTGCTGACTAGGCGGAGAAGGAGGAGCAGGCTGGCTGCTCGGGCGCGCCGGCGCAGGTGGAGAAGGAGGAGGCTGGCTGCTCGGGCGCGCCGACGCAGGCGGAGAAGGAGGCGGAGTGCCGCCACGCGCCGGAGAAGGAGTCGGAGTGCCCTGATCGTCACTCGCCGGAGGAGGAGGCGGTGGAGGAGGCGGAGTGCCCTGACTCGCCGGAGGAGGAGGATGAGGAGGCGGAGGCGTTCAGTTGAGAATGTTGATGAGGTCCTTCCGCCATAGGCATGGAGTCTTCAGTGAAGAACCCAGCCGAGTCTCCCATTCACCGGTAGGGTGGTCAAGCTGGAGCTCCTCAAATCCCTCCGTAATTTCATCCACCATCACCCTAGCATATCCTTCTGGAATCGGCCGGCAGTGAAAAGTTGCGCCGGGTCCAGTAGGATAAACAGAGCCAGCAGCCGCCTTGACCTTCATATTTATCCACTGCGTCATAAGGTGGCAATTTTGTACCTTTGTGATAGCGTCCACGGGATAGCTGGCAGTAGCCGTCAAGACATGCTCCGGCTGAAGCAGCTCGGTGGAAGCCACGCTGCTTCTCCGCTGAGATGGTGGGGTAGCTTCGGGGGAAGCTTCGGCAATTCATTTGTCCTGATTTGCTTCTCGTTCCTCTATCGCTTGTATTCTGGCGCGCAGCGCCTGCAGTTCGGTCTGCTGCATTTTCTTCCTCCTATCGTGGCATTTGTAGCCGCCTGCGTCCGGAAACCCAGCACTCCACGGAAGGGAGCCTGGCGTGCCTCGTGTCCGTCCAGGGTGCTCAGGATTCCCGAGGGCCATTGTCAGCTCGTCGTTCTCTCTATCGGGGAAGAACGTCCGTTGCTGCGCTGCTTTGATATAGTGCCGAAGCTTCCTGAGTGGTATTTCCAATTGCTTGTTCGTCCAAATGCACCTCCCTGATACAGGGTCCAAGGTTCCGCCAGCCCCGAAGAACCAAGTCCGGCAACGGTCTGGCCACTGCATTGTCTCTGGTTCGATCCCTTTCTGAAGCAGATCATTCTCAGCCTTGGCCCACTTAGGCTGGGCTCTGAGGTAGCCACCTGACCCCGTGCGATGGTGATGCTTCTTCTTCGCAGCATTTATCTGGTTTGTCGCCGACATCTTCTTACTCTTTTCCGATGTCTTATAGGCCACAAATGCCGGCCAGTCATCTTTGATCTTCTCATATATGCCCACGAATTCTGGAGTCTCTTTTTCGCGGACAAACTTATTCAATTTTTTCTTCCATGCCCTGAATTGGTCTGCCATCTTCGTAAGAGCAGCAGACTTGATTAATTCCTCTTTAACTGGATTCGCCGGATCATCCTCTGGCGGTAGGATGAAATTTGACTTCAGCTCAGTCCAAAGATCTTCCTTCTGCATATCAGTGACATAAGACACATGAGCGTCTTTTGCAGCCGGCTTTAACCATTGATGGATGCTGATCGGGATCTTGTCCCTAACCAGAACCCCGCACTGATTAACAAATGTGTTCTTTGTCCGGATGGGTTCAATCGGTTCGCCGGAGCGCGAGATTTCTAAGATCTCAAACTTTTCATCCGGCCTCAACTTTTTCTTCACGCCTCGTTTCTTTACCGAAGATTTGCGCGATCCGGAGGGCTAGAAAAATGAACAAAGACGAGAGTTAATGAATGCATCAATTAACTAGTCAGCACAGGCTTAACTAACATATATACCTCCTGGCCGGACTTGGTTCGGTCACCGGAGCCAGCATCACGGTCTCCTTCTTGCACCGGCATTGGGTCACCGGAGCCGTCCTCACGGTCTACTTCTTCCATGTGCATTGGGTCACCGAAGCCATCAATATCATAGCCTAGATCTTCCAGCAGCTCTCTTTCCACCAGCTCATTGGTGTCGTTGAGAAACGACAAGACGGCATCTTGTCCGTCTGTGATTATGTCCATCAACATTGCTTCTTGTGCTAGGTCTCGGGTGTTGTCGTCCATAGTTTCTACAAATATTTACAACATGCCAATTATTATTCAAAGATGACATATGGATATATTAATGGCAAACGTAGAACTAGCTTCGACCCTCGACCCCTGGACGACCCTCGACTGCTCGGCGATCCACAACCCTAGACCCCCTCATGTCACATTTTGTCTAGTGTCAAAGGATTCAACAAAACCAATACTTCATCATTAGGCGAAAATAACAGTCGCATGATGGTACGAAGCTCTCCAAAGTTATTTTGGAACGGAGTCCCAGATAGGATAATTCGTAACAAAAGACGGATTATCCTATCAGGAACTCCGTTTCAAAATAATTTTGCAGAACTTCGTACCAACATGCCCCGGTTACTTCTGGCAAATGATGAAGTCATGGATTTCTTCAATACTTTGACACTAACTAGGCAACCTCTCGACCCCTCGACCCTCGACTGCTCGGCGATCCACAACCCTAGACCCCCTCATGT
>LR738712.1:882474652-882584761 GCA_902687465.1 Secale cereale | reverse complement strand
GTGTCAAAGGATTCAACAAAACCAATACTTCATCATTAGGCGAAAGTAACAGTCGCATGATGGTACGAAGCTTTCCAAAGTTATTTTGGAACGGAGTCCCAGAAAGGATAATTCGTAACAAAAGACGGATTATCCTATCAGGAACTCCGTTCCAGAACAACTTTGCATAACTCCGTACCAACATGCCCCGGTTACTTCTGGCAAATGATGAAGTCATGGATTTCTTCAATACTTTGACACTAGCTAGGCAACCTCTCGACCCCTCGACCCTCGACTGCTCGGCGATCCACAACCCTAGACCCCCTCATGTCACATTTTGTCTAGTGTCAAAGGATTCAATAAAACCAATACTTCATCATTAGGCGAATGTAACAGTCGCATGATGGTACGAAGCTCTCCGAAGTTATTTTGGAACGGAGTCCCAGATAGGATAATTCATAACAAAAGACGGATTATCCTATCAGGAACTCCGTTCCATAATAACTTTGCAGAACTCCGTACTAACATGCCCCGGTTACTTCTGGCAAATGATGAAGGCATGGATTTCTTCAATACTTTGACACTAGCTAGGCAACCTCTCGACCCCTCGGCGATCCCTCGACCCTTGACGACCCTCGGTCCCTCGACGACCCTCGACCCCTCCCCCCTCATGTCGAAGTTATCGTGGAGGGTGTATATCGACAACGACATATCCGATAAAAAAAGAAGAGGAAGAAGAAGAAAAAAAGAGGAGAAGAAGAAAGGAACCGCTAGAGGAGAAGATCGAAGAAAAAAGAAGAAAAAAAGGAGAAAAAGAAAGGAATAGAGGAGAAGAAGAGAAATTTCTCTTCTTCTCCTCTATTCCTTTCTTCTTCTCCTCTCTTTTTTTCTTCTTATTTCTTCTTCTTATTTATTTCTCCTCTTCTTCTTCTCCTCTTCTTCTTTCTTTCCTCTTTCTATTTTCTGCTTTTCTATCCTTCTTTTTCTAAATTTGTAACTTTTGCATATATAAAACTTTTCTACAATTGTAACTTTCTATATATGAACAAAAAACTTTCTATGAACAAAAAAACATTCTTCTCCTCTATTTCTTTCTTCTTCTCCTCTTCTTTTTCTTCTTTTTTCTTCTTCTTATTTATCTCTCCTCTTCTTCCTCTCTTTTCTTCTCCCCCCCAACACGAGAACATTTTAACTTAGCCAATTTATCGAGGAGGGGGTATATCGACCCCCCTCATGTCGAAGTTATCCGGGACGGGGTATATCGACCCCCCCCTCATGTCCCAGTTTTTCGCTTATTTTCCTTCTTACTCGACGACCCTAACCCTAAACAATACAACTAACAAAAACGAAAAAAAATCATATCTATCAACAATAGAAAAATATCATATGATATATGAACAAAAAAAATCAACAAAAAACATCATATATATATGCAGAAAAAAAACATCATATATATATGCAGAAAAAAACATCATATATATATACATCATATATATATACATCCATACATATATGCATCCATACATTAACATATATATATACATCCATACATTAACATATGTACATCAACATATATGCAAAAAAACATCATATATATATGCAGAAAACAAACATGCATATATCAAAGGTGGGGCCACGGCGGCCACATCCACGGCGGCGGCGGCCACATCCACGGCGGCGGCGGGGGCAGTGCAGGGGCGCGGGGGCTCACTGGGGGCGGCGAGGTCGTGGCTGGGCTGAGGAAGAGGCGGCGCGGGGAGGCGACGGCGAGGAGGGGGCGGCGACGGGTCGGCGCGAGGAGGCGATGGCGCCGAGGGGGCCGGCGGCGACGGGTCGACGCGGGGAGGCGACGGGGAGGCGCGGGGAGGCGCGGGGCGGCGACGGGGCATGGCGCGGCGACGGCGAGGAGGAGCAGCCTGGCAGCGAGGAGGAGCAACTGAAGATGAAATCTAAAAAACGCTAAGTGCAGGTTTATATAGCAAAGTGCTCCCGGTTCGTGGCACAAACCGGGACTAATGCCCCCCTTTAGTCCCGGTTGGTGCCACCAACCGGGACCAAAGGTCTCTTTTCAGCAGCCCAAAGGCCGGGAAGGAGAGGGCTTTGGTCCCGGTTGGTGCCACCAACCGGGACTAAAGGGTGGCATTGGTCCCGGTTGGTGACACGAACCGGGACCAATGCCCCCCCTTTAGCCCCGGTTAGTACCACCGACCGGGACCAAAGCCCTGTGCTGGCGCGGGTGCGGTGGGATGTTTAGTCCCACCTCGCTAGTTGAGAGAGCTCGGGTGTTGTTTATAAGCGCTGCTGCGCCCACCCACTCGAGCTCCTCTCAATTGCAGGCTTCTGGGCCTAACTCTGCGCGCTGGCCTGTGAGCTTGCTGGGCCTTATAGTCCAGATGCATCCTGGGCTGTAGGCCTTGCAGGCTCATTGGGCAGCGACCAATTTTTTTTTATGTTTTTTTCTTTTTTGCATTATTTATTTCTAAGTTGTTTTTTGCTGTATTTAGAGTTTCTTTGCGAATATTATTGCTTTAGGTAAAACAAATTACATACTTTCTGTTAGTGCAAGTAGTATTCAAATTTGAATAGTTTAAATTTGAAATTATTTGTTTTCTTTGTTGCTTTATTTATTTTATTTTGTTTCTACTTACAACAAAATACTTATTGTTGCTATTTTTATTTTTTTGCAAGTTTTTTTGTTTTGTTTTCGGCATTATTTATTTTCTTTTGTTTTTTGCTTTATTTTTTAATTCTTTTTGGTAAAACCAATTACAAACTTTCTGTTAGTGCAAGTAGTATTCAAATTTGAATAGTTTAAATTTGAATTATTTGTTTTCTTTGTTGCTTTATTTATTTTATTTTGTTTCTACTTACAACGAAATACTTATTGTTGCTATTTTTTTTGCAAGTTTTTTTGTTTTGTTTTCTGCATTATTTATTTTCTTTTGTTTTTTGCTTTATTTTTTAATTCTTTCTGGTAAAACCAATTACAAACTTTCTGTTAGTGCAAGTAGTATTGAAATTTGAATAGTACAAACGGACAATGGTATCATACTCGTCTGTTACAAAGTTGGCATGGTATCATCATAATAGTTGCGGAAAAAAGTCTTCACTTTTTCTTCGCTTGTGTCATTTGCTTATTGCGTCGTAACCATGGATAATCTTCATCGTTTATCAGGATGCTTGGGTCAGCCTTGACTTTGAAGGGAGGAATTTCATGAAACTTTTCATAATCTTCAGATATGTCTGTCTTGCCCTCCACTCCCAGGATGTCCCTTTTTCCTGAAAGAACTATGTGGCGCTTTGGCTCATCGTATGATGTATTCGCTTTCTTATCTTTTCTTTTTTTCGGTCTGGTAGACATGTCCTTCACATAAATAACCTGTGCCACATCATTGGCTAGGACGAACGGTTCGTCAGTGTATCCAAGATTTTTCAGATCCACTGTTGTCATTCCGTACTGTGGGTCTACCTGTACCCCGCCTCCTGACAGATTGACCCATTTGCACTTAAATAAAGGGACCTTAAAATCATGTCCGTAGTCAAGTTCCCATATGTCCATTATGTAACCATAATATGTGTCATTTCCCTTCTCGGTTGTTGCATCAAAGCGGACACCGCTGTTTTGGTTGATGCTCTTTTGATCTTGGACAATCGTGTAAAATGTATTCCCATTTATCTCGTATCCTTTGTAAATCAATACAGTCGAAGATGGTCCCCTGGACAACAAGTACAACTCATCACAAACAGTGTTGTCACCTCTGCGACGTGTTTCCAACGAACTGCTGAAAGTCCTGATGTGTTCACATGTAATCCAGTCATCGCACTGCTCCGGGTGTTTGGAGCGCAGACTGTTCTTGTGTTTATCGACATACGGGGTCACCAATGTAGAGTTCTGTAGAACCGTGTAGTGTGCTTGAGACCAAGAATATCTGTCCCTACATATTATTGAGTCCCTGCCAAGCGTGCCTTTTCCAGTCAGTCTCCCCTCGTACCGCGATTTAGGGAGACCTATCTTATTAAGGCCAGGAATGAAGTCAACACAAAACCCGATGACATCCTTTGTTTGATGGCCCATGAAGATGCTTCCTTCTGGCCTAGCGCGGTTACAGACATATTTCTTTAGGACTCCCATGAACCTCTCAAAGGGGAACATGTTGTGTAGAAATACGGGCCCCAGAATGACAATCTCGTCGACTAGATGAACTAGGACGTGTGTCATGATATTGAAGAAGGATGGTGGGAACACCAGCTCGAAACTGACAAGACATTGCGCCACATCACTCCTTAGCCTTGGTACGATTTCTGGATCGATCACCTTCTGAGAGATTGCATTGAGGAATGCACATAGCTTCACAATGGCTAATCGGACGTTTTCCGGTAGAAGCCCCCTCAATGCAACCGGAAGCAGTTGCGTCATAACCACGTGGCAGTCATGAAACTTTAGGTTCTGGAACTTTTTCTCTGGCATATTTATTATTCCCTTTATATTCGACGAGAAGCCAGTCGGGACCTTCATACTGAGCAGGCATTCAAAGAAGATTTCTTTCTCTTCTTTCGTAAGAGCATAGCTGGCAGGACCTTCATACTGCTTCGGAGGGATGCCGTCTTTTTCGTGCAAACGTTGCAGGTCCTCCCGTGCCTCAGCTGTATCTTGTGTCTTTCCATACACGCCCAAGAAGCCTAGCAGGTTCACGCAAAGGTTCTTCATCACGTGCATCACGTCGATTGAAGAGCGGACCTCTAGGTCTTTCCAGTAGGGTAGGTCCCAAAAAATAGATTTCTTCTTCCACATGGGTGCGTGTCCCTGAGCGTCATTCGGAACAGCTAGTGCGCCAGGGCCCTTTCCAAAGATTACGTGTAAATCATTGACCATAGCAAGTACGTGATCACCGGTACGTATGGCGGGCTTCTTCCGGTGATCTGCCTCGCCTTTGAAATGCTTGCCTTTCTTTCGACATTGATGGTTGGTCGGAAGAAATCGACGATGGCCCAGGTACACATTCTTCCTGCATTTGTCCAGGTATATACTTTCAGTGTCATCTAAACAGTGCGTGCATGTGTGGTATCCTTTGTTTGTCTGTCCTGAAAGGTTACTGAGAGCAGGCCAATCGTTGATGGTCACGAACAACAACGCCTTTAGGTCAAATTCCTCCTGTTTGTGCTCATCCCACGCACGTACACCGTTTCCATTCCACAGCTGTAAAAGTTCTTCAACTAATGGCCTTAGGTACACATCAATGTCGTTGCCGGGTTGCTTAGGGCCTTGGATGAGAACTGGCATCATAATGAATTTCCGCTTCATGCACATCCAAGGAGGAAGGTTATACATACATAGAGTCACGGGCCAGGTGCTGTGATTGTTGCTCTGCTCCCCAAAAGGATTAATGCCATCCGCGCTTAAAGCAAACCATACGTTCCTTGGGTCCTTTGCAAACTCCTTCCAGTAATTTCTCTCGATTTTTCTCCACTGCGACCCGTCAGCGGGTGCTCTCAACTTCCCGTCTTTCTTACGGTCCTCACTGTGCCATCGCATCAACTTGGCATGCTCTCCGTTTCTAAACATACGTTTCAACATCACCTTCGCAGGAACCCTCTTCCTGGCGGGCTCGCCGTCAACATCACCAGGGTCATCTCGTCTCATCTTATACCGCAATGCACCGCATACCGGGCATGCGTTCAGATCCTTGTATGCACCGTGGTAGAGGATGCAGTCATTAGGGCATGCATGTATCTTCTGCACCTCCAATCCAAGAGGGCATACGACCTTCTTTGCTGCGTATGTACTGTCGGGCAATTCGTTATCCTTCGGAAGCTTCTTCTTGAATATTTTCAGTAGCTTCTCAAATCCTTTGTCAGCCACAACATTCTTTGCCTTCCACTACAGCAATTCCAGTACGGTACCGAGCTTTGTGTTGCCATCTTCGCAATTGGGGTACAACCCTTTTTTGTGATCCTCTAACATGCGATCGAACTTCAGCTTCTCCTTTTGACTTTCGCATTGTGTCCTTGCATCGACAATGACCCGGCGGAGATCATCATTTGGTTCCTCTTGATCTTCAGCAGCTTCACCCGTTGGAGCATCATTGGGCACATCGTCTGGTTTCTCTTGATCTTCACCAGCTCCCCCCATTGCAGCATCACCGTATTCAGGGGGCACATAGTTGTCATTGTACTCTTCTTCTTCACCGTCTTCCATCATAACCCCTATTTCTCCGTGCCTCGTCCAAACATTATAGTGTGGCATGAAACCCTTGTAAAGCAGGTGGGAGTGAAGGATTTTTCGGTTAGAGTAAGACATCGTATTCCCACATTTAGTGCATGGACAACACATAAAACCATTCTGTTTGTTTGCCTCAGCCGCATTTAGAAACTCATGCACGCCCTTAATGTACTCGGAGGTGTGTCTGTCACCGTACATCCATTGCCGGTTCATCTGCGTGCATTATATATAATTAAGTGTGTCAAAAACCATTACAAAACATCATAAATAGATAATTAAGTGATCAAATTAATAGAAGTTCATCATCACATTAAAACCAAAGTACATACATATATAGTTCTCATCTAACAACATATAGCTCTCCATACACATCGAAACTATGTAAAACATTTCAATGCGAAAACAAATGCGATCATAATCGCAACCAAGGTAACAATTGATCCAACGGCATAATGCTACCAAGCCTCAGTATGAATGGCATATTTTCTAATCTTTCTAATCTTCAACCGCATTGCATCCATCTTGATCTTGTGATCATCGACGACATCTGCAACATGCAACTCCAATATCATCTTCTCGTCCTCATTTTTTTTTATTTTTTCCTTCAAGAATTTGTTTTCTTCTTCAACTAAATTTAACCTCTCGACAATAGGGTTCATCTTGATCTTGTGATCATCGACGACTTCCGCAACATGCAACTCCAATTCCATCTTCTCCTCCATTTTTTCCAATTTTTTCTTTAAGGAAATGTTTTCATCTTCAACTAAATTTAACCTCTCCACAAGAGGGTCCGTTGGAATTTCCGGTTCAACTACCTCCTAGACATAATAAAATATCTATGCATGTCAGGTTGGTCGGCATAACTGTCATAAACACTAAAACAAATAGTTACAAATTAAATATAATATACCACATCTGAATCGTAGACAAGACGAGGGCCCACGTGGGCGGATATCAAAAACCATCGCACTATATAATAACAAGCAATAATAAACGTAAAAAAATTAGACAAATATCTATCTAAAGCAATAATAACAAGCAATAATAAAAGTAAGAAAAGCATGGACATAACAAGAGGCTCACCACGGTGGTGCCGGTGACGAGATCGGCGGGGGCGATCGACGGCGGCGAAGACGGGAATGGGACGTGACGGACCGCTAAACCCAGGTGAACTAGTAACTAAATATTTTTAGGTTTTTGATCTATAGATTTAAAAGTAAAAGATTGCAAAATAGTAGATCTGAAACATATAAGATGTAAAGTAGACCCCGGGGCCATAGGTTTCACTAGAGGCTTCTCTCATGATAGCAAGTATTACGTTGGGTGAACAAATTACTATCAAGCAATTGATAGAAGAGCGAATAATTATAATGACATCTATGGCAATGATCATGAATATAGGCACCATGTCCGTCATAAGTGGACCGACTCCTTCCTGCATCTACTACTATTACTCCACATGTCGACCGACTCCTGCCTGCATCTAGAGTACTAAGTTCATAAGAACAGAGTAACACATTAAGCAAGATGACATGATGTAGTGGAATTAACTAAAGCAATATGACGAAAACCCCATCTTGTTATCCTCGATGGCAACAATACAATACGTGTCATGTCCTTGTATCGATGGCAACAATACAATACATGTATATGGCCTACAATGTGGAGGATAGCCTCATGGATTTTGGCCTTCACTCTAAGAAAAACCCATTCTTAGGATGCATCAAATTACAGGTACCAAGATAAAAAATAATATGTGCTTTACAAGCTAATTAGTTTTCTCGTTTATTGGATTACTTGTACGAGAAAACAACATTAATATTTGCCTCGATTATTGTTGGTGGCCTTGTATTGATGCAAAATGTGTTTTTCATAGTGGTCTTGTATACAAGGCCACAAACTCAAATAATATGACCTCAAATTCATCGTTCGCGAGAATTTTTTTTAAAGTCGCGAATATTAGTTTAAAGTCACGAGTATTTTTTTCCAAATTCAAGTTCGCAAGCATTTTTCTGAAGTCGCAATTTTTTTGTCCAAATTCATCGTCTGTGAGCATTTTTGTAAAGTCGCAAATATTATTTTAAATTCATATTATTTTTTCCTAATTCATCGTTCGCGAGCATTTTTTAAAGTCGCGAATATTATTTTAAAGTCACAAGTATTTTTTCCCAAATTCAACGTTCGCAAGCATTTCTCTAATGTCGCTATTGTTTTTCCAAATTCATCGTCTGCGAGCATTTTTATAAAGTCGTGAATATTATTTTGAAGTCATATTCTTTTTTCCTAATTCATCGTTCGCGAGCATTTTTTTTTAAAATCACGAATTTATTTTCCAAATTCATCGTTCATGAACATTTTTTAAAGGCGCGAACATTTTACTAAAGTCATGAATATTTTTTTTCCAAATTCATCGTTCGCGAACATTTTTCGAAAGTCACGAATAATTCTTTTAAAGTCGCGAATACATTTTCCAAATTTTTCGTTTGTTTGCATTTTTTCTGAATTAATGAACATTTTTACTGTTCACATACCAGGGTATCTTCGACGCGAAATATTTCAGATTTTTTATACTTTTACTGTTCATCACGTACATAAATGATGTTCAAAATTGCACGCTATTTTGCTGTTCATGGTTCACTGTTTCACTGTTCGCGTTTAATACCGCCAGCTGGCCGGTCAGAGGGGGTCAGGGAGAATTGGACCTGAATGACACACTTATTGTACTGCAAGGACCTGGATGACAATTTTCATTGTTTGAGGACCTGGATGACGATTTTCATTTATTTGAGGACTTACGTGACACCCCTGAAATAGTTTGAGGACCTACAGTGCATTTCACACTTTTGTTGCTGAGGAGAGTGATAGTATACTACTCCCGCCGTCCCATAATGTAAGACGTTTTTTGACACTACACTAGTGTCAAAAAGCGTCTTACATTGAGTAGTATTATAGCAGCTCTTCTGCTCCAACAATGTAAAGGGTTGTATGTAAAGTGTTCAGAGAGGAGCATCCAGGATCAAATGATGGCAACTTGGCAAGGTCACTCGGTTAAGATGGTAAAATTCACAATGCTTGGGTGAGCGATATCTGTTGTTTCATGTCAGAAGGAAACATGCTAGTAACAACAACTGCGCCCTCCGATCAGTACCTATTTTGAGCTGCTTTTTTTCTGTTGAGAAAATCTTTATCGAGCTGCTCAAACAAAAGTCAACAACAACAACTGGTATAATAAGCTTCGGCAAAAATAAAAATATGGTACTTTTTTCAAGAATAAAAAAAACATGGTAATAAGAAACCAGAGAGAAAGGGAGCCGTATGGGCCGAAATATCACGCCTAACTCGGCCAGTGTTTCCCTCCCTGACCCAGAGTTATCGAAATCACTAATTGAGTAGTACTCGTTGCAAAGATCACCCCAAACCCCCATATTGCAATAAGTGGCGCGCTGCATGTGCGCCACTTGTCGCAACCTGAGCGTTTTCCCTTTTTTCGTAAATCTGTTTATTCAATACGTTTTATCTCTTAAATCATGCGTCCAAATCTCGAACCGTTTTCACCGTTGAATTCCTCGCATCGAGATCTTCAATACTAGATCCAATGTTGATAGGTTTTGACGAACTTTTTTTCATGAAAAAAACGGACGAAAAAAACCGGGCGAAAAAGCGAACCGGGCGCACTGGTTTTTTTCCTTTCCGAAAGAGGCACGGCCGTGTTTCTCGCGAAAGCACAACCGTGCATCTCGCTGAAGCAAAACCGTGACTCTCGCGAAATAAAAAAAACAGAAAACGCGTTTTTTCCCTTTCCGAAAGAGGCACGGCCATGACTCTCGCGAAAGCACAACCATGCCTCTTGCGGAAGCAAAACCGTGACTCTCGCGAAAAAAAAACGCGTTTTTTTCCTTTTCGAGAGGCACGGCCGTGACTCTCGCGAAAGCACAACCGTGCCTCTCGCGAAAGCAAAACCGTGACTCTCGCGAAAGGAAAAAAAAACAGAAAACGCGTTTTTTCCCTTTTCGAAAGAGGCACGGCCGTGACTCTTGCGAAAGCGCAACCGTGCCTCTCGCGGAAGCAAAACCGTGACTCTCGGGAAAAAGAAAAAAAAAACAGAAAACGCGTTTCTTTCCCTTTCCGAGAGGCACGGCCGTGACTCTCGCGAAAGCACAACCGTGCCTCTCGCTGAAGCAAAAATGTGACTTTCACGAAAAAACGTGTTTTTTCGCAAAAAAAAATTGAATTTTTTTTAACAAAAAGCTAAGGAAGACCGATGAAAAACCAGAACGTAAAAAAAATCAAGAAAAAACCGTTCAATAAGCAGAAAACGCGTGCGGAAAAATAAAACAAAATAAAATCCGGAGGGAGCGCCCAGAGCGTGACACGTGGCGAATGGCTGAGAGCGCGCCAAGTGGCGCTGATCGCTGCGAGGCTCCCGAAGGAGCGCTCGTTAACTTTTTTTTTTTTGAGACAAAAAAAATTGCTCGTTAACTAGTTGCTCTCCAGAGTTATGGGCGAGGCTGGAGCCACGAGCACACGTGCCTCCACTGGGCCGGCCCATCAGCAGACCACGCAGGCATCACACTAAAAAGATGTAAAAAGTAAGAGAAGGTGCGAGGATTCGAGCTCAGGACCTCGAATCTGCAGCACACCAATAGACCAGACGGGTCTAACAAATTGGTATAGCGCGCAGATTATAAGAACTCAAAGCCGCATTCATATGAAAACAATTTCGGCAAAAATCCATAAATTTCCTGAAAATGTGATTTATTTTTTTAAGTGACAAATAGTTTTGAAAACGGGAACATTTTTTAAGCTGAAAAACTTTTCTGAAACAAATCATTTTTTAAAAATGATGAACATGTTTTTAAAAAACATGAACATTTTTTGAAATCCTAAAATCAAAGTTGGAAAGGTGAACATGAAACCCCCGAACAAAATTAAAAATCATGAACAATTTTTGAAACTGGAACATTTTCCAAAACTCCTGAAAAAATGAAAAGGTGAATTTTTCAAAATTTTGTGATTTTTTTTTCTGAATGAGAACATATTTGAAATTGTGAAATGATTTTTAAAAATAAGGACATTTTCTGAAATTATTAACAAAATTTTGAAAATAAGTTTTTTCTGAAATTCCTGAATTTTTTTGGAATAAGAAGTTTTTTGGAAAATGTGAATTTTATTTGGAAAAGATAATATTACCAAATTCCAAACAATATTTGATTTTTTAAAAAAATAAATACGAAAAGGAAGAAACACAAATAATAAAAGAATCAGGAAAAATTAAAAAAAAAACTGAAAAGGCCCAGAAGTAGAAACCAACAAGAAAAAAACGAGTCCAAAACCGGTAGAAATACAGTAAAAAAAAGCTTCGCTAGCAATTGGGCCGGCGCACTGCATCATTCGCTCGCGCATATTGAGTCAATGTATTAATTTATTTTCATAAACTTTTAGAGCATTTTATCATGAGTTTTAAGTGTGCATCGGTTGCATAAGAGCATCGGATCGATGCACATGATAGGTCAGCTTTTCTCACTGGACTGATTAGTACTGTGCTGTGCCACTTGTAAATAAACGTGCTTTGCTGCTTTTTGTGCAGTGCTTTGTAGTTTGTTATGTCTTGACAGTTGTACATGCATCTGCTTTCTATGAAAGCATAATTAGCAGAGGTCCCCTATGGACTGTTTCATCTATTTAAATTAATAATCCCTCCGTCCGAAAATAAGTGTCTCAACTTTATACTAACTTTAGTACAAATTTGTACTAAAGCTGAGACACTTATTTTGGAACTGAGGGAGTACATCTTTTGGCGCTACCACCTCAGCATTCACGAGTGCATGTACATTGAACTGTAAAATACCATAAGTTCTTGGTTCTGTCTTCCCATTTCATGTGTTTCGCCCCTTTTCTGCACCCAAGATGCAAAGTTTCAAACGGAGCACTAGCTGCTGATCACCAAAAGACAAACCACGGGTTGGGAGTGGGTGCACGTCCGTCAGAGCGAGCAAGATTAGATCGATGGGAACTCTGAAACGCTGGAGTGGCGGAATAATTTTCAAAAGCCAATACCGGAGGGTTTACTCTTTTCTGCACAAAAGATGCAAATATTAAAAGGGCTGCCCATTCTAAGAAGCATGAGAAACGTGCGAGTTTAGAGTGCGTTTGGCTGCTTCGGCTTTTGTGTGTGCTTTTGCACGTCTCTGATGTGTACCCTTCTCATAAATAATTATTACAACCATTAGACCATTTTACATAGTATTAAGATTAAATCATTTCCATGATTGTGGACTATATTTATGCTACAATTCTGTTGAATTTGGAAGAATAATAAAAAATCAACTAGATTACATATAGTATTTGGGTTTCACGTTCTACCACGCGCCATCGTAATAGGCTACTATGCTTTATGTCTATTGTGTAAATAATCAAAAGACTAAGCTACAATAATCAATCAGCAACTCAATAAAACACTACAAATATTCAACCTATATATAAGCACGCTCCTACAAAGATAACACAATCATCGGAAAGTTAAGTTGAACATCACATACCCTTGTACATAGCAGCCAACCAACTAACAGAACTATCAGGATAGTAACCTTATTCATCAGCTGCATTTTGGAGCTCGAGCTCATGTGCTCCCGCATGAACTAAGAAGCAATAAAACCAATAAAAAAACTTGAACTTTTTTTATTTCAACATGAATATGTCTTCGAATTACAAATTTTCGTTGAAAAAAGACATGTGTGGTGGTCCATGAAGAAAAAAAAAATGAGTGCTCTAAAAAGCCCACTTTAGTACCGAATTTTTCTATCTTCGCCCACAGCACCACACAAATGCTTTCTTCACAAATAATATCACGTAGATAGAAGATATTAACATGTTCATTGTCACAAATTAATAAAACAGATTTTTCTATAAAACTATTTACTATTAAAGTGGGAGCACATGAGATGAGCCCGATGTCACATTTAAATTTCTATAAATATCACCAATTCCGGCTAGGATTTATACTGAGTAGATCTATCAACAACAAAGTACATATGCGAAGTATCAATAATGCAATTGTCATTGATGAGATAACTATATGTTGTATTTCCTCTTTATTTTTTGAAAAGGAAGATTACCCCCAGCCTCTGCATCATCAAAAAGGTCTACGCTGAAGTACAAGTTCACTTGAAGTTCAAAACATAAAAGAAGATAAAACTTGCCACAACCGGCGAAATCAAAACGAGATTACTAATCACCAAGCCTATTATTGGACCGCCATCGAAACCGGTTGTAGATATTCCGGGCTAACATCTCTCATCCCGGGTACACCCTGTATCCAAAAGCTCCCTGGCTTCCGTGCAGGAGTGAGTAACGACCACATACGCATCCAAGTTGTGGCCCTGTAAATAACCTACAATACATTTATACGGGTTTTTCTAATAAAAATCATGTCATTTCTGCAATTCCATATAGCCCATAGTCACCCAATTTAGCCACGTACCAAATAACATGTTAATGCTACTTGAAGCGCTGACATTAAAGGCTATATGAATGGAGCGCCATAAAAGTATGGCAAGAGGACACTCAAAAAAGAGGTGCTATTAATAGTTTCATCATGATAACAAAAGCAACAACGTTGACTACCCTCCCATCTTTGCTTTGCTAAGAGCATCTTCAGCCGCGCCCCCAACAGGCCCCCCAAGGCTGTTTTTTAGCGCCGGCGCCGAAAAATCGGCCCAGTCGCGCCCCCACGAGCCTGTTTTTAGCCGGATAGGGCCGAAACTGGCGCTATCGGACCCAGGTCGAACCCGGCGCGCTAGGGGGCGCCCGGGGGCGCCGGCGTGAATGTTTTGGTGCGAAAGAGTGGCGGGACCGGCGAGTCAGCGAGACGACGCCTCGTCGTCCTCATCGTCTCGGTATTCCCGCGGGGAATCAATGCCAAGGTGCCGTCGGTCAGCCTGCCATTGATTCACGGGCGGCGCAGTGCGGCGACGCCGCCCCGCCTCCTGCCACGCGTTCGCACGCGGCCGCCCCGAGCCGCTATAAAAGGCGTCCCTGGCCGCGCCGGTGAGGCACCCATCCATCGGCAGTCCTCCCCCTCCTCGCCGACATAGTGGTACTTCGAACGCCGACAGGAGGAGCGGCTCGCCTCCACCAACAACGCGTCGATGCCGCGCGGTCGCAACAACAGCGAGGGCCGCCTCCTGTGGTGGGGCGTCCCTGGCCGCACGCTCCTCCTCCTCGGCCCCCCTCGCCTCGTCAAGCCGAAGAGGAAGCCAGGACTGGCGACGGTGAAGCCGGAGCCGGGGCTCGCCGCCGTGAAGCCGGAGCCTGGCCTCGCCGAGGAGGTCAACGAAGAAGAGGACGCCCTGAAGTGGGCGCGCGAGGACTACGCGCGCATGGAGCTGGAGCGCCAGCGCCGCGCCCTGGAGATCGCCGAACGCCGCCGCCGTGAAGCAGCGCGCCGGGGCGAGGGGTCGAGCAGCGGCGCCGGCCGTGTCAAGGAGGAGAAGCAGGAGGACGACGCCGGCGACGACTACGCCCTGCTCAGTGCCTACTTTGGCCCGTAGTTTAGGGTTTTTTTTGTCCCTTTTATTCGTGTAAAAAATGCCTAAATTTCGCCCAAATATGCCGTGTTTGTTGAAATTTGGCCGTATTTGCTGAAATTTGGCCGAACTGTGGGGGCGTCTGGGGGCGGCGACTGGGGACGTGCTCGCCCCCACGCCGAGAAAAACGCCGGCTCGCCCCAAGCGGCGCTTTTTCGTGCTCTTGGGGGGCCGAAGGCTGGAGATGCTCTAAGTTATCCTTAGTCAGAATCACCTCCTTGTGAGCAAACCACATGAAAACCTTGATTTTTAAAGGTACATTCATCTTCCAAATATGTAACGATTTCGGGATTGGGCCAGATTCAATTAAATCTAAATACATAGATTTCACTGAGAAAATAACATTGGCAAAGAATCTCAAGTGAATCGCATCTGGCTCATCAACCTCCGCACGAGATGAAACCACGCGACCCATCGGTCTCCTATTAAAGATCTCCTGAACTATATGTTTAGAGGGACAGACCGTAATACTGTAGCAACATGGGCAACTGTAATATGTTGCTTTTCCTGACTACAAAGAACTAGTACATGCGATATGTTGTTTAGAGGCATGCATTTTTCTATATGTTACATTCAGCTACATGTTTGCACCAAGTTTTGCGAAGTGTATATATATGCCAGCATTATACATACAATTGTTTCCAAAAAAATGATTAACATACAAACTTCAAAATGTAGGGGGAGGGGAGAAACAATATGGAATGTGATACGCGTCGGCCGGTTGATGCCCTGGAAAGATCGACCGCCTCCCAGGTCATGGAATGGAGGCATAGATAACCATGAGATCTTGCAACAAGCTTATTGTAGCACTCGTCTCTCTACAACAACGGCCTTGTTGCAATCTTCTCTTTTTCCTCTGAAACAGAACCCTTGTTGCACCCGACCTTCTGCAACAAAAGCCTTGCTGAAAAAAAAAATCCATTTTGATCTTTTCTGAAACTTGTTTTCCTTTGATCTCTGCAATGGAGATGTTGTTGCTGAGACCTTTGCAACATGACCTTGGTGCAAAAAAATGCATCTCTGGCTCGCGAACAGAACTGCGCCAGTGCAACAAGGGTCCCGGTCGTCGTTGGCTTGATCCCGCCTGAAACGAGATGAGGAGCACATTAGTACGGGAGCACGCCGCTGGGCGTGGTCGTCATGGCCGGCAGCTTACTCATTTATCTTTCTCCATTGAATAGCAGTTTTTGGCTTAGTGGCCAGGAATCCGCCAATAGTCGATATTGCAAGGGGAAGTCCGTCACATTTCCCTATGATACGTCTTGCTTGCTCCATCGTAGCTGTGGGTGGGACTAAATCCTTTTTTTCAGTATTGTCCATGAATACCTGCAATGGACACAATTTGGCAAAGCTAACTGTTTGGATGAAAGAATTATTATTGCTAAATTAAGAATATGAAATAATATGAATTTTTTGTCCTAGCTTCAAATCGTGGATTCTGGAAGGAAAGCCCTACCTTAAGGGGCTATTTTTTTTTTAATAATACATTTTTTATTATTAATTTTCAGAAATAATACACGGTTTTGGTATTTTTCGAAAATAATACGGCCCCGTCTTCCTGAAGGACGACTGGACCTAATCGTCCTCTAGGAAGATGATTAGCTCCAGTCGTCCTCTAGGAAGGAACTAATCATCTTCCTGGAGGACGACTGGAGCTAATCATATTCCTGGAGGACGACTGGAGCAAATCATCTTCCTGGAGGACGATTAGCAGTCGTCCTCTAGGAAGACGATGACGTATTATTTTCGAAAAATATCAAAATGGTGTATTATTTCTAAAAATTAATAAAAACATGTATTATTTAAAAAAATAGCCCTTAAGGGTAAGTCTGCTATGAAAATTTTCTCTCCCACTTTGATTTTAGTTTTGTTAAAATTCCTATTTTATTACTATCACGTAGAAGGGATATGGACATGAAATTCCCTTCATATGGAGAATTCACCAGCATTGGAGTTCACTTGTATCTTGGGTGTGCACTAAACATTGTCATCCTAGATACTGCTACAATTCAATTGCGCATCTAGGAGCACAAGTGCGATAATTGAAATGCATATGGAGAATTCACTAAGCATTGGAATTTCTTGTATCCTGGGTGTGCAGTAAACAATGTTATCCTGAATACTACTACAATCACATACATGGTTTTCCAAACTCCCAGCCCCGTAAAACACCCGTGATTGGAGCGAGCCCGAGCGGGAGCGACTAGGCGACTAGGGTTCCCCCTCCTTCCCTCCCGCCGCCGTCGGCCGCCGGCCTCGCCCCCGCCTCCGTTCCCTTCCGCCCCCTCCCCCCGTCCAGATCCGCCTTGCGCAGCCTCCCTGGGAGGTGGTCGGGGCGGAGCTCGAGCTCCTCCCCCGGGCTCCATCCTCCCCCATCTTCCCCTGCCGCCGCCGACGGACGTCCCCGGCACTGGCCCAGGTGGTGTCGGCGGCGGCGGGCCTTCTTGCCCCACGCGCACGTGCTCCCTTCCCGGGGCAGGGAGGCGGCGGCGGTGCTGCCCCGTTTGGCTATGGTCCGGTGGCCCTGCGGCGATGGCCGGCGGCAGGCCTGGTGTTGGCGCCGCTCCTTGTCGGCGGGGCGGCGTGGTGGTGCTGGGTGGCCGGTGTCGCGCCCTAGCCAAGATCTGGGCCCGACGGGCCCCATCTGGGTCTTAGCGCCCCCCCCCCCCCCCGGCGTGGCCTCGTTGTATGCGGTGCAGTGAGGAGGAGGTGCGGCTCGGATGTGGGGCGGCGACGCCAACGGTGTGCTGGCAGCAGCGCGAGGGCGGGAGCTTTACGGGCCTAGGAGGGCTCGGCCGAGCCTGGTGTGCTCCTGCTATTGCGTCCGGACGGGCCTATTTGCTAGTATATCTTATAAGTCTTTCACCGTCTCTTCCAGCCTTCTCCCAAACTTTGAGACTCTAGATAGCACCCTGTAGAGAACACTTCTTGATGTTCATACCTAACGAATAGATCTTCATGTGTAACTATCCGGTTGAACTGAATTTTGGCAAAAAATAGGGATTTTTTTTTTTGCATCTTGTTGGTTTTTCTGTTTCTCAGCTTGCAGGTTTTTTGCCTGTTGAGGGGGTTATTCAGATATACTGACGGTATCAAAAAATGCATATGTATACATTAGCATCAACAATTATGCATGAAGTGGACCTTTTAAGATCAGGCAAACCACTTGATGTCATATCACTCGGTAAATATGTAAATACCCCCTCTGTAAACTATTATAAGAGCATTTAGATCCCTAAAATAATAATCTAAACGCTTTTATATTAGTTTACGGAGGAAGTATGTTATACATCTCTGAAGCTATGTCACCCCAACTACGTGGTCCAGTAGCAATAACAGGCACATGATGGTTAGTTCAGAAATACCTTTAGTGAAACGTATGGAGTACAACTAAATCAAATCACTCTTCGTTCTTATTAATAAGTACTTATTGGGTATTGCCTTTATAACACTTGTCCTAAATCTTTTTTGAGCCTCCTTAGTTCGCTATTTGGTCCATGGATATAGAAGCAAAGGAGAAACGGTAGAAACAAAAATGACGCAGCAAGGCGCGCGTATGTTTATAGCAGCACGGCATACCTAAAGCTACAAAGCCTGGTATCATCTTTCTACTACTAATACGACTACAAGTTTAGAGCGTCTCCCTCGCCTACGGACATGTTGACCACCCCTGCTGCCCCTCCTCAGGGCCGGCCGTGGATGGGAAAGTGTGTATGGCGACGCTGACGAGAGTCGCACAGTAGTGAAGGAAGATGAGACACAACACACTTTGCATTGATCTGTCTAGGCCGTATAAGTACAGGAGGAACCTCAGGTGACGAGCACCACTACTGTTGCTAACTGCACCACTACACCACTACTCATGTACGTGGGTGATCGTGGGCGCTGTGTGCTTTGACTAGGCACAGGGGCACACAACGCTCCATAGTTCAACACACACACACACACACACACACACACACCCCCGGCGCAGTCGTGACGTCGCCGGGAGGAAACGCAAAGGCTGGACCGGAACTCAGAGAAAATGTTCGACGGTAGACCCTTGGTCATCACACCAGCGAGTTGCTGGCGAGTGGGAACATGCAGGACGCGGAAGTCGCCGAGCGCCACCCGTTCTCGAACGAAGTGGATGTCCAACTCGACATCGCCGGTGGTGCACGGGGTTGACGGAGAGGTAGACGGCCAAGATGTTGTCGTAGAAGACGATGGTGGCGGAGCGCACCGGATGAAGGAGCTCACCAAGTAGCTGACGGAGCCAAACGCACTCAGCGACTGTGTTGGTGACGCCCCGGTACTCGGCCTCAGCGCTGGAGCGCGAAACCGTAGCTTGGCGCTTAGACGACCAGGAGACCAGAGTGTCAGCGAGGTAGACGCAAAACCCCGAGGTCGAACGCCGCGTGTCCGGGCATCCAGCCTAGTCAGTATCAGTGAAGGCCCGAAGCTCGATCTTGGCAGCAGGGTGGAGCCAGAGCCCCAAGTCGGTGGTGCCGCGCACATAGCGAAGCGCACGCTTCAGCAGGCCATCATGACAGACACGGGGTCATGCATGTGAAGACACAGCTGTTGCACAGTGTACGCAAGCTCGGGACGGGTGTTGGTGAGGTACTGTAGAGCCCCGGCGAGACTGCGGTAGGCAGAGGCGTCCGCGACCTTGGGTCCGTCGGCAAACGGCAGCTTCGACTTTGTGTCGACTGGTGTGGGCGCGGCCTTGCAATTGTCCATGGACGCACGCTCGAGTATCTCCTTGGCGTACTGCTGCTGCGACAGGAAGAAGCCGTTCGCCGTGCGCATAACATGAATGCCGAGGAAGTAATGGAGAGCGCCAAGATCCTTCATCGCGAATTCGCGGGTGAGCTGCGCGATGAGATGATGAAGCAGGGCCGCGGTTGAGGCTGTCAGGACGATGTCGTCCACACACAGGAGGAGGAAGGCTGTGTGCTCGCCACGGGCGTAGGTGAATAGCGACGTGTCCGAGCGCGTGACCGTGAAGCCGATCGTGGCGAGGAAGCCGACGAAGCGGAGGAACTTGGCACCTGCTCAACCTGCAGACATGGTCAGGCTTGCTCTCGTCGATGAACCCGGCTGGTTGAAAGCAGTAGACTTCCTCGGCGAGCGTGCTATGGAGGAATGCGTTCTTGACGTCCAATTGATGGACAGGCCATCCACGCGAAGCAGCAAGCGTGAGGACGGTGCGGATCGTCGCCGGCTTGACGACGGGAGAGAAGGTCTCGCCGTAGTCGACGCTGGGGCGCTGAGTGAAGATGTAAATTTAAAAAGGTACACCTGCCGCCCATCCAGAAAAAGCCAGAGGGACAAACACACGGGTAGAGAGTGGGTGTGCGTCGGTCGCAGCGCGCATGCTTAGATTGGTCAAGAGCGTTGATCCAAGCTCGGTTGATGCGAAGAGATGCTAGATCGGGGCATTCTATTGGCCATTTGCCTCAACCTCGGGTGATGCAAAAAGATGCTCACTGTCTGGCTGCTGAGAAAGGCCATGCCCTCCCCCGTCGCTTCACACTTGAAAGCGAATGCATGAATACTTCTCTAGTAGTTTCTTGATTTGTTGCACAAGAAAATTAATTTTCTGATGATTTTGTTGGTAAAATCTACCACACGAGATATGCAATGTTGTGGTAGAGAAATAATAAATACATAGAGAGCATAATGTTTTTTTAATAGAGGAATATTGTTGTACTCACATAAACCGAAATTGCCCTTCTGCTCACGAGCTCATATGCACCCTCATTGAACAATAAATTTGCGACAAATAATTAAAAAATATAAAAATCTGATATTTTTTCAGGAAACATTGACAAATGTTTTGCATGCGTGAAAAGTTTCATGGAGAAAAGATATTCACAAATGCTCCCATTAAAAATCAAAATTGATGCTCCCATAAAAAAACAAAATCGATGCTCCAAATTGCTTTCAAAAACAGATTTTTTGAGAATCAATTTTCTTTTATGGAAGCATTTTGGTGTTGTTTCTTCATGAAAATTTGCACATATGCTGAGAATTCATCAATATTTGTTCCCAAAAAAATTCAGGAGCAGAAACTTCATGTCCCACATAAACCTACAACTCTTGCACACGCTACAAGATGCAAAGAGAAAGAATTCCATCACTTACTATAGATGACCTAGGTGCGCGCTATTAGAGTAGTTATATAATAAGTTGTTAGTTGATGACATGGATAATTTTGAATTGAGCGAAGACAGGAGAAAATATATAGTGTGGATTTAAGCTAAATGAAGAAAATAATTTTTGGGTGGCTAAGGACTGAAATGGGCTCTAGGATGAACAAAAAATACAGAAAAAAATATGTAATAATGCAACAAATTCTGGAAAAGAAATATAATGTGTCATGCTTTCTAGTTGCTTGTATATTTTGATTAAAAACACATTTGTCCTCTGAGAAACAAAGCATGCTCAAAAAAAGTTTTAAGCTCTAAATTAGTTTTTCTATCCTTTTATCATGAAGTTTTTTTCAAACAAACAAAATGCCTGGACTTTTTTTAAAAAGCATGATTTTTAATTAAAAAATCGGATAATTATTACAATTTCAAAATTAGTTTTTGAACAAAGGGGTAGAGATACCTCCTGCCCATAGAGAAAGCTAGTGAGATAAAAACAAGTAGGTCAAGAGTGGGTGCACATCGGCTGGAGCATGCACACTTGGAATACTAGGGCTCAATCCAAGAGAAAAGTTTGGGGCCTGCTGCTAGTGGGGGACAAGTGTCACGCTCAATGAGATTAATAAACATGTCATCACATGATGGGAACTTCTTAAATTTTAGCGTGCACCTGGAACCTCTCTCAATGGCTAGAACACAACTATTTTCTGCTATGTTTCTCATAATAATAACTATTTTGCCCCCGCAAAATAACTATTTTTGTACATGTTATTAATATTATTACATTCTCTTCCAAGATCATAGTATTATTACATATTTGCAGACCTAGTTTTAAAAATAGCATATACTAGTGAGATTAATACACACGTGTTTGAAGTAGGCGAGGAGAAGCTAAAGTATAATGCTATTGTTTTTAACCAAGTATGGTATTGTGTTCAAGACACGACTTCAACCATCAACTTTTATATTGTAAAAGGCATGTCCATAAAATACACCGAATGGGTAGCTTTCTATATGTAGTACAACTTTTTAAGCTAACAATAGACTGGTTTTTTTAACAAGAAATAATAATAATAAAATAGTAGACAGTTAATGACCTAAATTGTTAGAACTTTCATTTTGTCCATATCTATAATGAAAACGCTTGGATAATCACGTGGATTACAAGTGAGGCGATTTGGAGCTCGGGTTCCAGGAGCCCGCAATTAAAAAATATATTTGAAAGATAACAAAGTTTGAAAAAAAAACACATGTATATATAGCATATGCTATTACACATCCATAAATATGTCATTTTTTGTATAATCATGTATATAAACATGTATTAGATGAAAATTTATGAGTACATAGATTACATCCATGTGTACATGTCAATTTTGTTAAGAATTTTTTGATTCAAAAATTCATTTTTGAATTTTTCTGTAAATTGAGGTCACTGTATCCCGGGATCCAAACACACATTTCTAGAGAGATTATCTGTCATCTGTAGTCGACACTTAGTTGCGATAAAATTCGTACAAAGACATAGGGTCGGCACTTTGGAATAAAATTCGTTAACCACACATTCACCTCTCGCCTGTAGAAGACACTTAGTAGGGATAATATTTCTTACCCAAGGGCAAAACTCTACTATACATATAGCTTTCCATTTCGCATAAGTTTTTCTTTCTAATTGTGGTTAGAGGTTCTGGACATCTGGAAGAGCATAGGTTTTTTCATGTGTATGCAAGTATCATATACTCCCTCCGTCCCAAAATTCTTGTCTTAGATTCATCTAGATAGGGAAGTATCTAACACTAAAACGTGACTAGATACATCCGTATTTAGACAAATCGAAGACAAGAATTTTGGGACGGAGGGAGTAGTAGTTACCCAGCAAATAAAAGGTACTCCCTCCATAATGAAATATAAGACTTTTTATATCACTAAAGTTTCTTTAGAGATGGAGTATCATATCGTAGTTTTGTACTACTCACCATCAGAACTGGTTTAGACAATTAGCCATCTTCATAAATTCAGTCAATTGGACATCAACTTTCGTACAAAATGTAACTCTTAAATAGTCAGCAGATTGGTATTGCTATATGAACAACTAGCTAGTGATATGCGAAAAGTGAAAATAGAGAACGGGCTCCATGGATCCGGCGCTCAAATGCTAGTTCTATACATTTAAACAAAATAAAAAAAGTGTGCACACACACACGCATATATACTTTTTTTTTCTAGAAACTTGAAAATATCTTTTTTTAGTTCTTTCAAATAATAGGCTCCAGTCTTCCAAAATTACGCACTCCGTAAATATGTGATTATATGGTTAAATTACTTGCAAGCATAGTGTGCTTTGCAAATTTCGTGATCCTAATAATCTCGAAGTAGTTGATATTTTTTAAAGTACCTTGGATTTGTTTTTTTATTGAATTTATTGCATATAGAGTACTGAAAGGCACATGCGAAACTGAAGACGCTTAACACAAAGAACAACAAATACGCTTCCACGCTACGAAAGCGTAAGACATAGGTGCGCTTCGCCGAGCACACAAGTAACCATCACTTGCCCCAAATCCCTTTTGCTCCATAGACGGTAGGGCGGCGGCGACGGCGAAGCCTGGCGGCGGGCCGCGATGGCATTCGGTCGACGGGAGGTCGGATTGCGGCGGGCAAGGCTGCGGTGGTTGGGTCGCGGCGCCCTCACGTCGGTTACCTACGGCGCAGAACGGCGGGCAAGGCTGTGAAGGTACAAACTAGTTTAATTTAGTTGCATCTCTCTGCCCCATGGTGTTGTCTCTAATCACCAGATCTGTATGCCTTATTCTTTTGAGTAATACAGTAAATATACTTGGAGACGACAACAGTAAGTGGGCGACAACTCTGCAGTAAAAGATTCAGCCTCCTCGAGCTGAGTCAGTCGCTAGTCGCTACTACGTCAAATGTGCTCGCTGTAATCAAGAAGGGATACTCGTTTGTTTAATCACAAGTTCAGATTCAGAACCGGCCATGTAACTAAATTACTTTGTTTGGACCCCAGCGCACATGATGGTGCATCGAGCCTTGTAATGAAGACAGGAGAAATGCCAACTTGACACAAAGCTTGTAGCTGGAAATCTGGAATGGGTTCACCTTACTAATCCACATGCCCTTGCCAGCTGCTAGCTAGACTCACATGTGCCATTAGCACCACCACCTCCACATCAAAGCTAAGAAGCAGAGCCATGGAGGCGACGGGGGTGAGCTTGGGGAAGGCCGCGTTGGGCGGCGCACTGAGCTATGCCACGTCCAAGGTGGCGGAGGAAATAGCACTGCAGCTCGGTGTTGAGCGCGATGTGAACTTCATCAGGGATGAGCTGCAGATGATGCAGTCGTTCCTGATGACGGCCGATGAGGAGCAAAGCCAGAACAAGGTGCTCACCACCTGGGTGAAACAGATCGGGGCCCTGGCCTACAAAGTGGAGGACAGTCTCATGGATTTTGGCCTTCACTCGGAGAAAAAACCATTTTTGGGGTGCATTCCCCGCAACCCAGGGGACCGACGCCGCATCGCCAAGGAGGTGAAGGAGCTGAGGGCCGAGGTGGAGGACGTGAGCAACCGGAACCTGCGCTATCGCCTCATCAAGGAGAGCTCAGGCTCCAAGCCGACCGTGGCAGAGGAGCAGGCTAGCATCGCCGCCGCTGCAATGTTTGCCACTGTGGAACACAACTCATCATCAAAGGTGAACCTCCACAAGCTGGTTACTAGCAATGATGTGAACCTTAGGGTGATCTCCATTTGGGGAACTAGCGGTGATCTCGGGAAGACGTCTGCCATCCAGGAAGTTTATGATGATCCAATTGTACTGAAAAGGTTTGAATTCCGTGCTTGGATTAGGTTGGTGCATCCTTTCAATCCACAAGAGTTCTTGCGTACCTTGGTAAGGCAATTTTATGAAAATTCTCATGATGAAGTTGGAAAGGAAAAACAAGCAACAAGTGTTGGGGCTAATGTTTTGGTCAAGATGGAGACGATGAATCAAAGTGATTTAGTTTGTGTGTTTAATGCGGTGTTATGTAGCAATAGCTACCTGATTGTAATTGATGAACTATCCACGATAGTAGAGTGGCATTGCATTAAGAAGTACTTTCCCGACAACAAGAAGCAAAGTAGAATCATTGTTTCCACACAGCAAGCTGAAATTGCAAGCTTGTGCATAGAGAAACCGTACCGAGTTTCGGAGTTCAAGCAGTTGTCATGTGATCAAACTATTTATTTGTTCCACAGAAAGGTAAATCTTTTCTTGTATATGGTTTCTGCTATAAATTAGTTTCTTTTTCTCTATAGATGATTGAGCCTTCTTTTCATTTTGCGTCAAATTGCAGGATTCAGATGAGCAGATCAGCATGGGAACTGTTAATGTGGCTATGTTTGACACCGACGAAGCAAGCTTTGGTGTCATGGAGAACGTGAAACAAAAGGTGGCAGTCTTCATACCTTAAGCATCTCTGTATAACTATATGTCTATTGATTATAATTAGGTAGTATAAATGTTTGCTTGTGTGCTTCTTGTTCCATCTGAACCTGTATAACTGTATGTCTCTATGAATGAGCTAATCCTGGTGCTCAAGCATATTTAGCAAACTTTAAAATTTAAAAGAAATAAAAGATGTCTCCGACTAGGATTTATACTGATTAAAAAACACATGGTGCTTTACTGAAATGAGGATATATATATATATATATATATATATATATATATATATATATATATATATATATATATATATCAACTTAGATAAGTTGTTAGAGACTGCTCTCACTAAAAGTGTGCACTTGAAAAACCTCACTATTCAAAGACATGCAGGTAGTCTATATGTGTAAAATGTGTAGAGCAAAAGTATATAAATTCTCATAGATCTGTTTTTGTTCAGGATATGCATGCATCATGTTCTGCCGAGCCCATTTCTGACTCAAAGAAAGTGACTACTAGTGAGAAAAGCATAACAATGCTCACCAGTGAAATACATGAGGAAGAAGACCAAGAACCTAATGATGCAGGTGAAGAAAAAGTTCATAACTCAACTGCTAGAAAGAAGTTTGATCGCAGCAGGACACTGGCTCTGGCTGATGAAGTGATATGTGGGCGAGAAATTGAGAAAACTACTCTTATCAATTTAGTTGGCCAACCAGAAAACAATCAAGACTTTAAGGTGATCTCAGTTTGGGGAATGGGGGGTCTTGGAAAAACCACTCTTGTCCGAAGCATCTACCGAAGCCAGCAACTTGGTGGCTGGAAGCGTGCTTGGGCCACTGTGTTGCGTCCTTTTAGCCCTGAAGTACTCCTTAGAGATTTGGCTTTGCAGCTTCAGAATACTATTCAAGAAGATCCTGCAGTAGCAACAACTGGAACACAAAAGAAAAGCATAACAGCGATGAATCTTCAAGAGTTGAAGAAGGAGCTAGCTCGGGTACTAAATGGAAAAAAGTGCCTTGTTGTTCTTGATGATATATCGACCACTTTTGAATGGGAGTCGGTCAAACAGTGTTTAGAAAATGCTGGAAGGATCATAGTGACCACAAGAGAAAAAAATATTGCAAAACATTGTTCAAGAGGAAACAAGAACATGTACTGTCTTGAAGGTCTGAAAGATGATGCTGCACTTGACCTCTTCGTAAAGAAGGTACATTTATAACTACTCCTTTCGTCCAAAAATTCTTGTCTAACATTTGTCTAGATATGGATGTATTTAACACTAAAACATGACTAGATACACCCATAATTAGATAAATCTAAGACAAGAATTTTGGGACGGAGGGAGTAGTATTTTTCCTCCGTTACATACGAGTTTTGCTTCATGCTTATTAGTTTTGCCTCACATAAGAATATAAGATTGTATTCATAAGCTTAACATTTCTCTCAATTCAAAATTTAGAAGTATATTTAAACTCTGATAATCCATACCAAATTATTCGACCAAGGAAAATGCCCTCCAGTAGATCTAGTAAAATATTGAGTCTGAACCAACCTGCTGAATTACGAGCAGGCACCGTCATAGGTTTGTATGACTGGGTAGCTTTCTTAGACACTACGAGTGGAGCCTCCTGATTTGCGCCATGTTAGGGCCTCCACGAGGTCATGGGCCAGCGATGGCATGGACGGGCACGTTTGTGGATGCTAGTAGGGCTATGCCGGTGGGGTTTCCGTAGATTCGTCAAAGGTCGGGACAGCAGAAAGCATGTGGATGCACCCATGTTCAGCATCTTTATGCCATGTTCTGGGTGTCTTTCTCAAGCTTGGGCTTCCTCATTATGTGGACACCATATTTGCCCTACTTGTGTCGGTGGGCGCCTTTGTCAACAGTATGAGGTTGTGATTCACCACCGTTGATAGGCAAAGCTGTTGCACTTTCTTGGGAGAAGTTTCATAGAAAAATTACGGTTTGTCCCCTACGCATGCAAATTTACTTAAAGTAGCAATTTTGTGCACTGGTTATGCCCTTTTTTTAAAGCAATTTTGTGCCCTCAATTTTTTAGATATGGCACAGAAATTTAACAATGATTTTTTTAATGATTGTAATTAGGTACTCCCTCTGACACTTTTTACTCTGCGCGCAATGTTCAAATCACATATACCGAGGAAAGGCTCCATTTAAAAAAAATTGAACTATTTTGCCCCAGCTGGGTCATTAATTTTCATGCGGTGATTAGCTCTCCACGCTAGTGTTATGACCTAACTTATGATTGGGTTAGATGTAACAGCGACCTGGGATCTCAAGGGAAGATAGATGGGGAAGAACAGAGAACTTGGGGAAGAAGAAGATCAAGAGAGGAGTTCAGAATTTCATTTCATCATCGATAAAATACAAGCGTTACACCACTCCGGCTTACAACCGCGCCGCATCCACACACTGACCCCTGGGGTCCACCCTCACTCGCCCTCGACCGCGTCAACTTGCCATGCTGGTGCCAGCCCCTTTCCGGTTTTCTTTCTGACGACAACAACTTCAGTTTCGTCAGTTAACCGCTGCTCTGCTTCCTCTGTTTCTTTTTGTCTCTTGTGCTGGTGCCCACTGTCTTGTCCCTTGTCCACCACCATGGTCATGCTGCTAGACACATCTAGGATTATGACAGCTACTCCCTCCGTCCCGTAATATAAGAGCATATTTTGTCAAAAAATGCTCTTATCTTATGGGACGGAGGGAGTAGTTGCCTGAATTCTCTCAACTGTCTCTCTCCTGCTCTGCATGGCTCACGGACTGAAGGCAAGAATTCATTAGGATGATAGGATCAGTTGCATGCAAGGAATTAATTGGGGTGGTATAAACGAGAAAAAAAGAAAAGAAAGTTATGCGCAAAGAAAAAAGAAACGGAAGGAGTAGGTCTTACCAATCAACTCACATTCCTTCTTGCCCTGACTGTAAATATTTTGCCTCCTTTTTTAGTTGCAGCCTCAAATGTTCTGACCATACTCAAGGAGTGGTACTTCTCTGTTTAATGCAAGCTGGTGAAGTAGTTACAGTGGTAGGACTAGGGTTCCTACCGGGCCTCCGGCGTAGATTGTATGGGCAAGGAGGAGGAGAACGAGGGCTGGAGCGGGCGCGCCGGCGAGAGGGCGCCGTCACGGCTAGGGTTAGGTGCGGCGTCGGCTAGGGTTCCGGCTCCTTGAGGAGCCGGGCAACAGAAGATGATAATATCTTTATTGCTTAATCTCAAACGATGTCTTACAACTAGTATTTATAACTTTAGTCTAAGATAACTTTCCTAAGATAACTTGTGGGTCAAGCCCCTAATACTAATGCCCGGTGGGCCTCTTCCAGCTATAGACCAAGCCGGTCATAACATCTCTCCCCGCCTGCGCAAACAGCTCGTCCTCGAGCTGAAAGTCTGGATAGTGTTGGCGGAATTCCTGACGCTGCTCCCAAGTAGCCTCCTCCGGAAGGCCCGCCCACTGAATGAGGACGAACCACACTCCACGTCGAAGCTGCGCCTGCGACACCTTGGCCGGCTCTGGAAGAATGCGACCATCGGCGGTTGGAGGAAGTGCCGGAGGAGCCGCCGATGGCTCGCCACGGAAAGGCTTGAGCAGCCCCACATGGAAGACGTCATGGATGCGAGCGCGGGCTGGAAGCTGAAGACGATAGGCCATCTTCCCAATGCGCTCCAAAATAGGGAAGGGCCCAGCGTAGCGAGGGCCGAGCTTGCGCTTCGTGCACGGGTAGAGTGACTGCGTAGAGCGGTGGAGAAGACGCAGCCACACCCAATCACCCACCGCGAACTCCGCCTCACGATGATGATCGTCGTAGTAGTGCTTGGCCAGCTGCTAGGCCTGAAGGAGACGCTGACGAACCTCAGCAAGCATCTCGTCACGGATGCGGATAAGGTCACCCGCAACCTCCGTCCGAGCCGTCTCCGGGTCCACCGGAAGTATAGGCGGGGGTGGTCGACCATAGACCACCTCAAACGGCGTAGCACGTAGAGCGGAGTGATAGGAGGTGTTGTAGCAGTACTCCGCCCAAGAGAGCCAGTCCACCCAAGCTCGAGGCCGATCACCTGTGACACAACGCAAATACATGGCAATGACCTTGTTAACCACCTCGGACTGACCGTCCGTCTGAGGATGGAACGCCGTACTCAGACGGAGCTGGACGCCCGCCATCCTGAAGAGGTCGCGCCAGACGTGGCCCGTGAACACTGGGTCCTAATCACTGACGATCGAAGCTGGGAACCCGTGTAGACGAACGATGCCGTCGAAGAAAGCCCGGGCCACTGACGCCGCCGTGTACGGATGGCCGAGCGCGATGAAGTGGGCGTACTTGGAGAAGCGGTCGACCACCGTGAGGATGACTGACTTGCCGCCCACCTTGGGAAGGCCCTCAATGAAGTCCATGGAGATATCCGCCCAGACCTGAGACGGCACCTCCAAGGGCTGAAGTAACCCAGCCGGCCTCAGGGTCTCCGTCTTGTTGCGCTGGCATGTCTGACAAGACCGAACCCAGTCGCAGACCAGGGCGCGATCGCCAGGGATGTAGAAGTCGGCGCGAAGACGATGAAGGGTTTTCTGCACACCCTCGTGACCCGCCGAGTTGGCGAGCTGTAACACCTGGTGACGGAGATCATCACGCGCCGGAACAAAGGTCCGGCGCCCATGGAGAAGCAGTCCATCAGAGAAGCGCCAAGGCTCCTCCAGGTCGCCGGCCGTGAGCTGCTGCTGGAGAAGGACGGCGTCGTCAGCCGTCGCAGTCGCGCGGCGAATGTCGGCGAAAAGGCCGAATGTCGGCCCGTAGCGGATGCACAGGGCCGCCCTGGCGGACTCGTCGGTGGAGGGAGCGAGGTCGGAGTCGCGACCGGACAGCGCGTCGGCCACGGTGTTAAGGCGGCCCGGCCGATACTCGACGGAGAAGTCAAAGACGAAGAGCTTGCTGATCCACTGGTGCTGCGGCACGGTCGACAACCGTTGGTCCAGTAAGAAATTTAGGCCGTAATGGTCCGTGCGAATGAAGGACCGTCCCCATAAGTACGGCCGCCAATGGCGAACGGCCTGCACCAGGCCAATGAGCTCCCGCTCGTACGCCGCCAGCTTAAGATGGCGCAGAGCGAAAGGCCGGCTGAAGAAAGCGAGGGGCCCCTCGCCCCGATGAAGCACGGCGCCGAAACCCGCGCCTGAGGCGTCACTGTCCACCACGAACGGGCGGTCGAAGTCGGGCATCTGGAGGACGGGGCCTGTTGTGAGGGCCCCCTTGAGGGCCTCGAACACCGCTGTCGCCTCGTCGTCCCAGGCGAAAGCGTCGCGGCGGAGCAGCCGCGTGAGGGGCGCCGCGATGAGCCCGAACTCTCGGATAAATTTCCGGTAGTATCCGGCGAGGCCGAGGAACCCGCGGAGCGCCCGCGGCCAGTGAGGCATCGGCCAGGCGGAGACGGCTGCCACCTTGTCGGCGTCCATAGCTACCCCGTCGGCCGAGATGACATGGCCGAGGTAGGCGACGGTAGGTGTCCCGAATGAGCACTTCGAGCGCTTAAGGTGGAGGTCGTGTGCCCGAAGCTCGTTGAAGACGATGGCGACGTGCTGGAGGTGCTCGACCCAGGTGGCGCTGTAGATAAGAATGTCATCAAAGAAAACAAGCACAAACCTTTGTATGTAGGGCCGCAGGACGTCGTTCATCAGGGCCTGGAAGGTCGCCGGGGCGTTGGCGAGGCCGAAGGGCATCTCCAAGAACTCGAAGTGGCCATGGTGAGTGCGAAACGCCGTCTTGGCGATGTCGTCCGGATGCATACGCACCTGATGATAGCCCGACTGGAGATCGAGCTTGGTGAAGAAGCGCGCCCATGGAGCTCATCCAAGAGCTCGTCGACCACCGGTATAGGGAACTTGTCCTTGAGCGTGAGCGCGTTCAGGGCGCGGTAGTCGATGCAGAAGCGCCACGTGCCGTCCGACTTGCGGACGAGAAGCACCGGCGTGGAGAAGGGTGACGTGGAGATCCGGATGATACCCGCAGCGAGCATAAGGGCACACTGTCTCTCCAACTCATCCTTCTGTAGCTGAGGGTAGCGGTAGGGCCGAACCGCCATGGGGTTGGAACCCGGCACTAGGTGAATGCGATGGTCGTACACCCGGGCAGGCGGAAGGCCCCGTGGCTCGTCGAAGAGGTCGCTATGCTGCTGCAGAAGGGGATCCAGCAGGGGGTGCTCGGCCTCGGAGGACGCGGCGGCCAGCTGGATGTGTGGCACGGCTGGCGTAGCGCCCCCAATGCCGTCCCACCGGATTTGGCGGCCCAGCCGCCAAAACGTCATCGTGAGCGCGTCAAAGTCCCACAGGATGGGCCCGAGGGTCCGGAGAAAGTCCACGCCGAGGATGAAGTCGAAGCACCCGAGGTCGATCCCTGCACAGGTAATGGAAAAGTGTTCGGCCCCGATGGAGATGGGAACGTCGCGGGCGAGCCCATGACACTGGAGGCGGTCACCGTTCGTGACCGTGATCCGAAGGCGCTCCCCGCCCATCGTCGGAAGAGCTAGACGACGCATGGTTGCCTCGGGCAGGAAGTTATGGGTGGAGCCGGTATCCAGCAGGGCCATCAGCTGCTCGCCATGGATCGTCACCGGCAACAACATGGTCCGCTCGCCACGGATGCCGGCTAGGGCGTGGAGGGAGATGACGCATGTCGTCGCCGTGGAATCTGCGGCCGTCTCCTCGGCCGCCGCTGGTGGCGGTGGCACGTCGGTCGACTCGTCCACCTCGGTGTAGTCGACCGTCTCCAAGTAGAAGAGGCGGCGGCAGACATGAGTCGGCGTGTAGGGCTCATCGTAGTTAAAGCAGATACCCTAACGTCGACGCTCCTGCTGCTCGGCCGGTGATAACCGGCGGAAGGTCAGTGTGGTGGCCGGAGGTGCGGCCGTCGCGGATGGAGGAGGCCGGCCCGGTGCTGGTGGAGTCGGCGCTGGTCGACTGAGCTGGCGGCCGCCCCATCCGGGCGGTTGATGCAGTGCCTGGGCCCGCTATTCGAAGGCCCGGGCGTAGTACATGGACGACTGAAGGTCGGGGGGTTCCTGGAGGTCGACATCCATGCGAATATGGTCCGGCAGACTGCCCACAAATAGCTCGGCGCGCTGAGTCGCAGAGACGCCCGGCGCGTGGCACGCCAGGGCCTGGAATCGGTCGGCGTAGTCCTGCACCGTCGATGTGAATGGTAAGCGGCCGAGGGCTGCCAGGCGGCTACCACGGATGGGTGGCCCGAACCGGAGAAGGCAGAGCTCCCGAAAGCGATCCCACGGTGGCATGCCGCCCTCGTCCTGCTCGACGGCGTAGTACCAAGTCTGCGCAGCGCCACGGAGATGATAGGACGCGAGCCAGGTGCGATCCGAAGCGAGCGTCCGCTGTCGCCGAAAGAACTGCTCGCACTGGTTGAGCCAGTTGAGGGGGTCCTCCGTGCCCTCGTAAGTGGTGAAGTTCAGTTTGGCGAACCGAGGGGGTGTCGGGCCGCCGTGTCCGGGAGCTGCCGCTGTCGACGGCAGCGCGCATGCTGGGTCGGGGATCTCCGGAGCGTACGTCGCCGAGCTGGAGGCCCGGTCGAACGGCAGGGAGGGCGCCGGGTGTTCTGGCTCCGTGGTATAGACCGGGCCCGAAGACGATCTGGCCGCCCACGCGGGAAGTGGCGACGGTGATGGCGGGAACTGCACCTGGTGCAGTGGCCGACCTATGGGGCGGGGCGCTGGTGGTGGTGCCGTCGACGGTGGCGGCGGCTGGTGGTGCTGCTGGGCCGCAGCCGTCGCCGTGGTGGCCGGTGGCGGTGCCGGCAGAAAGTGCTGGGGAGGCCCCCCAGCGGCGCGGCGGTGGCTGGCCACGCCGGCCACGGCATACCCACGGCGGAGTAGGGTGGCAGCATCAGCTGCGGCGGCGGCGGTGCCCCTCCGTAGGGCGGCTGGAAGGCCGTGGCGGGCCACGGTAGTGGCGGCGGCCCGTAGGCGGTGGAGGCGGCGCTCGGCGGCGGGGGCTGGGTCCCGGCGAGGTAGAGGCTGATGCCCCGGGCCGCCTGGACGAGCTCCCGCAGGGTGCCCGACACCTCCTCAGGCGAGAGGATGGGGGGCGGCTCCGCCGTGGTGATGGTCAGCGCTGGCGAGGTGGCGGTCCCGGACGTGACCACCGGCAGTGGAGGCAGGGCGGTGACGGTCGGCAGCGGCGGCGGGGCGGTGGCGGTAGGAAGCGGCGGCGGTGGTGGAGGGAGCGACATGATCGACCTGGTGTCTCTGGATACCAAATTGGTAGGACTAGGGTTCCTACCGGGCCTCCGGCGTAGATTGTATGGGCAAGGAGGAGGGGAACGGGGGCTGGAGCGGGCGCGCCGGCGAGAGGGCGCCGTCGCGGCTAGGGTTAGGTGCGGCGGCGGCTAGGGTTCCGGCTCCTTGAGGAGCCGGGCAACAGAAGATGATAATATCTTTATTGCTTAATCTCAAACGATGTCTTACAACTAGTATTTATAACTTTAGTCTAAGATAACTTTCCTAAGTTAACTTATGGGCCAAGCCCCTAATACTAATGCCCGGCGGGCCTCTTCCGGCTATAGACCAAGCCGGTCATAACATACAGTACTTTGTAAGGAGTGAATATTGTTTTGCTGGTATTGTTTGGAGTCCAGCAATAAAAGTGTCTTCTTTTCCCCTTTATTGTTTTGAGTGGATCTTGTCATGAAATTAAATTAAAATTGTTAACCTGACATAAGGTACATTACCAGTCAAAACCCAGCCGGAGAGAGAATTTTCATAGCAAACTTACCCTTAGGGCCAGGGCTCTGTTGTAGAATTCAGAAGTTAAAGCTAGAAAAAAATAGTTTATATTATTTCTTATCCTTAATTTAGCAATAATAATCCAAATCGTTAACTTTGTCAAATTATGTCCATGGCAGGTATTCAAGGACAATATTAAAAAAAATGATTTAGTCCCAGCTATGATGGAGCAAGCAATAGTCACCCTGCAGAAATGTGATGGACTTCCCCTTGCAATATCAACTATCGGTGGATTCCTAGCCACTAAGCCAAAAACTGCTATTGAATGGAGAAAGATGAATGACTGTATTAGCACTGAATTGGAGATAAATCCTGAACTTAGGATGATAAAAACTATTCTTATGAGGAGCTACGATGGTTTGCCATACCATCTCAAGTCTGCTTTCTTATACCTGTCGATATTTCCAGAAGATCACAGAATTAGGTGGGGTCGCTTGGTGAGGCGGTGGATTGCAGAGGGTTATTCAAGGGATATGCATGGCATGACTGCAATTGAACTTTGTCGGAGGTACTTTGATGAGCTCTTGGATAGGAGTATGATCCTGCCAGGGGAAGGGACAGACCAATACAGTCAGAAAATCAATTCTTGCCAACTTCATGATATGATCCGTGAAATATGTATCTCAAAGGCTAGGGAGGAAAACCTTGTTTTCACGCTGGAGGAAGGATGTTGTTTTAGCGACACACAAGGTGCAATACGCCATCTTGTCATAGGTAGCAACTGGAAAAGGGACAAAGATGTGCTGGAGAGCATGCTGGAATTGTCACATGTACGGTCATTGACCGTGTTTGGAGAGTGGAGATCATTTTTCATCTCCGACACTATGAGGTTTGTGCGAGTGCTTGACTTAGAAGACACACTGGGGTTAAGAGATCATCATCTTAATAAAATAGGGCAGCTCCATCATCTCAAGTACCTTTCTCTTCGAGGATGTCACAACATTTTATTCTTGCCTAATTCTTTCCGGAATTTGAGGCACCTCGAAACACTGGATGTTAGAGGTACACGTATATCTGAGTTGCCAACAATAATCATCGATCTTCGGAAGCTACAGCACCTTCATGCTGATGGTTATTTTTACCGTTTTTGTGTTAAGGGAGAGGATGACATAGTTGATAAGCATGAAGGTTACATTAATCGTATTTCCACATGTCAAATATGCAGTACTTTGCTGTCCAGAGGTCATGTTTTCTTGAGACCACAAGTAGATGCTGGTTTGAACAGATATGATGTATTTAATCTATACTGTTTCCAGGAGATGAAGCTAGATGGTGTTATACATCCTAGAGGGATTGGTAAATTGAAGGCCCTTCACACACTAGGTGTTGTTGATGTTTCCGGGAGAAATGGAAATGCCACTATAAAAGAGTTTGGAGAGCTTACTCAGCTATGTAAGCTTAAAGTGGGTGGTCTGAGCTACGGAAACATCAATGAGTTATGGTCTGCCATTGCTGGTCATAATCAACTTCAATCTTTGTCAATTAAAATAGGTAACCTGCGCAAAGAGAGGAATGTTTTAGATGTGTGTTTGGGTGAGGGTATGTTGCCACCAAGCAGCCTCGAGAGCCTCACTCTGGTTGGTAAGCTAGTCAATGTAACGGAATGGATCCATAAGCTTCAGAATCTGTCCAAGTTGGTGATAAGGTGTAGCAGATTGGAGCAAGATGACGCCATACAAGCCCTTGGTTTACTACCAAATCTTGCAGTTCAACGTCTGATGCCGGATTCGTTCGATGGGACACAGCTCCATTTCCATAGCTCATCTTTCCTGAGTCTCATGGTGCTGGAGTTATGTTGGTTAGGCAAACTCCAGTCGGTGCTGTTTGACAAAGGCGCAATGCCTAAGCTCGAGCTGCTACAAGTTGGTCGGTGCTACAAGCTGGATGCATTCTGCGGGCTGCCCGCCCTCACAAGCCTCAAGGAAGTTCTGTTGGGTAGTCATCGTCTCAGTGAAACATTGAAGGAATCTGTCCAGAGTCAGGTAGCGGAGGATATGAAGTACGTCAGAGTGAATATTGTTGACTACTAAACCGCTCTACATGTATGTATATATATATAGATTCTATGTGAGACCAAAGATTGGTGCGTGTAGTTGCTCTTGTAATTGTTCCTCTTGTACCACTGTAGTAGATTCGGCGATGGCAGAATAATCACCGTAGCTTGGCAGAATAATTCAGTTTCATTGCTGTGGTGACTTTGCGTTTCTTTTTTTCTTTGATCGAATAGGCATTCTTTGTTTCTGGCTCCAGCTGCAGTTGTGTACTTACTTTCTATGTTTGAACTTGAAGTCGGTCAGGTTAAAAAATTAAAATTGAAGTCGGGTCATTAACCACTTACACAGCATCATCCCCGTAGAACTGAATATTTGACCATCCTGGAGCATATGAATAATGTCAGAGTGAAAATTGATTACTAAACTTTCTTTATGTATATATGCATATATATAGATTCCATTGGAGAGCAAAGATTGGTGTGTGTAGTTGCTCTTGTAATTGTTCCTCTGGTACTACCGTAGTAGTAGATACCGCGATGGCAGAATTTTACTACTCACTGCTTGTTCCCGTGTCTTTCTCTGGCTCCTGCATTCCTTTTTCCTTTGATCGAATAGTCATTCTTTGTTTTTGGTTCCTGCATGCTGCAGTTGTGTACTTGTGTGCTTGCTGGGTTTGAATTTGAAGTCGGGTCATTAACCACTTACAGGCTACAGCATCATCCCCGTGCAACTGAATATTTGAATCAAATGCAGTTCTTACGTTTAGTTAGTTCTTAATGATGCTCGGCTGAAGAAGGCATTGCTAAGTGAAGCCAAAAAGGGTACAGTGGCAGCACTGAACAAGGTCTCTCTCACACACATGCACACACGCACACGCACGCACACGCGCACGCACGCACAGGCAGCAGCAGCAGCAGCCAAACATTCCTTCAACCAAGAACGGGGCAGGACAGGCTTCTTCTTCTCGGATATCTCCGTCGATGATAGTGATCTCTTCAGTGTTTTTAGTTAGGCCAATACTGGGTGCCGGCTCGCTGGCCGAAAGTTTCGGCCGGTCGCACCCTAGCCGTCAGATGCCACTAGCCCTGGCCGTTGGATAAATAGCAAAAAAAAGAAAAAAAAAACGGTTTGTCCAGACATCTTCTTCCTCCTGATGCATTTGGCGCACGCGCAGCTCCCTGTATTTCACCGTCTCGTGCAACTTTTTCCCAGCGTCGCGCTCGCCTTCCACTTGCCCTCTTCCTCGACCTCATGCTCGCTGGCAACCCGCTCTCGTTGACGCATCCTTGGCCGCACCACGCTCGTTCTCGGCCTTGTGTTCGCTGGCAACCCACGCTCACCGCCGCATCCTTGGCCGCCCGTGCTTACCGCCCATGGCAACCCCGGTGGAGATGGCCACAGCACCCCGTCGTCGAGCTCGCGCCATACCTCGCCCTCAATTTGCTGGTCACAACAAAAATAAATCATGGGTCGTAGCAAAAAGTTATGACGGTTCCAGTAAAAAATCACTTGACCTCACCGGTGCTGCACATCCCCCTCCCTCGCCCTCCTGCAGAAACAAATGGTGATGACTCCGTGGTCTCGCAGCAAACGATAGTCGTACCAAAAATTGGGGCTAGTTCCAGCAAGTCAAAAAACGGTAGTAGCAAAAAATTCAGAAATCAGACGGCATCCCAACAAACCAAACCGTGATGGTAGCAAAAATTGAAGCTTGTTCCAGCAAACCAGAACACCGGTGGTAGCAAAGATGCAAAGTTGAGGGCTGGTTCCAGCAAATCAAAAAGGCTGTGGTAGCAAAAATCTACGCTGGTTCCAGCAAAAAACAACAGGGTGGTAGCAAAAAATACAAAAGACGGCGCTAGTTTTAGCAAAACCAAAACGCCGATGAAAGCAAAAATTTGTGCGGGTTCCAGCATCAGGCCATCATGGTGGTAGCAAAGATGCAAGTCGAGGGCTGGTTCCAGCAAATCAAAAACGCGGTGGTAGCAAAAAACGACGCTGGTTCCAGCAAAATACAAAATGGTGGTAGCAAAAACATACAGAATATCGCTAGTTTCAGCAAAAAACAGAACACCGATGGAAGTAGAAATTTGTGTGGATTCCGGCATCTGGCTGCCATGGTTGTAGCTCTCGCCAGCATCAACAGGCTGCCGCTGTAGCTAGAAGCACTGCACCTCCACTCGCCGACAGTCGTACTCTACTCACCTCTGCATCTTCGTTTGTGCTCCTCAGGGGTCGCTCCCTCACCACACACCTCTTCCGCCGCCGGCGAGCTGTTTATTTGGAGGTAGGCCATGGGAGAGAGAGGACGCGGGAAAGGATGGCTGTGAGGCTGGGGACGCACGCGAGAGGATAAGAAAGAAAGGATAAGGAAGAGGAGCAGTTGGGGCCGGTGGATTAAAAAGCGGTGGGGTGAGTGGATAAGGCCGCACACAGGCCAGACGATCTGTTGCAATCGAACGAACCGCGCGTGACCAGCGCAACGGTTTGCCAGAAACGTTTCCCTTTTAGTTTAGGCTGAGTGTTACTTACATACCTGGCGGAGGGCAGGGACGAAGCTAGAAAAAATCGCCACTGGTGTCAGCCACTACCCACTACTAGATTATGACAGGAAATATAAATAACTTTCAATAGATAATACAAAGAATGAAAATATGCAATTTGAAAACAATATAATAACTGTTTATTTAAAAGCTCATACCGACTGAAGTCATGGAACCACTTACAAATTTGTAAGAAGAAGGAAATAAAAAAGACGACTTTAGAGTTTCATTTTTAACTTCAAGCAAAAGATCAACAAACAAAACATAGTACACTGACAACAATGGTACATAATTAATAATACTAAAAATAAATGTCATCAAGCGAAACTTAAGGTGACTCGAGACTCACATTTTATAATTTCCCTTCATGTACTTTCACCTTCTTAAAGAGATCAAGATATCATGTCATCATTCGTAATGGTAGAAAATATATTTTTTCCTGCATAACAAATCAGTCAATCACTCATAAACCGCGCACTGATTTTGTTATGCAGAACATTGTTGCCAATATTAATTCTTGAAAACCATCGACAATCAACAAAATTAGAACCAAATTTAGAAGTCAATGCACCAAATGAAAGAAAAAAGATCAGCAATACAAACCAAATTGGGAAATCTCAGCACAACATTGTCCACACATTATCAATGTAAATTTGAAATTCATGACTAAGATCCAGCAATTTTTTTGAATTGAAATCATCATGTGATATAGTTCATTTCGACAAAAAATTATGCATAATTCCTAGATGAATCAAGGAAGAGAAATTTTTGTATAGGGGTCATGGTGTACCTTGCAGGAGACCTGGACTCAGGAACTTGCCTCAGCAGACTATCAAATTAAAATTGTGTTTTTGCCGCTGCGGCTGGCCGGCTGGCCGGCATCAAAACAAATTGTTTTTGCTTCGCAGTTGTGCGTCCCATTGAGCGGTGATAGAGATTAAGATTGCTAGGCTTTGGTTCTGGCTGCGGAAATATAGGATTGAGACGAGGAAGAGACGAATAAGTGTGGATAGTGCAACCTGAGCGTACTTCCGCGTATATCACAGCCCAAGCAACTATCAGATTAACGTCTTGTGGGCTCTGCGTTAACCTTTTTATTTGGACAACTGTAATTGGGCTGGCACTTTGGGTTTGTGGTGCAGCTTCCCGTCGGCTGGGCTGCTGTCAAATAATTTTTCTGGCTGGGGTCAAAGACAAAATTTCTTGAGCATGCTAATTGGAACGCTGAACTCCACTGGTGTCAACTGACACCAGTGGTTGTGCGTGAGCTCCGTCCCTGGCAATACAATCGCCCATGTACTCGGCCAGATTGGTAAATTAGCTACTGTCCGCACTAGTCTCCTGGTAGTTGCATTCTTCCGTGATTAGCCTGTACGTGTAATTAGCGTCGCTGCCACCGTCTGGTGCCATGCCGCCCGCCTGCCCGTGATTGCTGTGCTCTCCCTGATCTGCGCTCACCATCTGGTTCATACAGTGGGTCGGCGACACAGCATAATTTGCTGTTCCAGCCAAAGTTAGCACATCAAACTCTACGAATCTCTCCCAATTCTCATCTTCTCTCGGTGTTGAAATTATACATCAGGTTTTACTTGTTTTGTTGTGTGATCCAAGATGTCCCAATTCTCATCTTCTCTAGGTGTTGAAATTATACCCCAGATTTTACTTGTTCTGTTGTGTTATCCGAGATGCTACGAAGAGTTTATACCCCAGATTTTACTTGTTCTGTTGTGTTGTCCTACAAATTGTTGTGATGCAAAATATCAAAATTTTCTATGTCAAACTTATACAATTTAGCAAATTCTGTGATTGCCATTTACCATTCTGCAGTTATGAAGAGAAAAAACGCCACCAAACACCATTAAGATTAATTCGTTTTTATGTAGCTTGTTTTCGAGTTCTCAACCTACCAACCTTGTTTCATCTGATTATTTTTTGCACCAGATTCTTTTTCTCAAGTTGGCTTGGCCCCCCCTATACTCAAATCCTGGCTCCGCCCCTGTATACCTAGAACTAGGAGGAGGAGGGTTCGTTGTTGAGCCCATCACCATCCCGGCGTGCTGGCGGACGGACGGTTCAGAATTCTTCAGATTTAGAAGAGTGAAATGCGGCACTAGTCCATGAACTCAAATTGGTTGCACATTCTAGGCCAACAACTCGAGAAGTGATCGAATTTAGTCCGTAAATTCGTTGATTTGATCAAATAAGGCCAAACCGCCCCTACTAGGAAAAAACCGGCTGCTCGTGAATTCAATATTTTTTAGGGGTCTACTTGCATATTGAATGGTTTTTTCTCATAAACCATGCTAAGGGCGTTTGGAGTGAAAAAGTATTAAAAATTTGTGTTGCCCAGGAATTGACCATTGGCCGTTCAGAAAAAGCAATGCTTCACCAACCACTGGAACAGCACCAGATTTGCACGCCAATGTGCTGCCCATTATGTGGTTAGTTGTTATATAGCCATGTGAAGCCCCTTTAAACAGGCCATCACATCGATTTTGTGTCTCGCTTCCTTCTGTTCGTGTGTGTTCTTGGCAGGAGAGTTGATCTCACCGATTGAATCCCCTCGATCTATACGCAGCTAGACGTGTGTGCATTGTATGGCCGGAAGATCAATCAAGATGTCTGCTTGCTTGTTTGTCTAGCAAGCTTTGCACGTGTACGTGTATTAGCTTCTGGGCAAATTGATCTATAATGTTCTAAACCAACAACAGTGCAAGGCAAGATGAGACTAGAGAAGTCTAAACTTTTTACACCGTGCATTTATCTAGTGTTTACAATGTATTTTTTATGACAACTGAATATGTGGTCTTTTCTTGTTCGCTGTACGCCACAATGTTTTTTTTCTATGGCACGGTAAGCAGTTGGACATATTTGGATGACAATTTTGATTTATTACTATGGTGGCAAAGAACATGCTTATTCTGTGTTTTCCTGATTTATTAGAGCGACTCGGTTACCCTGATAGTGAAAGTTACAAGGTATATTTGGTCATGCCTGGGAAAAGTATTACTGAATGACTTTTTTGTGTGTGGTGTGATGATGATCTTCAGAAGACGATCAGTACAGTACCCAAGAACTGCAACAACATAATTTTTTACCTTGATCTGGAAGCCAATTTCTAACCCAGACCACCTGTGTTCAAATCCTACAGAACACACGTATTATTATTTATATTTATTTATTTATATCTCCTGATTCTATGTAAATATATATACATGCTGGGCAACAAATTATCATGCAAACTTGGTGTTGCTTTAGTGGTTGGTTTGCCTTTTCCGAACAGCCAAGGTTCAATTCCCGGGCAACGCAAATTTTAAATATTTTTTTCACTCGAAACGCCCTTAGCATGGTTTATATGAAGAAAAACCGGCCAATTTGCAAATAGACCACGTAAAAGTAGTGAATTCATGAGCAGTCAAAGGATCGATGAATAGCATCCACGTGGCTGGTTTTGGCCTTATTTGACCAAATCAACGAGTTTGCGGACTAAATTCGATCACTTCTTGAGTTGTTGGCCTAAAGCGTGCAATCAATTTGAGTTCATGGACTAGTTGTGCATTTCACTCGATTTAGAGGGCGATAGCCTATAGGTAAGACAATGACCATGTCGAGGCAGGCTTCAGTTCAAAGTTGGACGTAGCCTTCTTTGCTGCGCACTTCCTCTTCTGTCCTCCGGTACATTCATTGAAATCACAATCACAAACTACTGGCAGGTGCTCTGTAGTTCCTTTTTTTGTAGTACATCATCGAATGTTAATTAGTCTACTACTTGTAGCTGAAGCCAAGAAAAGGTCAGGAGCGACAAACAACGACAGGGTCCATTTATTTTCAGAGACAGAGACGGAAGTGGCAACTCCTAGTTTTACATTTACAAATGCGTAAGCTCAAATTCCTTTTGTTTTGTTAGAGTTGTGTCGAATATTATTGTAAAAGGTAGGTTACAGTTGGACTTGTTTTTGGACTATGTGTAGACAGGGTAGGAGTTGTGTCCTAATAGGACACTTGTATCCTAAGCCTCTCTTATATAGCGAGGGTAGACACACGATGTAACCTATGCCAACATAATAGCACAAGTGCGCAAGGGGGAGCCGGCGGCGTGCGCCCGGGTGGCCGGTGTGCGGTATTGTGACGGTGTCACGGTGAGGAGCGCCCGTAGTCAAGCTCTGGGGATGTAGCCATATCGGTGAACCTCGTTAATAAATCTCGACGCCGTGCTCGTGTGATTGCTTGGTACTCGGATGATCGACGATATGCCTCGAATTTATTCTAACAAGTGGTATCAGAGCAAGGTTCGATTTGAGGTTCTGGTTGTTGATCTAGAGGTAAAAGAGAATTCGTCCAATCAGCGGTGGTGGGTCTCGATGGAATCGTGCAGCAGCAAGAGTTGTCGGTGTCTCGGAGTCGACGAGATCGATCGAGATGCGGCGAGGCAGCACAGACGGGGCCATGGCAGAGAGGCGTATTCACGCGTGGTGCCCTAGGCAGTCCAGCGCGATCGATCGGGCCAATGGGCTAGGGGTGCGCGCGCATGGGCGGCGGTCCGAAGTGCGTTCCAGCGCACTGATTGGCCAAGTCTACTAAGTCGAGCGCGCTAGAGGCCTTGCAGGTGGCTGGTCAATGCGTGGACGGGCTAGTTTGTGGAGGCGTGGAGCTGCAGATGCACAAGGTCGAGACATGCAAGTTGAGGCGTCAGATGTGGTGTGCTTGCCATCGGGTGCTTGAGAGATAAAAAAAAAGAAAAAGGGAAATTTTGGTCAGCTTGTGCCATGCTTGGGCACGGGAGGCTGCCACTGGTATGTCGTTTCTTAGGTTTTCTCTGTGTTACATGATGGCACCGGTCAATACACCATAGAAAATAAGCACGCGGAGTCGCATATCCATGGGAGATCAATGTCAACTGGTAGTTGGATCGATGTTTATTTTGGTCTGAAGGCTGCGTGTTTTCAAGTGTTGCATCAAGGTGGATGTTTTATCTGTTGGTGTGCCGGGTTGCTTGATTGTGAAGCGGAATGCCAAGTTGATCGAGATGGAGCACAAGCGACGAGGATGGCGGCGTGCATATAAGGCTCGGAGGAGTCTGGAGCGCGTCGTGACAGGATCATGCAAACACAGGTCATCAAGGCAATGCATAGTTGTGCGAAGCGGACACGACGCAGGGTGGAGCATGGTTGCAGTCGGATAATTCGGCTGGGCCGGACTGGACTGTCTGACGAATCGATGGGGATGTCGGTCAAAGCAGAAGACGGCGGTGATTTCAGCGACGACGACATAGGAGCTTGATGCCGATGGTGGCCAACTTCTGAGGCGTGGAAACACGTGGTGCAGGCCTGAGGGCTTCTGCGACTTCGACAAGACAATGACGCAGGGTTGATTTAAGGTTGTGTACACATGAGAGCTTGAAGTCGAGAGGGCGCGGGGTGGCTCGTACAACCACCATGGAGTCATGTTGAAGGTGGAGCTGGAGTTTGATGGACGACTTCACTCTGAGCTGATGGAGAGGGCTATGGCGCAAGTTAACGAAGAGTCAAAGCCTATTTCAGCGGGATAGCGAGAGACACGTCGATCGGACTGGGTACTAGTGGTCTGATGGAGACGTGATACTCGACATTGGTCGGTGATGATCGGTGGTTCTCTGCAGTGGGGGTTAAGGCAGTGTGGGCAAGCAACCCAGGAGACTCGACCAGGACAGCAGAGACTCGACGCGGTGATAGCGGCGAGGCATGCGGTAAGCACGGGCACAACGACAGACCAAGGCACTATTGGTGAGACATGTGGTCAGACAAAGTGTGCAGGGGTGCTGAAACAATGTTGATGAGTACTAGATTTAAGTTGGTGACTGGGTCTATCGCTGCTAGTTGATGGACATGAGTTAACCATGGAGAATCTGCGAAAGTGGCGGAAAGTCTTAATGTCAAAAGCTAAGGGAGTACATGGCCGTATATTTTGTGGTGTTCAGTGCACATGGCAAAGTACGGATGACAAGCACAGAAGGAGGCGGAGTGCCATAGCTGTGGGACATGTCACAGACTATCTGGCAAAAAGGGTGAGGCAACTCTGAATTTGACTCAGGGTGACAAATGGCGACGGTGAATTCCTTCAAGTTTCAGACAGACAGTCAAGAAAGGGCGGATGTTGAGTTCAGGTAACTCTTATCTGGGACGTCCAATATGTGAGTTGTTCACTTTCACGCAGGTCAATGATCGGTGTGTGATGGCGTTGAGTGGATACTCCAGAAGTTGGGAGCACAAAGTAGAGTAATTCGGAACTTAATTGTGCTCGAGTGTTGACTGTGAAGAAGACAAGAAGGGACTACAGTTGCAGGTGGAGTCACGTGGAGTCTGGGAGTAGCAGCGGTGCTCATGGCATATCTCAAGTACAATGTAAATGGAGGTTTGATGCATGGATGAATTCAAGGTGGTGAAGAATATTCGCCAAGGTGAAGTTTGTTAAAGTTGTGTCGAATATTATTGTACAAGATAGGTTACAGTTGGACTTGATTTTGGACTGTGTGTAGACATGGTAGGAGTTGTGTCCTAATAGAACACTTATATCTTAGGCCTCTCATATATATCGGGCGTAGACACACGATGTAACCTATGCCAACATATTAGCACAGGCACACAGGGGAGCCGACGGCGTGTGCCGGTGCCCGGGCGGCCGATGTGCGGTATTGTAGTGGTGTCATGGGGAGGAGCGCCTGTAGTCAGGCCCCGGGGATGTAGCCATATCGATGAACCTCGTTAACAAATCTCCACTAGTTGATTTCAGTTTCAGTAATCGAATGTACTACAACACAAACACGATGAAGCCGGATACAGATGCTGGTTGAGTTTAGCTTTTGCTCTGCTAACTGAACTGAAGCCAAACAGGGCATCAACAGAAAACAATGGCAGAATCCAATTGTTCAGAGGAGAGACAGCTGAATAGCATAGGTACGGTGCAGTCACTGTGTGTGAAGCACTCAAGTGGTTTACAAATCTCTCAGCTCTTCTAAACAAAACACAAAGTTAGTTATGCATGTCACCCAGCGGAATACAGCAGGACAGTAATGCAGTAGAGGTATCACTTTTTTGGTGTGCTCTCAGCTCGGGGTTCATCCTCTACACTCGTGTTGTGGTAGCAATGGAACTAGAGTTTTTTATCCACAATTGAGACACAAGTTTTGGAGTCTCATCTAGTTCCTCTAATTATAGTTCAAGTTGATCCTAGTTGATAAATTAAAGCTTGACCTAAATACTCTAATCCTCGTAATTAGAAGACCGGTGTGGTTCTATCTTCTCCCTCTCATTCTACAGCGCCAATTACCTCTGCACAACTAAACGCTACCGGATCGTGAAGACCGCATGCTTGTAACCAAGTAGAGAGGTTGTGCTTTCGGTCTTCCCTTCAAGCAATCGTTCGTGGGCGGTTCACGGGGTCGTTCTACACTGACTCGCCTACTTCCACTGCACTTTGGAGTCGCTAGTGATTGTTGATCCAAACCTTATGTGCATCTTCATATTGTTCCTGGATGATCGTAGTGGGCGAATTTTTTTGTTTGTTTTCTACTACGTTTCCCAACAGGGCATTGGTCTCTGGAGGCAAGAAAACAAAGACACTTCACCGTGTATATAACACCAGTCTCAGAGAACAATATCCAGCCTTATATACCATTGCTCGTGAAAAGAATAAGACTATTACGCACGTGCTCAGTTCTTCCCCTCCGAATATTTCGTTCAGGCGGGATTTGATTGGCCCCCGACTTGTGTCATGGCACAATCTTTTATCCCGACTGGATTCGGTTAACCTGACACAAAGCCGGGATGTATTTCACTGGAACTTTAATACGTTAGGGTCTTTCACAGTAGACTCTATGTACAGTGCACTCATGCACTCTAAGGTACCATCGTGTAATAATACGAAAATTTGGAAGTCTAAGATTCCACTAAAAGTGAAAATCTTCATGTGGTATCTTTGTAGGGGAGTTGTGTTAACCAAAGACAACCTCGCACCGCGCAACTGGCCAGGGAGTAAGAAGTGTTCTTTTTATACTCATGACGAGACAATCAAACACCTCTTTTTCCAATGCAAGTTTGCGTTCTACGTGGTCAGTCATCCAAATAGCATCAAATTTGTATCCGCCCACAAGTGTTGCCAATATTTTTGGTCATTGGGGACGGTATTACAAATACGTGCAAAATGCTAATTAGGGTGGGAGTGTATGCCTTAATTTGGTCGCTTTGGCTATGTAGAAATGATTTGGTTTTTTGACAAAAATGCCTCTCCTTTGCAGGTTATTTTCTGGTGTGCGCACTCGCTACGTACGTGATCTATACTACAACGGCCGGAGTACCAATCGCTGTTCACGGCGGTGTGTACGCGATTGGAGCAGGAGGCTACAGAGGTTTTTTCCCAACATGGGTGGCGGCATAATCTACGGATCGACCCACCACCCCCTTCGACATAGGCATAGTGTCGGCCTATAGGGCTCTACTATTACCGATTTGTCGGTTTTCTATTTCATGATTTTTTGTCAGATTTCTGGATTTGGCTGTGTGCATCCTAGTTATGCAGATGCCGGGTGTTACTCATAATACTTTTGAAATAATCGATATGGTTGACTAGAGGGGGGGGGTGAATAGGCAACTAACAATTTTTAGCTTTTCTTAACCACTTTAAATTAAGCGTCAAAGTAAGTTGTCTAGATAAGCTACTAAGATGACAACTAACCGAAAGTAAAGGTAACAACTACACAAGCACACTATAGGAGAGAAACAAGTAATGCTAGCACAAGTAAAGGTAAGAAATAACCACAAGTGGAGACGGTGAAGACGAGGATGTGATATCGAAGTTCCTTCCCTTTGAGGGGAAGTACGTCTCCGTTGGAGCGGTGTGGAGGCACAATGCTCCCCAAGAAGCCACTAGGGCCACCGTATTCTCCTCACGCCCTCACACAATGCAAGGTGCCGTGAATCCACTAGTGGTGCCCTTGAAGGCGGCAACCGAACCTTTACAAACAAGGTTGGGGCTCTCTCCACAACTTAATTGGAGGCTCCCAACGAAACCCCGGAGCTTCACCACAATGGATTGTGGCTCCGAAGTGACCTCTTCCGTCTAGAGTGCTCAAACACCCAAGAGTAACAAAATCCACACAAGAAAGTATGGGGGAATCAAGTTTCCTTTGGTGGAAGTGTAGATCTATGTCTCCTCCTTCCAACCCTAGCAAATCAACAAGTTTGGTTGGCTAGGGAGAGAGATCGGGCAAGAAAGCTTCAATGGCATTAATGGTGGAGAGAGAGAGAGAGGCAAGAGATAAGATGGAGGTGGGAGAAGGGGCTCCTTAAATAGGGTCTTCACCAATCCAACCGTTATGTGCAGATTTACATAGGACCGGTAGTTTCGCTAGCCCAATCGGTAGTACCGGTGAGTGAAGAAACCTGCGCCCTTGCCAGTAAGGCGGTACTTCCGGTGGCTCACCCGGTAGTACCGGTCTTCCGAAGAAAACCGGAACTACCGCCCCACCTCCGGTCAACTACCGCTTGGAAACCAGAAGGTTTCAAGCAGGGGCGGTAGTTGAGACGGTGGTTGGGCCGGAACTACCGCCAGGCAGATAGTTTCTGCGTGGTGGCAGTCAGAGCGGTACTACCGCTCGGAACACCAGTAGTACCGGTCTTGTGAGAAGAACACCGGTACTTCCGGGCCACCACCGGTCTACCACCGCACCCAGTACAGAAGGTATCGCCCCTGAGCGGTACTTGGGGCGGTGGTTTGACCGGAACTACCGGCCACCGGTACAACCGCCAACTAGGGCGGTACTACCGCTGTGGATGAGTCTACACAAAAAGGAGGAATGAAATGGGACCTTTCTCTCCACGAATGGAGGCAATATAGTGGGTGCAAAGTATCTGTGTACGTGACTTGATTCACCCATTACCTTCCGATGTGGGTTCCCTCTTAATAGTACGGATTTCCTATGACCAAAAAAAACAAAAAGGCATCGGAACCTCCGTCTTCGATCTTTTCCTTAAAGAGGGAAGGCCTAACCGTCTTGTGCCACATGTTATCAACCTGAGTAATATTGACACACGATTAGTCCACACAAGGATTGTCATCATCACCAAAACCTCAGGCAGGAGATGCCCTTACAATCTACCCCTTTTTGGTGAATGATGACAACCACGAGACAATCACGGGGGTCTATAGAATGAAGGTAGAGCTCCCCCTGAGTGTGAGCACTTATTAGAGTTTGCTTTTGGAATGCAAAAATGCTCACACTAGTATCTATGCTCCCCCTAGGTTTTATAAACCAACCAGCGACCAAAAACAAAACAAATATACAACAGAGCATATGATTGCATAGAGCTTAAAAACGAAAGTGCATGGATAACTAAGATAAGGGCACATGTCTTACACCATGCAACTGAAGTTCACAGGAACGAAATTGATAGAGCTAAGATAAAGCAAAGAAAACTTGGATAACATGTCTTACACCATGCTACGGAAGTTCACAGAGAAGAAAAAGAACACCCAGAAACACCCATGCAACTCCCGTGACCTATAGCAATACTCAACTCTCCCCCTTTGGCATCAAGCACCAAAAAGGAAAAGAGCGAGACTAACGCCCCAGGGCTCAGTACAGCTCCTCGCCTGTCGCCAGAGAATCATCCGAGTCACCATCGTCAGAGTCCTCTGTGTCCTCATTGTCCTCAGCAGCCTCAGCCTGAGTCTCCATCGCATCCACAGTCGCTCGAGTAGTGGAGGTAGTAGGCCATCATCAGACCACTGGCAGTTGGCCAGATACCACTTATCCTCAGGAGTGATGCTCTTCTCGGAGCCACTCTTCACATCAGGCACATTGAGGTGCTTCATCAACTGGATCTGCCGGCGGCGCGCCATCTTCTCATTCACATGAGCCTTGTAGAGCTTCTTCTGGACGTGGGTCTGCATGCAGAAGGTCTTCTTGACCTTGGCAGTAAGCTTCTCCACCCAAGAGGGCTTGGCCCCAGCCTCTAACTCAAAGTCATCATCATCCGAGGTGGCAAAGACATCTTCCTCATTTCCCACAGCGAATCTAGGAGATTTATGCTTCTTGTGTCTCAGCACCTTGACCTCATGCACCGTGAGCCTATCCGGAGAAGAAAGAGGCTCTCCAGGCCTCCGAACTTCCCAAACTGAGTAAAGGAAGTGCATCACAAAGGGAGCGTAGATTGGTACCTTGCAGTACCAAACACAGTTGTACATCTCCTCCCACATCCATTTGGACACATCAAAAGTGATGCCCTTGCCTCGCTTGGTCTTCATTGCCACAAGCAGATCTACCAGATAACCATAGATATCATCCTGGTTCCCAACTTTGGGCAGCAGCACACACCGGAACACACGGTGAAGAATGTCATAAACTGGCAGAAGGTCATTGGATTTACCTATTATGCCATGACCAGGGATATACAGAGGTGCTAGCTTCACTTTGTCCATGGGATTGGCTCGGTCGTGAGGACGGAGACCACCTTGGCCTTCCAAGCCAGTGTCATCCTAGCCCAAAGCATTGCAGAAGGCACTCCAGGGAACACGGAAGAACTCATCCCGGCACATAAATGAAAGGTGACGTTGATCGTCACTGCCGAAGTGGACAGTAGCATAGAACTGATGGATGAGTTCCACATCAAAGTCACATCGCAGCTCAATGAGCTTGACCAAATCAAACTCCTCACAGACTTCCAGAGCCTCTCCAAGGTAATTGGGGCTGCTTCTCCACTTGGCAAGGTCAATGGACCACATACGGGTGAACTTGTTCTTGTGGTGCTCGAAGATTTCATCCACAATCCTCAACTGCATCTCATTGCGGAAGTGACAATTATTCCAACGTGGAGGAGGTGGTGCGGTGTAGGGTGATACGTCCAAAACGTATCTATAATTTCTGCTTGCTCCATGCCACTTTTGGGTGATATAGCTATGATATTCATACACTTCCATACACTTTTGATCATATTTGGACTAACTTACTAACCCAGTGCACCCCAGTGCCAGTTTCTGTTTTCGGCTGTTTTTGTATTTCAGGTTTTCACGTTACGAGAACTGCCAGGAAAAATCCAGAAAAAATATATAAAAAATCAGCGTTCCAGGAGCTACCGTGCGGCCAAAGTACAGCCCGGGGGGACCCACAGGGGCTCCAGGCGGCTTGCCCACGCGGCCCCCCCTGGGCCGCACCGGGGGGGCGCCTGGGCACCCCTGACCCCCTCTGGTGGCCCCCTTTGGCATATATTTAAAGCGTGTCGAGGAAACCCTGATTCCGGAACCCCTTTCTCCAGACGCGATTCCGATCTCCGCCGCCATCGCCATCAAGCTTCGGGGGACCAGAATTCCTACGCCGGCACCCTGCCGGGACGGGGAAGTGCCCCCGGATTCATCTCCATCGACGTTGCTTCCTCCCTCCATGATGCGGGAGTAGTTCCCCCTCGGGGCTGAGGTTCTTACCAGTAGCTATGTGGTCAATTCTCTCTCCCATGATGTGATCTTTGTTGTGATCATAAGCTATGTTAATCTAGGGTGTTTCCCCTTCCTCTATGTATTGGATTGATGTACTCACTTGTCTTTATCTAGTATAATCCCCGAGACCAAGGTGACAGCGGTCTATTGGACATGGATTAGAACAATATTTTCATGAGTGATTTCCTTTCTTGTGTGTTGATTGAAGATTGAGAGTCTCTTGGTGCTTGTCTTTGACTATCCTTTAGATATGTTGTGGTGATTGTGGGACTCTCTTTGGATGGCCGCGGTGACATTGGGAAATCCTTAGATTGAGAACTACGAACTTTGAGGTGTGCTTTTGTAGCCCTACATAATTCTCGTCCTCTCTTGACCACGAAGGAATGACCTCCGAGTGCGTCCCCTTTGCATGTTTTATGGGAAATATCATGTGATTCGATTATGTTAATGTTGTTGGGAGTTGCCACTAGTGAAAGTATGAACCCTGGGCCTTGTTTCCACCATTGCAATACCATTTGTGCTCACGTTTACCACTTGTTTGCTTGCTGCACTTTTTATTACAGATTTATATTACTTTGTTTTGCCATCCATATCACTTGCCATTTAACATCTCTTCGCCGAACTAGTGCACCTATACATCTAACAAGTGTATTAGGTGTGTTGGGGACACAAGAGACTTCTTGTATCTTAGTTGCAGGGTTGCTTGAGAGAGACCATCTTCAACCTCTACTTCCCTGAGTTCGATAAACCTTAGGTCATCCACTTGAGGGAAATTGCTACTGTCCTACAAACCTCTGCGCTTGGAGGCCCAACATAGTCTACAAGAGTAGAAGCGTGTGTAGACATCAAGCTATTTTCTGGCGCCGTTGCCGGGGAGGTGAGCGCTTGAAGGTATATCTTTAGATCTTGCAATTAAATCTTTTTGTTTCTTGTTTTTATTTCACTAGTTATGTTTATGTAAAACCTTGCTATTGGATCGTTGCTTGCGGGAGGACGCCCCACACCTGTGGTGGTTGCTCCTCCTCCTACTGAAATTGTGCCCTATAAAATACCGGCTGGTATTATCGATCATGTTTTGGCTAATCGTTATGCAGGAGACAGACATCCCGATGAACACTTGCTATATCTGTCACAACTATGTTCATTATTTAAGCTTGCAGGTGTATCGAGGGAGTTTGTCATGAGGAAATTATTTGCCTTGTCACTGAAAGGAAAAGCATTGGAATGGTATATGCTACTAAATGACTCTCACCTGCTGGAGTGGGAAGAGATCTAGTCTCTCTTTTACTCCAAGTTTTATCCTCTTCATGAAGTCCATAAGAATAGGAATTATGTTTATAATTTCTACCCTCATGACGGAGAGAGCATAGCTCAAGCTTGGGGGAGACTGAAAACGTTAATGCTAAAATGTCCTAACCATGGGCTCCCCAAAGATATTATTATTACTAACTTCTATGCGAGGCTCTCTCGACAGGATAAAGATTTGCTCGATGCTTCCTCTATGGGTTCTTTCACAAACGAAAAGACTGATGCTAAATGGGAACTCCTTGAAAGAATTCAACGCAACACTGAAGATTGGGAGATCGACAAAGGTAAAGAGTCAGGTATAATTTATGAGTATGATTGCATTAAGTCTTTTGTTGAAACTACAAGTTTTAATAAGTTTAGTGCTAAGTTTGGGCTTGATTCTCAACTCCTTGTTGATTTCCTCAAATCTTTTGCTTCACATCTTAATATGCCTAAGGAGGATTGGATCAAGCATCATAAACCTTTTAAAGAGACTTGCAAAGAAAATGCAATTGTTCACGATGACTGCAACATGCATGATCCAATTCCTAAAAATGAAGTTTTATATAAGCATGTTAATTTTTGTGGAGTGGATAGACCATGTGAAAGGCCTATGATTGAAGAAGAGAAGTATTGTAAGCAACATAAGCATGAAAGAACAATCACTTGGGTCAGAGATTTAAATGAAATTGCTAGATAATTGTGTGACCTTTATCCTTTTACTTGTGAACTTTGCCGTACAGAGGGTCACTTTAATTTTCAATGCATGAACTTTCAAAACATAACTGTTAACCGGTTGTGTGATGACATGATCACCTCTGATCTTTATGATGAGCTTATGTTATTTTTGATGTGTGAAGAGTTATCAGAAAAGACTTCTTGGCTAGATGTTAATGCCATAGGAATAAAAAACACTTTGCAAAATTGCCATCTCTATTGTGTTGTTAATTGCCATGAAAATGATTACATAGGTAAGATTATAAAGGAGGGAACTTTACCAAAGTATAAAAATGTCTCTTATATTTCTGCTAATAAAAAGGACAGTTTCTCCCAAGTTTCCCCTATTGTTTCTAATGATAAACCAGGATATGTGGAGAAGCTTCATCTCCAACCACTCCCTCCTAAGGTTAAGAAGAAAAAAAAGAAGAGGAGGAGGAAGAGGAGCAAGAAAGAAGAAGAATGGGTATCAACCTGGCCTGAGCATATTCCTCCCATCAACCTTTATCCTAACGGTTGTAAGTTTAAAGAAGAAGGTGAAGTTTATTGCCTTAATTATCATCTTGATGATACGTCCGTAGGTACTATTAAAGATGATTTTGATTATGATATGCATGTTACTTATTGTGATTGGGAAAATGATGATAATGCTACTTATGATCTTGAAAATCTTTTTGTTACCAACTCTGAAAGTGAAGATATGGGAAGCTCTAAGCTTGGGGATGATAGGATTGCAAATCCTATCCCCACTAGTGATGTGATAATTGATAATTCTCTTGCTAGTAAGAATAAAGACAACATGTTTACAAATATAGTTGCTAGCAATGATAATGCTCTTCTCTACCATGATGATGTTATAACTCCAATCTATAGTGATTATAAAGGTACCTATGACATAAGGAGAAATTATCCTTATGAAACTTGTCATAACCATGAAGGGAATTACTCCCTTGTTGAACACCACCCTCCTAATATACAACTAATCTATAGTGTTCAAGTTGTTTATGATAGTCCTACTCCCACTATTACCAATGAGAAAAATTATGCTTATGTGGGGAGTGAGAGTACCTTTTTGCATGTGGATCATGGTAACAATGCTTTATGTGATGCTTATATTGTTGAGTTCATCCATGATGCCACTGAAATTTATAATGAGAGAGTGAGGCTTGGTTCTACATATCTTAATAATAAGAAGTTTCCTCTCTTTATGGTGAATATTTTGAAGTTATGCTTGTTTTGCCTTCCTATACTAGTTGCTTCGTGCTTCAATGAATTATTCTATTGCAATATTCCTATGCATAGGAAGCATGTTAGGCTTAAATGTATTTGGCATTTGCTTCTTGATGCCCTCTTTTGTTCTTCAGCTCTTATTCTTACGAGAGCATCATTAAAGTTCTATGCCTAGCTTAAAGGCATAAAAGAAAGCGCTTTTGGGAGGCAGCCCACATGAATAATTTTTTTGATTTTTGTTGTGTCTTGATGTTGTTTACTGCTGTAGCATCATCATTGTATCTTTGCTTTTCATATTTGTGCCAAGTATAGCCTCTGATTGCTAGAAAGTTCAAAAGTTGTGTGGTGCTGTCCAGGAAACAGATTCTGTCCTTGGATAGAAAAATTCGTATAAAATCACCAGATCATCTTTTTGGTCTGAATATTTTCGACAGCATTCTCTATATAATTGTCTTTCGTGCGTCTGTTCTGAGTTTTTTGATTTGAGTTGCAGAAGTATCCCGAACAGATCAATTACTACCTGCTGTTCTGTTTTTCACAGATTCTGTCCTGTTTTGCCTTTCCTTCATTTTGCAAATCAAGAGCTTGCTTTTTCTTTGCAAAAACCTTTTGGAAATCTTGAGAAACAGTAGAACTTCAAGAATATCTTTATTTCCAGCAAGGTACAATTATTTTATTAAGGGTACTAACCTCGCTAATCAGATTATGACGAGTTATGTATGAAGGGAGTTTTCAAGTGTGCGAGGGAAGATGATAAAAAGATTCAGGAGTGTCAAGCGCTCAAGCTTGGGGTTGCCCCCATGCACCCCCAAGAAATATTCAAGGAGACTCAAGCGTCTAAGCTTGGGGATGCCCCGTGCATCCCCTTCTCCATCAACATTATCAGTTCGTCTTTCGTTTCGCTATATTTTTATCACTTCATGTGTTATGTGCTATGCTTGGAGCGTCTTGCTTTTAGTTTTCTTTTTAGTTTTTCATAACAAGTCGGAACCCAGCATTCCTTTATGTGGGAGATAAACACGCTCCACTTCTACCTAGAACATAACATAGAATTTTCATGTCCATCTATGCTGTGTGTGTTCTTTGTCTTTTAATAGCTACTATCATGCTCTGCTCTTAGTATTCATGCTTATCTTGTCAAAGAGCTTTTGTTTAGTTGGTTGCTTGAACTCTCTTTAGTTATCATGATTATCTTATTAAGAATGTTTGCTTCCGTTGCATTGGTTGGTATGTCTATGATAAAGATGCTACGTGCATAATGGTGCTTAGTAGTTCATGTTTTCTTATGGTTAGTCTTAAATAGCTGGGGGGTTCCCAATGTGTTATTGGAGTACCAACATGATTTGTTTGCCTATGATGTGGTATGGTTTAGTAATATCTTCCTTCAAGAATTTATTTTGATTGACTTGGCGTATGCTCACGCATATTTAAGACTGTAAAGAAAGTCTGTCAAGCCATGATGATCTTTTGTTTCTGAGTAGCGATATAACTTCCATGCCTGATTCAATGTTGCTTTGTCGCTCTGCATTATTATGACCGTCATTGCTCTTTTAATTGGTCGCACCCAGTCTTTTGCTAACCTCCACCTGTACTAAGCGGACTAACTGCTTGTGCATCCAAATTCTTTTAAACCAGTTATGCCATATGAGTCCACCATACCTTCCTATACATGGTATTTACCTGCCATTCCTAACGAAGACTTTCATGTACCATCTCGAAATTATTCAAAAAAGCATTTCTCTTTTGTGCCTCTGTTTTAGCTCATGAGGAAGTAGTAGTTAATTCATGATCTTTTTAAGTTGGACAGGCTTCACCCCGGGATTGCATGTATAATGTGCAAACCCATAATACGAGAAGGAACTGGCATTGAGTGCGCCCGGCTCAAAAAGATAATATAACAAACAAACCCTCCTTCACGCTTTGTTCATGAGAAATCAGAAAACTTTGGCAGTGATAAACAAAGGAGATTAAGAGGATGTGATCGTCCTCATTCGGGAGCCGTTCCTCGAAACTTGTCCATCTCAAGAAGTGATTGAGTTATCTGCTAGCATTCGTTGACGAAACATGCATGATCTAAAAAAATTATTACCTCTGTTTTTTTTTAAAACCAAGAGCTCTGGTACATGTTTTGTCTTTGTTTCCGACTACGGGTTTTCAACCTTGCCAACAAAAGCCACGGTTCGAGAGTCTCCACCTTCTTTTAAAGCACCAACTACTGAGAGCATGATTGTCATTCTGAGTGTAATGTGCATTGTCCCAAAGTAGCATTGTCTTTTGCATGATTATGATATCGTTTATTATGAAATCATTGTATCTAGTCATCACTTAAACCTTGAAGGTGCCCCTGCATTTATGTTTTGCATCACTAAAGGGGGCAAGCTAGATATCACTTTATCATATTTGCACATCATGTTCATTGCAAATATTTTTGATGTTTCAGTTTCATATTGTAAAACTTTCAGTCATTTGTGATTTTCTCATGAGGCAACTTAATTACTCTAGAATCATTGTCTCAGTAAGCTTTTGTCATATGACTATGAAAATGTCCTATATGGTTAATAGCATGTCACCACAGAAATTATTCTTGTTATCATTTACCTACTCGAGGACGAGCAGGAATTAAGCTTGGGGATGTTGATACGTCCAAAACGTATCTATAATTTCTGCTTGCTCCATGCCACTTTTGGGTGATATTGCTATGATATTCATACACTTCCATACACTTTTGATCATATTTGGACTAACTTACTAACCCAGTGCACCCTAGTGCCAGTTTCTGTTTTCGGCTGTTTTTGTATTTCAGGTTTTCACGTTACGAGAATTGCCAGGAAAAATCCAGAAAAAATATATAAAAAATCAGCGTTCCAGGAGCTACCGTGCGGCCAAAGTACAACCGGGGGGGGGGGGACCCACAGGGGCTCCAGGCGGCCTGCCCACGCGGCCCCCCCTGGGCCGCGCCGGGGGGGCGCCTGGGCACCCCTGACCCCCTCTGGTGGCCCCCTTTGGCATATATTTAAAGCGTGTCGAGGAAACCCTGATTCCGGAACCCCTTTCTCCAGACGCGATTCCGATCTCTGCCACCATCGCCATCAAGCTTCGGGGGACCCGAATTCCTGCGCCGGCACCCTGCCGAGACGGGGAAGTGCCCCCGGATTCATCCCCATCGACGTTGCTTCCTCCCTCCATGTTGCGGGAGTAGTTCCCCCTCGGGTCTGAGGTTCTTACCAGTAGCTATGTGGTCAATTCTCTCTCCCATGATGTGATCTTCGTTGTGATCATAGGCTATGTTTATCTAGGGTGTTTCCCCTTCCTCTATGTATTGGATTGATGTACTCACTTGTCTTTATCTAGTATAATCCCTGAGACCAAGGTGACAGCGGTCTATTGGACATGGATTAGAAAAATATTTTCATGAGTGATTTCCTTTCTTGTGTGTTGATTGAAGATTGAGAGTCTCTTGGTGCTTGTCTTTGACTATCCTTTAGATATGTTGTGGTGATTGTGGGACTCTCTTTGGATGGCCGCGGTGACATTGGGAAATCCTTAGATTGAGAACTACGAACTTTGAGGTGTGCTTTTGTAGCCCTACATAATTCTCGTCCTCTCTTGACCACGAAGGAATGACCTCCGAGTGCGTCCCCTTTGCATGTTTTATGGGAAATATCATGTGATTCGATTATGTTAATGTTGTTGGGAGTTGCCACTAGTGAAAGTATGAACCCTAGGCCTTGTTTCCACCATTGCAATACCATTTGTGCTCACGTTTACCACTTGATTGCTTGCTGCACTTTTTATTACAGATTTATATTACTTTGTTTTGCCATCCATATCACTTGCCATTTAACATCTCTTCGCCGAACTAGTGCACCTATACATCTAACAAGTGTATTAGGTGTGTTGGGGACACAAGAGACTTCTTGTATCTTAGTTGCAGGGTTGCTTGAGAGAGACCATCTTCAACCTCTACTTCCCTGAGTTCGATAAACCTTAGGTCATCCACTTGAGGGAAATTGCTACTGTCCTACAAACCTCTGCGCTTGGAGGCCCAACATAGTCTACAAGAGTAGAAGCGTGTGTAGACATCATAGGGGTCTTGAAACCGAAACTTCTCCCAGTCCGAAAGCTTCCATTTGTACATAGGAAGCGCTACACGCTGCTTGGCTGCCACTGACTTTTCCCGGCGAGTTGTTTTGGAGGGAATCACAACCTCGGGAACATCTTCATCATCTGCTGGCCTCTTGCACCTATGGGCCTTCCTTTTGGCAAACTGACCAGAGCGAGAGCTAGAGCCACCTGCAAACGCACACGAAGAACACATAGCAACCCAGAAAAGATGAGAGGAATGTACACAAGAGCAGAAGAATAATTCACAAGTACGTAAGGAGAACAGAAACAATGCATATACATTCAGAGCAACCGGTAGTTCCGGTATCAGCACCGGTAGTTCCGGACCGGCGGTAGTACCGGTCGTGCGACCGGTAGTACCGCTGAGAGCGGATCTGCCAAGAGGAGGGGAACTACCCGATCTCAAAACTACATGCACGATGTCTATTGCTAACTACGCACAAGAGAATAGGAATCTATACGGACCTCTCCCTCAAAACATTTAGCCAAAAATGAGGGAATACACGCATTGCCCTAGAAGAAGGATTCAAGAAGAACCCTAACAAAAGAAGAAGTAGGGCAATACCGGTATCCATGGGAGGAGATCGAGGAAGAGGCGGCCTCCACGGAGCAGATCCGGTGAAGGGCCGACGGATCCGTAGAGCTAGAGGGCGCTACGGGGCAGTGAGTGGAGCAACCGGCGGCTAGGGCGAAAGAATGAACGGGTGAAGGGGAAAACCTCTTCAGCCCGTGCCTTATATATCCGCCCAGATCAGCACCGGTAGTACCGGTCCGGGGACCGGTAGTACCGGTCCGGCTGCTGCCAAGTGGTTGGAGCGGTACTTCCGCGCCAGGCGGTAGTTCCGCTAATCAACACCGGTAGTACCGGCCAGGGGCACATGTCAGAGCACCAGCGGTAGAACCGCCTGCTCTAGACCGGTACAACCGCTGGGCTGTAACCAGGTGATCAAGCGGTAGAACCGCTTGAACTACCGGTTGTACCGCCTGGGAGTGCCCACTCACTCCATGATAACAAGCTTGTGTACATTTGGAGTAGATGGCTTGGATGAGGTGGCTTAGTATGGAGCAAGTCACTTTAGTACGAGAAAAACACGAAAGCCAGAAACCAACCAAACCGGAGGGCGGTGGCCGGAGCCACCAATGTTAGAGTCAATTGGCATGGCACCGCGAAGAATTATCCTTGGGCCCATAACCAAAACTCGTCTTTGAAACACACGTGTCATCACAAATGACGAATGCGAAAAGCATATCAATTTATGCATAATGGGGGGAGGATGAGTTCATTGAGAGAACACCACTCCCCCTATTTCCATGCCTACACCTAGACTAGACAATATGTTGAGTGTGAGGAGTGTGTGCATAGACTCAAGCCACATTGCTCAAATCGATGATATTTAGCTCATGCCTTAACTCGCGAAATCTTGCTTCATCCAATGGCTTCGTGAAGATATCTCCAAGGTTATCATGAGTGTTGACGTAGTGAAGCTCGATCTCTCCTTGCCTTATGTGATCCTGGATGAAGTGATATCGAATCTCTATATGCTTCGTCTTGAAGTGTTGCACCGGTTTGAGAGAAATCTTGATGGCACTTTCATTGTCACACCAAAGAGGCACTTTGTCACAAGTGACACCGTAATCCTTTAAAGTTTGCCTCATCCATAAGAGTTGAGCACAACAACTGCCAGCAGCCACATACTCTGCTTCGGTGGACGAGAGAGACACACAACTTTGCTTTTTGGAAGACCAACTAACAAGAGAGAAACCAAGAAATTGGCACCCTCCAGAAGTGGACTTCCTATCCACTTTGTCTCCCGCCCAGTCAGAGTCCGAGAAACCTACAAGGTTGAAGTTTTCTCCTCGCGGGTACCATAAGCCAAAGTTTGGGGTATGAGCCAAATATCGAAAGATTCGCTTGACAGTCACAAAGTGACTTTCCTTAGGTGAGGCTTGAAACCGTGCACAAATTCCTACACTCAACATAATATCCGGTCTAGATGCACAAAGGTAAAGCAAGGAACCGATCATAGAGCGATATACCTTTTGATCCACCGCTTTACCATTGGGATCAATGTCAAGTTGGCATTTGGTTGGCATTGGAGTAGTAGCCGGCTTGACATCACTTAGATTGAACCTCTTGAGCATGTCTTGAGTATACTTGGATTGTTTGATGAAGATGCCTTCTCTTCTTTGTTTGATCTCAAACCCAAGGAAATACTTCAACTCTCCCGTCATGGACATCTCAAAATGTGTGGTCATGAGTGCGGCGAACTCATCATTGAAAGCTTTGTTAGGAGAACCAAAGATAATATCGTCAACATATAGTTGGCATACAAACAACTCCCCTTTGACCTTCTTTGTAAAAAGAGTGGGGTCGATTTTCCCAATTTCAAACCCACGATCTTGTAACAACTCGGTAAGATGCTCATACCACGCACGTGGGGCTTGTTTAAGGCCATAGAGTGCCTTATCGAGTTGGTACACGTGATTGGGGAGCTTAGGATCCTCAAACCCCGGGGGTTGTTTAACATACACCAACTCATTAATAGGACCATTCAGAAATGCACTTTTCACATCCATTTGTTGCAATTTAAAGTTATGATGGGAAGCATAGGCAAGCAATAAACGAATGGATTCAAGACGAGCAACGGGGGCAAAGGTTTCACCGTAGTCGATACCCTCAACTTGGGAGTAGCCTTGAGCCACCAGACGCGCCTTGTTGTAGATGACAATGCCATGAGCATCTTGTTTGTTCTTAAAGATCCACTTGGTTCCAATGACATTATGGTTCTCCTTTGGTCTTGGCACTAGACGCCACACCTTGTTGCGCTCGAAGTTATGGAGTTCTTCATGCATGGCATTGAGCCAATCAGGGTCTTCGAGCGCCTCATAAACCTTCTGAGGTTCAACACAGGAGACAAAAGCTTGATGAGCACAATAGTTTGCTAATTCTCTACGAGTGCTTACCCCCCTTTTGATGCTTCCTAGAATGTTCTCCATGTGATGTTCGTTGGAAGCAAGCCTGGAGGCAACTTTTGCAGCACGACGCTCTAATTGCTCTTCAAGAGTTAACTAAGGAGCATTGAGTTGATCTTGAGCGTCGTCAGGAGCTAGATCTTGATCTTGAGCTTCCTCTTGATCTTGATCTTGCTCGGAGGACAGAACTTGGCCTTGTGCATCATTTGGTGGCTCTCCACCATCTTGTGATTGATCTTGCACTTGGCCTTGTTCGTCAGGTTGGGGGCCTTTACTTTGTTCTTCGGAAGCGTGTGGGTCTTGGGTTGGTGATGGTTCCACTTGAGTGGAACATTGTCCTTCTCCTTCGGCCGCAAGGGGTTCCTCAATGGGTAGGATATATCCAACACCCATTCTTCTTATGGCTTGAGGAGGAATTGCATCACCTACATCACAAGTACCACTTTGCTCCACTTGGGAGCCGTTATTTTCATCAAACTCTACGTTACTCGTCTCCTCAATGAGCCCATTGGACTTGTTGAGGACACGGTAAGCATGAGAGTTTGTAGCATAACCAACAAATATGCCCTCGTGAGCTCTAGATTCAAATTTAGACAAGCGAACACCTTTCTTGAGAATGAAACACTTACACCCGAATACCCGGAAGTACTTGAAATTGGGCTTGTTACCGGTAAGTATCTGATGGCTTCTCGCCCCTCGTTGGTTACCCCAAGTGGAAGGTTTGAGATGCAGTGTAGCGGAAGTTTTCCCTTGGCAATACCAAGGATCGATTTCCCTGAGACTCCCAATTTCAACAAGAAGGTGTCAACTGCTAACGGCGCCAGATATTAGCAATCAACGTGGACCTGCACACAGATACAAATAACTTTGCTCCCAACGAGTACAGAGAGGTTGTCAATCCCTCCGGCCTTGTAGTTTACAAAGGATCAAACGCAAGTGATAGTAGTGATAGATATAATTGCAATAGTAAGTAAAAGCGGAAAGTAAATAGCGGATGTGATCAATGATGGTAATATGGACCGGAGTCTCATGATGTTCACTGGTGATGTCTCTCTCCCAAAAGACGATAAAACAGCTATGTGAGGTAAACGAATTACAGCTGGGCAATTGACAGGACCATGTGCGCAAACCAATGCTGACTAAGTTGCAAGAAAGGTAGAGGTTCAAAGCATGGGCGGTACGCCGAGGTAAGTAGACCGAAATCCATCTGCATCTACTACTAATCATCCACCTTGAGATATCTATCCAGAACATCTCGCTGGTATTAAGTTGCGAGTCCCACCCATAGTGTAAACTCAAAGCAACAGACAACTGCATTAAAAGAACTTTGCGTAAAGTAAACAATCCTTGCACCCGCCGGCACAAGCACCGTTGTTTTCCCCCTTGTGGCAACAGCACATCCCCTACACTCATGTTTCTGTCACTCAAACTAGTCATCGAGGGGCATGAACCCACAATCAAGCATAACGTTCCCTCTTGGAGTCACTACCTACTACTTGGCCAAAGCAATAAATAACAACGGAGAACATGCAAGAATTACTTACGAACATAAATATAAAAGAGGTGAATCAAATATATTACTCAAACACAATCTGAACATAATCTCATAATCCATCGGATCCCAGCAAACTCATCATAGCAATAGCATAAGGATTACATATGTGCCTCGATCATGTAGGGCAGCTCACGAGGACTAATTAGTGAAGCACAAGAAGGGAGGAGAACATCACATAGCTACTGGTCATGGACCCATGGTCCAAGGGAGACTACTCACAACTCATCCGGGAGGCGTCCATGGTGGTGGAGAAGCTCCCGGTGGTGATCCTCCCCTCCGGCAGGGTGCCGGGAAGAGTTCTCCTGGTGCTCCCGATCTTGGAAGTGGCGGCGGTGGCGGAACAGAGATGAGATCGCGAAAAAGAGTTCCCCTCTCGAGGGTTTCGGGAGACGCTTTAAATATATGCCAAAGGGGGGCATCAGACGAGGCTCGGGGGGCCCAGGCGCCCCCCCGGCGCGGCCCAGGGGGGGGGCGCCACCAGAGCGCCTGGGGCCCTGGTGGCCCCCCTCCGGCTGTGCTTCGGGTGCCTGGTAGCTTCTGGAACGCTGATTTTTTATATAATTTTTCTGGATTTTTTCTAGCAGTTCTCGTAATGTGAAAACCTGAAATACAAAAACAGCCGAAAACAGAAACTGGCACTGGGGTGCACTGAGTTAATAGGTTAGTCCAAATATGATCAAAAGTGTATGGAAGTGTATAAATAACATAGCAATATCACCCAAAAGAGGCATGGAGCAAGCAGAAATTATAGATACGTTTTGGACGTATCAACATCCCCAAGCTTAATTCCTGCTCGTCCTCGAGTAGGTAAATGATAATAAGAATAATTTCTGTGGGGACATGCTATTAACCATATAGGACTTTTTGTAGTCATATGACAAAAGCTTACCGAGACAATGAATCTATAGTAATTAAGTTGCCTCATGAGAAAATCACAAAGAGCTGAAAGTTTTACAATATGATACTGAAACATCAAATAGATTTGTAATGAACATGATGTGCAAATATGATAAAGTGATATCTCGCTTGCCCCCTTTAGTGAAGCAAAACATAAATGCAGGGGCACCTCCAAGGTTTAAGTGATGACTAGATACAATGGTTTCAAAATAAACGATATCACAATCATGCAAAAGACAATGCTACTTTGGGACAATGCACATTACACTCAGAATGACAATCATGCTCTCAGTAGTTGGTGCTTTAAAAGAAGGTGGAGACTCTCGAACCGTGTCTTTTGTTGGCAAGGTTGAAAACCCGTAGTCGGAAACAAAGACAAAACATGTACCAGAGCTCTTGGTTTTAAAACAGAGGTAATAATTTTTTTTAGATCATGCACGTTTCGTCAACGAATGCTAGCAGACAACTCAATCACTTCTTCAGATGGACAAGTTTCGAGGAACGGCTCCCGAATGAGGACGATCACATCCTCTTAATCTCCTTTGTTTATCACTGCCAAAGTTTTCTGATATCTCATGAACAAAGCGTGAAGGAGGGTTTGTTTGTTATATTAATTTTGAGCCGGGCGCACTCAATGCCAGTTCCTTCTCGTATTATGGGTTTGCACATTATACATGCAATCCCGGGGTGAAGCTTGTCCAACTTGAAAAGATTATGAATTAACTACTACTTCCTCATGGACTTACAACAGAGGCACAAAATAGGAATGCATTTTTCTTTGAATAGTTTCGAGATGGTACACGCAAGTCTCCGTTAGGAATGGCAGGTAAATACCATGTAGGAAGGTATGGTGGACTCATATGGCATAACTGGTTTAAAAGAATGTGGATGCACAAGCAGTCAGTCCGCTTAGTACAGGTGGAGGTTAGCAAAAGACTGGGAGCGACCAACTAAGAGAGCAATGACGGTCATAATCATGCAGAGCGACAAAGCAACATTGAATCAGGCATGGAAGTTATATCGCTACGCAGAAACAAAAGATCATCAAGGCTTGACAGACTTTCTTTACAGTCTTAAATATGCGTGAGCATACGCCAAGTCAATCAAAATAAATTATTTGAAGGAAGATATTACTAAACCATACCACATCATAGGCAAACAAATCATGTTGGTACTCCAATAACACATTGGGAACCCCCCAGCTATTTGAGACTAACCATAAGAAAACATGAACTACTAAGCGCCATTATGCACGTAGCATCTTTATCATAGACATATCAACCAATGCAACGGAAGCAAACTCTCTTAATAAGATAAGCATGATAACTAAAGAGAGTTCAAGCAACCAACTGAACGAAAGCTCTTTAAAAAGATAAGCATGAAAGTTAAGAGCTAAGCATGATAGTAGCTAGTTAAAAGACAGAGAACACACACAGCAAAGATAGGCATGAAAATTCTATGTTATGTTCTAGGTAGAAGTGGAGCGTGTTTCTCTCCCACATAAAGAAAGCTGAGTTCCGACTCGTTATGAAAAGCTAAGTAAAACTAAAAAGGAAACTAAAAGCAAGACGCTCCAAGCATAGCACATACCACATGAAGTGATTAAAATATAGTGGAACGAAAGACGAACTGATAATGTTGATGGAGAAGGGGATGCACGGGGGCATCCCCAAGCTTAGACGCTTGAGTCTCCTTGAATATTTCTTGGGGGTGCACGGGGGCATCCCCAAGCTTGAGTGTTTGACACTCCTGAATCTTTTTATCATCTTCCCTCGCACACTTGAAAACTCCCTTCATACATAACTCATCATAATCTGATTAGCGAGGTTAGTACCCATAATAAAATAATTGTTCCTTGCTGTAAATAAGGATATTCTTGAAGGTCTACTGTTTCTCAAGATTGCCAAAAGGTTTTTGCAAAGAAAAAGCAAGCTCTAGGTTTGCAAAATGGAGGAAAGGCAAAACAGGACAGAATCTGTGAAAAACAGAACAGCAGGTAGTAAATGATTTGTTCGGGGCACTTCTGCAACTCTAATAAAAAAACTCAGAACAGACGCACGAAAGACAATTATATAGAGCACGCTGTCGAAAAAATTCAGACCAAAAAGATGATCTGGTGATTTTATACGAATTTCTCTATCCAAGGACAGAATCTGTTTCCTGGACAGCACGTCACAACTTTTGAATTTTCTAGCAATCAGAGGCTACACTTGGCACAAAATTGAAAAGCAAAGATACAATGATGATGCTACTGTAGTAACAACATCAAGACACAACAAAAGCAAAATAAAAATTTATTCATGTGGGTTGCCTCCCAAAAGCGCTTTCTTTTATGCCTTTAAGCTAGGCATAATGCATAGAGGAATCAATAACCATCATAATAATCGGAGCTATAAATTGCTTCAAATGGTTCCTGAACAAGTTCACTCTTGTTCATTCTAGGAAAGGGGTACACACCTTTTGCCTTTCCGCGCAAGCGGATTTGTCCCTTACCTATATCGATGAAGCCTTTTACCGCTCGGAGAAAGTCCCTTCCAAGCACTATATTTCCTTGGTTTGGCTCCATGATGAAGAAATCAACCATGGTAATCCCTTTAAGGAATTTAACTGGCACGTCTTTTATTCTTCCCTGGATTTCGGAAATATCTCCATTAGTGTGTTCATGATAAGATGGTAATCTATCCATGTTAAATTTTAAAGAATTATGAACAATTTTTGGCATAGTAGAAACCATAGATCCAATATCACAATAAGCAAGGAAGTCTTGATTAGAGATGCTAATCCTAACAAAAGGCTCCCAATCATTGTCTATTTCCAAAATGTCTTTCTTATTGGGTTTGGGTTTCTCTACCTTCATCAAGTCTAGAGCATCCATTCTCTTCTCAATAGTAGCAAGTCTATCTATGACAGTATCAAAGTTATGATCATAAACAAAGTAACTAGATAGACCATGTATAATTTCAAGAGCTCTAGCTTCATCACACTCTAGGAAATCTCCTTCAGCTATAATATCAAGAGAGTGTTTACACCATTTAAAAAGACCATGGTAAATATTCCTAAGCACAATTTTTATAGGTATCCAAGGCATAATTCTCCTATGTGCATCAGAAATTCTGTCCCATGCCTTCTTCATATTTTCTCCATCCCTTTGATGGAAATCTAGAACTTCTGATTCCCTCAAAGCACCAAATCCTAACATGTTTGGCTAAACAGAAAGGACTACTAACAGAAAAGCAAATAATTTTTTTTGTAATTTTTGATAAAGGATACTAAAGCAAAAGTGAAAGGTAAACTAACAAGACTAAAAGCAAAGGTAAAAGATAGCGTGCAACTCCCCTATCCTGAAGAGTGGAGTCCCCGGCAACGGCGCCAGAAAACTTTGCTTGATGGCTTCTCGCCCCTCGTTGGTTACCCCAAGTGGAAGGTTTGAGATGCAGTGTAGCGGAAGTTTTCCCTTGGCAATACCAAGGATCGATTTCCCTGAGACTCCCAGTTTCAACAAGAAGGTGTCAACTGCTAACGGCGCCAGATATTAGCAATCAACGTGGACCTGCACACAGATACAAATACCTTTGCTCCCAACGAGTACAGAGAGGTTGTCAATCCCTCCGGCCTTGTAGTTTACAAAGGATCAAACGCAAGTGATAGTAGTGATAGATATAATTGCAATAGTAAGTAAAAGCGGAAGGTAAATAGCAGATGTGATCAATGATGGTAATATGGACCGGAGTCTCATGATGTTCACTAGTGATGTCTCTCTCCCAAAAGACGATAAACCAGCTATGTGAGGTAAACGAATTACAGCTGGGCAATTGACAGGACCATGTGCGCAAACCAATGCTGACTAAGTTGCAAGAAAGGTAGAGGTTCAAAGCATGGGCGGTACGCCGAGGTAAGTAGACCGAAATCCATCTACATCTACTACTAATCATCCACCTTGAGATATCTATCCAGAACATCTCGCTGGTATTAAGTTGCGAGTCCCACCCATAGTGTAAACTCAAAGCAACAGACAACTGCATTAAAAGAACTTTGCGTAAAGTAAACAATCCTTGCACCCGCGGGCACAAGCACCGTTGTTTTCCCCCTTGTGGCAACAACACATCCCCTAGACTCATGTTTCTGTCACTCAAACTAGTCATCGAGGGGCATGAACCCACAATCAAGCATAACGTTCCCTCTTGGAGTCACTACCTACTACTTGGCCAAAGCAATAAATAACAACGGAAAACATGCAAGAATTACTTACGAACATAAATATAAAAGAGGTGAATCAAATATATTACTCAAACACAATCTGAACATAATCTCATAATCCATCGGATCTCAGCAAACTCATCATAGCAACAGCATAAGGATTACATATGTGCCTCGATCATGTAGGGCAGCTCACGAGGACTAATTAGTGAAGCACAAGAACGGGAGGAGAACATCACATAGCTACTGGTCATGGACCCATGGTCCAAGGGAGACTACTCACAACTCATCCGGGAGGCGTCCATGGTGGTGGAGAAGCTCCCGGTGGTGATCCTCCCCTCCGGCAGGGTGCCGGGAAGAGTTCTCCTGGTGCTCCCGATCTTGGAAGCGGCGGCGGCGGCGGAACAGAGATGAGATCGCGAAAAAGAGTTCCCCTCTCGAGGGTTTTGGGAGACGCTTTAAATATATGCCAAAGGGGGGCATGAGACGAGGCTTGGGGGGCCCAGGCGCCCCCCCGGCGCGGCCCGGGGGGGGGGGCGCCACCAGGGCGCCTGGGGCCCTGGTGGCCCCCCTCCGGCTGTGCTTCGGGTGCCTGGTAGCTTCTGGAACGCTGATTTTTTATATAATTTTTCTGGATTTTTTCTGGCAGTTCTAGTAATGTGAAAACCTGAAATACAAAAACAGCCGAAAACAGAAACTGGCACTGGGGTGCACTGAGTTAATAGGTTAGTCCAAATATGATCAAAAGTGTATGGAAGTGTATAAATAACATAGCAATATCACCCAAAAGAGGCATGGAGCAAGCAGAAATTATAGATACGTTTTGGACGTATCAGTATCTCATATGGAGTTTTGTTCAAGCCTTTGCGGAGATAGAGCCGATTTGATGCATGGCAAGCGGTGTTGATGGCTTCGTCCCAAAAGTTGTATGGAGATTTGAATTCCGCCATCATGGTTCTTGCCGCATCCATCAGAGTTCGGTTCTTTCTCTCCGCTACACCGTTTTGTTGAGGGGTATATGGGGTTGCATATTGATGTTTGATCCCCTCATAACTGAGAAACTCATCCAGGGTGTAGTTCTTGAACTCGGTGCTGTTGTCACTCCTGATCATCAAAATCTTTGCTTCATGTTGTCGTTGTGCTTCATTTGCAAAGTTGATAACGGTTTGTTGGGTCTCACTCGTCTTCTTGAAGAAGTATACCCAGGTGTATCTTGAGTAATCATCCACAATCACCAAGCAGTACTTTCTACCCCCAAGACTATCAAAAGATGGAGGCCCAAAGAGGTCCATGTGAAGGAGCTCTAGGGGTCTCTTTGAATAGATGATAGTCGTGGGAGGGTGAGCCGTCTCATGTAACTTTCCTTCAATGCAAGCCCTGCAAGCACGATCTTTGGCAAAGCTAACATTTGTTAGTCCACGGACATGGTCCCCCTTGAGAAGACTTTGCAAAGATCTCATATTGACGTGGGCCAAACAGCGATGCCAAAGCCATCCCACATCAACTTTAGCCATTAAGCATGTCGCGACCTTAGTGGGTTGCTTCGAGAAGTTAACCACATAAAGGCCGTTCTCGACATGCCCAACATAGGCTACTTTAAGAGTCTTGCTCCACAAGAGGGCCACGGTATCAATATCAAAGAATGTAGCAAAGCCCATGAGTGCAAGTTGGCGAACAGAAAGTAAATTGTATGCAAGGGACTCAACAAGCATGACTTTCTCGATTGTGAGATCATGAGAGACAACAACCTTGCCAAGCCCCAATACCTTAGAAGATGAAGCATCACCCCATTCGACATTGGTGGCCATAGATGAACCTAGATGCACGTCCACCACCAAGTCTTTGCTTCCGGTCATATGATTTGTGGCTCCACTATCGAGCAACCATGATTCCCCACCAGAAGCAAACTCGTACAAGAGATCAATGCTTGGATTTAGGTACCCATTTGGTAATGGGTCCTTTGAGGTTAGTAACAAGGGCCTTAGGAACCCAAATGGACCATTCAATGTACTCATAAGAAGAACCAACAAATTTAGCAAACACATGACCATCACTAGCACGACATAAAACATATGAAGGATTAAAGTCGCCGGCCATGTTTGATGGTATGGTGGAGTTTTTCTTGACACCACCACTTTTCACCACTTTCTTCTTCTTTGATGTGCCCTCTCCTTCTTTCACAAAAGATTGTCGGAGAGGGGGTGGTTGCTTGGTCTTGTCATTCTTCTTCTTCTTGGGCTTAGGAACAAACCCAATACCTTTCTTTGCCACAACCTCCTTTTGATTGCTCAAAAGGTTGTTGAGGATCTTCTGACCTTGTATGCATGTCACAAGGCCTTTCTCAAGTTGCTTCTTCAACTCGGCATTCTCTTCAACAATATGCACATGCTCGCAACACGGGTTAGTAGCATTTGCATTACCAATTAATACCATGCGAGGAAAGATAGCCTTTTATTTAGTTAGCGAAACTTGGAGTTGATCATGAGACTCCTTGAGAGTAGCATGCATACCTTTCAAGGCCTTGTGAGCCTTGTCAAGTATGGCAAACTCTTCTTTGAGTTTCTCATGGTCAACCTCCAGTTTTGCCTTCTCGGAATTAAGCACACGAGAGACAAGTAAAGCATGATCAAGATCTTTCTTTAATTTAGCATGACCATCATTGTGTGACTCCTCAAGAGCCAAACGAAGACCACGCTCTTCCTCTAGGGCGTTAGAGAGATCCTATATCTCATCGGCATAGTCTCGACTATGTCCTTCCATTTTAGTAATGGTTTCCTCGTGAGCCTCGATCATGTCGTTGGCCTCACCGAGTTGTTCCAAGAGAGCAACAAAATGTTTCTTGGGTTTGCCCTTGAGATTTTTCATGAACAACTCAAATTCATTCTCTCCCTCCTTAGCACCCTCACTCTCATCAATACAATTCGTCAATGAAGGATTAGAAGAGATAGTAGTATTGATGTTTGGGGTTACCTTGTTGGTGGCCTTGGCCATGAGACACTTGGCGGTGATGTTCTCATTTGGTGAGTTGAAGAGAGATGAGTGCGGAGTAGTAGCAATTGCAATTGTGGCCATGGTGACCATCTCATCATCTTCATCATTATCATCATCCTCAACATATTCTTCTTGGGCCACCAACCCTTTAGGAGGAGTCTTCTTGTTGAAGTTGTTCTTGTTGGGATAGGACTTTGACTTGTCCTTCCGAATAAGCTTGCCTCCAAAGTCTTCTCTCTTCTCATATGGGCAATCTGCAACGAAGTGGCTTACATTGCCACAGTTGAAGCATGTCCTTACTCATTGTTTGCCCTTGTTTCCACTTGAGTTATTCCTGTTGAAGTTGGGTCTTGTGTTCTTCTTGCCCCAGAATTGCCTTGAAGCAAGAGCCATGTGCTCATGATAGGCATATTTGGTGTCCTCGGGGCTACACTCATCATCATCTTCCACATCCTCTTCTTCCACACAAGCCTTGGCCTTCAGGGCAAGATTAGGCTTCTTTGATCGTTGAGCTCTTAAGACCGCATTGTCGGCGGTCATGTCGAAGATCCTCATGGCAACGAACTCATCCAACACTTCATGAGATGACAAGTGGTGGAAATCCGGTCTCTGACGAATGACAGAGGACATGGCCTTATGATAGGGCATCATGGCCTTGAGGAACTTGCGCTTGATCCAGTTGTCATCCGTGTCCTTACTGCCATGATCTCGAAGAGAGACCGCAAGGGTGGTTAATCTCCGATAAAGTTCACGAGGATCTTCTTCTTCGATCATAGCAAACTCATCGGCTTCATCTTACACAACTTCATAGTTAGAGCGTTGAATGCTAGTGCTTCCCTTGTACATAGTGCCAACATGTTCCCAAGCTTCCTTGGCCACAGTGAAGGGTCGAAGATGTGCAATGTCTTCTGGAGGAATAGCATCTTGAAGAATGCAGAGAGCGGACTCGTTGAACTGATGATCCGCAGTTTCTCTTGGAGTCATGTTGTCGGGATCATGTGGATAAAAACCTTGCACAATGATTCTCCAAAGATTAGTAGAACAATGATTTATATGACGTTTGAAGCGAAACACCCAAGGAGCAAAATCAGAATTTTTTATAAACTTGGGAGGTGGCCCAACGGAATTTAAATGCGGTGTAGGAACGGGTCCTCCATAGTGAGTAGGAGGAGCGGAGTGGGCAAAGATTCCACTCCCATTCTTAGTAACAGGGGCTTGTTCACTACTAGCTTCTCCCTTGTCGGGATTAGCCTCCGACATGTTAGTTGCGGGACGAATCACTTCTAACGGTGCTGTGGATACTTTAAGCCCTTCAAGCAAATCTTTAAACATGCCTTTGACCTCGCTCGCTAGTGACTCTTTCAATGTGGTCAAGGCCACATTGAACTCCTCACGAGTGACCGAGGCTCCCCCATCTGACGTAGGCAAGGATGTAGTTCCACCGGAATGGTCCTCCGTCTCGACTACGTTGTCACCCATACTCTTTGGACGGTAAAGTCCTTAAAAAGAGACGAGGCTCTGATACCAATTGAAAGGATCGCTATGGTTGACTAGAGTGGGGGTGAATAGGCAACTAACAATTTTTAGCTTTTCTTTACCACTTTAAATTAAGCGTCAAAGTAAGCTGTCTAGATAAGCTACTAAGATGACAACTAACTGAAAGTAAAGGTAACAACTACACAAGCACACTATAGCAGAGAAACAAGTAATGCTAGCACAAGTAAAGGTAAGAAATAACCACAAGTGGAGACGATGAAGACGAGGATGTGATATCGAAGTTCCTTCCCTTTGAGGGGAAGTACGTCTCCGTTGGAGCGGTGTGGAGGCACAATGCTCCCCAAGAAGCCACTAGGGCCACCGTATTCTCCTCACGCCCTCACACAATGCAAGGTGCCGTGAATCCACTAGTGGTGCCCTTGAAGGCGGCAACCGAACCTTTACAAACAAGGTTGGGGCTCTCTCCACAACTTAATTGGAGGCTCCCAAAGAAATCCCGGAGCTTCACCACAATGGATTGTGGCTCCGAAGTGACCTCTTCCGTCTAGAGTGCTCAAACACACAAGAGTAACAAAATCCACACAAGAAAGTATGGGGGAATCAAGTTTCCTTTGGTGGAAGTGTAGATCTAGGTCTCGTCCTTCAAACCCTAGCAAATCAACAAGTTTGGTTGGCTAGGGAGAGAGATCGGGCAAGAAAGCTTCAATGGCATTAATGGTGGAGAGAGAGAGGCAAGAGATAAGATGGAGGTGGGAGAAGGGGCTCCTTAAATAGGGTCTCCACCAATCCAACTGTTATGTGCAGATTTACATAGGACCGGTAGTTCCGCTAGCCCAACCGGTAGTACCGGTGAGTGAAGAAACCTGCGCCCTTGCCACTAAGGCGGTACTTCCGGTGGCTCACCCGGTAGTACCGGTCTTCCAGAGAAAACCGGAACTACCGCCCCACCTCCGGTCAACTACTGCTTGGAAACCAGAAGGTTTCAAGCAGGGGCGGTAGTTGAGACGATGGTTGGGCCGGAACTACCGCCAGGCAGATAGTTTCTGCGTGGTGGCAGTCAGAGCGGTACTACCGCTCGGAACACCGGTAGTACCGGTCTTGTGAGAAGAACACTAGTACTTCCGGGCCACCACCGGTCTACCACCGCACCCAGTACAGAAGGTATCGCCCCTGAGCGGTACTTGGGGCAGTGGTTTGACCGGAACTACCGGCCACCGGTACAACCGCCAACTAGGGCGGTACTACCGCTGTGGATGAGTCTACACAAAAAGGAGGAATGAAATGGGACCTCTCTCTCCACGAACGGAGGCAATATAGTGGGTGCAAAGTATCTATGTACATGACTTGATTCACCCATTACCTTCCGATGTGGGTTCCCTCTTAATAGTACGGATTTCCTATGACCAAAAGAAACAAAAAGGCATCGGAACCTCCGTCTTCAATCTTTTCCTTAAAGAGGGAAGGCCTAACCGTCTTGTGCCACATGTTATCAACCTAAGTAATATTGACACACGATTAGTCCACACAAGGATTGTCATCATCACCAAAACCTCAGGCAGGAGATGCCCTTACAGCTTTGTATCCGCTTGATGCTACATTTTTAGATAATAAAGTCGCCCATTATCGGAAAAAAATCTCGTCAGACCCAGGTGGCTTTCTTAGTGGAGAAGCCATTGTGGTACCCCTTGAGCTATAAAAGGACGACCAAGCTACTAAGGAAGGAAAGGGAAAGTAAGAGGAAAAGAGAGGAAGGACTTCTTAGACCCTAGAGGACAACTTTCCATACTCTCACCAGATCTACTATAGGAAAGGGTTGAACACTTGGTAGAACATCAGTAGGCGTACACTACACCTTCCGTTCCCGAAAAGAAGTTGTAGTCCACTAACCACCAAATAAACCACACACAAAGTAAAGTAGGGTATTACTCAACCATGAGGCCTGAGCTTGGGTAGACCGTTGTGTCATTTTCGTGAATTTTTTGTTGCACTAGGTCCTCACCTTGTGCCCCGTCTATGAATCGGCAAGGGACATTTACAGTCCTTGGTATCTCACATGTGTTTTGCACACGTGTGACGACAATATCTAATTTTTTTATTGCCTAAATATTTGGTATTCCAGGGAATACCCCTGGCTCCTCCCATGTTCGTACGTGCACAGGAGGTCATGTGCCTCTATCCACCGTTGCTTCTCCTGGAGATATGAGTTCATGCATGCTTGTATAGTCATTTTTTCCCATGCATGCTCACCAGTTTTTTGTGCTGGCAATTTTTGGGAGAGGTCTAGTAGAAAATAAAATAGACACACTCTACCATGCAGCGGACCACATCACATGCCTTTTCATGTGATTTCAAAGTTTAAAATTATTTTATCATATGAGCCAAAATCTTGACTTAGGTTTCGTTTGCTTATTTACGTTCCTGACGATGATGACTTCAAAACAAGATCACTCTTGAATATATTTTGATAAGTTCTAATGTTCTAATTTTAAAACAGATGATGAAACTCTATAAAACATGGTGAAACTCTATGGAAGATGGAGAAACATAACTTTTAATTTTAAAGCGGGGCAAGAGCCTGCTTCGAGAGGTTTCTCAGGTTCACAACAACACAAATTTGCATTGCAATATTAAGGTACACCAGGGTGCTTCACCCAACTTGTTCAGTTCCTTCTGTGCATGCTTTCCAAGATGCCACAGATTTAAGACGACCCGTCTCAACCCGCCACCAGCGACGACAAAGGTTTGATGATGTGGCTACATTTTTAACATTCAACTATTTGGCTTAATCAGAAGACATACCTTATAGTGTAGGCATTCGTAGAGGTCTCAGAAGCAGCTCTGTGGCTTGATCAAACCAGCTGTTGTGCCCTACACATTCTCACAGTAAGTCGTGTTGGCTTGCTCATCGTTGTTGTAGCTCAGAATCACTTCCTATAGGGATACATACTGCTGTAGTTGAAGTTCATGGCTACTAGTGTCGTCGAAGAGCCATATATACTGATGTATCTCACACTGTGATGTTGATGGCTCTAGTCTACCTTCAAATAAGACAGTGAGAAAAACTGTAATCGGGACGACATTTATATACATTGGATGCATGTATGTGTTGCCATTACCTAGCCAGGGCAGTCAATGTTGTGGGGGCAATAGTGTTCGTTAATCAAGAAGGGATTATGCACGTGACATGTTACAATGCATGAACATGACCTGCTTTAGCGAGCCTGATTTGGAGTTAGGCCATGTTTTGATCCTAGCACTGTTTGTGTTGCTCGTGAACACACACTGTCACGTTCTTCACCTACTCGTAATTCAACTCCTGCTCGTGACCTAGACTCCTAATACTAGTTGAGATTAGCGCAGGAAGATGCTCAATACCCAGGACGGTGGTTCCTACCTCCTGGCAGGTCTAAGAATACAACCCCCCTTACGCGGTCAATGAACTCATACTAATGCAAGGACTGCTCGCAAGCAAATTCCCGCGGGGGGGGGGGGGCAATGCCCCCCGCGCTAAAGAAATTATGCGAAATACCATTACTTATTATTTTAAGAAGAATCTTTCCTTTTGGCCCCCCTCAAGTCTACTTCAAGCTCTGTCACTTTGTCACTTCTTGGGAGGATTTCGTGATCAATAAGGGGTTGAGGTCATCCATTTAGGCTGCACAAGACGGCTCGGTGGACGATACAAGGGCCCGTTGACCTTGTAGTGTAGGCAGTTGTAGAGGTCTTAGAAGCAGCCGAGCGGCTCGATCAAACTAGTTGTTGTGCCATGCCAATTCTCACAATAAATCGTGTTGGCTTGCTCGTTGTTGTTGTAGCTCAACTGCACTTCCTGCAGAAGAATTCCATTGCAGGGGTACGTATTGCTGCAACTGAAAGTCATGGCTACTACCATCGCTGAAGAGCCGTATATACCAATTTATTTTATGTTGCTGATGTTGATAGCTGAAGTCTACGTGCTGATAACACAGGGTGAGAAAAGACTCCAATTAGGATGACGTTTATATATATATTGGATGAACGTATGTGGTCCCATGTCCGAGGCAGTAAATGTTGCGCAGGCAGTAGAGCAAGCACTGGATGGGATTCTAGATGAATGTGAGTTGGTTTACCGAGCCTGGCTTTGGAGATTAGCCCACGTTTTTATCCTAACACCATTTATGATGCCGGTGAACGCACACTGTCATCGAAAGTCCTATTTTCCTCCAGAGCTCAAATGCTCCCTCGTGAACACTAAAATCGAAAAAATAGTAAAAAAATTCAAAAAAAATTGAATTTTTTGTGGTAAACATTGACAAATGTTTTGTGTGCATGAAAAATTTCAGCACAATACGACATTGGTGGAAGGCGTGGGAAAAAAAACCAAATCAGCACTCCAAAATGTTTTCAAAACTAGCATTTTTGGAACATTGATTTTGTTTTTTTGGCCACGCCTTCCATAAATGTTGTATCGTTCTGAAATTTTGCAAGCATACCAAACATTTGCCAAAGTTTACCACAGAAAAATTTCAGAATTTTTTGAAATTTTTACCAAATTTTTCAATTTTACTATTCACGAGGAAGCATTTGAGCTCGGGTGTAGATACTCCATGTCCCACTGTCATGTTCTTCACTAACTGATATTCCAACTACCTACTAATGACCTAGATTCCCAACACTAGTTGAGATAAAAGAATTGAATAGAATAATTTGTTAGCCTTTTTGTACCACAAATCCTTCTTTCTTCCATGTGAGAGAAAAATAGAACATATCAATGTCTTCGTGAAATCTTAAAAGTGTGCGCGCGCTCGTTGGACACAACGAGCGGCCGCTCTGCCACATGCATGTGTACCTTTTTTTTGTTTGCTAGTACATGTCGGAAGGGAAACAAATCTATGTTCATTTATTTTGGGTTTCAAATTTGTAACAAGACATATCTTCTAAACCATTTGTCAAAATTCAGATCCGTCTTCACTATTGGATTCTTCGCGACGAGATCTTTAAAACTAGATCCCACATGAGTATGTTTCGACAAAAAAATTTCAATGCCAACCTTGATGCTATATGATGCAACTTTAGTACTGCATTGTGCAACTGAATGATGCAACTTTTTTCAAAACTAATTTTTAGAGCTGCATAATCCAATTTTCTATGAGGTTGCAACCTAACAGCCATGGCAACCTATTGTGCAACTAGTCTAGTGTCTAGGCCAACTACCTAATAGTCAATGTGCAAACCCTCCTCCTACCAGTGGATATGTAGTTTTTCAATCTTGGCACATGAAAGAACATGCGGTGCCCCCATGTTTGGTTTTGGTAATTGATGACAATCTCTATGGACTAATGGTTTCCTTGAGTTATATTTGAAGGGTTTGTCCATAGGCTTTTCTTGGAGTTCATTTGTTGGTTTCAAGGAGAGTTTGTGATGACCAAGGTGCTATTAAGGAATTATCCAAAGATTGGTCTTGTGAGTGTTGAGCTTATTGCAAGCATGTCTTGAAGAATAAGAGTGTGTTATCATTCATGTTTACCTTCAAGACATCATCCAAATGAAGAGTTGGAAAGATTCAAGGTTGATCAAGACTAAGTGAAGGAGTGAATCAAGTTGATCAACACACAAAGCGTAGAGGATGTACCGAGAGGGATCAAGCAATCCTATGGTATGGTAAGCATTGTTAATCACGCTTTGTGTACTAACCCATGGTCTTCGTGAGAGTTCTTTGTGGGGTTAGGTTGCGGTGTGCAAGTTCAAGTGGAGCATCACGAAGAGATCATGTGCTTGCAGCTTGCCGTCCATTGTGGTGACAATGGACTTGTGAAGATATGCCGAAGAGTGGCTCACCCATAGTGGAGTATGGGGGAGCAATCTACTTGTCTTCACCGAGACAACGCAATCAAGAAAGGTGGTCCAACTTGAGGAAGTCAAGACCGTCTACATCTAGCTCAAGTGGACTTTGTGCAAAGCAAAGGTTTGCCCTTGATAGGTTTTCTATTTTACCGGTCTCGTGGTGGTAGTTGGGAGACCGGGTTATAGGATCGTTTGCCGTACTATCAAGGGGGGCTCTCAAGTTGGTAGCTTCATCGTATCGTTAGTAGAGAGCTCAAACCATTGCATCCTTGCATCATGTTTCTTGGTTCTTGTTTGGTTCTCTTTGTGAGTCTTAGAACTTATGGTCATCTTGATGACAAGCTTGAGTTCATCGAAAACGGAGTTCACATGTGTCTTCTATGATGTTTTCGGTGTTGGGTGTTTTATCGGTCTTATCCGAGGAAGGGTTCTCACCATTTTCTTATGGGCCTTTTCTAGTTTGCTTCTTATTGGTTTTTCTAACAAGATTGTGTTAGCCCTTGTCGCTAGCTTTCCAACAAACTTGGTTTCAACGAATTCGGAGTCCGTATGCAAAAGTTATTGTCGTTTTGGTGTACTGAAAAGGCTGCAGCGGTACTACCGCGGGTAGGAGCGGAAGTAATTTTTTACTACCGCTTTCGGAAGCGGTACTACCGCTTTCGGGAGCGGTACTACCGCTTGGAGCAGTACTACCGCGGCTACTTCTGTGGCTACTTCCGCTCGGGACCAAAAACTCGTCACAAGTCCAGCGGTGGTAGGCACGGAGGTAATTTTTTAGTACCGCTACCCCTAGCGGTAGTACCGTGAGGTCAAGCGGTACTACCGCTCCGACGGTTTTTCTGGCCTTTTTGCCTCCTCGCTGTTGGTTTTCAAAGGGGTTCTACTGCCCTAGCGGTAGTACCGCTCCTGGAGCGGTAGTACCGCTCTGTGCTGGCTGTGAGCATAACGGTTGGATTTTTCCCCCACCTATAAAAGGGGGTCTTCTTCCCCAATGAACCCAATCCTTTGAGCTCGTGTTCTTCCCCCATTGTTGACCTTCTTCGAGCTTGCTATCTCTCAATCCCTCCATGGATTCTTGCTAGTTTTTGGGGGAAAAGAGAGAGGAGATCTAGATCCACATTTCCACCAATCACTTTCTCCTCTAGGTGAGGGGAACCCCTTGGATCTTGATCTTGGAGTTCTTGGTGTTCTCCTTCTTGTTCTTCCTCTCATTTCCCTCCCTAGCATTAGTTGATTCGGTGGGATTTGGGAGAGAAGGACTTGGGCACTCCGTGTGCCCTTGCCATTGCATTTGGTGCATCGGTTTGAGTTCTCCACGGTGATACGTGGAAGTTACAAGTTGAGAAGCTTATTACTCTTGGGTGCTTGGTACCCTTGAGCTTGTTCCTCTTGGGTGCTTGGGTGCCCTAGACGGTTGTGGTCACCTCGGAGCCATATTCCATTGTGGTGAAGCTTCGTGGTGTCGTTGGGGAGATAGCCCCAACCTTGTGGTGTTCGGAGCTCAATCATTGTGGTGCAAAGCTCCGGGCAAGCGTCGGGGTCTCCAATTAGGTTGTGGAGATCGCCCCGAGCATTTTGTACGGGTTCGGTGACCGCCCCCAAGGGTTGCCATTTGTACGGGTTCGGTGACCGCCCTCAAGGGTCCCTTAGTGGAATCACGGCATCTTGCATTGTGCGAGGGCGTGAGGAGATTACGGTGGCCCTAGTGGCTTCTTGGGGAGCATTGTGCCTCCACACAGCTCCAAACTGAGATTAGCATCCGCAAGGGTGTGAACTTCGGGATACATCGTCGTCTCCGCGTGCCTCGGTTATCTCTTACCCGAGCCCTTTACTTATGCACTATACTTTGTGATAGATATGTTGTTTCTTGTCATATATCTTGCTATCACCTAGTTGTTTATCTTGCTTAGCATAAGTTGTTGGTGCACATAGGTGAGCCTAGTTGTTGTAGGTTTTGTGCTTGACAAATTAACCGCTAGGTTTATTCCGATTTGTTCAAGCCTAAACCGTAGCGCCTATTCACCCCCCTCTAGGCGACATCCACGATCTTTCAATTGGTATCAGAGCCTCGTCTCTCTTTATAGGGCTTTACCGACTAGAGAGTAAGGATGTCGACTAGGGGTTTAGGTTTCTCTGACACTCTTAGTTTCAATGGCACAAATTTTGATGTTTGGGTAATTCGCATGCTTAATCTCTTTAGGATCATGGACCCAAATTTAGAGCGAATTGTAGATATGGGTTTTTCTCCTCCAAAGGATGCACAAAGATTATCTTTAGAGGATGAGAAAAACTCTTATCTCAATGCTCAAGCTTCTAATGTGCTTTTTGATGCTTTGAGCAATGTAGTTATATTTCAACTCATGCCGTTCCGGGATGCTCATGAGTTGTGGACAAAGCTTCAAGATAAATATGGTGTGTCCAAGAACTGTAGGAATGATTGTTCTCCCTCCACCTCCGGCCGTGTTGTCTTCTCAGCTTCTTCTACTTCACCTACATGTGGTTTGCCACAAGGTAATGATATGGTGAGTAGTGTTGGTCATTGCAATGATGATAGTATGCTTATTGTGGATGATCCTTCATCACTATCTTACTGCAATGCATCTTCTTTGGACTTTAACACTTCGAGCACCCTACATGTTTCACATGCCTGTGTTGATAGTCCTTGCATATCATGTAGAAATTGCTTAACTAAAACTCATGATGATATGCTTGCTATGTCTTGTTGCCATGATAAAAATGCATCTATTTCCTCGAATTATTGTGCTAACAATGTAGAGGAAACCCAACACCCCATGGAACTAGATGTAGTCTTGAATGGTGCTTCAAGGGATCCTACATCATCAACTATTGCGTTTTGCCTTATGGCTAAGGCTTCAAAGGTATCTCCCACTTTGAACCCCAATATATCTTGTCATGATAGTGATGATGAGAATGATGATGATGTAGAAAATGATGAAGAGAATGACAATGTTGCCTCCTTAAAAATTAAGGGGGAAATGATTTTTAAAGCTCTTCATAAGAATAAAATTGCTCGTTCCAACTTCATGGAAATCATGTCTATTGCCATGAGGGAAAGAAATATATAGAGGAGTTGGAATCTCATCTAGAGGAGCATGAGGTCACCATTGAGAAAATGGAAGGTCATGAGCGTGATTACGCTAATGAGATCGCCGACCTCTCGCAAGCTCTTGAATTTGAACAAACCACCAAGGAATCTCTTGAGGAGACTTTTGCTCTAGAACTATCTAGAATAAAGGAATCCCGTGATAGAGCTCTCGAGGTGGCTAATGATTTTGAAACTAAAAATGAGAAGCTTGAAGTTGCACATGCTAAACTCCTTGAGGATTTTGATCACCTCAAAAATGGCTCAAGGGTCATTAAGAGTGAGCTCATCAAACTCACCGAGTCTCATGCTCAACTTAAAGCTTCATATTCTAAAGAGCTTGCCAAGTTGCCTTCTCCTCTTGCTACTATTGATGATGCTTGTGCTACTAACTCTATTTCTAGTGAAGCATCCATTTTGAAGGAGAATGTTGAGCTAAGGGCTCAACTTGAGTTGCTATCTAGCAATTATGGGAGATTGGAAGAAAGTCATGTAAAGCTCACAAGCTCTCATGATGATCTTCTAGTATCCCATAATGTGCTAAAGATAGCTCATGAGGCCATGATCATCAAGGTAACATCTAGTGAGTCTCATGTGGTCGCTAGCACTACTTCTAGTCAAAATGCTATATTGCCATGTGCTAGTCCTCGTAATTCATCTATGCATAACATTGGTACATCTTGTGATGAATTGCTTTCCTTGCCTTGTTGCTCTAACAATGAAGCCTATACTTCCTCTAGTACTTGTGTTGATACTAACCATGTAGAGGAAATCAAAAAGCTCATGGCCCAAGTCTCTTCCTTGAAGAAAGACTTGGAAAAGTGTCATGAAGGGAAGTCCACACTCAACAATATCTTGAGTGTGCAAAAATCCCCCAATGACAAAGGTGGACTTGGATTCAACTCCAACAAGAAGAAGAAGTCCAAGAGCAACAAGAAGAAGGGCCAAGAAGAACTCAAGAATTCGGCCAAGATTATTTGCTTCAAGTGCAAAATTGAAGGGCATCATGTTAGATCTTGCCCATTGAAGAAGAAGGTCATTAGTGACAAGCAACAAGGGAAGAGGCCACAAGTTCAATCTCGTGCTCAACCGCAAGTTGGAGAAAGGCCGCTTCCCAAGAAGACTCATGGTAATGCTTCTCATTTTGAGAAATCAAATGAGAAGAAAGTAAAGAGTAGATGTTGCTACCTATGCCGTGAGAATGGTCACCTTGCTTCTTCATGCACTAGTGGTAACTTTGTTGGAAATATGCCCTAGAGGCAATAATAAAAGAGTTATTATTATATTTCCTTGTTCATGATAATCGTTTATTATCCATGCTATAATTGTATTGATTGGAAACTCAGATACACGTGTGGATGAATAGACAGACTTTGTGTCCCTAGTGAGCCTCTACAGGACTAGCTCGTTGATCAAAGATGACCGCGGTTTCCAGGTCATAGACATGAGTTGTCATTTGATAACGGGATCACATCATTAGGAGAATGATGTGATGGACGAGACCCAAACGTTAACATAGCTTTTGATCGTGACAGTTATCGCTATAGTTTTCTGCATGTCAAGTATAAGTTCCTATGACCATGAGATCATGTAACTCACTGACACCGTAGGAGTGCTTTGTGTGTACCAAACGTCACAACGTAACTGGGTGACTATAAAGGTACTCTACAGGTATCTCCGAGGGTGTCTGTTGAGTTGACATGGATCGAGACTGGGATTTGTCACTCCGTATGACGGAGAGGTATCTCCGGGCCCACTCGGTAATACGTCATCTCAATGAGCTCAAAGTGACTAAGTAGTTGGTCACGGGATTATGTATTACGGTAACGAGTAAAGAGGCTTGCCGGTAACGAGATTGAACTAGGTATAGAGATACCGACGATCGAATCTCGGGCAAGTAACATACCGACGAGACAAAGGGAACTGTATACGGGATTGCCTGAATCCTTGACATCGTGGTTCATCCGATGAGATCATCGAGAAACATGTGGGAACCAATATGGGTATCCAGATCCCGCTATTGGTTATTGACCTGGGAGTGTCTCGGTCATGTCTACATGGTTTCCGAACCCGCAGGGTCTACACACTTGACGTTCGGTGACGCTAGGGTTGTTAGTGAGAAAAGTGTATGGTTACCGAAGGTTGTTCGGAGTCCCGGATGAGATCCCGGACATGACGAGGGTCTCCGGAATGGTCCGGAGACGAAGATTGATATATAGGATGAAAGGTTTCGGAGTACCGGAAGTGTTCCGGGGAGCATCGGGAAATCGGCGGAGTACCGGAAGGGGTTTCGGGGGGTCCGGAAGTGGTTCTGGGCCTAGTGGGCCACAAGGGGGAACACCACAGCCCTCAGGGGGCTGTGCGCCCCCCCTGGGCCCTCTCCTCATGCGGCTAAGGGGGTGGGACCCCCTAGGGCTGGCCGCACCCCTTGGCCTTGGGGGGCAAGGCACCTAGGGGGGGAAACCCTAGGGCCTGGCCGCCCCCCTGCCCTGGCCGCCGCCCCCTCCCCTTGCCCTGGCCGCCGGCCCCTAGGGGGAAACCCTAGGGCGCCCTCACCTCTCCACCCCCCTATATATAGTGGGGCAAAGGGAGGGCAGCCAACACAGTTTGTGCCTCGGTGCTGCCCTCCCTCTCCCGTTACATCTTCTTCTCCCGCGGTGCTTAGGCGAAGCCCTGCTGGAGTTCTTCTCCACCATCACCACCACGCCGTCGTGCTGCCGGTTCTCCATCAACCTCTCCTCCACCCCTTGCTGGATCAAGAAGGAGGAGACGTCCCCGAGCCGTACGTGTGAAGAACGCGGAGGCACCGTTGCTTCGGTGCTAGGTCTTCGGCGATCTGAATCGCGACGAGTACGACTCCATCATCCGCGTTCATAACGCTTCCGCTTAGCGATCTACAAGGGTACGTAGATCACACTCTCCCCTCGTAGTTGCATCTACTAGATTGATCTTGGTGAACGGTAGGAAAATTTTTGTTTCCCATGCAACGTTCCCCAAGAGTGGCATCATGAGCTAGGATCTTGCGTAGATGCTTTCTCGAGTAGAACACAAAAGGGTTTGTGGCGTTGATGTTTAAATTGCTGCCCTCCTTAGTCTTTCTTGATTCAGCGGTATTATAGGATGAAGCGGCCCGGACCAACTTTACATGTCCACGTACATGAGACCGGTTCCATCGACAGACATGTGACTTTTGTTGCATAAGATGGCTGGCGGGTGTCTGTCTCTCCTATCTTAGTTGAATCGGAATAGAACAAGGCGGTCCTTGTAGAAGGTTAAATAGCAACTTGAATATCACCGTTGTGGTTTTGCGTAGGTAAGAAACGTTCTTGCTAGATACCCATAGCAGCCACGTAAAACATGCAACAACAAATTAGAGGACGTCTAACTTGTTTTTGCAGGGTATGCATGTGATATGATATGGCCAATGACATGATGAATTATATTTGATGTATGAGATGATCATGTTGTAATAGTTAATATCGACTTGCATGTCGATGCATACGGCAACCGGCAGGAGCCATAGGGTTGTCTTTAATCTTTGTATGACCTGCGTGTCAATCTTCAAGCGCTTTGTAATGCTTTACTTTATCGCTAAACGGTAGCAATAGTAGTAAGAGCATGGTGGGCGCCGACAACCCCGATGGCGACACGATGATGGAGATCATGATGATGGAGATCATGGTGTGGCGCCGGTGACGATGGAGATCATGCCGGTGCTTTGGAGATGGAGATCAAAAGCACGAGTTGATGGCCATATCATGTCACTTATGATTTGCATGTGATGTTAATCCTTTTACGCATCTTATTTTGCTTAGGACGACGGTAGCATTATAAGATGATCCTTCACTAAAATTTCAAGATAAAATTGTGTTCCCCCCGAGTGTGCGCCGTTGCGAAGGTTCGTCGTTTCGAAGCACCACGTGATGATCGGGTGTGATAGACTCTACGTTCGCATACAACGGGTGCAAGCCAGTTTTGCACGTGCAGAACACTCGGGTTAGACTTGACGAGCCTAGCATGTACAGACATGGCCTCGGAACACGGAGGACCGAAAGGTCGAGCATGAGTCATATAGTAGATATGATCAACATGTTGATGTTCACCATTGACACCACCTCATCTCACGTGATGATCGGACTTGGGTTGGTGAATTTGGATCATGTCACGCTCGAATGACCGGAGGGATGTCAATTTGAGTGGGAGTTATAATTAATTTGATTAGGTAATAACTCACTTATCATGAACAATAGTCTAAAATGTCTTTGCAAATTTTGGTTGTAGATGGCTCGCGCAGTAGCTCCCCTGAATTTTAATGCGTTCCTAGAGAAAGCTAAACTGAAAGATGACGGGAGCAACTTTGTGGACTGGCTCCGCAATCTGAGGATCATCCTCACAGCTGCCCAAAAGGTTTATGTCCTAAATGCACCGCTAGGTGACCCCCCCGCTCCTGGAGCCTCTGCGGACATTATGAACGTTTGGCAGACGCGTTCGGATGACTATTCGATAGTGCAATGTGCCATGTTGTACGGCTTGGAAGGAGGACTTCAAAGGCGTTTTGAACGTCATGGTGCATATGAGATGTACACGGAGTTGAAGTTCATCTTTGAGAAGAATGCTAAGATCGAGAGGTATGAGACCACCGATAAATTCTTCGCTTGCAAGATGGAGGAGAATTCGTCTGTCAGTGAGCACTTACTGAAGATGTCTGGGTACTATACCCGCATAGCTGATCTGGGACTTGTGTTCCCGGATGAGGCTATCATTGACAGAATTCTCCAGTCACTCCCTCCAAGCTACAAGAGCTTCGTCCAGCAGTACAACATGCAAGGGATGAATAAAACCATCGCCGAGCTGTTCTCGATGCTGAAAGTCGCTGAGGCAGACATCCAAAAGGAGTATCAAGTGTTGATGGTCAATAAGACCACCAGTTTCAAGAAGAATGGCAAGGGCAAGAAGGGTAACTCTAAGAAGGGTGGCAAAGCAGTTGCTAATCCAGTGAAGAAACCCAAGGCTGGGCCCAAGCCAGAGACTGAGTGTTTCTATTGCAAGGGGAATGGCCACTGGAAGCGGAACTTCCCCAAGTATCTGGCGGACAAGAAGGGGGCCAACAACAACAAAGGTATATGTGATATACATGTTATTGATGTGTACCTTACCAACTCTCGTTGTAGTGCCTGGGTATTTGATACCGGTTCGGTTGCTCACATTTGCAACTCTAAACAGGAACTGCGGAATAAACGGAGGCTGGCGAAGGACGAAGTGACGATGCGCGTGGGAAATGGTTCCAAGGTTGATGTGATCGCCGTCGGCACGCTCGCTCTTCGATTACCATCGGGATTAGTTATGAACCTGAATAATTGTTATTTAGTGCCTGCGTTAAGCATGAACATTATATCTGGATCTTGTTTATTGCGAGACGGTTACTCATTTAAGTCAGAGAATAATGGTTGTTCTATTTATATGAGTAATATCTTTTATGGTCATGCACCCGAAGTTAGGGGTTTATTCTTATTGAATCTCGATAGTGATGATACACATGTTCATAACATTGATGCCAAATGATGTAGAGTAGATAATGATAATACCACTTTCTTGTGGCACTGCCGTCTGGGTCATATCGGCGTAAAACGCATGAGGAAGCTCCATGCTGATGGACTTTTGGAGTCTCTTGATTTTGAATCACTTGACACGTGCGAGCCGTGCCTCATGGGCAAGATGACAAGGACCCCGTTTTCAGGGACAATGGAACGGGCAAGTGACTTATTGGAAATCATACATACTGATGTGTGCGGTCCGATGAGTGTAACGGCGCGCGGTGGATATCGTTATTTTCTCACCTTCACTGACGACTTAAGTAGATATGGGTATATTTACTTAATGAAGCATAAGTCTGAAACTTTTGAAAAGTTCAAACAATTTCAGAGTGAAGTAGAAAATCATCGTAACAAGAAGATCAAGTTCCTACGATCTGATCGAGGGGGAGAATATCTGAGTTATGAGTTTGGTGATCACTTAAGAAAATGTGGAATTGTTTCACATTTGACGCCACCTGGAACACCACAGCGTAATGGTGTGTCCGAACGTCGTAATCGAACCCTATTAGATATGGTGCGTTCTATGATGTCTCTTGCCGATTTGCCACTATCGTTTTGGGGATATGCGTTAGAGACAGCTGCATTCACTTTAAATAGGGCTCCATCTAAGTCCGTTGAGACAACGCCGTATGAACTATGGTTTAGTAAGAAACCGGAGTTGTCTTTTCTCAAGGTTTGGGGTTGCGATGCTTATGTCAAAAGGCTTCAGCCAGAAAAGCTCGAACCCAAAGCGGACAAATGTGTCTTCATAGGATACCCAAAAGAAACAGTTGGGTACACCTTCTATCTCAGATCCGAGGGCAAAGTGTTTGTCGCTAAGAACGGGTCCTTTCTCGAGAAAGAGTTTCTCTCGAAAGAATTGAGTGGGAGGAAGGTAGAACTTGATGAGGTTATTGAACCTCTGCTTCAACCAGAGAGTAGCGCAGCACGGAAAGAAGTTTTTGTGGAGCCTACAGAGGTTGAAGAAGAAGCCAATGATGATGATCAAGAAGCTTCTGATCAAGTTACTACCGAACCTCGTAGGTCGACAAGGGTACGCACTGCACCTGAGTGGTATGGTAACCCTGTCTTGGAGGTCATGTTGTTAGACAACGGTGAACCTACAAGCTATGGAGAAGCGATGGTGGGCCCAGATTCCGACAAATGGTTAGAGGCCATGAAATCCGAGATGGGATCCATGTATGAAAACAAAGTATGGACTTTGGAAGTATTACCTGAAGGGCGGAAGGCCATTCAGAATAAATGGATTTTTAAGAGGAAGACGGACGCTGACGGTAATGTCACCGTGTATAAAGCTCGACTTGTGGCAAAGGGTTTTTCACAAGTTCAAGGGGTTGACTACGATGAGACTTTCTCACCCGTAGCGATGCTTAAATCCGTCCGAATCATGTTAGCAATAGCTGCATATTTCGATTATGAAATTTGGCAGATGGATGTCAAAACAGCGTTCCTTAACGGTTTTCTTAAGGAAGAGTTGTATATGATGCAACCGGAGGGTTTTGTCGATCCAGAGAATGCTGACAAAGTATGCAAGCTCCAGCGTTCCATTTATGGGCTGGTGCAAGCATCTCGGAGTTGGAATCTTCGCTTTGATGAGGTGATCAAAGCGTTTGGGTTTATACAAGTTTACAATGAAGCTTGTATTTACAAGAAAGTGAGTGGGAGCTCTATAGCGTTTCTAATATTATATGTGGATGACATATTGCTGATTGGAAACAATATAGAATTTTTGGATAGCGTGAAGGGGTATTTGAACAAGAGTTTTTCGATGAAGGATCTCGGTGAAGCTGCTTTCATATTGGGCATCAAGATCTATAGAGATAGATCAAGACGCTTGATAGGACTTTCACAAAGCACATACCTTGATAAAGTTTTGAAGAAGTTCAAAATGGATCAATCCAAGAAGGGGTTCTTGCCGGTATTGCAAGGTACAAAGTTGAGTAAGACTCAATGCCCAGTGACTGCGGAAGATAGAGAAAAGATGAGTGTCATCCCCTATGCTTCAGCCATAGGCTCTATCATGTATGCAATGCTGTGCACGAGACCAGATGTCAGCCTTGCCATAAGTATGGCCGGAAGGTTTCAAAGTAATCCTGGTATGGATCACTGGACAGCGGTCAAGAATATCCTAAAGTACCTGAAAAGGACTAAGGATATGTTTCTCGTTTATGGAGGTGATCAAGAGCTCGTCGTAAAGGGTTACGTCGATGCAAGTTTTGACACTGATCCGGATGACTCTAAGTCTCAAACCGGATACGTATATATTCTCAACGGGGGAGCGGTAAGCTGGTGCAGTTCCAAGCAGAGCGTGGTAGCTGATTCTACATGTGAAGCGGAGTACATAGCTGCCTCGGAGGCGGCTAAGGAAGGTGTCTGGATGAAGGAGTTCATGACAGATCTTGGAGTTGTGCCTAGTGCACTGAACCCAATGACTCTGTTCTGTGACAACACTGGTGCCATTGCTCTAGCCAAGGAACCAAGGTTTCACAAGAGGACCAGACACATAAAGCGACGCTTCAATTCCATCCGCGATTCGGTCAAGGAGGAGGACATAAACATTTGCAAAGTACTCACGGATTTGAATGTTGCAGATCCGTTGACTAAGCCTCTTCCACGGGCTAAGCACGATCAACACCAAGACTCTATGGGTGTTAGATTCATTACCTTGTAATGCTAGATTATTGACTCTAGTGCAAGTGGGAGACTGTTGGAAATATGCCCTAGAGGCAATAATAAAAGAGTTATTATTATATTTCCTTGTTCATGATAATCGTTTATTATCCATGCTATAATTGTATTGATTGGAAACTCAAATACATGTGTGGATGAATAGACAGACTTTGTGTCCCTAGTAAGCCTCTACAGGACTAGCTCGTTGATCAAAGATGACCGCGGTTTCCAGGTCATAGACATGAGTTGTCATTTGATAACGGGATCACATCATTAGGAGAATGATGTGATGGACGAGACCCAAACGTTAAACATAGCTTTTGATCGTGTCAGTTATCGCTATAGTTTTCTTCATGTCAAGTATAAGTTCCTATGACCATGAGATCATGTAACTCACTGACACCGTAGGAGTGCTTTGTGTGTGCCAAACGTCACAACGTAACTGGGTGACTATAAAGGTACTCTACAGGTATCTCCGAGGGTGTCTGTTGAGTTGACATGGATCGAGACTGGGATTTGTCACTCCGTGTGACGGAGAGGTATCTCCGGGCCCACTCGGTAATACGTCATCTCAATGAGCTCAAAGTGACTAAGTAGTTGGTCACGGGATTATGTATTACGGTAACGAGTAAAGAGACTTGCCGGTAACGAGATTGAACTAGGTATAGAGATACCGACGATCGAATCTCGGGCAAGTAACATACCGACGAGACAAAGGGAACTGTATACGGGATTGCCTGAATCCTTGACATCGTGGTTCATCCGATGAGATCATCGAGAAACATGTAGGAACCAATATGGGTATCCAGATCCCGCTATTGGTTATTGACCTGGGAGTGTCTCGGTCATGTCTACATGGTATCCGAACCCGCAGGGTCTACACACTTAACGTTCGGTGACGCTAGGGTTGTTAGTGAGAAAAGTGCATGGTTACCGAAGGTTGTTCGGAGTCCCGGATGAGATCCCGGACATGACGAGGGTCTCCGGAATGGTCCGGAGACGAAGATTGATATATAGGATGAAAGGTTTCGGAGTACCGGAAGTGTTCCGGGGAGCATCGGGAAATCGGCGGAGTACCGGAAAGGTTTTCGGGGGTCCGGAAGAAGTTCTGGGCCTAGTGGGCCACAAGGGGGAACACCACAGCCCTCAGGGGGCTGTGCGCCCCCCCTGGGCCCTCTCCTCATGCGGCTAAGGGGGTGGGACCCCCTAGGGCTGGCCGCACCCCTTGGCCTTGGGGGGCAAGGCACCTAGGGGGGGAAACCCTAGGGCCTGGCCGCCCCCCCCTGCCCTGGCCGCCGCCCCCTCCCCTTGCCCTGGCCGCCGGCCCCTAGGGGGAAACCCTAGGGCGCCCTCACCTCTCCCCCCCCCCTATATATAGTGGGGCAAAGGGAGGGCAGCCAACACAGTTTGTGCCTCGGTGCTGCCCTCCCTCTCCCGTTACATCTTCTTCTCCCGCGGTGCTTAGGCGAAGCCCTGCTGGAGTTCTTCTCCACCATCACCACCACGCCGTCGTGCTGCCGGTTCTCCATCAACCTCTCCTCCACCCCTTGCTGGATCAAGAAGGAGGAGACGTCCCCGAGCCGTACGTGTGAAGAACGCGGAGGCACCGTTGCTTCGGTGCTAGGTCTTCGGCGATCTGAATCGCGACGAGTACGACTCCATCATCCGCGTTCATAACGCTTCCGCTTAGCGATCTACAAGGGTACGTAGATCACACTCTCCCCTCGTAGTTGCATCTACTAGATTGATCTTGGTGAACGGTAGGAAAATTTTTGTTTCCCATGCAACGTTCCCCAACAAACTTATCCAACCCAATTATTATTGATGATGTCTATTTTCTTGGGAAGGATAATGTTGGCAATGTGTTTGCCAAGTTTTTTGGTACTCAAAGTGGTGTCAAGAAAAGAACCATTTGGGTGGCCAAGCCTATTGTGACTAACCTCTTAGGACCCAACTTGGTTGGGGACCAACAAGCTAAAACTTGATCAATAGGCGTTGTTGGAGTGCATTGGAGACTCGGTACATTATGAAGAATTAAGGGGTCTTCATCATTCATATTGTCTCAAGCCAAGTCATTCGGATGATCAAGTTTCTATCTTATATCCAATGTTCCTCCTTGTGGTAACTCGTGCTTAAATTGTTTACATTGAAAGTTACTTGCCCCTTTGCATGTTTTGGTTTTGTTCCTTGCATGTGTTTGTATATGATGTGCGTCCAATTTGTATATCTTGAGAAATCAAGTATGTGTATATTGGTTTGCACATCATGTATGTGTGTGTCGTGCATTGAGCCTGTGTGCTTCTTGCTTTTATCTTAGTTGGCTCTTGTGAGAGATTAATGGAACATCCCATTTTGGGGGAGTGATGTGCTTTGTGCACCTCACAATCCTATAAATGTGTGTACATGAGGAATACCATCTAGTATTGATATTACAAGATTATCTAGTCTCTATGTGGTATGTCTTCTCATGAGAAAGTCAAATTCTAAATGTTCCATTAATTATCTCTTGTTGGTTCTCTTTTGCATCTTGGTAAGTTTTTCATTGGTATCACATTATGGGGGAGTAATATTCTATGTGCATATTACAAGCCTAGAAAATGTGTAAATTTGAGATATTGTCACCTAGAGTTGATAGTATAAATTATGTTGTTCCTAGGTGGCATGTTAGCTCTACAAGTTGCATTTTGCTTGTGTTTGGTGCGAAGATGATGTTGGATATCATTGCTATCTATCACCAGGAATTATTTCCAAATACCTCTTGTCTTTGACAATTGGTAATCATTTATGTGGTGGAAATTATTGATCATCTTTACATTGTCTTTTGGTGTTATTTGTCTTATCTCTTGCCAAGTTTGTGTCAACTCCCATTTCCTTCCATGCCACTTCTGGATCTCGTGTTTTATTGTTTTTGTCGAGTGTTTTCTAGATATAGTGAAAGTGGTGATCCCACCCTGTGCATTTTGTACTCGAATGCAAAATCTCTCTAAATGCACAATTCGTGGGGGAGCTATCCTATTTTCGATAGAACACTCATCTTGTGATCCATATCAAGTGTGTGTTGATGGAAGGCATGCCGTTTCTTTTTGGTACTTGTGCCATCATGAAACTTTTTAGATGGGTTGGTTTGTTTGGAACCATCCTCTCTTTTGGGAGTCTGATATCTTTCCTTTTGCGTGTATCAATGGATATCTCATTCCTTGATCTATCTTCTAATAGATATCTTCCAAGTGATGATTTCTCCATTTGGTATCCTATTTTCACTTGGTATTTCCTTTTATTTTGTTTCATTTCCTGAAAGTCTTGAGCATGCATATTTACTTCATGTATTTTCTTTGGCATGCTTTCTTTCTTTAACCCAATATATAAGGGAAACTCCACCTAGTCTCAATTTGGATGAGATGTGCATGAAATTCATTTTCATATATAAATGCACATATGTTTGTAGAGTTTTTCCTATGTATTGGTGTTTCTAACTCTTTGGTCCCAATGAGTTTGGGTACCATTTTGTTTGTATTGGTGTTCTAGGAAGAATTGGAGATGCATTGGATGCTCGGCTCATTCAAAAGGAAGGTGGTGTCACCATGTGCTTATTGGAGTCAAATTAGGATGATCAATGAACTACTATCTACCTTCATTTGGTATCTACTACATCCTTCCAATGGTATCTCGGTAACAAGTATCATCATCTACTTCATGCACACATTTCTTGCACCAACCTTGCGTAGGTTGCATCATGGCATGTTAGTCATTCCTTCTTGTGATATTTGTTTCCTTTCTCAAAGCATCCCAACAATGATGCCTTGTTGCTAGTTGTGATGTCTTTGATGTTTGCTTGGTTGGAATTCATGTTTATTCAATAAGACCTTATCTAGCCATGTGCTATGCGTTCACGCAAAATATCTTATTGGTATAACTATGACTTCCTTGTGGATATCTTATTACTTCCTTTTTGTAACTATTTCGAGTGTACATTCTTCTTTGTGGATTGATATCATCATGATTTTCATCTACCTAGAATCTTATACACTTGAGAGAAATTACATATCTAGAAGATATCCTTTCTTTCACGACCACCTTGTCTTTCTTGTATCATTTCTTTGGTGGCTCCGTGAAAGCCTTTGCCTTGAGTGCGGATCTTATATCGTTGCATCTTGATGCACTCTTTTGTGGTGAAGATCATTTTTTTTCTCTTGCTTGTCTTGACGAGGCTTTTGCCATTTCTATTGGTTTCCCTCCTCATGACAAAGCTATCCTTTTTATATCTTCACCACAGGTTGTCACAAGCATAGGTTACTTATATGATTAGTAGTGAGCTTGTGAACCCATTTGCTGTTGTGTGTGGGAATGATAGGCCTTGCACTGTGTATCTCATTCACTCAAGAGTATATTGATGCTTAATGTCCATCCATACATTAATCTTCTCAAGTGCTTTGCCATGACTCACACACATCTTTTTGGTTGAGCCTACTCTTAAGTTGAATCTTTTATATATTGCTCAACCAGTTGTTTGTTGCAAGTGCTAGCCTTTGTTTCCTTCATGTTCACTTGCACTTGGTGTGAGTGTCTATTGATCTTGGGGGAGTGATGATCCTATTTTGTGCACTTGGTATCCTAATGAAAATATTCGAAGGAGTGCATAAATTATGGGGAGCTTCACTAGTGTCTTTAGAAGACTCGGTTGCTATGTCATGAGTTCTATTGATCTTGGGGGAGCGACGATCCTATGTTGTGCTCGTTGTATCCAAATACAAAATTAAATTGTGCACAAATCATGGGGAACTTCTCTAGTTTCTCTAGAACACTCCTTTGCTCTTTTCATAATATCTTTTAATCATTTGGCATGTAGGATCATTGGTCTAGTTGGGTCAATTGGTATCTTTTGATAGCTTAATTCAATTGGTATCCTCTGATTGCTTGATTGCGTGTTTTTCTCCCTTTGTTATGCCTTTGTGGCATATCATTCTTTTGCAATCTTTGGGCCTCAATATAGTTTGTCTTCCTCCAAGTATTTACAGTTGGATATATGTATTGCATTCCACTCTCTATTTTGAGGAATACATAATTTATGGAGGAACACAATTTATATTGACCTTCTATGTTTTTCGCCCATTTTGGCAATCGATGCCAATGGGGGAGAAGTTTCAGAGAGTTTAGTTTTGTGAGGAAGTTTAGAGAGTTGTCTCTTTGCTCTTCTTGCTTTGGTTTTGTTCCTAAGCTTTTGCATCTCATGCGCATACATTATTGTTGCATGGTATGGTGATGCATAATTCCTTATATAAACTCTCTTGAAAGTGATTGTCATCAATTACCAAAATGGGGGAGATTGAAAGAACATGCGGTGCCCCCATGTTTGGTTTTGGTAATTGATGACAATCTCTATGGACTAATGGTTTCCTTGAGTTATATTTGAAGGGTTTGTCCATAGGCTTTTCTTGGAGTTCATTTGTTGGTTTCAAGGAGAGTTTGTGATGACCAAGGTGCTATTAAGGAATTATCCAAAGATTGGTCTTGTGAGTGTTGAGCTTATTGCAAGCATGTCTTGAAGAAGAAGAGTGTGTTATCATTCATGTTTACCTTCAAGACATCATCCAAATGAAGAGTTGGAAAGATTCAAGGTTGATCAAGACTAAGTGAAGGAGTGAATCAAGTTGATCAACACACAAAGCGTAGAAGATGTACCGAGAGGGATCAAGCAATCCTATGGTATGGTAAGCATTGTTAATCACGCTTTGTGTACTAACCCATGGTCTCCGTGAGAGTTCTTTGTGGGGTTAGGTTGCCGTGTGCAAGTTCAAGTGAAGCATCACGAAGAGATCAAGTGCTTGAAGCTTGCCGTCCATTGTGGTGACAATGGACTTGTGAAGATATGCCAAAGAGTGGCTCACCCATAGTGGAGTATGGGGGAGCAATCTACTTGTCTTCACCGAGACAACGCAATCAAGAAAGGTGGTCCAACTTGAGGAAGTCAAGATCGTCTACATCTAGCTCAAGTGGACTTTGTGCAAAGCAAAGGTTTGCCCTTGATAGGTTTTCTATTTTACCAGTCTCGTGGTGGTAGTTGGGAGACCGGGTTATAGGATCGTTTGCCGTACTATCAAGGGGGGCTCTCAAGTTGGTAGCTTCATCGTATCGTTAGTAGAGAGCTCAAACCATTGCATCCTTGCATCATGTTTCTTGGTTCTTGTTTGGTTCTCTTTGTGAGTCTTAGAACTTATGGTCATCTTGATGACAAGCTTGAGTTCATCGAAAACGGAGTTCACATGTGTCTTCTATGATGTTTTCGGTGTTGGGTGTTTTATCGGTCTTATCCGAGGAAGGGTTCTCACCATTTTCTTATGGGCCTCTTCTAGTTTGCTTCTTATTGGTTTTTCTATCAAGATTGTGTTAGCCCTTGTCGCTAGCTTTCCAACAAACTTGGTTTCATCGAATTCGGAGTCCGTATGCAAAAGTTATTGTCGTTTTGGTGTACTGAAAAGGCTGCAGCGGTACTACCGCGGGTAGGAGCGGAAGTAATTTTTTACTACCGCTTTCGGAAGCGGTACTACCGCTTTCGGGAGCGGTACTACCGCTTGGAGCAGTACTACCGCGGCTACTTCCGTGGCTACTTCCGCTCGGGACCAAAAACTCGTCACAAGTCCAGCGGTGGTAGGCACGGAGGTAATTTTTTAGTACCGCTCGCAAGCAGTAGTACCGCTACCCTTAGCAGTACTACCGCTACCCCTAGCGGTTGTACCGTGAGGTCAAGCGGTACTACCGCTCCGACGGTTTTTCTGGCCTTTTTGCCTCCTCGCTGTTGTTTTTCAAAGGGGTTCTACTGCCCTAGCGGTAGTACCGCTCCTGGAGCGGTAGTACCGCTCTGTGCGGGCTGTGAGCATAACGGTTGGATTTTTCCCCCACCTATAAAAGGGGGTCTTCTTCCCCAATGAACCCAATCCTTTGAGCTCGTGTTCTTCCCCCATTGTTGACCTTCTTCGAGCTTGCTATCTCTCAATCCCTCCATGGATTCTTGCTAGTTTTTGGGGGAAAAGAGAGAGGAGATCTAGATCCACATTTCCACCAATCACTTTCTCCTCTAGGTGAGGGGAACTCCTTGGATCTTGATCTTGGAGTTCTTGGTGTTCTCCTTCTTGTTCTTCCTCTCATTTCCCTCCCTAGCATTAGTTGCTTCGGTGGGATTTGGGAGAGAAGAACTTGGGCACTCCGTGTGCCCTTGCCATTGCATTTGGTGCATCGGTTTGAGTTCTCCACGGTGATACGTGGAAGTTACAAGTTGAGAAGCTTATTACTCTTGGGTGCTTGGTACCCTTGAGCTTGTTCCTCTTGGGTGCTTGGGTGCCCTAGACGGTTGTGGTCACCTCGGAGCCATATTCCATTGTGGTGAAGCTTCGTGGTGTCGTTGGGGAGATAGCCCCAACCTTGTGGTGTTCGGAGCTCAATCATTGTGGTGCAAAGCTCCGGGCAAGCGTCGGGGTCTCCAATTAGGTTGTGGAGATCGCCCCGAGCATTTTGTACGGGTTCGGTGACCGCCCCCAAGGGTTGCCATTTGTACGGGTTCGGTGACCGCCCTCAAGGGTCCCTTAGTGGAATCACGGCATCTTGCATTGTGCGAGGGCGTGAGGAGATTACGGTGGCCCTAGTAGCTTCTTGGGGAGCATTGTGCCTCCACACCGCTCCAAACGGAGATTAGCATCCGCAAGGGTGTGAACTTCGGGATACATCGTCGTCTCCGCGTGCCTCGGTTATCTCTTACCCGAGCCCTTTACTTATGCACTATACTTTGTGATAGATATATTGTTTCTTGTCATATATCTTGCTATCACCTAGTTGTTTATCTTGCTTAGCATAAGTTGTTGGTGCACATAGGTGAGCCTAGTTGTTGTAGGTTTTGTGCTTGACAAATTAACCGCTAGGTTTATTCCGCATTTGTTCAAGCCTAAACCGTAATTATTTTAAAGCGCTTATTCACCCCCCCTCTAGGCGACATCCACGATCTTTCATCACACCCTTCCCCACTTCCCCTACCAGTGGTATGTGCAACTTAGTCTGTTGTTCACGCCAACTACCTATTAGTAGATGTGCAACTCCTTCCCCTCCCTACTTGTGGATACGTATTAGTTTTAGTTGGCGGGGGCAACAGACGGAGTTGCACATAGTCTGCTACGCAGTTGGCCGGGGCAACACACGAAGTTGCACATCCACGAGTGATACAAGACAAAGTTGCACATCATTGTTAGATAGTTTGCCATCGCAGCATATGAAGTTGCACATCTACTGATAGGCAGTTGGCCGATGCAGTAAATAGTGAAAGCACATCCACAGGTTGGAGAAAAGTTGCACGTCAACTACTAGACAATTGGCCTCGGCAAGAGACGAACTTTCACATCTCACTCCAAGGGGGTAGTTTTGGGGGTGGAGGTGCCAATAGTAAAACCTACACGTCCACATGGTAGGTGCGAAGTTGCACATCCACTGCGATTAGTTGCACATCGACTGCTAGATGGTTGCACAAAACATGTACTAAAATTCCATAAAAATATTTTATCGAAACATACTCATGCGGGATCTAGTTTCGAAGAGCAGGTTGCAAAGATTTCAACGGTGGAAACGGATCTTAATTTGGATTCGTGGTTTAAAAGTTATGGCTTTTAAAAAATTCATAAATCATGAATTGAATGCTAGAAAGTCATCCACGTCACGCCATGCAGGAAAAAAACCAACAACCGAATACATGCATGTGGATCATTTAACACAATGTTGATGGGTTGTTTCTATTTAGCCATTTGAGACAATAAAAATCTTTCCTAATCAGATAAGGGAAACAAATACTTTCCAAAAAAGATTAAAGTTTTCCTATTTTGGCCGGCTGCTCCGGAACGCCGGGGAGCAGCCGGCCATTGTAGACGCGTCCCAATGTCTTACCTTATGTCACGGCATGAGGCCTGTGCCAATGCATTGTATCTAAGCACGTTATCATAAAAGCATTAAAAGTTTAAGAAACAAGTAGTACAATGCATTGTCGTTTATGTGTTGTATCTTAATTAATGATTTAGTCCTCATGCATGCATGTGATTGGGCTAAACACTTCTTTTGTCTATGGCCACGTGCAAGTGTTGTAGCTTAGCTAAGCTACAACCTCACTCTCTTTCTTCATTAAATAGTATGCCACATAAGCAAAATGCCTATGAAACCGCGCTAAGAAACTAGCATTGGCACATGCCTGAGCCATAGATCCACCGATTCAAAGATCTAAGCTCCCCTAACGAATGGATATGCAATCATCGCCTGTGCTAATGTTAGCATTTATTAACATATTTATGTGAATGCCACTAGTATTCACTCCATCGGCTGAGCAACAGCCATAATTACCCATAATATTAATGCTTTGAAAGACCACAAGATGACCACACCCCATCAATCACCACCCCAGTTATACCTAGCCATGGGCCGGGCCGGGTCGGGCTTGGGTCGGGCCTAAAAAAGCCCACAACAGAAAACTGAGGCCCAGGCCCTACCATTGGGGCTACTTTTCAAGCCCAAGCCCGGCCCATTTGGTAAAAAGCCCTGAAAAGCCCTTAGGGCTTTAGGGCCGTGAGCCGGGCCTCTTCTTTAAAATGCCAAAATGCCAAGCCCAAGCCCGTCCAGGCCCTACTGGTGGGCTCAAAACTCAGGCCCAAGCCCGGCCCATGGGCAAGCCCATCGGGCCTAGGCCCTGGATTTTAGGGCCGGGCCTAGGTGGGCCGACAGGGCCGGGCCTGAGATGGCCAGGACTAACCCCAGTTGAGTTCCATATCGTGAGAGACTGTTACAACGTTGTCAGATTGTAAAATATGATTAATCTAGAATGTAAAAATATAAAAAAACACGAAAGTACACACCATTTGTTACTATACATAAAGAAACATTAAGTTGCCATGAATAAAAAATAATATACTCTGAAAGGAATGTACATCTATTGATTATATCATATATTAGTTTATTTAGCTAGTTGAGAAAAAGATTTGTGAAATGCATGTGTACTGATCTTACTAGATACTTTGTACTCTCTCCGTTCCTAAATATAAGCATTTTTAACATTTCAAATGGACTACAACATACGGATGTATGTAGATATATTTTAGAGTGTAGATTCACTCATTTTGCTTCGTATGTAGTCACTTGTCGAAATCTCTAGAAAGACTTATATTTGGGAACGGAGGGAGTATATTATAAAATGGACCGGTGAAAGAATAATCAATATCACGATCATGTCATATACTTATATTTCTCAAAAATGTTAGTAAAATGAAGAGAGTATATATTTTAGTATTTAACAATTGGAACGAGAGAGAAACATATTGGAATCGGAACCAAGAGAACATTTAAAAACAATGGGAGTACATTTTTCGACAACTGGTGGATTTTATTGCCACATAGTGAAGCATCAAGACACACCCGATCTCTGTATAGTTAGGACGCACATTGCCAACACGAACACACACACAAACATGCCCAAAAAAAGTAAAGTCAAATAAGACCAAAAATATGTGTAGGCGAGAAAAATAAATAAAAACCCAAGCGATCAGATAAGTTTTAAGTAATGAAACTATTTAAACTTGTAAAATTTTCTTGTGGTTTCTTCTTCACGATGGATAATTGTTTTGTTAAACGAGCAAATGCAAGCTGAAATCGCCACTACACATTTATTTATTTTGGAAAAGGAGGAAAACCTCCGGCCTCTGCACCCATAGGATGCATGCGGCCATATTATTAATAGGTGCCAAGAAGAACAAAGTCTGAGATCCAGTACAACTCGCAAGCAGAGCCAAAAAAAGGACCTAGGGATAAATCCACAACTGGCACGAAAATAGGAAAAGATGACTAAACACATATCCTATTAATAGACCTCCAGCCAAGCCATTTGAAGATACCCAGTGCTACCGTCTCTCATCGGTTGCACCCAGTAGCCAAATGCTCCCTGGAGTCCGTGGGAGTGAGTAATGACCACGTACGGATCCAAGCCGTAGCTCTGAAGTTGACCTGCAAGAAATTTAAAAACGTTGTCTGTTAAAGATTATATCGTTCCTGCAGTTCCATATAGCCCAAAGTAGTGCGCATATTCCTATCCGAATACCAGCCGCGGTGATTGTATCCACTCCAGTTAGCCATGTCCCAAATAACATGTCGATGCTAGCTCGAGGATTCATGTTAAATGATATATGAATGGTACGCCATAAAAGCTGAGCCATCTTCGCTTTAACAAATTGTCCTTGGTAAGGATCACTTGATTCTGGACAAACCACATGAAAATCTTAATTCACAAGGAAACCTTAATCTTGCAAATGTGCCTCGATTTTGGGATTGGGCCAGAATTAATTAGATCCAAATTCATTGACTTGACCGAGAAAACCCCATTGCACGTTAACCTCCGGTGCAGAGAGCCAGGCTGGTCCAAGAGTTGAACATCTATCAATCTCCTTACCAGATGTAGCCATGAGCTCCAACGCTCCCCAACTAGCGATCTCCTAAACTGGACGTTAAGAGGAACCGATTGTAATATTGTAGCAACATAGACCTCCTTACGTTGGACAATATTGTACAAAGCGGGATACTGAAGGTCTAAAGGCGTGTCCCCTAACCATGTGTCTTCCCAAAATCTCATTGTCGTGCCATTGCTAACAATAACTTTCGTTCTATGGAAGAAAAAAAAATCTTTCGTTCGCATTTGGCCTTTCCAAAAAAGCGAATCCATAGGTCTTACGGTAACTTGAGCCAAAATTTTAGAATGTAAATATTTTTTTTCGCAAGATCTGAGCCCACATACCATCAGTCTCCACGGATAACCTATAAAACCATTTACTGAGCAAGCACTTGATTTTAATCTCTAGATTTCAAGCTAGATATGTACGGATGATTTCACATTTTAGATTTGAGAGCTTGGGATGATCTTTGATTAATTTTCTAGCCCACCCAAGCATGGAAGACAAATACAATCCTGTCTCTTAAATACTTGCACATATTCGAAATAAGTGTACCATAGATCCAAAGCAGGATTTTGTTTTTGTCAAACAACAAGAAATATCCTCCAAATCAATAGAGTCATTTCATGAAACAGGTTGTGGTAAAATGGCATGCTTGCCACTTACCAACACTCAACAAGGTCGGTTATTCATTATTCTCAATTGGATGTTGTGTGGCTTGGTGGTCAACATGGCTGTAGGCGAGGGAGACGCTCTAAACTTGTAGTCGTATCAGTAGTAGAAAGAGGATACCAGGCTTTGTAGCTTTAGGTTCACCGTGCTGCTAGAAGCATACGCGCGCCTTGCTACGTCGGTTTTGTTTCAACCGTTGGATCATCATTGTATGAAATCTTCTTGAGCTTGTACTTGTTGGATCATCATGTTGCCGATGCAGGAGAAAAGTAGTTAGCACAGATCAATACCCTGTATTTGTTCAAATGTAATACAAAAGTAATAAGGAAGAAAAGGTTTTCAGGCAAAAATATTTTCCCTCACTGACTTTAGCATATTACTAAGGCCCTTGGAGATGTATTACCTAACGTATAACCAACAGGTCCATATCTATCCCCCTCACTCAAGTTAGCACATTACAAGGATGCTCTCTGCAATTCTCAAGTTAAGCATTATGCTTTTCCATATATGCGTTGCAGCTAGAACTGGATTCTAGCTGCTACTCTACTAACCAAAGCCAAACAAACAAAAATACTACTTGATCAGATGAGACTTGGTGTCATTTCCAGCTATAATCTTGGTCCTGTAGTCCGAAGAATCTGCATGTTGTCAATCCAGGAGAGATGCGTGATCGAGATCAATGTCCTGTATTTGTTGATACGTAATTCCAAAGTAAACAAAAAAGGCAAAACAAAAAGGCTTTGATGCTTAAAGTTGTTCCCTCGATGAAGTTAGCACGGCACGGAGGCCTCTGGAGATGCATTACCTGACGTGCAACCAACATGTCCCCTCACTGAAGTTAGCACATCATCGAATCGAATGCGATCGTTGCAGCTCTCAAGTAAAGTGTTATTCATTGCTTTGAGGTCGTATGGAGTTAAAAGTATTATTCATTGCTTTCCACACATGCATTGCAGCTTGAATCGGATGCTAGCTGCTACTCTTCTAGTACTAACCAAAGCCAAAAGAAAAAGAACTACCACTCAAAGGCTGTGCCGGAGGGAAAGCAAAAGAGTAGCATTAGCACCCACACCTCTGATCACGACAAGAAAGCAGCGAGAAACATGGAGGCAACGGCGGTTAGCTTGGGGAAGGCCGTGCTTGACGGCGCGCTGGGCTATGCCAAGTCCAAGGCGGCGGAGGAAATCGCGCTGCAGCTCGGCGTCGAGCGTGATGTGGACTTCATCAAGGACGAGCTCCAGATGATGCAGTCATTCCTGATGACGGCTGATGAGGAGCGAAGCCAGAACAAGGTGCTCACCACCTGGGTGAAACAGGTCGGGGTCCTGGCCTACAAAGTGGAGGACAGCCTCATGGACTTTGGCCTCCACTCGGAGAAGAAGCCTTTTTTTTGGTGCATCCCTCGCAACCCATGGGATCGACGCCGCATCGCAAAGGAGGTGAAGGAGCTGAGGGCCAAGGTGGAGGACGTGAGCGGCAGGAACCTGCGCTATCGCCTCATCAGGGAGAGCTCAGGCTCCAAGCCTACCGCAGCAGAGGAGCAGGCCAGCATTGCCACTGCTGCAATGTTTGGCATCAATGAAGCCAGACTTGCCACATTGGAGCATCAAAAATCATCAGAGGTGGACCTCCATCAGTTGATTACCAGCAAGGATGTTGACCTTAGGGTGATTGCCGTGTGGGGAACAAGCGGTGATATCGGGAAGACATCCGCCATCCAGGAGGTTTATGATGACCCAGAGGTGTTGAAAATGTTTGGATTCTGTGCTTGGGTAAGGTTGATTCATCCTTTCAGTCCACAAGAGTTCCTGCGGAGCTTGGTCAGGCAATTCTATGAAAGTTCCCATGATGGGGTTGAAAAGGCGGAACAAGTAACAAGTGTAGGGGCTAATGTTCTGGCAAAAATGGAGATGATGAATCAAAGTGATTTAGTCATTGTTTTTAACAAGGTGTTGTGTAGCAATAGCTACCTGATTGTGATTGAAGATCTATCCACAATAGTGGAATGGCATTGCATTAAGAAGTACTTTCCTGACAACAAGAAACAAAGCAGAATTGTCGTTTCCACGCAGCAAGCTGAAATTGCAAGCTTGTGCACAGAGAAACCCTATCAAGTTTCGGAGTTAAAGCAGTTGTCATGTGATCAAACTATTTATTTGTTCCACAAGAAGGTAAATCTTTTTCTGTAGGTTTTCCCCTATGTGCTTGTTTCTTTTCTATATGGATGATTGATTCTTCTTTTCATTTCACATCTAATTACAGAATTCAGAACATCAGATCAGCATGGACGATGTTCGTGTGGCAATGTATGACACCAGCAACAAAGCAAGGCTTGCCGCGGTGGAGGAGAAACCGGAGGTGGGACTCCGCCACCTGATCGAAATTCAAATTTTAATTGCATGTCTATGGATTATATTTGGGCTCGTAAATGCTCAGTAGTGTGTTGTTTTTATTCTCATGCACACGCACACCCACCTCATGCATGTGCATGTTATGAATGAGCTAATTCTGTTGCTCAAACATATTTAATAAACTTTTAAATGAGAGGGAAATAACACACTGGATGAAAAATAATTGTGTTTTAAAGTTGAACTAAGGATGTATATGAACTTACATGATTGTTGGGCATAGTGCTCTAACTAAAAGCGTGAATTTCTTCAGGCTAGATGTGAAAGTATGTAGAGAACAGGTACATAAATTCTCATAGATCTATTTTTGGTGCAGGCTATGCATGCACCATGTTCTGCCAAGCCCATTTCTGACTCAAACACAGTTACTACTTCCGAGAAAAATACATCATCACCCATCAGTGAAATACAGGAGGAAGACCAAGAACCTCATAATGCAGGTGAAGAAAATGTTCTTAACTCAACTGCTAGAAAGAAGTTTGACCGCAGTAGGACACCGTCACTGGCTGATGAACTGCTCTGTGGGCGAGAAACAGAGAAATCATTTCTTATCAAGTTAGTTGGCCAACCAGATGTCAATCAAGGTCGTAAGGTGATCTCAGTTTGGGGAATGGGGGGTCTTGGAAAAACCACTCTTGTCCGAAGCATCTACCGTAGCCAAGAGCTTGGTGGCTGGAAGCGTGCTTGGGCCACTGCATTGCGTCCTTTTAACCCTGAAGTACTCCTTAGAGCTTTGGCTTTGCAGCTTTGGAATACTGTTGAAGAAAAGAAAAGGATAGCGCTGATGAATCTTCAAGAGTTGAAGCAGGAGCTAGCTCGGCTACTCGCTTTAAAGAAGTGCCTTATTGTTCTTGATGATATATCGTCCACTTATGAATGGGAGTTGGTCAAACAGTGTTTAGATAATGCTGAACGGATTATAATCACCACAAGAGAAAAAAAAATTGCCAAACATTGTTCAAGGGAAGACAAGAACATGTACTCTCTTCAAGTTCTGAAGTTTGATGCAGCACTTGACCTGTTCATAAAGAAGGTACTTTTATATCTAGTATCAGTTCTTACCTTTTATATGAGCTTTGCTTCACCTTGCATCAGTTTTACCTCATGTGCAATTATATTCATAAGCTTGAAATTTCTCTCAGTTCGGACTCGTGGAAGTATAAAAGCTGATACATGTTTGAAATATCAAAATTTTCATACTCCAATAGTGGTTCCGCATCGTTACATTATGGGCAAGGCCTCTTCCGTGCTCATCTTGGACCTGCCGGCGCTTCCTCTTAATTGTGTGAAGTAGTTAATTGCTACGTTAAGAGTGGTTCTATTTTTTTGCTGCTATTGTTTGGAGTAAATCTTGTCATCATGAAAACAATTGTCTTCTTATTACCTGTATTATTTGAAGTGAAGCTTGTCGATAAAATACAATTGTTAAGATGACATCAGATTTGTTACCAAGCTTATGCACGCAATTTTTAAGGGCTAAAGTAGCACCCGTTTTTCCTCAAATTTATTTTTCATTTCATAGAGGAAAATGTGACAAATTCTTTAACAAATGTAAGTAGTACATTAAAATGTGTATTCATGTTTTTGGTTAATGTAAATAACATGATTTTTTACCCGGAGCATGTGCTCCTGGGTCTATATTAGAATTATCACAAGCCTGCTTCCAGCAGCACATCTGAATTGTATCAGTATCTAGGATTACCATGTTTAGTGCGTACTGGAGATACGTGAACATTCCCATGCTTAGTGACTTCTCCGTATGCAGAAAAATTCATGTTCATACCCTTGTATGTAATAGTAAAAAACAAAAAAAAAACAATTTTTAAATCAAACTTTTTTTTTTCATAGTGAACTTACCCTTATAATGGTCATTGAGTCACATCTCTTTGGCTTCTAGAAGCCACAAGCTGAAGCTATGACAAACAAGTTCATATTATTTCATATTCTTAATTTAATCACAACAATTATTTGGTTTAAGTAATTAACTTTGTCGAATTTCGTCTGTTACAGGTATTCAAAGACAATATTGTTAAAAATGATTTAGCCCCAGCTATGATGGAGCAAGCAAGGGTTACCCTACAGAAATGTGGTGGACTTCCCCTTGCAATAACGACCATCGGTGGATTCCTAGCCACTAAGCCAAAAACCACTATTGAATGGAGAAAGATGAATGATTGTATTAGCACTGAACTGGAGATAAATCCTGAATTTATGACAATAAAGTCAGTTCTTATGAGGAGCTACGATGGTCTACCATACCATCTCAAGTCTGCCTTCTTGTACCTGTCCATATTTCCAGAAGACCACAAAATTAGGTGGGGTCGCTTGATGAGGCGGTGGATTGCAGAAGGTTACTCAAGGGGTATGCAAGGCATCACTGCAGCTGAACTTTGTCGGAGGTACTTTGATGAGCTCCTGGATAGGAGTATGATCTTGCCAGGGGAAGGGATATATTGTCAGAAAATCAATTCTTGTCAACTTCATGATATGATCCGTGAAATATGCATCTCAAAGGCTAGAGAAGAAAACCTTATTTTCACGCTCGAGGAAGGATGTTGTTTGAGCGACACACAAGGTGCAATACGTCATCTTGTGATAGGCAGCAACTGGAAAAGGGACAAAGATGTGCTGGAGAGCATGTTAGACTTGTCACACGTACGGTCATTGACCGTGTTTGGAGAGTGGAGGTCGTTTTTTATCTCCGACAATATGAGGTATGTGCGAGTGCTAGACTTAGAAGACGCACTTGGGTTAAGAGATCATCATCTTGGTCAAATCGGGCAGCTCCGTCACCTCAAGTACCTTTCTATTCGAGGATGTCGCGATATTTTATGCCTGCCTAATTCTTTCCGGAATTTGAGGCACCTCGAAACATTGGATGTTAGAGATACAACTATATCTGAGTTCCCAACGATAATCACCGATCTTTGGAAGCTACAGCACCTTCGTGCAGATGGTCGGGACCCTTTTGATCCTGAGGGAAGGGGTGAAATAGTTCATAAGTATAATGCTTACGTCGATCATATATACATACATCGAGGAGGTCGTGTTTTCTATTCCAGACGTCCCCATAGTTACATTGGTCGTAAACGTCATTCATGCAGAGGTTTGATGTCCAGAGGTCATATTTTCTTGAGACCCCAAGTTTTGGATGCTAATTTGAATAGGTATGATATATTCAATCTATACCGCTTCCGGAAGGGGCCACTAGATGGTGTTATACTTCCTAAAGGGATTGGTAAATTGAAAGCCCTTCATGCACTAGGTTTTGTGGATGTTTCCAGGAGAAACGGAAATGCCACTATAAAAGAGTTTGGAGAGCTTACTCAGCTACGTAAGCTTAAAGTGGGTGGTCTGAGCTACAGAAACATCAATGAGTTATGGTCTGCCATTGCTGGTCATAATCAACTTCAATCTTTATCAGTTAAAACAGATAACTTGGGTGAAGATTTGTTAGATGGCTGTTTGGGTGAAGATTTGTTGCCACCAAGCAGCCTCGAGAGCCTCACTCTGGATGGTAAGCTAGTCAATGTTGCAGAATGGATCCATAAGCTTCAGAATCTCTCCAAGTTGGTGCTCAGATATAGCAGATTGGAGCAAGATGATGTCATACAAGCCCTCGGGGTGCTACCAAATCTTGCAGTTCTACGCCTGGACTCTTACTCGTTCAGGGGGACACAACTCCATTTCCAGAGGTCATCTTTCCCAAGCCTCATGGCGCTGGAGCTCATGTACTTGAGCGAACTCCAGTCGCTGTTGTTTGAAGAAGATGCAATGCCCAAGCTTGAGCTGCTAAAAATTGATGCGTGCGATGAGCTGAAGGACATCTCCGGGCTGCCAGCCCTCAAAAGCCTCAAGGAAATTCGGTTGCATGGTAGTGAAAATATGAAGGAAGTGGTGGAGAGGCAGGTGGCGGAGCATATGAAGCACGTCAGACTAAACTGACTACTAAACCCTCACTCCCTCTATCTCTGTTCCCATGTATTATGGTACTTCTCCTGCATTTCTAGTATACATCAGGACTAGTAATTGATGTGTCTGTTACTCCCTCCGGCCGAAAATACTTGTCATCAAAATGGAAAAAAAAGGATGTATAAAATACATCTACATACATTCCCTTTATTTATTTTGATGACAAATATTTTCGGATGGAGGGAGTAGAAAACTGGGTCACTTGGGCTGTAATGTAATGTAGCAGTGGCATCACTTAAAAGCACACTACTAGCACCTCCTTTTCTGTAAATTTCATATAAAAATCACAGCCTACTAACAGGCTGCATCAATGTGCATTCCTTTGTCGTAGTAGCATCGATTGCGATACATCACCGTATGTAAATTGCAGCTAGAACAAGATGATGCATCTGAAGCCAAAAAGGAAGGGGCTGTTGGCAGAGTGAATGGACTGTATCACAGTAATGAAGGAACTGTTGACAAAGTGACACGACTCTCTCACGGCCATCTCATTGTATGAACCAGGCAGGTCGTAAGAAATATTATTCAGTTCATATGGAGTAGGAGTGTACTATAGATGTATGCCGTACCGATATAGGCAGGATTAGAGGCTGGAGCGATACCTCATGCTCTAACACTACCTGTGCGGCATCATTATACTATACCAATAGGACTTCAAGGGTTTCAAAGATATTCTCTCTTCGGGAAACAGAGCAAATAGCATATGACCTGTCAGCTGATGTATTAGTCCAGTATGCCTTCTAGTACTGGCAACCTTTTCTTTTTTGCGCTCTTAGAGTAGAGCAAGCAGCAAAGATATCATCATCCTCACAGGCTTGTTCCTTTTTTTCCTGTTATAAGAAGATAAACATCATCATAGTACTCCCAACTACAGAACAGTTCCAGAGCTAATGACTGAATCTTGGATATCATGGCTGCGTATGTGTAGTAGTACATCCTCTTACTTCCCTTGCAATTGCATGTTGAGGAGGAATAGAATGGACTATGTAAACATGAATGCCATGCAAAGCACTGTCAGCGGCACACCCCAGGTTTGACACATCACCAACAACATGGACATGTTAACCCCTGACGGAAGAGATACATGTATGTATGTTTGTTCTCCACACTGAATTTTACTATTTGACAACCGCTTATTTATCTAGTGGTGACTATTTATCTAGTGGTGACTCCACGGACATACAATTATGTGACTTTCATTTCTCTTTTCCTTGGAGCAATAGGCATTTTAAGATTTCAGAACCCACTGCATTTAGCGCATCATCGTATCGGATGCATTTGCAGGTTGAGCTGGTATTTTTCACTGCTTTTCCGTTGTGTGTCATTGGGCATTGCAGCTAGAAACGGTTGATGGCTCGCTGTCGTGCTCTGCTAAATGACCGACGCCAAAAAAGGACAGCGGCAACAAAGAATGATAGAGTCCATTTATTCAGACTTGGGTATGGTGCAGCCCATGTGAAGCGCTGAACTGAAGTGGCAGCTCCCAGGTTTACATTGACAAATATGTGAGCTCCGCTGTCTCTCACTGGCTGTGTAGAGAATGATTTGGTGCATCGATATCTCATTGATCCTCGCAATCAGAGAAAAACTCTCGCACACGCCGCCCTCCTCTCGTCCCCTCCTCTCGTCCCCGCGTGGCGACGGGAGGGGAAAACCCTAGCCGCCGCCAACCGCCGCCCTCCCCACCTCTCCCTCTCCTCCCCCGCCGCCCCAGGGCGTGGCCGGGCAAAGCCGGGTCGTCGCCGGCGGCAGGGGAGGCATCCTCGTCCCCTCACGCGA
>LR738712.1:882459931-882474552 GCA_902687465.1 Secale cereale | reverse complement strand
GATGATACTTTCTCACCCGTAGCAATGCTTAAGTCTGTCCGAATCATGTTAGCAGTTGCCGCATTTTTTGATTATGAAATCTGGCAAATGGATGTCAAAACTGAATTCCTAAATGGATACCTCAAAGAGGAGTTGTATATGATCCAACCAGAAGGTTTTGTCGATCCTAAAGGTGCTAACAAAGTGTGCAAGCTCTAGCGATCCATCTATGGACTGGTGCAAGCATCTTGGAGTTGGAATATACGCTTTGATGAGGTGATCAAAGCATATGGTTTTATATAGACTTTTGGAGAAGCCTGTATTTACAAGAAAGTGAGTGGGAGCTCTGTAGCATTTTTGATATTATATGTAGATGACATATTATTGATTGGAAATGATATAGAATTTCTGGATGGCATAAAAGGATACTTGAATAAGAATTTTTCAATGAAAGACCTCGGTGAAGCTGCTTATATATTAGGCATCAAGATCTATAGAGATAGATCAAGACACTTAATTGGACTCTCACAAAGCACATACCTTGATAAAATTTTGAAGATGTTCAAAATGGATCAGTCAAAGAAAGGGTTCTTGCCTGTTTTACAAGGTGTGAAGTTGAGTATGACTCAATGCCCGACCACTTCAGAAGATAGAGAGAAAATGAAAGTCATTCCCTATGCCTCAGCCACAGGATCTATCATGTATGCAATGCTATGAACTAGACCTGATGTGTGCCTTGCTATAAGTTTAGCAGGGAGGTACCAAAGTAATCCAGGAGTGGATCACTGGACAGCGGTCAAGAACATCCTGAAGTACCTGAAAAGGACAAAGGATATGTTTCTGGTTTATGGAGGTGACAAAGAGCTCATCGTAAATGGTTACGTCGATTCAAGCTTTGACACTGATCCGGATGACTCTAAGTCACAAACCGGGTATGTATTTTTATTGAACGGTGGAGCTGTCAGTTGGTGCAGTTCCAAGCAGAGCATCGTGGTGGGATCTACGTGTGAAGCGGAGTACATAGCTGCTTCGGAAGCAGCTAATGAAGGAGTCTGGATGAATGAGTTCATATCCGATCTAGGTGTAATACCTAGTGCATCGGGTCCAATGAAAATCTTTTGTGACAACACTGGAACAATAGCCTTGGCGAAGGAATCCAGGTTTCACAAGAGAACCAAGCACATCAAAAGACGTTTCAATTCCATCCGCGATCAAGTCAGGAAGGGAGACACAGAAATTTGCAAGATACATACGGATCTGAATGTGGCAGACCCGTTGACTAAGCCTCTTCCACGGGCAAAACATGATTAGCACCAAGACTCCATGGGTGTTAGAATCATTACTATGTAATCTAGATTATTGACTCTAGTTCAAGTGGGAGACTGATGGAAATATTCCCTAGAGGCAATAATAAAGCTGTTATTTATTTCCTTATATCGTGATAAATGTTTAATATTCATGCTAGAATTGTATTAACCGGAAACTTAGTAGAAGTGTGAATACATAGACAAAACAGAGTGTCCCTAGTATGCCTCTACTAGGGTAGCTCATTGATAAAAGATGGTTAAGTTTCCTAGCCATAGACATGAGTTGTCATTTGGTCAACGGGATCATAATATTAGGAGAATGATGTGATGGACAAGACCCATCCGTTAGCTTAACACTATGATGGTTTAGTTTTACCGCTATTGCTTTCTTCATAACTTATACATGTTCCTATGACTATGAGATTGTGAAACTCCCGAATACCGGAGGAACACCTTGTGGGCTATCAAACGTCACAACATAACTGGTTGATTATAAATATGCTCTACAGGTGTCTCCGAAGGTGTTCGTGGTGTTGGCATAGATCAAGAATAGGATTTGTCACTTCGAGTGTCCGAGAGGTATCTCTGGGCCCTCTCGGTAATACACATCATAATAAGCCTTGCAAGCAAATGACTAATGAGTTAGTCACGAGATGATGTATTATGGAACGAGTAAAGAGACTTACCAGTAAAGAGATTGAACTAGGTATTGAGATACGGACAATCGAATCTCAGTCAATTAACATAACGATGACAAAGGGAACAACGTATGTTCTTATGCGGTTTGACTGATAAAGATCTTCATAGAATATGTAGGAGCCAATATAAGCATCCAGGTTCCTCTATTGGTTATTGACCGGAGATGAGTCTCGGTCATGTCTACATAGTTCTCGAACCCATAGGGTCCGCACGCTTAACGTTAGATGACGATCAACATTATGAGTTTATGAGTTTTGATGTACCGAAGGTAGTTCGGAGTCTCGGATGAGATCACAGACATGACGAGGAGTCTCGGAATATCCGAGACATAAAGAGTGATAAATTGGACGACTATATTCAGACATCGAAAGTGTTCCGGGTGTTATTGGATAAAACCGGAGTGTCGGAGGCGGTTACCGGAACCCCTCGGGGGAGTATGGGCCATAGTGGGCCTTGAGGGAAAAGAGACAGGCAGCCCATAGGGCTGGCCACCCCCCTAGGAATCCTAGTTGGACTAGGAGAGGGGGGAGGCACCCCTCTACTTCCTTTCCTACTCCTAGTAGGAATAGGAAGGGGGATTCCTACTCCTACTAGGAGTAGGAAACCTACTCCTATGGTGCGCCCCTTGGGCCGGCCGCACCTCCCCCCTTGCTCCTTTATATATGGGGGCAGGGTGGGCACCAAAATACACACAAGCAACATTGCTTTAGCCATGTGCGGTGCCCCCCTCCACAGAAACACACCTCAGTCATATTGTTGTAGTGCTTGGGCGAAGCCCTGCGTCAGTAGCTTCATCATCTCCGTCACCACATTGTCGTGCTGACGCAACTCTCCCGTGAAGCTCAACTGGATCAAGAGCTCGTGGGACGTCATAGAGAGGAATGTGTGCTGAATGCGGAGGTGCCGTACGTTCGGTGCTTGGATCGGTTGGATCGCGAAGACGTTCGACTACATCAACCACGTCACTAGACGCTTCCTCTTTCGGTCTACGAGGGTACGTAGAAACACTCTCCCCTCACGTTGCTATGCTTCTAGTAGATAGATCTTGCATGATCGTACATTTTTTTTGAAATACTACGTTCCCCAACAGTCCTCTACTTCAAGTTAGCGGAGAGTGATCTGCTCTCCGTCAAGGTCTTCGGGTGCTCCGGACACATGCTAGGGTGCTGAGCGGAGAGATCGACCGATGACGAAAGCTCCTCCTCGAGTGACAGTGATGGGGAGGACAGCTACATCGACGATGAGGGCAGCAGGCGGGAGGATGACGGGTCCGACTAGGCATCAGACCCACCGTCCCCAGGCGACGCCGGCAGCACCATTATCTGCATCGCCAGCTCCTCGAACCTCTCGGGGTCGCCTCCTTGGGCGGCTAGCGTTGGGAGGCCAGAGAAGATGAAGGAGGTGGGCGGTGGCCGTCAAGTCGGAGTACGTGGGCATCAAATGCATTCATCGCGTATTGCCGGCCCGCTGCCTCATCCTTCGGCTCTTCTCCCGGCACCATCATCACCAGCCCTCTTCGGGGCGGCCACCGTGATGTTCCCTTGGTGCTTTTTGCTACTCGTGCTTCGCCTAGGCGCTCCCTTCGCCCTTTTGCCATCTTGTTCCATTTCCTGAGGACAAGTACAAGAAAGGGATTATGGGCACCTTATCTCTTTTTAGTTTTTAAGCCTGCGGGCCATTGTAAGATTTAAATCTTGTAACCCCCTTGCTCATGTATACATTCCGTATGAATTGTACTAGTTTACAATGTATTAATGGAGAGAAGGGTGTTTGCCGGGTTTCTTTTGTGTGTGGGCAGGGGCCACACAAAGGAACGAATCTTTGTTGGACGCAGGAAAAGAGGAGCATGATGGTATAAGAGCGAGCGAAGTCTCGTACGTTCAAGTTTCATACGGAAGTGAGGAGTGGGGGATGAAAGGCTTATCTAATTTTGTAGCCCCGGGCAACCTTGTCTTGTCGTGGTAGGATCCTTGGATTTGCAGCCCCCGGCAACCTTAGTTCGCTGGGGTCGGAGCGTCGGCCCGTTCTTTTTCTTCCAAAAAGCTCAGCAGAAATGTCCATGCATCCTGTGAACAAAAGAGGATGGAAAGGAAATAGAGAGACGCACACTCGACCTCTATGCTAGGGGTTAGTTGCCGCCAAGCACTATCAACCCTAACAGAGAAAGAGACTCAACCTAGCATGCATGCCAAAACTTAGGGCGCCAGCGCTTCATTTACTTATGCTCAGGGTCTGCGCCTGGCTTTGTACGAAGGGTTACATGCCTTGCCGGCAAGGCTTGTACAGAAGGGTGGTTTGCCGGGGGCCCGACAACCGCGCCTTACGTGTAAAACTTGCGAAGATGTTCGATGTTCCAGGAATTGCTCACTGGAATACCATCTTCGGTCTCCAAGCGGACTGCGCCAGGCCTGGTGACTCGTATTACTCGATAAGGGCCTTCCCACTTTGGCGTCAACTTGTTGGAATTCTTGGCCGACTGAACGCGCCAAAAAACAAGGTCGCCTTCCTCAAAGCTTCGGGCATGAACCTTGTAGCTATGGTAGCGGGGCAAGGCTTGCTCGTAGCATGCTGCTCGCACAGTCTTCCGAAGACGATTTTCCTCGAGGAGCATTGCGTCATCTTGCCACAGTTGCTCTTGCTCAAGCTCATCATAAGCGAGCACTCGGGGTGACCCGTAAGTGAGTTCCGTGGGGAGAGCTGCTTCCACCCCGTAAACGAGGAAGAAGGATGTCTAGCCGATGGCTCGATTTGGTATCATTCATATTGACCAAAGAACCGCCGGCAATTCATCAATCTAGCGCCTTCCGCACTTGTGCAGCCTGTCAAAAGTCCTTGTCTGGAGGCCTCGCAGTACTTCAGCATTTGCCCTCTCTGCCTGGCCATTGCTTCGAGGATGCGCAACAGAAGCGAAATATACCTTGCTGTCGAGGTCTTGAATATACTGCATGAAGGTGCGGCTTGTGAACTACGTGTCGTTGTTGGTGATGACTCTGTTTGGTACACCAAAACGGCAGACTAGTCCCTTGAAGAACTTGACAGCCAATTGTGTTTTCACCTTTCTCACTACTTCCACCTGTGGCCACTTTGTGAACATGTCGATTGCAACATACAAGTACTCAAAGCCCCCGACAACACGGGGAAAGGGGCCCAGTATGTCAAGCCCCCAGACCGAGAATGGCCAGGAAAGAGGGATTGTTTGGAGAGCTTGAGTTGGTTGATGAAGCTTCTTTGAATGGAACTGACACGCTTCACACTTGGTTACTAGTGCCGTTGCATCCTGGAGGGCAATGGGCCAGAAGAAACCTTGCCGGAATGCCTGTCGACAAGGGCCCTTGACCCTATGTGGGAGCCACATATGGCTCCGTGTATCTCCGCCAACAGCTCCAGTCCTTCCTCCCGGGGAATGCACTTTAATTTCACGCCATTCAGCCTTTTAATGTACAAGACGTCATCGACGAACTGATACATGGCAGACCGACGGGCTACTTTCTCTGCTTCTACCTGCTCCTCTGGAAGCTCCCCTGCTTGGAGAAATCGGACGGTATGTTGTGCCCATGCCGGAGCCTGGGGCTCGACGGTAAGGACTAAAGGCATCTCCTCTGTCATAGGAGCAACTGTCTCCATGGCCAGGGCTTGACGCGCTGCCGGGGTCTGTTGCCCTACGGCAGGCTCAGCGTCCCCGGCAACATCTTTGTCGGCGGCCCCTGAGAGCTTGGCAAGAAAGTACTTGTTGGGGCTTGATTTCCTTCGCTTGTTCTGCTCAGTCAATGGTTCAACGGATGGTTGAGTTAATCGAAGCACAAAAGTACCTGGTTCCACAAGTAGTTTGAGGGCGGCGCGCTTTGACACGTAGTCGGTGAAGGAAATATGCCCTAGAGGCAATAATAAAGATGTTATTTGTATTTCCTTATATCCTGATAAATGTCTTTTATTCATGCTAGAATTGTATTAACGGGAAACTTAGTACATGTGTGAATACATAGAGAAAACAATATGTCCCTAGTATGCCTCTACTAGACTAGCTCATTGATCAAAGATGGTTATGTTTCCTGACCATAGACATGAGTTGTCATTTGATCAACGCGATCACATCATTAGGAGAATGATGTGATGGACAAGACCCATCCATTAGCTTAGCACTTTGATCGTTTAGTTTTACTGCTATTGCTTTCTCCATGACTTATACATGTTCCTATAACTATGAGATTATGCAACTCCCGAATACCAAAGGAACACCTTGTGTGCTATCAAATGTCACAACGTAACTGGGTGATTATAAAGATTCTCCACAGGTGTCTCCGAAGGTATTCGTGGTGTTGGCATAGATCAAGAATATGATTTGTCACTCCGAATCTCGGAGAGGTATCTCTGGGCCCTCTCGGTAATACACATCATAATAAGCCTTGCAAGCATATGACTAATGAGTTAGTCACGAGATGATGTATTATGGAACGAGTAAAGAGACTTGCCGGTAACGAGATTGAACTAGGTATTGAGATACCGAAGATCGAATGTCGGGCAAGTAACATACCGATGACAAATGGAACAACATATGTTGTTATGCGGTTTGACCGATAAAGATCTTCGTAGAATATGTAGGAGCCAATATGAGCATCTAGGTTCCGCTATTGGTTATTGACCGGAGATGAGTCTCGGTAATGTCTACATAGTTCTTGAACCCGTAGGGTCCGCACGCTTAACGTTTGATGACGATCGGGATTATAAGTTTATGAGTTTTGATGTACCGAAGGTAGTTCGGAGTCCCGAATGAGATGACGGACATGACGAGGAGTCTCGGAATGTCCGAGACGTAAAGGTCGATGTATTGGACGACTATGTTTGGACATTGGAAAGGTTCCGGGAGGTTTCAGGCATATACCGGAGTACATGGGGGTTATCGGAACCACCCGAGGAGTTAATGGGCCTTAATGGGCCATAGGGGAAAGCGAGAGGAGGCTGCCAAGGTGGGGTGTGCCACCCACCAGCCCAATCCGAATTGGGAGGGGGGTCGGCCCCCCTTTCCTTCTTAACCTTCCCTTCCTTCCGTCTTCTCCTACTCCTACTAGGGAAAGGGGGGGATCCTACTCCCGGTGGGAGTAGGACTCCCTAGGGCACGCCATAGAGAGGGCCGGCGCCTCCCCTCCCCTCCTCCTTTATATACAGGGGTAGAGGCACCCCATAGACACACATGTTGATCAGTTGATCTCTCCCAACCGTGTGCGGTGCCCCTCTCCACAGAAACACACCTCGGTGATACCGTTGCAGTGCTTAGGCGAAGCCCTACGCCGGTAGCTTCATCATCTCTGTCACCACGCCATCGTGCTGACGAAACTCTCCCACGAGGTTTTACTGGATCAAGAGCTCGTGGGACGTCATCAAGCTAAATGTGTGCTGAACGCGAAGGCTCCGTACGTTCGGTGCTTGAACGGTTGGATCGCGAAGAAAGTTCGACTACATCAACTGCGTCACTAGACGCTTCCGCTCCCGGTCTACGAGGGTACGTGGACACACTCTCCCCTCTTGTTGCTATGCATCTAGTAGATAGATCTTGCGTGATCGTAGGAAATTTTTTGAATACTACGTTCCCCAACAGTGTCATCATGAGCCAGGTCTATGCGTATATGATATGCACGAGTAGAACACAAGTGAGTTGTGGACGATATTAGTCATACTGCTTACCAGCATGTCATACTTTGATTCGGCGGTATTGTTGGATGAAGCGGCCCGGACTGACATTATGCATACGCTTACGTGAGACTGGTTCTACCGACGTGCTTCGCACACAGGTGGTTGGCGGGTGTCAGTTTCTCCAACTTTAGTTGAATAAAGTGTGGCGACGCCCGGTCCTTGTGAAGGTTAAAACAACACATACTTGACGAAATATCATTGTGGTTTTGTATGCGCAGGTAAGAACGGTTCTTGCTAAGCCCGTAGCAGCCACGTAATACATGCAAGAACAAAGTAGAGGACGTCTGACTTGTTTTTGCAGGGCATGTGATGACCCTCAACCGTAAGGGATCTATTGCAGCGTTTTCGATAAGTAAGAGTGTCGAACCCAACGAGGAGCAGAAGGTATTGATAAGCGATTCTGAGCAAGAAATTACTGCAAGCACTGAAAGATAACTTTTAGGGGTTTTCTTGGTATAAGCAACAGGAATGTAAAGGCAAGTAATGTAAAAGGTACTGAAAGTAACAAGTGGCCCAATCCTTTCTTAGCAAAGGAGAGGCCTAGCAACTGAACTTATAAAGACTAAAGCGTTCTTGAGGACACGCGGGAGAGGTAGTCATGTGCTTTCACCATATTCCGTATCGATACTATGTTATGTGTTGATAAGTGTTGAGTGGGTGGATCTATGCTAGTGCACTCTCTAGACTAAGATGAATGCACTCTTATGATTAAACACCTTGCAAGCATCCGCAAATACAAGATAGAATTTAAGGCAAAAGCCTAACCATAGCAATACGATCGAGGATCCATTATTCCCTTATGCAAAAGCGTGCGAACTGGGGTTCAGGTTTCTGTCACTCCGGCAACCCACCATAAGCATTCTTTATACACAATGTATTCCCCTAGGTCCTTAATAAGGCGAAGTGTTGGGTGTTCGACTCACACAACACCACTAGTAGAATGACAACGCAACTTAAGTATCAAACAACACATATTACTTCAACAGCATATGACTACTAACAACAAGACTTTCCCCATGTCCTCAAGAACTAAGGCAACTACTCACAAGACATAAAAGAGATCATGATCAGTCGGGATAAATATGTGATAAACAATCTGGACATAATAATATTTCTCCAACAAAACTCAATAGCATTCACCACAAAGTAATAATCAACACCGATGGAGTAGAGAGGATAGGTAGTACGAGTTACAACAAGAGTTGCGATGGTAAGATGAGATTTGGATGAAGATGGAGATGGTGCTGGTGTTGGGGATGATGTTGATGATGATCTCGATGATGCCCGTGACGATGGTGATGACGATGGCGACGATCTCCCCTTCCGGGAGGTGATCTCCCCGGCGGAATCTGCCCGCCGGAGATGCCCTTTTCTTCTCTGTAGGTTTCCACCTCGAAGCGCCGGCGGAACTCCGTAAAAAGTCCCGTGCCTAGGGTTTTCGGAGGACGGAGAACATATATGCAAAAGGGGGCGACCAGAGGTGGGCCAGGGGCTCCAGGCGCCCCCCAGCGCGGCCAGGGGGGGCGCCCCCAGGCCGCCTGGGCACCCTGTGGGCCCCCTCTGACTCCCCTTTTGCGTGTCTTCGTTATTCGTCTGAAAAATACCTCCCGTCAATTTTCAGGTAATTCGGAGGTGTTCTTCTTCAGCAACTCAGCATCCACTTTTTCCTGCCGAATCCTGCGTCTGCTGTTCCGGCATCGGAAAGTTGCAAACTGTGTAAAATAGACCAAAACAACATAAGAATATCATCATAACGTGAAATATATCAATGATTAAGGATAAATTATGATACAAAATAGTGATGCATTTTGGACGTATCAACACCCCCAAGCTTAGACCTCGCTTGTCCCCAAGCGAATATGAACTCGGTAAACCTGTCCACAAGTTTAGAGAGTGAAGTGTCGATAAATAGAATACGGACAAGAAGCATCATAGTCTCTTCACCAACTCAAATATCCTCAGCAGCAATCTTCAACTCATAAGGCTCTTATGAAAGAGTGTTAACACTTATATTCGAAAGTAGGACCAAGGAAACTCATTATATCATGGCAAACATGTCCTTTGGTCAAAGAACAACAAATAATTTTAACTTTTGCTCTTATATTTTGATGGGATTAATTGAAGCCTTTTGAGATAACATGTTAATAAGCAAGAAGTGAAAGTGTTAACACAAAGGAAGATATTTGCCTTAGCTGGGCATGACAAACAACTTACTTATCAAATGATAATGTCAACAAGGATATGATATGACAAATCCTAATGCAGCTTTATATGAATGAATCCTTATCAACATCAAACGTCTGCTCTCTTTGAGAAATAGAGGGAAGTAGGAATAACTGACTCAACTTAAAATTAAAAGATAGGCCCTGCTCTAGGGTAGTAGTGAAAACTCATGTGCTATCCTCAAATCAAACAAAATGAAAACAAGTTTTGAGAGGTGCATGATTTGTCAACGAATGCTAATAAATAACGCAGTTGCTTCTTGAACTGGACAAGTTTCGAGGAACGGCTCCCGTATGAGGACGATACCATCCTCTTATTCTCCTTTGTTTATCACTGCCAAAGTTTTCTGATTTCTCATGAACAAAGCGTGAAGGAGGGTTTGTTTGTTATATTATTTTTAAGCCGGGCGCACTCCTTGCCAGTTCCTTCTCGTATTATGGGTTTGCACATTATACATGCAATCCCGGGGTGAAGCTTGTCCAACTCAAGAAGACTATGAATTAGCTATTACTTCCTCATGAGCTAAAACAGAGGCACAAAATAAAAGATTTTGAACATCTAAGGATAACACATAAATTATATACTTTAGGAGGTGGTAGTGGAGTACCATGAGTAGGTAGGTATGGTGGACTCATATGGAAGGTATTGGCTTAAGGGTATGGATGCACAAGCAGAATTCCGCTTAGTACAGAGTTAGGCTAGCAAAGGTTTTGAGAGAGCAGACAATTGATGATGACTAAGATGCAAAGCAAAATAAAGCATGAACATTGAAATAAGCATAACATATCAAGTTGTCTTCCTTGTCAACATAACACTTCAAGCATAATAACATAAAGGTTTTAGCTATGTTGATACTTTAAGAAAATCATGCTTGTTGTTATGACCAAAGCTATGTTTGCCAAGATTAAATAAAGTTTCATAGCCATACCTGACATAAGCTCAATACTCCCCATAAGAATCATCATATAAGGTCGATTGCGTGAAGAGAATACCGAGTGCAGCAAAAGGAACCGATAAACTTCTCATTAATATTCCATCATAAACGGCTCCACACACACGGATACAATTCTTCACCGAAGGAGCGATAGACCTCAATGCACACACCTATCTCATATAATAACCTCCCTAGACATGATATGACTCTACTTGACTCTAAAAGACAAAAAGTAAAGATAAAGATACCGGGCACTCCCCCAAGCTTGGAACAAGCCAAGGGAATGCCATTACCCCAGGAGATTTCACTCATCATTCTTGTTGGCGTTGATCACGTATTCCTTGGCGAAACGCTTCCATGGATATCTTGCTAGAGTCTTATATGAGAGGCTCGTCTCCTTTTCTCTATTCTGCCTCTGCTGGCGTCTGAAACAGGGCTGCAACATGTTCTTCGTGGGTTGTTGTGTATATTATATTCACATCAACATCGATAGGGTCTCCTGCTATGTAATGTTTAAGTCTTTGCCCATTCACAACTTGAGGTTTGGTGCCTTCAAAATTATTAATCTTAATTGCACCAGACCGATAAACTTCTTCAATATGAAATGGTCCTTCCCACCTGGAAAGTAGTTTACCTGGAGAAAACCTGAAACGGGATCTAAACAACAAAACTTTATCACCAACATTAAATTCACGTTTCAGAATCTTCCTATCATGCCACCTTTTTACCTTTTCCTTGAACATTTTAGCGCTCTCGTAAGCTTCACTCCTCCATTCATCTAGAGAAGTCAAGTTCATGAGACGCTTCTCACCAGCTAGTTTTGGGTCAGCGTTAAGCTCTCTAACAGCCCAGAAAGCTTTGTGCTCTAGCTCTAATGGCAAATGGCAAGCCTTGCCATATACCATCTTATAGGGGGACATGCCGATGGGGTTTTTGTAAGCAGTTCTATATGCCCACAAAGCATCTCCTAATTTATTTGACCAATCCTTCCTATTTCTGTTTACTGTTTTCTGCAAGATCAACTTAATCTCTCTATTGGTGAGCTCAACTTGCCCACTAGTTTGAGGATGGTACGGTGAAGCAATTCTATGATTAACATCGTATTTAGCCAAAGCTTTTCTAAAAGCTCCGTGCATGAAGTGTGATCCTCCATCGGTCATGAGATACCTTGGTACACCAAACCTAGGAAAAATTACATCTTTAAGCATTTTCAAAGATGTTTTGTGATCAGCACTTTCAGTGGGGATTGCTTCAACCCACTTGGTCACATAATCAACAGCTACTAAAATGTGAGTGTACTTGTGCGAGGAAGGAAAAGGACCCATAAAATCAAAACCCCAACAATCGAAAGGTTCAATCACTAGTGAGTAATTCATAGGCATCTCATTCCTTCTACTAATGTTACCAACTCTCTGACATTTATCACAGGCTAAAACATAATTTCTAGCATCTTTAAAGAGAGTAGGCCAATAAAAACCTAATTGAAGAACCTTATGTGCAGTCCTCTCACTGGCATGATGTCCTCCATAGGGACTATCATGACACCGTCTGAGAATGTCCTTCTGCTCATGTTCCGGAATGCATCTTCTCATGATCCCGTCGGGACCTTCTTTGAAAAGATGTGGGTCATCCCAAAAGTAGTGCCTCAAATCATGAAAGAATTTATTCCTTTGCTGAAATGTTAAACCTGGAGGCAAATACTTTGCAACAATAAAATTAGCATAATCTGCATACCAAGGATCGGAAAGAGATTGTACTTTTACAACGGCAAGTTGCTCGTCTGGAAAACTATCGTTAACTGGGATGGGGTCGTGCGGTATATCTTCCATCCTTGAAAGATTGTCCGCCACTGGATTGTCTTCCCCTTTCCTATCAACAATCTGCAAATCAAATTCCTGGAGAAGGAGTACCCATCTGATAAGCCTTGGCTTGGCATCCTTCTTTGTCATAAGATACTTAATGGCAGCATGATCAGTATGAATAATAACTTTGGAATCAACAATATATTGCCTAAACTTATCACAAGCAAAAACTACAGCTAAGAATTCCTTCTCAGTAGTAGCATAATTTCTTTGAGCACTATCAAGGGTTTTACTAGCATAATGTATAACATTCAATTTCTTATCGACCCTTTGTCCTAAAACAGCTCCAACAGCAAAATCACTTGCATCACACATAATTTCAAAAGGTAAATTCCAGTCAGGTGGTTGTACTATAGGAGCAGTTATTAAAGCTTTCTTAAGGACTTCAAAAGCTTCCTTACAATTTTCATCAAACGCAAAAGGAACATCCTTCTGGAGAAGATTAGTGAGTGGTCTCGAGGTTTTAGAAAAGTCTTTAATAAATCTTCTATAAAAACCTGCATGACCGAGAAAACTGCGAATACCTTTGATGTCCCTTGGATAGGGCATCCTCTCAATAGCTTCGATCTTGGCTTTGTCCACTTCAATTCCCCTTTCGGAAATCTTGTGACCAAGAACAATTCCTTCATTAACCATAAAGTAGCACTTCTCCCAATTGAGTACCAAATTTGTCTCCTCGCATCTCTGCAAAACTTTATTAAGGTTGTGAAGACAATGGTCAAATGAAGTTCCATAGACGGAGAAATCGTCCATGAAGACTTCCATAATATCCCCGCGGAAACCATGAAAAATAGCAGACATACACCTTTGAAAAGTAGCAGGGGCATTACATAAACCAAAAGGCATACGTCTGTAAGCATAAGTACCAAAAGGACAAGTAAAAGTGGTCTTCTCTTGATCGGCAGTGTTAACATGAATTTGAGAGAAGCCAGAATAACCATCGAGATAACAAAAGTTGGTATTTTTGGATAACCTTTCAAGCATTTGGTCGATGAACGGCAACGGGTAGTGATCCTTCCTGGTGGCCTTGTTCAACTTCCTGTAATCAATACACATTCTATATCCAATAATAATTCTCTGAGGTATTAGTTCATTTTTATCATTAGGAACCACAGTTGTACCTCCTTTCTTAGGAACACAATGTACCGGACTTACCCACTTACTATCAGCTATAGGGTAGATAATACCTGCGGCTAGAAGCTTGAGAATCTCAGTTCTCACGACATCCATCATCTTCGGGTTCAATCGTCGTTGATGATCAACAACTGGTTTAGCATCAGGCTCAAGGTTGATAGTATGTTGACAGATAGATGGACTAATCCCCTTAAGGTCGTCAAGGGTATAGCCAATTGCGCCTCGGTGTTTACGAAGTACGTCACTACTGGAATCAGCTACTTTGCCATCTGCCAGCTCTTTGCCGTCTGCTAGCAGACGGCAAAGAAGCTCTTTGCCATCAGCTACCCAAAAGCAGACGACAAAGAACTGGCTGATGGCAAAGACCTTCTTTGCCATCAGCCAGTTCTTTGCCGTCCGCTAGCAGACAGCAAAGATTCTTTGCCGTCAGCTGGCAGACGGCAAAGAGGGAGGTGGCCCACACTAACGGGATGATTAAGGAAAACCTAACGGGGCCCCTCTTTGCCGTCCGCTAGCAGACGGCAAAGAGTAAAAAAGCGGACGGCAAAGGGGGCAAACAATTAGGGTAATAACGGCCGAGCCCCACCCCGCCCACCTCTCTCTGTTTCTATCCCCCTCCTCCCCGACGACCACCGCCTCCCGCCGCAGCCCCCGCCACCCACTGCCGCCCCCTTGCCCCACCTCCCCTCGCCCTATCGCCCCACCGTCCCAACCACCCGCCGCCGCCGCCACCCGCCACCGCCCCCTGGCCCCACCGCCCCTCGCCCTGTCGCCCCCACCACCCGCCACCGCCCC
>LR738712.1:882377036-882459716 GCA_902687465.1 Secale cereale | reverse complement strand
GCCCCGACGCCGCGTCGCCCAAACGGCGCCCCCCGGTGCCCCTCCGCCCCACCATCTGCCCGCCGCCCCCACCACCACCCATCGCCCGCGCCGCCCCCGGAGCCAGGCTCGCCGCCGCCCCTGTGCCCGCGCCGCCCCCGGAGCCAGGCTCGCCGCGGGCCCCCTGCGTCCGCCTCGCGCCCCCCGGAGCCAGGACTGCCGCCGCTGCCCTAACCGTGGCTGTCCACCACCACCCCCAGCCCCCGGAGCCAAGGTGAGCATTTTTTTGGTTTTTTCTACTGTTTTTCTTTGCTATTTAGGTTATTGATAGGTTTAGGTTAGTGGTTGGTTTAGGTTAGTGCTAGATTTAGGTTTAGATAATTAGAAGAAGAAGAAAGTTGAAAAAGAGAAGAATACGTAGAAGAAGAGGAAAAAGGAAAAAAGGGAAGTAGAATAAGAAGAAAGTAGAAAAAACAGAACAATATAGAAGAGGAAAAAGGAGAAGAAGAAAGAAGAAGAAGAAGAAGAAGAAGAAGAAGAAGAAGAAGAAGAAGAAAGAAGAGGAGGAAGGGGAGGAGGGAGAAGAAGACAGAAAAGAAGAAGAAGAAGAAGAAACAAGAAGAAGAAGAAGAAGAAGAGTGCTAGAAGAAATGGAAGAGTTGGCGCCGGAGTTGATCTGCAAGTTAGAGAAGATCTTTCCACCGGGCTTCTTTAATCCAATGCAGCATTTGATTTTGCATCTCCCGACCGAGGCAAGATTGGGGGGGCCCGTGCAAAATCGTTGGTGCTACCCAACTGAGAGGATGCAGAAGACGCTTCGAGAAAAATGTAAAAAAAAACGTAGAATTGAAGCATCGATGGCTGAGGCATTCATTACAGAGGAGGCGGCAAACTTCGTAACAGCGCACTACGAAGCCAAAAATCGTCATTTGCATAATCCGAAGCCTCGGTACAATGCTGACGAGCCTAAAAAGGGTGGATCCAACCTCAGCCTATTCAAAGGGAATCTCGCACCAGCTAGTGTTTCACATCCAGTATCTTTGGATAACGAAGAATGACGGACCATTTCGTTGTATATCTTCAACAACCTGATAGAAGTGCGGCCGTACATCGAGTAAGTTCTCGGTACATTGTTTCGCAACTTCTATTTCCTTTGAACTACTCTTATTCCTGGATATGTCATACAGTCGATACGTTACCATATTCTCGTATGGAGCGGAGATCCAAAAGGATTCCGTCGAAGAGTATGAGCTTCTCGCAAAGCAAGGAGGTGGCTATCCCGGTTTCATCTCTTGGTTCAAACAAACGGTAATTTCTATTAGACAATTTCATTTCATTCGCTAATTTGTGCATAATGCAACAATCCTTTCATATTAAACCTGTAGGCTAATTCAGAGTCTATGGACGCCGAATTGAGACAAGTCGCTAATGGTTTTGACTATAAGGTCCGTTCATTTGACAAGTACGACATCAACGGGTATCACTTTCGTACCTATGGCAAAGAGCTATCGATGGCGGACCGAAAGTCAACAAATTGTTGTGTATCTGCTATCGGTGAAGGAGGTACCGAGTATTATGGGAGAGTTGAAGCAATTGATGAACTTCTGTTCTATGGTGAAAACCCACCGAATGTCGTAGTCTTCAAATGTTATTGGTTTCAGCCGAAGGAGACTAGAAGGACTCATGAACATGTAGGGCTAGTTGAAATCAACCAAAGCACTCATTTAGATGTTCCTGATGTCTATATTATGGCTCAACAGGCGACCCAAGTATTCTATCTACCGTGGGCCTGCCAAACTAATCCAAATCTGAAAGGTTGGGATGTCGTTTATGAAGTGCCGCCACGTGCTAGACTTTCTCCCCCAAAGGAAGAGGATTATGAACCTCACATTAACCCAGACACATATGAAGGAGAATTCTTCCAAGAGACACGTCTTTCCAAAAAGCGTTTCAAGAACCGCTATACTTCACCCCAAAACATTGAAGTAGACAGCGACAATGAATCCGACATCACCCCAGAGGAGGAACAAGAAGAGCCAGAACAAGAAGAGGTTACTGCTGCGGATGACCTGTCAATGCTTGACCGATTACGTCAAGGTGGCCTTGCACATGTTGATGCCAATGAACCCTATGAGCCCGTCATTGATTATAGTGATGATGATGATTATGCATTTATTGATGATACTGATCGAGATTATTAGTAGTGTCAGGTATTACATTTTTTTATGTTGTACTTGATGATGATACACTTAAGTGATACACATATTATTATTCATGTCGGTCTTTTTTTATGTTGTACTAATTTCGTTTACTGTTTGTCATGGCAGGTGTTGAAAGATGGTGGGCGCTGGTCGGGAGCGTGGTCTGAGGTCTTCCATTCCAGACGCACCTCTCCGCCGAGCGTTGCTGGACAGTATGGCCACACCGCCGGGCCCTTCTTCGTCGACCGTGGTGCCCAGCAGGGGACGAGGTAGGAAGAGAGGAGGTGGGGCACGTGGTCGTGGGAGAGGAGGTAGGGTGACTGCTACGGTGCCTTCCTCGCCGCCACCCCCAGCCGTTTCACCCGAGCACGTGACTGCTAGGGTGGACTCGTCCGAGGAGGAGGCTACACGAACTCCGGTCCAAGAGCCTCCGGTCCACGGGTCTTCGGCCCACGAGAGTTCGGCCCATGTGACCCCGGAGGAGCACACGTTCGGATGGGGTACCTGGCCGGATCAGCCCGAGGAGCCGAGTGGCCATGCTGATGATGGCGGGGAGCCGACTGATCTTGAGGAGGAGGGGGGCACCGTCTACCAGCGTGGTGCTACACGGCTCCCGTCCGTGCCGGTGACCCGCGAGCAGAGGTGGTTGATTTTCCCTGATGGGGAGAGGTACGTAAGTGCATTTAATATTTTTGTACCTTGTGCATTCACGTTTTTTCAAATAACTAATGCGTTGGCCTTGTCATGCTGCAGGGGTTGGGACCACCATCATAGTGTCCGCCGGCCCAACTCCGTCCTTGGAGTTCTTTGCCGGCAAAACTTCCCGGGGTTTGTCACGTTGCCTGGTGAGGGTCGGCTTCCAGAGCTTGGATTGAGCTGGGAGCACTACGTGGCTGCCCCGGCCCCGCCAAATGAGATTATCGACGGTGTCGTGTGTGACACGAGGGCAGACATGGTGATCAGAAAGTTCTGGGTAATTTCTCCTTTACACATTTAAAAATCTTCAACTAGCTATTTATTAATTGTACTAATCAACATTGTCTCATTTGATTGCAGACATTCTACAGGTGTGAGGAGGGATACGAGGAGGACGTGGCACATGTTATCGAGAACGTCTGCAAGCGCCTACTCCAGAACTTACGGCACGAGGCTCGGGTGTAGGCTGTTCGAGACTACTACGCCTTGCGTGGTATCAAGAAGACCAAGCCGGCGTGCCGTGATAAGTTCCTGAGTAAGGAGCAGTACATGAAGGTAATTCTTAAGGCCTTCTCTACTTAAGTTCCTTCATTTAGTAATTCTTAGCCGTAGCGCTCAAGTTTCTATTTGCTAACTTAGGCGCCTCCGAGATGGTGTGCGGATCGGATGGATTGTTGGGAGGTGGGGTCGATGAGTGGTGCTCACAACGATGGCTAGCCCTCCACAAGGAGGCCAAGGACAAACGTGCCCAAATGGAAGGTGTGCCACACCATCAAGGCAGCTCCAACTTATATCAGTTCGGGCGTAACTGGGTATGTGGTTTGCTTCATGATTCATGCAATTCATTCATCATGCTAGCTTGAGCCCTTTAATTACTAATTTTCATTGTTTCTCTCTTTCAGGCACGCTACAATAAGGCGGATAAGGTGCCAGAGGTGTATGACCTGTATGCCATGGCCCACACTGCCTCTTTCAAGAAAGTCAAGGCTTTCTCTCAGTCTGACCTCGATGATGCAAACAACTTCACCAACATCTCCTCCCACAACAAGCTCGTGAGATATAGAGATGAGGGGAAGGCGAGGAAAGGGGAGGACTTTAACCCGAGCCAGGGTCCCATTGATCCAGAGCTGTTGATGATATCTGGTGGTGGGAGGTCCCATGGCTCCATAGCCATTGGAGATGGACTTATCCGTTGTCCTAGCATTCTCCCGGAGATCAAGGCGCGCCAGTCGAGCTCCGCTCCTGAGATAAGGCCTCGTGAACGGCCAGTGCAACTCGCCATCAAGGTTAGTGATACGTACTCAGTTATCTTTCTCCATTACATTGTGTGCGCTTCCATCAATGATTACAAATGGTCATGTGAGTGGTATTGCAGGCTGCTATACAGAGTGAGAGAGATAGAACAGAGAAACTTCTGGCGGAGGCGGCGGAGAGGCAGCGGGAGTTGGAGGAGAGGACGACAAAGATGCTGGAGGAGGAGAGGTCACGGAATGACATGCAGGCAAGGGCCATGTACGAGCTCCTTGTGGTAAGTTTCTTCAGCAGATTAGCCAAAACATTCATGTAGTGTTTGTCTCATTACTAACTAGTATGACTGAGTCGTCAAAACCAAATGTGCAGTCTGTGTGCGAGAATTCAGGTCAGACCGCTCCGCCGATGCCAGTGATTGCTCCTGGGACCACGGTGAATTTTATTTGAATGGACATTACTTGCTAGTCTTAACATTTGAGTGTCATCATGCTAACAAGACATTGGAAATGATCTTTGGTGCAGCATAACTCCAGACAAGCATCACACGATCCTTCTCCAGCTACCGACACGAGCCACCCCGCTCCTACACCTCCTGGATCTTGGTAAGTTTATCTAGTGTTTTGCTTAACACATGCATAAAGACCTAGACTTAGCTTTATTTCCTCCAATGCTTACCATAATGACGTAGACTTAGCTTCTTCTCCTCCAAAATGACTTAATAAGCTTACTGACCTCCAAAACCATCCATTTTACCTAAGTTAGCTCTAAAACGATCTATACTTAGCTTACTTATGTCAAAAATTGCATAATTAGCTTAGTTAGCTCATATACGATCCATTTTACCTAAGTTAGCTCATAAATGATCCATTCTACCGAAGTTAGCCCTAAAATGACCCATTTTACCTAGCTTAGCTCCAAAATGATCCATCTTACCTAGGTTACCTCTAAAATGATGCATTTTACCTAAGTTTGCTCATAAGCGATCCATTGCACCTAGGTTAGCTCATAAACGATCCATTTCACCTAAGTTAACTCACAAATGATCAATTTCACCTAAATTAGCTCATAAATGTCATATATATTCTTCTTCTTCTTCATTTTCTTCTTCTTCTTCTTCTAATCTTCTTCTTCTAACTTTCTTATTTCCCATTTTGCAGATTTCATTCACTTGACGAAAGCTTGCATAGATGGAGTGCTCCTTATCCCTTTCTCTGTTTCTTTTGTATCGTTGAACTATGCATGTATCGTTGGATGAAACTATTGTAATATATATGGTTGGATGCCTCTATGTTGAACTTGTTATGTATGATGGAACTATGCATGTAATATATATGGTTGGATGATGAAGTTATGTGTTGGATATCTTATATGTTTGCTCTGTAATGGCCTTTTGAAATATATCTATATATGTCATATATATTTGTGATGAAAATTGTTGGATTTAATAAAAAAACAGATAAAAGAGCCAATATGCAGGCTCTTTGCCGTCTGCCACCGACGGTAACGGGCTCTTTGCCGTCTGCCGCGGACGGCAAAGAAGCCATGTGGCGTCCACCTGTGCTTCCTGGGAGCTGACCCATTTGGTCAGTTTGCCTACAGTGGCAGACGGCAAAGACTTTGCCGTCAGTGGCAGACGGCAAAGAACCTGCCACGTAGTGACGTGCAGATGACATCATACGGCGGACGGCAAAGACCCTAGAAATTTTGCCGTCCGCGGCGGACGGCAAATGCCTTCCGTTAGCCACTTAACGGACTGACAGCGCAATTATTGCCGTCCGCCGTCTTTGCCGTCTGCCGCTCTCTCTTTGCCGTCTGCCGCAGACGGCAAAGACTTTGCCGTCAGTAGCAGACGGCAAAGAACCTGTTTACCGTAGCCTACTTTGCCGGAGCCTTTTGCCGTCCGCCGCTGACGGCAAAGGCCTTTGCCGTCCGCCGTTCGTGCCTTTGCCGTCCGCTATGGCGGACGGCAAAGTATACTTCCAATAATCGCTCTTCTTCATATCCTGAAAGGTTAGAATTGATAATAACAGGATACACTTTCTTTTCATCTAAATAAGCATACTTGAGCGTATCGGGAAGCGGTTTAAGATCGAACACCGGGTCTTCTTTCGGTTTTGATAAAATTCCCAAAGGTTCAACCGGAAGGTTGTGTTTCAGGATAGCGGGCTGCCTCAAGAATATTTCATCTAGTTCATTTCTTTCCTGCATATGCAAATCATTCTCGTGGTCCTCCATGTATTGCTGCAAAGGATCATTAGGGGGAATAGCAATAGAGGCAATACTTTCAATAATTTTATCATCACTAGGTAAATCAGTACCACGAGGCTGCTTAGAGAACTTGGAAAAATTAAATTCATATGGCTCACCATCGAATTCAACATAAACTTTACCTTTCTTGCAATCTATTATAGCTCCACAAGTTCTAAGAAAAGGTCTACCAAAAATGATGGGGCAAAAATTGTCCCTGGCTGAACCAAGTACCAGAAAGTCGGTAGGGTACTTTACCTTTCCACATAGGACTTCAACGTCCCTCACAATTCCGATAGGAGAGATAGTTGATCTATTTGCAAGATGAATAGTAACATCAACTTCTTCAAGTTCACAAGGGGAAATATCACCGATGATTTCTTCATAAAGTGAATAAGGAATAGCACTTGCACTCGATCCCAAATCGCATAGCCCATAATAATTGTGATCTCCTATTTTAACAGATACCACCGGAGTACCTGAAATTGGGCCTTTATTCTTGGCTGTGACAAGGTTAGTGGAAACAGCACAAAAAGTTATATTGGAATTCAAAACATCATCAGTAACAAGGTCTTTAATCAATGCAACTCGAGGATCGACCCTGATCTGGTCCTCAGGCTCATCAACTCTTCTCTCACTTTTATTTATTATGCCTGTCACAAGAGAGTGCTTCTTTATCCTCGTGGGAAAAGGAGGCTGTTCATATATAACTGCAGGCAAAATAGGGTCAGCAACAAAAATATCAATAGGTGGTTCTTTAAAAGGTGCATGGTGCTGGTCTCTCTTCTTTTTAAAAGAATCAACGTGAGAGGCAAAATTCTTACACAAATCAATCACTACATGGGAACCAAGACCAATCTTAGAGCAAAAAGAATTGAAGTAATCAGTTTCCACATAGCTCTCAATATAATCATGTTCATAATTTATAGCGGGTTCAATACCTTTATCAATTTCCCAATCTTCGGTATTCCTCTGGATTCTTTCAAGGAGATCCCACCTTTCTTCAACACTCTTCTTCTGAAACACCCCACTAGAGGAGGCATCCAGCATCTCCTTATCCTGACGAGAAAGCCTGGCATAAAAATTTGTAAGTATAATTTCCTTAGGAAGCTTATGAATAGGGCATTTGAGCATTAGAGACTTCAATCTCCCCCAAGCTTGAGCAATGCTTTCTCCGTCACGAGACCTAAAGTTATAGATATAATTCCTGTCTCGATGAATTTCATGAAGAGGATAAAACTTAGTATAAAAGAGAGACATAAGCTCCTGCCAATCCAGCAAGTGTGAGTTATCGAGAAGCCCATACCAATCTGAAGCTTTATCTATAAGTGATACGACAAACAATTTCCTCATGACAAACTCCCTCGATACACCTGCAAGCTTAAATAATGAACATAGTCGTGACAAATATAGCAAGTGTTCACCGGGATGTCTGTCTCCTGCATAACGATTAGCCAAAACATAATCGATAATGCCAACTGGTATCTTATAAGGCACAATTTCAGTAGGGGGAGGATCAACCACCACAGGTGTGGGGCGTCTTCCCGCAAGCAACGCTCCAATAATAGGGTTGTCCATAAGGACAAAGAGCAGCAATAGCAAAAATAAAAACAGAATTATAAAAAGACTTTCTTACCAGTTTCACTTTACCAATAGCGCTACGCTCCCCGGCAACGGCGCCAGAAAACGGTACTTGATGACCCTCAACCGTAAGGGATCTATTGCAGCGTTTTCGATAAGTAAGAGTGTCGAACCCAACTAGGAGCAGAAGGTATTGATAAGCGATTCTGAGCAAGAAATTACTGCAAGCACTGAAAGATAACTTTTAGGGGTTTTCTTGGTATAAGCAACAGGAATGTAAAGGCAAGTAATGTAAAAGGTACTGAAAGTAACAAGTGGCCCAATCCTTTCTTAGCAAAGGAGAGGCCTAGCAACTGAACTTATAAAGACTAAAGCGTTCTTGAGGACACACGGGAGAGGTAGTCATGTGCTTTCACCATATTCCGTATCGATACTATGTTATGTGTTGATAAGTGTTGAGTGGGTGGATCTATGCTAGTGCACTCTCTAGACTAAGATGAATGCACTCTTATGATTAAACACCTTGCAAGCATCCGCAAATACAAGATAGAATTTAAGGCAAAAGCCTAACCATAGCAATACGATCGAGGATCCATTATTCCCTTATGCAAAAGCGTGCGAACTGGGGTTCAGGTTTCTGTCACTCCGGCAACCCACCATAAGCATTCTTTATACACAATGTATTCCCCTAGGTCCTTAATAAGGCGAAGTGTTGGGTGTTCGACTCACACAACACCACTAGTAGAATGACAACGCAACTTAAGTATCAAACAACACATATTACTTCAACAGCATATGACTACTAACAACAAGACTTTCCCCATGTCCTCAAGAACTAAGGCAACTACTCACAAGACATAAAAGAGATCATGATCAGTGGGGATAAATATGTGATAAACAATCTGGACATAATAATATTTCTCCAACAAAACTCAATAGCATTCACCACAAAGTAATAATCAACACCGATGGAGTAGAGAGGATAGGTAGTACGAGTTACAACAAGAGTTGCGATGGTAAGATGAGATTTGGATGAAGATGGAGATGGTGCTGGTGTTGGGGATGATGTTGATGATGATCTCGATGATGCCCGTGACGATGGTGATGACGATGGCGATGATCTCCCCTTCCGGGAGGTGATCTCCCCGGCGGAATCTGCCCGCCGGAGATGCCCTTTTCTTCTCTGTAGGTTTCCGCCTCGAAGCGGCGGCGGAACTCCGTAAAAAGTCCCGTGCCTAGGGTTTTCGGAGGACGGAGAACATATATGCAAAAGGGGGCGACCAGAGGTGGGCCAGGGGCTCCAGGCGCCCCCCCCCCCCGGCGCGGCCAGGGGGTGCGCCCCCAGGCCGCCTGGGCACCCTGTGGGCCCCCTCTGACTCCCCTTTTGTGTGTCTTCGTTATTCGTCTGAAAAATACCTCCCGTCAATTTTCAGGTAATTCGGAGGTGTTCTTCTTCAGCAACTCAGCATCCACTTTTTCCTGCTGAATCCTGCGTCTGCTGTTCCGGCATCGGAAAGTTGCAAACTGTGTAAAATAGACCAAAACAACATAAGAATATCATCATAACGTGAAATATATCAATGAATAAGGATAAATTATGATACAAAATAGTGATGCATTTTGGACGTATCAACATGTTGTGATGTGATATGGTCAAGACATGAGGAATGATACATTATTGTATGAGATGATCATGTTTTGTAAAGTTATCGGCAACTGGCAGGAGCCATATGGTTGTCGCTTTATTGTATGAAATGCAATCGCCATGTAATTGCTTTACTTTATCACTAAGCGGTAGCGATAGTCGTGGAAGCAATAGTTGGCGAGACGGAAATGATGCTACGATGGAGATCAAGGTGTCGCGCCGGTGACGATGGTGATCATGACGGTGCTTTGGAGATGGAGACCAAAGGCACAAGATGATGATGGCCATATCATATCACTTATATTGATTGCATGTGATGTTTATCTTTTATGCATCTTATTTTGCTTAGATCGACGGTAGCATTATAAGATGATCTCTCTCAAAATTTCAAGGTATAAGTGTTCTCACTGAGGATGCACCATTGCGAAAGTTCGTCATGCCGAGACACCACGTGATGATTAGGTGTGATAAGCTCTACGTTCACATACAACGGCTGTAAGCCAGTTTTGCACATGTAGAATACTCGGCTTAAACTTGACGAGCCTAGCATATCCAGATATGGCCTCGGAACACTGGAGACCGAAAGGTCGAGCGTGAATCATATAGTAGATATGATCAACATAAGATGTTCACCATTGAAAACTACTCCATCTCACGTGATGATCGGACATGGTTTAGTTGATTTGGATCACGTGATAATTTAGATGACTAGAGGGATGTCTATCTAAGTGGGAGTTCTTAAGTAATTTGATTAATTGAACTTTAATTTATCATGAACTTAGTCCTGATAGTTTTTGCATATCTATGTTGTTGTAGATCAATGGCCCGTGCTACCGTTCCTTTGAATTTTAATGCATTCCTAGAGAAAGCTAAGTTGAAAGATGATGGTAGCAATTACACGGACTGGGTCCATAACTTGAGGATTATCTTCATTGCTGCACAGAAGAATTATGTCATTGAAGCACCGCTAGGTGACAAACCCGTCCCTCTAATGTAGACGCTTTGAATGTCTGGCAGACGCGGTCTGATGACTACACGATAGTTCAGTGTGCCATGTTTTACGGCTTAGAACCGGGACTTTAACGACATTTTGAACGTCATGGAGCATATGAGATGTTCCAGGAGTTGAAATTAATATTTCAAGCAAATGCCCGGATTGAGAAATATGAGATTTCCAATAAGTTCTATAGCTGCAAGATGGAGGAGAATAGTTCTATCAGTGAACACTTACTCAGAATGTCTGGGTACTACAATCATATGACTCAACTTGGTTGCAAAGTTGACGAAGATAGTGTTATTGATAGAGTTCTTCAATCATTGCCACCAAGCTATAAAGGCTTCATGATGATCTATAACATGCAAGGGATGCAGAAGACAATTCCCGAGCTCTTCGCTATGCTCAAAGCTGCGGAGGTAGAAATCAAAAAGGAGCATCAAGTGTTGACGGTTAACAAGACCACTAATTTCAAGAAAAAGGGCAAGGGAAAGAAGGGAACTTCAAGAAGAATAGCAAGACAGTTGCTACTCCCGCGAAGAAACCCAAGTCTGGAGCCAAGCCTGAAACTGAGTGCTTCTACTACAAAGGGACTGGACACTGGAAGCGGAACTGCCCCAAGTATTTGGAGGATAAGAAGGATGGCAAGGTGAACAAAGGTATATGTGATATACATGTTATTGATGTGTACCTTACTAATGCTCGTAGTAGTACCTGGGTATTTGATACCGCTTCGGTTGCTAATATTTGTAACTCGAAAAAGGGACTACGGATTAAACAAAGATTAGCTAAGGACGAGGTGACGATGCGCATGGGAAATGGTTCCAAAGTGTTGTGATCGCCGTCGGCACGCTACCTCTACATCTACCTTCGGGATTAGTTTTAGACCTGAATAATTGTTATCTGGTGCCAGCGTTGAGCATGAACATTATATATGGATCTTGTTTATTGCGAGATGGTTATTCATTTAAATCTGAGAATAATGGTTGTTCTATTTATATGAGTAATATATTTTATGGTCATGCACCCTTGAAGAGTGGTCTATTCTTGTTGGATCTCGATCGTAGTGATACACATATTCATAATATTGAAGCCAAAAGATGTAAGGTTAATAATGATAGTGCAACTTATTTGTGGCACTGCAGTTTAGATCATATTGATGTAAAGCGCATGAAGAAACTCCATAGTGATGGACTTTTGGAATCACTTGATTATGAATCACTTGGTGCTTGCGAACCATGCCTCATGGGCAAGATGACTAAAACTCCGTTCTCCGGAACAATGGAGCGAGCAACAGATTTGTTGGAAATCATACATACTGATGTATGTGGACCGATGAGTGTTGAAGCTCGCGGCGGGTATCGTTATTTTCTAACCTTCACTGATGATTTGAGCAGATATGGGTATATCTACTTGATGAAGCACAAGTCTGAAACATTTGAAAAGTTCAAAGAATTTCAGAGTGAAGTAGAGAATCATCGTAACAAGAAAATAAATTTTCTATGATCTGATCGTGGAGGTGAATACTTGAGTTACGAGTTCGGTCTTCATTTGAAACAATGTGGAATAGTTTCAAAACTCACGCCACCCGGAACACCACAGCATAATGGTGTGTCCGAACATCGTAATCGTACTTTATTAGATATGGTGTGGTCTATGATGTCTCTTACCGATTTACCACTATCGTTTTGGAGTTATGCTTTAGAGACAGCTGCATTCACGTTAAATAGGGCACCATCTAAATCCGTTGAGACGACGCCTTATGAACATTGGTTTGGCAAGATACCAAAGTTGTCGTTTCTTAAAGTTTGGGGCAATGATGCTTATGTGAAAAAGCTTCAACCTGATCAGCTCGAACCCAAGTCGGAGAACTGTGTCTTCATAGGATACCAAAAGAGATTGTTGGGTACACCTTCTATCCCATATCCGAAGGCAGGATATTCGTTGCTAAGAATGGATCCTTTTTAGAGAAGGAGTTTCTCTCGAAAGAAGTGAGTGGGAGGAAAGTGGAACTTGATGAGGTAATTGTACCTTCTCCCGAATTGGAAGGTAGTACATCACGGAAACTAGTTCCAGTGATTCCTACACCAATTAGTGAGGAAGCTAATGGTGATGATCATGAAACTTCAGATCAAGTTTCTGCTGAACTTCGTAGATCAACTAGAGTACATTCCGCACCAGAGTGGTATGGCAACCCAGTACTGGAAGTCATGTTACTAAACCATGATGAACCTACGAACTATGAGGAAGCGATGATGAGCCCAGATTCCGTAAAATGGCTTGAGGCCATGAAATCTTAGATGGGATCCATGTATGTGAACAAAGTGTGGACTTTGGTTGACTTGCCCGATGATCGGAAAGCCATCGAAAATAAATGAATCTTCAAGAGGAAGACCGACGCAGACGGTAATGTTACTGTTTACAAAGCTCAACTTGTTGCGAAAGGGTTTCGACAAGTTCAAGGAGTTGACTACGATGAGACTTTCTCACCCGTAGCGATGCTTAAGTCTGTTTTTATCATGTTAGCAATTGCCGCATTTTGTGATTATGAAATCTGGCAAATGGATGTCAAAATTGCATTCCTGAATGGATATCTCAAAGAAGAGTTGTATATGATGCAACCAGAAGGTTTTGTCGATCCTAAAGGTGCTAACAAAGTGTGCAAGCTCCATCGATCCATCTATGGACTGGTGCAAGCATCTCGGAGTTGGAATATACGCTTTGATGAGGTGATCAAAGCATATGGTTTTATACAGACTTTTGGAGAAGCCAGTATTTACAAGAAAGTGAGTGGGAGCTCTGTAGCATTTTTGATATTATATGTGGATGACATATTGTTGATTGGAAATGATATAGAATTTTTGGATAGTATAAAAGGATACTTGAATAAGAATTTTTCAATGAAAGACCTCGGTGAAGCTACTTACATATAAGGCATCAAGATCTATAGAGATAGATCAAGATGCTTAATTGGACTTTCACAAAGCACATACCTTGATAAAGTTTTGAAGAAGTTCAAAATGGATCAATCAAAGAACGGGTTCTTGCCTGTGTTACAAGGAGTGAAGTTGAGTAAGACTCAATGGCCGGCCACTGCAGAAGATAGAGAGAAAATGAAAGTCATTACCTATGCTTCAGCCATAGGATCTATCATGTATGCAATGCTGTGTACCAGACCCAATGTGTGCCTTGCTATAAGTTTAGCAGGGAGGTACCAAAGTAATCCTGGAGTGGATTACTGGACAACGGTCAAGAACATCCTGAAGTACCTGAAAAGGACAAAGGATATGTTTCTCGTATATGGAGGTGACAAAGATCTCGTCGTAAACGGTTATGTCGATGCAAGCTTTGACACTGATCCGAATGACTCGAAGTCACAAACCGGATATGTATTTTTATTGAACGGTGGAGCTGTCAGTTGGTGCAGTTCCAAGCAAAGCATCGTGGCGGGATTTACGTGTCAAGCGGAATACATAGCTGCTTCAGAAGCAGCAATTGAAGGAGTCTGGATGAAGGAGTTCATATCTGATCTAGGTGTGATACCTAGTGCATCGGGTCCAATGAAAATCTTTTGTGACAACACTGGAGCAATAGCCTTGGCGAAGGAATCCAGGTTTCACAAGAGAACAAAGCACATCAAAAGACACTTCAATTCTATCCGCGATCTAGTCAAGGAGGGAGACATAGAAATTTGTAAGATACATACGGATCTGAATGTTGCAGACCCGTTGACTAAGCCTCTTCCACGGGCAAAACATGATCAACACCAAGATTCCATGGGTGTTAGGATCATTACTTTGTAATCTATATTATTGATTCTACTTTGAGTGGGAGACTGAAGGAAATATGCCCTAGAGGCAATAATAAATATGTTATTTGTATTTCCTTATATCATGATAAATGTCTTTTATTCATGCTAGAATTGTATTAACCGGAAACTTAATACATGTGTGAATACATAGACAAAACAGTATGTCCCTAGTATGCCTCTAGTAGACTAGCTCATTGATCAAATATGGTTATGTTTCCTGACCATAGACATGATTTGTCATTTGATCAACGAGATCACATCATTAGGAGAATGATGTGATGGAAAAGACCCATCCGTTAGCATAGCACTTTGATCGTTTAGTTTTACTGCTATTGCTTTCTCCATGACTTATACATGTTTCTATGACTATGAGATTATGCAACTCCCAAATACCGGAGGAACACCTTGTGTGCTATCAAACGTCACAACATAACTGGGTGATTATAAAGATGCTCTACATGTGTCTCTGAAGGTATTCGTGGTGTTGGCATAGATCAAGAATATGATTTGTCACTCCGAATGTCGGAGAGGTATCTCTGGGCCCTCTCGGTCATACACATCATAATAAGCCTTGCAAGCATATGACTAATGAGTTAGTCACGAAATGATGTATTACGGAACGAGTAAAGAGACTTGCCGGTAACGAGATTGAACTAGGTATTGAGATACCGACGATCGAATCTCGGGCAAGTAACATACCGATGACAAAAGGAACAACGTATGTTGTTATGCGGTTTGACCGATAAAGATCTTCGTAGAATATGTGGGAGACAATATGAGCATCCAGGTTCCGCTATTGGTTATTGACCAGAGACGAGTCTCGGTCATGTCTACATAGTTCTCGAACCCGTAGGGTCCGCACGCTTAACGTTTGATGACGATCAGTATTATGAGTTTTGATGTACCGAAGGTAGTTCGGAGTCCCGGATGAGATCACGGACACGACGAGGAGTTTCGGAATGTCAGAGACGTAAAGATCGATATGTTGGACGACTATGCTTGGACACCAGAAAGGTTCCCGGAGGTTTCGGGCATATACCGGAGTACCGGGGGGTTACCGGAACCCCCCGGGGAGTTAATGGGCTTTAATGGGCAATAGGGGAAAGGGAGAGGAGGCGGCCAAGGTGGGGACGCGGCCTCCACCAGCCCAATTCGAATTGGGAGGGGGGCCGGCCCCCCTTTCCTTCTTCTCCTTCCCTTCCTTCCTTCTTCTCCTACTCCTACTAGGTAAAGGGGGGAGGGGAATCCTTCTCCCGGTGGGAGTAGGACTCCCTAGGGCGCGCCATAGAGAGGGCCGGCCCCTCCCCTCCCCTCCTCCTTTATACACAGGGCTAGAGGCACCCCATAGACACACAAGTTGATCAGTTGATCTCTTCCAACCGTGTGCGGTGCCCCTCTCCACAGAAACACACCTCGGTCATACCGTTGCAGTGCTTAGGCGAAGCCCTGCGCCGGTAGCTTCATCATCTCCGTCACCACGCCGTCGTGCTGACGAAACTCTCCCATGAGGTTATACAGGATCAAGAGCTCGTGGGACGTCATCAAGCTGAATGTGTGCTGAACGCGGAGGCTCCGTACGTTCGGTGCTTGATCGGTTGGATCGCGAAGAAAGTTCGACTACATCAACCACGTCACTAGAAGCTTCCGCTCCCGGTCTACGAGGGTACATGGACACACTCTCCTCTCTCGTTGCTATGCATCTAGTAGATAGATCTTGCGTGATCGTAGGAAATTTTTTGAATACTACATTCTCCAACAGTCGGCGATGTCGTTCTCCGCTCGGGGAACATGCTCTGCTTGTATACCGTCAAAACGCTCCTCCAGCTTCCTCACTTCATCTACGTAGGCCTCCATCAATGAGCTCTGGTAATCGTTGTTAACTTTCTTGACGACAACCTGCGAATCACCCCTGACGATTGATACGTCTCCAACGTATCTATAATTTTTCATTGTTCCATGCTATTATTTATGAAGTCTTGGATGTTTAATGGGCTTTATCATTCACTTTTATATCATTTTTGGGACTAACCTACTAACCAAAGGCCCAGTCCAAATTGCTATTTTTTTGCCTATTTCAGGGTTTTGCAGAAAAAGAATATCAAACGGAGTCCAAACGGAATGAAACCTTCGCTAGAGATATTTTTGGAGAAAATCACGCCAAACAAACTTGAGAACCACGACAGGGCAGCATCGAGTGGCCCTCGAGGGTGGGGGGCGCGCCCCCTGCCTCGAGGCCCACTTGAGCGTCCCCCGGTGCCCTCCTTCTTCCTATATAAGTCCACGTACCCCAGAAACTCCGTGAACAGAGAGAAAACCCTAATTCCACCGCCGCAGCTTCTGTTCCCTTGGAGATCCCATCTTGGATTCTGTTCCAGAGCTCCACCGGGGGGGATCCATCACGGAGGCCTTCATCATCATCATCATCACCCTCACCATGAGTTGTGAGTAGTTTACCACAGACCTTCGGGTCCATAGCTAGTATCTAGATGGCTTCTTCTCTCTCTCTCTCTCCGGATCTCAATACAAAGTTCTCCTCGGTCTTCGAGGAGATCTATTCGATGTAATCTCTTTTTGCGGTGTGTTTGTCGAGATCCGATGAATTGTGAGTTTATGATCAAGGTTATCTATGAAAGATATTTGGTTCTTCTCTTAACTTTTTATGTGTGCTCATAATATCCTTGCAAGTCTTTTTGAATTATTGGTTTGGTTTGGCCTACTAGATCTATAGTTCTTGCAATGGGAGAAGTGCTTGGCTTTGGGTTCAATCTTGCGGTGTCCTTTCCCAGTGACAGTAGGGGCAGCAAGGCACGTATTGTATTGTTGCCATCGAGGATAAAAAGATGGGGTTTACATCATATTGCGTGAGTTTATCCCTCTACATCATGTCATCTTGCTTAAGGCGTTACTCTGTTCGTATGAACTCAATACACTAGATGCATGCTGGATAGCGGTCGATGTGTGGAGTAATGGTAGTTGATGCAGGCTCGAGTCGGTCTACTTGTTTCGGACGTGATGCCTATATACAATGATCATGCCTAGATAGTCTCATAATTATTCGCTTTTCTATCAATTGCTCGATGGTAATTTGTTTACCCGCCGTAGAATATCACTATCATGAGAGAAGCCATTAGAGAAAACTATGGCCCCCGGGTCTATTCTCAACATATCAATCTACATCTACTTTACTTTTACCGCTTTTATTTGATGTTTTATTAAACTAAAAATACCAAAAATATAAACTATCATCTCTATCAGATCTCACTTTCGTAAGTGACCGTAAAGGGATTGACAACCCCTTATCGCGTTGGCTGCAAAGTTCTTATTTGTTTGTGCAGGTGCGAGGGACTCGCGCGTGGTCTCCTACTGGATTGATACCTTGGTTCTCAAAAACTGAGGGAAATACTTACGCTACTGTGCTGCATCTTCCTTTCCTCTTCGAGGGAATACAACGCATTGTATTCCCTCGAAGAGGAAAGGGAGATGCAGCACAGTAGTGTAAGTATTTCCCTCGGGTTTTGAGAACCAAGGTATCAATCCAGTAGGAGACCACGCGCGAGTCCCTCGCACCTGCACAAACAAATAAGAACTTCGCAGCCAACGCTTGCGTTGTATTCCCTCGAAGAGGAAAGGGAGATGCAGCACAGTAGCGTAAGTATTTCCCTCAGTTTTTGAGAACCAAGGTATCAATCCAGTAGGAGACCACGCGCGAGTCCCTCGCACCTGCACAAACAAATAAGAACTTCGCAGCCAACGCGATAAGGGGTTGTCAATCCCTTTACGATCACTTACGAAAGTGAGATCTGATAGATAGAATAGTATAATATTTTTGGTATTTTTGGTATTGGACAGAAAGTAAATAAAACAAAGTAAAGTAGATGGATGATTAATATGATGAGAATAGACCCGGGGGCCATAGGTTTCACTAGTGGCTTCTCTCATGATAGCAGAATTCTAGGGTGGGTGAACAAATTACTGTCGAGCAACTGATAGAAAAGCGCATAGTTATGAGAATATCTAGGCATGATCATTATCTATAGGCATCACGTCCGTGACAAGTAGACCGAAATGATTCTGCATCTACTACTATTACTCCACACATCGACCGCTATCCAGCATGCATCTAGAGTATTAAGTTCATAAGAACAGAGTAATGCTTTAAGCAAGATGACAAGATGTAGAGGGATAAACTCAAGCAATATGATATAAACCCCATCTTTTTATCCTCGATGGCAACAATACAATACGTGCCTTGCTGCCCCTGCTGTCACTGGGAAAGGACAACGCAAGATTGAACCCAAAGCCAAGCACTTCTCCCATTGCAAGAACTATTGATCTAGTAGGCCAAACCAAACCAATAATTCGAAGAGACTTGCAACGATATTATAATCATACATAAAAGATTTCAGAAAAGAATCAAATATTGTTCATAGATAATCTTGATCATAAACCCACAATTCATCGGATCTCGACAAACACACCGCAAAAAGATTACATCGAATAGATCTCCTCGAAGATCGAGGAGAACTTTGTATTGAGATCCAAAAGGAGAGAATAAGCCATCTAGCTAATAACTATGGACCCGAAGGTCAGTTGTAAACTACTCACAACTCATTGTTGAGGCTATGGCGTTGATGTAGAAGCACTCCGTGGTAGATCCCCCCTCCGGCGGAGCTCCAGAACAGGCCCCAAGATGGGATCTCACAAGAACAAAAGGTTGCGGCGGTGGAATTAGGGTTTTCTCTGTTGCCTCGATGTTTTCAGGGTACATGGATATATATAGGAGGAAGGAGGGCATCGGGGGAGCCAGAGGGGGCCCACGAGGGTGGAGGGCGCGCCCAGGGGGAGAGGGCGCGCCCTAGACCCTCGTGGCCACCTCCTTCGTTCCCTCGCATGTAGTCCAAGTATTCTGGGTAGATACGGTTCCAAAAATAACTCTCCCGAAGGTTTCATTCCGTTTGGACTCCGTTTGATATTCCTTTTCTACGGAACACTGAAATAGGCAAAAAAAACAGCAATTTGCACTGGGCCTTGGTTAGTAGGTTAGTCCCAAAAATAATATAAAAGTGTATAATATAGCCCATTAAACATCCAAAACAGAATATATAATATCATGGAACAATCAAAAATTATATATACGTTGGAGACGTATCAGCAAGCAGTCCCTCGTACTCGGCAGTGTTGTTCGTTGACATCTCCCAGGGGAAGTGCATCTGGACCACACACTTGAGGTGCTCTCCGGTGGGCGCAACGAGAAGCACACCAGCACCGGCGCCATGCAGCGAGAAAGCTCCATCAAAGTACATAATCCAGTCGTGACTGGTTTCCTTGCCGAGGAGAGTGGTCTCCTGGATCTCTTCGTCGGGCGTTGAGGTCCATTCTGCAACGAACTCCACCAAGACTCTACTCTGAATCGCCGAAGTGCTTTCAAACATCAAACCAAAGCTCGATAGTTCCAAGGCCCATTCCACAATCCTCCAGATCGCGTCTGGGTTATGCAATATCCGCTGCAACGGGAGGTGGGTGACGACCGTAATTTCATGTGCTTGGATGTAATGACGCAGCTTCCTCGAGGCCATAAGGAGGCCAAAGAGCAATTTATGCACACCGGAGTACCTTGACCTAGCCCCCTGCAAGAGGGAGCTAACAAAGTAAACAGGATGCTGAATCATCTTCTTCTTTTGCACTACTTCATTCAGTTGCGTCGCTTCTGCCCTAGTGGCGTTAGGTTCTGTCGTTGCTATTACTGCCGGATTGACCTCTCTCTGGGCTACTAGCGCAGCACTGACCACTTGATTCGTCACCGCTAGATATAGGAGCAACGGCTCTTGGGGTTTAGGCGCGACCAATATTGGCATAGAGGAGAGGTATTTCTTCAAATCTTGTAGTGCTGCTTCGGCTTCTGGGGTCCACTCCATCAGGCCCCTACCTAGCACAAGGATCGTTTACCCAGGTTCGGGCCGCGGAGATGCGTAATACCCTAGTCCTGCTTTGATGTGTATTTGAGCGTTCTTGAGCTCTTGAACAAGCTACGATGCGTGCCTAGTCCAAAAGATCTGAATCCTATGCCTCGGATCTCCTTTTATAGTAAAAAGGGGTTGACACAGTGGCACATAGGAGGTGGAAAGGTATACATTGTACAAGGTTATCTCCTGTCATTACGGGACAAGATGCATTAAATGCGCTACTTAGGTGTCCACTTGCTTTATCGGGTATGGCAACAAGGCCCGTCCCGTCCGCTGCCGCTCCGTCTGGCTGCGACGCGCGTCCAGGCCAACGAGGCATGCAGTGCCATGTAGGTTGGCAGGCAGCTGAGATGGCGTGGTGGTAGGGTCTTCACGAAGATCTGCATGCCACCATGCAGGTGCTTGACTTGCTGGATCAGGAACCACGTACTGCCACGTGGGTACTTGCCTGGGCTAGTGGGTCGGCCGACGAGCTGGGGCGACGACAAGGTGGCAAGGGCTTGCCGCGGTCTTGCGTCTGTTCTCGGCAAGGGTCTTGCCGGGGCCTTTGTGAGCGCCCTCGCAAGAGGTTTTTCGGGGCTTTGGGGGTATCTTTGGCAAGGAGCCTTACCGGGGCCTCGTGGGCATCCTCGGCAAGGAGCATTGCGGTCGTCTTGTCTTCTGGTTCTCATCTAGAATTCGTGGACCCTTTGTCTTCACAAAGATCTGCATGCCATCACGCAGGCGCTCCCCGAGCCTTGGTTCCAATGTTGTTGATGGTGTCGGAGCTCCTAGGCTCAAGGGTGGCAGCAATGAAGGCGTTGGGTGAGTTGCCAGGCAATGGTTCTAGCCGGGGTCGTGCGGGCCGCCCAGGCAAGGGTTTGTCAGGGGAAGCTTATCTTGTTGCTTGGCCTTCTTGCGCCACTATCTTGGTCACTGCTCTGGTAGTCTTGTGCTTCGGTTTCCCTCATCTGCCCTGTTAGGCGTGGCCGCAGGCGTGGCTCTGACTGCTCGTGCACAAGTGAGGGGTACAAAGGAGAGCCCCTACTTTTGTACACCGACATGCGTGTACAAACGAGTAAGAACGATTCTAGCCCTCCATGTATGGGTTGGCCTATGTGACGACGACACACGGCCATGAGATGATTATTGAGGTGTGGATGCAAATCCTGCAAGTGTGTCCGGTGTGCGCGCAAATATCCACCTCAATGGTTCTTACTATTTAGAATCATTGCATGTTTACCGTCATAGGGTAACAACTGGTGTTCCCATATATGGAAGGACGGACAACTAATAAGAATTTTAGCCCTCCATAGATAGGATGGCAACTCTAACAAGATTGCACGGCCACCACATGACCATTGGGGTCTCGGTGTGGATCCTACTAGTGGGTGGGTGTGGGCACACACGTCCATTTCAATGGTCCCTACTATCTAGCATCGTTGTATGTTTATCGACAAAGGGTGACCCCCTATTTATATATGGACGGAAAACAAACTACGAATTTAGTCCTCCACATATGGGCTGGCCATTCCGATGAGCATGTAGCACGAGATGATGATTGGGTTGTGGGCACGGATTCGGTTGGTGGGTGTCGGTGGGCGTGAGGTGTGGGCACACAAGTCCATGCCATTTATCCCTAATATTTAGCTTCATTGCATGCATAACTACATAGGGTAACAGCTGGCCTTTTCATCTATGTTTGAATAGAGATATAACGACATTGTTTCTCCTTCATATATGGGCCAACCTTTTTGAAGAGCCTAAACGACAGCGAGACAATGTGTGGACGCATATCCGGCCAGTGGGTGGGCTGGGACACATAGGACCATCTCATTGGTCTCTACTGATATTTAGCACGTGTTATCTTTAATTCGGTGGCAGGGACTCATCACACCGCCCTCCCTACCGGTCCTCCAATCCATATTTTGGCTGGCTGGCCTTTGATGAGGGCACACCATGATTGGGGTGCGGGCACGGATGCGGCAGGCAGATGAGAGGTGTGGGCACACCCAATTATGTCATTGGTCCATGATGCCGCCGCTGATATTTAGCATCATTAAATCAATGTGTTTGTTTACTTCTTCACGTGTTATCTTTGATTGGGTGGTGGAGATGGACGGTGATGATTTGAGAAAGAATGATGCATGCATGTTGGTTAATTGAATGGTGTCCTCCGTGATTTTAAAGCATGGGATCAGTGCATTTGAGTGGTTTGACGGACCCCAAGGGTGTTCATTTCATGTAATAATACTTCAGAATTTTACTTAGTTGCAAAGGAAAGAAGAGAAGTGGGTTCTAGATTTATGGCCAGCTGTAGCATCAAATTTAAGTCCTTTTGTCGGATAATAAGGTGGTACATATATTGGCAACATAACATGAAAGTATGGGTAACTATTGTATTAGTGGGCTACTATAGATTGACTATATGTGTTGTGGCAGCTATATTAGAATTTGGAATTTTATCACATGGTTCTATGCTTACCCGCCAAAGCATTTTAATTTTGAAAAATAAAAATAAATTCAAACAATTCTGAATTTTGTTTGGCAAACATGGTCGAGTGTTCTACTCACGCATGAAATTTTGCACAGAAAGAACTTCTATGTTCTTCTGAGTTTAGAAATAAAAATTGCAACTTAAAAAAACTTGAATAGTAGCTTTTATATAAAATCATTTCTCTTTTATTTCGCAGAGAAGGCCACGAAAGTCATTACTTTCCGGAATTGTACCCATTGCATAACAGTCAACCATGTTCGCTACAAATTTTTTTTTTGAGTGACGGTGCGCGACTAGACTCATGTTAAGCTGCTCTATCTCTGCTTCGTCTAGACAACAACCAGTCCGGGTGTGAGGAGGCTAAACAAATTACTGTAACCAATAATAGCACAGTCCACTCGGTTCATTGGAACAACCAACATTACTTGTAATACCTTTGTGACTAACCTATGACACTAATAGAATATACAGTTGGAAAATGAAAACACACACTTGCTCTAAACATATTGTAATTTTCTATATGGCATGTATTTTAATTTTGTAATTTCTTACGCATGTTTTGCCTTTTCGTAGATATCTAGTATGTCATCTACCAAATTGTTTACCCTTGGATTACTCACCTGTCAACACAATATTTACAACTACACATACTGGCGATTTTTTTGGATGTGCCTAGCTTTTTTATATTTAACAATTTTTCTCCTCTCCAGGGTAGTGCGGCAGAATATTTCAGATGTCGAAGATTACGGCTGGCATCTGGGCACAAATCTTGTCGGTGATGTTTAGCATGTCCATGCCATTGGCCCCTACTATTTAGCAATATGCATGTTTACTAAGATAAGGTAACAGCTGGACTTTCCATTGATGCGTGTAAAAACAAGTAAGAACAATTTTAGCCCTCCATGTATGGGTTCGCCTTTGTCATGACCACGCATGGCCATGAGATGATTATTGAGGTGTGGATGCAAATCCTACCAGTGTGTTCGGTGTGGGCACACATGTCCATCATAATAATACGTACTATTTAGCATCATTCCATGTTTACCGACATAGGATAACAACTGGTGTTCCCATATATTGAAGGACATACAACTAATAAGAATTTTAGACCTCCATAGACAGGATGGCAATTCTAACAAGCATGCACGGCCACTAGATGACGATTGGTGTCTGGGTGCGGATCCTACTAGTGGGTGGGTGTGGGCACACACGTCCATTTCAATGGTCCCTACTATCTAGTATCGTTGTATGTTTATCGACGAAGGGTGACCCCCTATTTATATATGGACAGAAAACAAACTAAAATTTTAGTCCTCCACATATGGGCTGGCCTTTCCGATGAGCGTGTAGCACGAGATGATGATTCGGTTGTGGGCACGTATTCGGGTGGTGGGTATCGATTGGTGTGGGGTGTGGGCACACAAGTCCATGCAATTTATCCCTAATATTTAGCTTCATTGCATGTATACCGACATAGGGTAACAGCTGACATTTTCATTTATGTTTGAATAGAGATATAACAACATTGTTTCTCCTCCATACATGGGCCAACCTTTTTGTACAGCCTAAATGACAGCGAGACAATGTGTGGGCACATGTCCGGCCAGTGGGTGGGCTGGGACACATAGGACCGTTTCATTGGTCCTTACTGATATTTAGCACATGTTATCTTTAATTGGGTGGGAGGGACTCATCTCACCGCCCAATTAAAGATGAGTCCCTACCGGTCCTCCAATCCATATTTTAGCTGGCTAGCCTTTGATGAGGGCACACCATGATTGGGGTGTGGGCACGGATGCGGCAGGCGGGTGAGAGGTGTGGGCACACCCAATTATGTCATTGGTCCATGAGGCCGCCGCTTATATTTAGCATCATTAAACCAATGTGTTTGTTTACTTCATCACGTGTTATCTTTGATTGGGTGGTGGAGGAGGACGGTGATGATTTGAGAAAGAATGATGCATGCATGTTGGTTAATTGAATTGTGTACTCCGTGATTTTAAAGCATGGGATCAGTGTTCATGTAATGATACTTCAGAATTTTAGTTAGTTGCAAAGGAAAGAAGAGAAGTGGGTTCTAGATTTATAGCCAGCTGTAGCATCGAATTTAAGTCCCTTTGTCGGATAATAAGGTGGGACATATATTGGCAACATAACATGAAAGTATGGGTAACTATTGTATTAGTGGGCTACTATAGATTGACTATATGTGTTATGGTAGCTATATTAGAATTTGGAATTTTATCACATGGTTCTATGCTTACCCGCCAAAGCATTTTAATTTTGAAAAAAAAATCAAACAATTCTGAATTTTGTTTGGCAAACATGTTCGAGTGTTCTACTCACGTGTGAAATTTTGCACAAAAAGGACTTCTATGTTCTTCTGAGTTCAGAAATAAAAATTGCAACTTAAAAAAACATGAATAGTAACTTTTATATAAAATTATTTCTCTTTTATTACGCAGAGAAGGCCACGAAAATCATTACTTTCCGGAACTGTACCCATTGCATAACAGCCAACCATGTTCGCTACAATTTTTTTCAGTGACGGTGCGCGACTAGACTCATGTTAAGCTGCTATTTTATCTCTGCTTCGTCTAGACAACAACCAGTCCGGGTGTGAGGAGGCTAGACAAATTACTGTAACCAATAATAGCACAGTCCGCTCGGTTCATAGGAGCAACCAACATTACTTGTAATACCTTTGTGACTAACCAATGACACTAATAGAATTTACAGTTGGAAAATGAAAACAAACACTTGCTCTAAACATATTGTAATTTTCTATATGGCATGTATTTTAATTTTCTAATTTCTTACGCATGTTTTGCTTTTTCGTAGATATCTAGTATGTCATCTAACAAATTGTTTACCCTTGGATTACTCACCTGTCACCACAATATTTACAACTACACATACTGTCGATTTTTTTTGGATGTGCCTAGCTGTTTTATATTGAACAAATTTTCTCCTCTCCAGCGTAGTGCGGCAGACTATTTCAGATGTCGAAGATTACGGCTGGCAAATCCTGTCGGTGATGTTTAGCATGTCCATGCCATTGGCCCCTACTATTTAGCAATATGCATGTTTACTAACATAATGTAACAGCTGGACTTTCCATTGATGCGTGTACAAACGAGTAAGAACAATTTAGCCCTCCATGTATGGGTTCACCTTTGTCACGACCACGCACGGCCATGAGATGATTATTGAGGTGTGGATGCAAATCCTGCCAGTGTGTTCGGTGTGGGCACACATGTCCATTATAATGATACGTACTATTTAGCATCATTGCATGTTTACCGACATAGGATAACAACTGGTGTTCCCATATATTGAAGGATATACAACTAATAAGAATTTTAGCCCTCCATAGATAGGATGGCAATTCTAACAAGCATGCACGGCCACTGGATGACGATTGGTGTCTGGGTGCGGATCCTACTAGTGGGTGGGTGTGGGCACACACGTCCATTTCAATGGTCCCTATTATCTAGCATCGTTGTATGTTTATCGACGAAGGGTGACCCCCTATTTATATATGGACAGAAAAAAAACTAAAATTTTAGTCCTCCACATATGGGCTGGCCTTTCCGATGAGCGTGTAGCACGAGATGATGATTCGGTTGTGGGCACGTATTCTGGTGGTGGGTATCGATTGTCGTGGGGTGTGGGCACACAAGTCCATGCAATTTATCCCTAATATTTAGCTTCATTGCATGTATACCGACATACGGTAACAGTTGGCATTTTCATTTATCTTTGAATAGAGATATAACAACATTGTTTCTCCTCCATATATGGGCCAACCTTTTTGTACATCCTAAATGACAGCGAGACAATGTGTGGGCTGGGACACATAGGACCGTTTCATTGGTCCCTACTGTATTTAGCACGTGTTATCTATAATTGGGTGGCAGGGACTCATGTCATCGCCCAATTAAAGATGAGTCCCTACCGGTCCTCCAATCCATATTTTCCCTGGCTGGCCATTTTGATGAGGGCAAACCATGATTGGGGTGTGGGCCCGAAAGCGGCCGGTAAGTGAGAGGTGTGGGCACACCCAATTATGTCATTGGTCCATGATGCTGCCGCTGATATTTAGCATCATTAAATCAATTTGTTTGTTTTGTTCTTCACGTGGTATCTTTGATTGGGTGGTGGAGGAGGACGGTGAACATTTGAGAAAGAATGATGCCTGCATGTTGGGTAGTTGAATGGTGTCCTTCGTGATTTTGAAGCATGGGATCGGTGTATTTGAGTGGTTTGACGGACCCCAAGGATGTTCATTTCATGTAATGACACTTCAGAATTTTACTTAGTTGCAAAGGAAAGAAGAGGAGTGGGTTGTACATTTATAGCCGGTTGTAGCATCGAATTATGGCCCTTTGTGCGATAATAAGGTGGGACATATATTGGCAACATAACATGAAAGTATGGCTAACTATTGTATTAGTGGGCTATTCTAGATTGACTATATGTGTTGCGGCAACTATATTAGAATTTGGAAGTTTATCACATGGTTCTATGCTTACCCGCCAAAGAATTTTAATGTTGAAAAATATAAATAAAATCAAACAATTCTGAATTTTGGTTGGCAAACATGGTCGAGTGTTCTACTCACGCATGAAATTTTGCTCAGAAAGGACTTCTTTGTTCTTCTGAGTTAAGAAATAAAAATTGCAACTTAAAAAAACTTGAATAGTAACTTTTATATAAACTTATTTCTCTTTTATTTCGCAAAGAAAGCCACGAAAGTCATTACTTTCCGGAACTTTACACATGGGCATAACAGTCAACCATTATCGTTAGAAAAATGCTTCTTTATAGTAAGACTTATTTACAATTTTGTTTTGAATGACGGTGCGACTAGACTCATGTAAAGCTGGTCTTTCATCTCTGCTTTTTCTAGACAACAACCAGTCCGGGTGTCAGGAGGCTAGACAAATTAGTGTAACCATTAACCGCATTGTCCGCTCGGTTCATAGGAACAACCAACCTTCTTGTAATACCTTTGTGACTAACCTATGATACTAATAGAATTTAGAGTCGGAAAATGAAAACACGTACTTGATCTAAACATATTGTAATTTTCTATATGCCATGTATTTTCATTTTCTAATTTCTTAGGCATGTTTGCCTTTTAGTACATATCCAATAAGTGATCTAAACAAAAATTCTGCCCTCAGTTTACTCGCGGGTCATCACAATATATACAACCTGACATACTGACGATTTTGTTTGCACGCGCGTAACGGTTTTATACTCAACGAAATTGCTCCTCACCGGAGCGGTGGGGGAAGTTGGTGGTGCGACATGCAATTTCAGGGTTGAGGAGGGTGGTAGTCGAACTCTCGTCACAACGGTGCACATCCTCCTCTAGCTTATCTAAAGGTGGACGTAGTAGTGGATCCTTCATCAACCGCTCATTCCTAGACCAATGACAGTGATCGAAGGTGGTACAACAGTGTACAGAAGCGGTGAGGCTAGATCTGGAACATGCTTTCATTGTTTTATGTGTATGCGGGCCTAGGGTTCTCGCTGCACCCGGTCCGTTTAGTAAGACATGCGGTTAGTTCAGACGTCACCAAGATATATTCTTCGTTCCTTTGTCGATGGTTTTTGCTTAAATTGGGATTTGGGGATGAAAAAGTGATGGTTGACATTTGGTTGGACCCACCAACATAGGCACACCAAGGTAATATCAAGCTTTCTATTAGAAATGTCATGGGAGGAGGGAAGTGAATTTCATTGAAAAGGGCCTAAAGGTTTGTTGTATAGCAAAGTGGTTGAAGCCAAGGAAATAAAACAAAAACAAGGAGAAGTTGAGAGAGGGGGAATTATCGCACAATAAAGCATGCTAGCTAAGCATCGGCAATATTGTGGGATTCTTGGGATTGCCGGCAAGGGCTCCACGTCGTCACTACATACAATCATGAGGCGGGCAAGCGAGGGCTTAGTGTGATTCCAGACCATATAGAATACCAATGCTTCCAAAGCTGCAGTAGTGGAGCAAGACGAATGTGGAGGCCAATCCAAGAGGGATCGAGATGCCCCAAGGGAACACTACGCTGTTGGAGGCCCAGAACCACTGTGTGGGGGAGCAGCCAAAGATCAAGTGATAGGCGGACTCAGTCAGCTCATGGCATAGCGGGAACTCAGTATCCTCCCACGACAAAATCAGTTTCCTAAGAACCAAACCACCTGAAGAACATTGACACACCCGTTGAACAAGAGCTACCCGAAGAACCGCTGGTGATGTCAAACCCGCATGTTGCGTGGGACGATGGAATTCCCGAGGCCAGGGTAGAGTACCAACGCCTTTGATGTCACTACACGGCAACCAGGAGTCAAGCTGGAAGGCAGCTTTTCATGGCAAGGGGGGAGGGGGGGCTCCAGCAACGGGTAATGGGAACGCCACCTGAGTCGTCCAGGATAGCGACACGAGGACCGTTCAACTCAAAATTCAGTGGAGTGGTTTTCTTGATGGCATTGCTTTGCAGCAAGAACGAATATCCATTTAATTCGCTCTATGTTGGTTTGTGAGATTTAGACTTGTTTAGCGGCTGGTTTGGGTCTGCTAAGTTAAATTAGAGTCAGGCGTGTCTCGCGCCTTAGTTCTAAAAAGTATGTAACTCAATATGATTAATCTTATTTTGGTCGGTGTTGAGATTAGCGGGCATGACATTCAAAGAAGAGGTGGCATGCCTTGATGGTGGCTGAGCCACGATACTGAGAATCTGTTATTCATCCATTGTGCCACGGTCGCCAGGGACGACGGCGGCGTTATTACCAGATCGGCGGCGGCGCGGCCGGATCTGGGCTCAGGCGTGAGCTTGGTCTCCGGGTCACGGTCGGCGCGATGGCGAGTGCGACACGTCGGCAGCTGGACGTCCTTGACAAATCGGGCAACTCCGGGGGGAACCCAAGATCTCCATGGGATCGAGCGATGGCTGTACTCTTGCTCCGTAGTCCCTCTTCAGGGCATCGTTTTGGAGTTTGCTACGGTCAAAGGAACTAGCGAGGCCGACGGCGTATGCCCTCTTTGATGTCGTTTCCTTGTCGAGGCATCGTTGCTGCAGTTGGCGTCATCAGACTCGGGATGCTCCGGGGGAAACCCTACATCTGAGTCTCCAGGATCGGACGATGATGGCGTTCTTAGTAGCGCCTTCCCTAATGGGGGCATCGTTTTGGAGCAAGTGATGGCTGGAGCCTGGAGGTGACAAGAGGAGGAGAGGTGCTCTATCACACACATTGATGGTGTTGGATCTCGATGGCATGGCGCACTGGATGCTCTGGATATTAGGCGTCTGATGTGCGATGATGGACTGGCGCAGGAGGTGGACGCTGTCTGGCGTCGTGATAGCTTCGGCGGCAGCTAGACCGGACAAGGTTCATGCAGCAGTACAGCTCTGAAGATGGACTGGTGGTAGGTGGCTGCGGCGGCCTCATACCAGGCAGGCGTCCTGGTTGAGGAGCACGCCGGACTGGTGGGGTGCCCATACCCGGCAGGCGTCCTGGTTGGGACCCCAGGTCTTAGATGTTAGGTTTGGCTGTGAGATCTGTTTGGTACTAGGCCCAGACTATCAGCATCCCTTTATCAATTGGGTAGGAGTAGCGAAATTTTTGTTGCCTAGACGATGCCTTCAGTCTTACTGTTGTATGACTTTGTAAGATCATGTGTGAATAATTAATAAAGTGGCGTTCAGATGCAAAGGCCGGGGGTCCTCCTCCATTTCTAAAAAAATAAAAAAATCCATTACCGTCGGAACCGAAGCGGCACAATACATGTACACCACATAGTGTAGATGTCGTAGGTACACGATGTCAAATAGTAAGAATCATTCATTCATTATTTAGTCATGCAAGCAAGCAGGACTCAGATGGAGGCACGAATATAATAGCTTACATATATACTAGGATCGATTCGGTTAATCGTATACAGTCTTGACGTAGGCGGTGAATAAGGGGGAGGTGCCTCGTTCAATGGTGGCACGCACGGAGCAGCGAGCATTACTGTCGTTGGCATCCCATTCATACCACGCGTTGCTAACTCGCCTGTAGAGATCGCCATTGTTCAAGCGCGACTGGAAGGAGCCAACGGTGCCCACCTCACAGTAGGCCTTGTTGCGGTAGGCTCCCCAGGGGGCGCTCCAGCCGAGCATGTAGTCGCGGTCGCGGCCATTGCCGTCCTTGCCACGGTAGACCAGGCCTGCCATGGACCCCGACGACACACTCGTCTTCTTCACGTGTAGGAAGGACGCCCACTGGCCATTGCCGATCTCCGGTGGGTATGGCGTGGTGCCGATGTAGCCAAACCAGTCGGCATCGTCCACCCACCGCAGCGTGTTGCCTGTTTGGTTGTAGATCAGGCACAAGGTCGACACTCCATTGCCCCACCAAGATTTCAGTTCCCTCACGTACCTGCAAAACATAGCATTGCACATAAAATACAATATATACGTACTATTATTGTTCGAACCATGCAAATAGAGAACACACACACATGTCTCATATACTACCATGTGGTAGTATATATTCTACTTTATCATTTTAAGTATGTTCATATACTATATATAAGATACTCCAAAGTGAGCTACATGAAAAAATTGCAAGTTGGCCCATAATTTTTATTATATTAGTTAAATACGTACATATTTGTACGTAAAAATGAGCATACTCAAAATATGATACATACTACCAAAAAAAGTAGTACATATAGTACCTAAACAATGTTATATAGTACATACTACGCGTACATACTCTCCGATTTGAAGGATACTACATACAACATACAAAACGGAAGTGGTGGTAGCTACCACCGCTTGTAGGAAACATGTGTCTTAACATTAGGCTGGTCATAGTGGGAGTAACTTAGCAAGTAATATAGCCCATTTCAATAGAAGTTTTCTTATGTAGGATGTAGTTAATGAGAAGAGAGGTATTTAGAATAACATAATATGTTACTCTAACATAAGGCGACCCCACGCAAAATGAGTCTACAATGTAGTAAATGCAATCATCTATGATACTACTCACTCCTATGTTACTTTGCACTGTGATGGTAGTAACATAGACTAGTGTCATATGGATGACACTAGTGTAAGTTACTCCTCATTATGACTAGCCTTAGTACAAACTTGTACTAAGGTTAGTACAAATCCGAGACACTTATTTTGAGGTGAAGGGAGTAGTAGTAAACTCACTTTACAGCCTTCTCGTCCTTACTGTCCTCGCTAATAAGAAGCGATGCCTGTAGTGCCCGGTCTTTCTGGCTCTTCTTTTCACCTGCATACCGCACCATTGTATCCAACTTAAAATTGTCCACCACGTCACCAAAACAATTTGCCATCTCTCTCTCTCTCACTCTCTCTCTCTCTCTCTCACTCACTCTCTCTCTCTCTCTCAATGTGCGTTTGCCAATTGCGAGTCTTCTGTAGATGCCTGCATGGATATATATAGTGAATGGTTCTCAACTGCCCCAACCATTATTCCGCCTAAAAAAATATCAAGTTGGCTGAACCTCCAGAAAATACACTCAAGGGCCAATCAGCATCGTTTTCAGTTTTAGGCATAGTTTTCCTTGTAATCTGGATCATTCTGTATTTTTGGTTTCTCCTATATTTGAGAAATCGCAGGAGCTCAATTACGATGTTCCATAAAAGAATTAGCAGAGCATTTTTTTTGTTTGAATGTGGTCATTGTGTGGTGGCAATCGAAGGCATTGTTATTCTTCGGCTCGGCGAGGGAAGAGTGCGCCTACTTCGGCCGCTTGTTTTTCCATGCACAAGTTGAGCCCTCATGCAAGAGATAGGAACATGATCCCATGGTGACCCAGCTTGATCAACATGCTGGAGGCACGAGACAATCATCGTGATGGCACGACACGTGAGGATGGGAAGGTGCAAGTTGATCGATCTATTTTCAGAACTAGCATCGATCTCCAGAGATAGAAGAGGTATAAAGGATAAATCTATGTGGATAATTTTTTTCAACTCTTGTATTAATAAATCCATGTGAGTATCTTTTTAGTTGGTTGTGGTTTTATAATCTGCTACTCCCTCCGTCCGAAAATACTTGTCATCAAAATTGACAAAAGGGGATGTATCTAGAACTAAAATACATCTAGATACACCCCCTTTTATCCATTTTGATGACCACTATTTCCGGACGGAGGGAGTACATTAGAGCTCAGATGTTCCTGATTTTTTTTGGTATTCTCTACCTTATTTTTCATTTTCTTTTCTATATCACGTCATGTAGATTTAGTATAAAATACATATACAAGAATCAAGAAAACTTATACATATACTATTTTTACATGTCTTTTAATTGAGCTTACGTAATTCATGTCACTAAATATCAGTCTGGACCAATGACATTGATGTGTGTGCCCACACGCCACCCACCGGCGGCCAGGACTGCATGGACACCTCAATCGCCAGCATTAGTGGAGGACCAGCAAGGATAGATCTCATCCACCATCCAATTAAAGATACAGATTTACTAATTTCCCATATGAGAATTAACAACGTCTCCTCCCAGGCCATTTTATTTACGTGGAGATTCATGCCATTTTTTCCCTTTTCCCGTTTTATCAATTTACGTTATTTATTTTCTATTTTGGATTATCTTCACACTAATTGCAACTACACTTACATGTCAATCATCGATGCACGATAATGCGCGCACACACACACACACGCAATTGCAGTTACGTATTCGCGTACTGACACATAAGTGCTTCTGCACAACCACCGGAATTTACTTTTTTGTTCTTTGGTTTATCTTTTTTTTCCTTTTATATGGCTCGCGCATCTAAACTTGCATGTGTGCAACTGTTGTTGCATGCTCATACAACTGCGTGCATCCATAGTTATTGTTCGCTGAGTAAAAAAGTTAATATAAAAACGATTTGCCGCCACACAACTGTAATTCCAAGTTCAACGGTGGTGCAGTTGCCGTTGCATGTCTGCCGGATGTGCACCACTACATGTTCATCGGCTGCGCGCAACTGCTGTTGCAGACACACGTACCTGTGTGTAACTGCATGTTCATCCGCCATGCGCAGCCGCACACAACTAACTTTGCACTCCACCCGACTGGACGCAACTACATTTACACATAGAAAAATATACAAGAAAAATGTTGCGAAACAAACAAGAGAAAGCCCGGAAATTGAGAGTAGAATATAGAAAAACGAACAAAAATTAAATGCTTATGATATATAGACAAGACTTAGTTAATTCTCATCTAGTTGAGAAATAGCCACACCCTTGAATAATACACTTGAAGGGATAAAAATTGCATTGACAATACATACTCCATGACACTGAATATCTGTGGAGACCAGTGACATGGCATGTGTTTATGGTTGTTACATTGTCTGGAAACAAATACATGTCATTTTTTACAGCAACACGGTCACCGTGACTCTTTTTATACCAGTGATCATCTATATAAAATGTTTGCAAACTATACAACAGTTATAATATTTTGAAACTACTTTAAAAAGATAAATCTAACCATACCATTTTCGACAGTTCAGACATAATATTCAGAGAGACTCCCGTAGTATAGGGTCTTATTTCCTAATAATCAACTATGGATGTCTCCAAATTGGTGGTACAAGCGCACATGTCTAATTTTTTATGCGCATAATTATAGTTGGGTGGATGGGACAATAGTGGGTAAATTAGCTATGCGGGCATGTCCATCTGGGTAGCTATTCTAGTCCATGATATCTGAACCTAATATGCATAACTGCAAGGTAAAAATCCATCTTTATCGTAAAACCGACTTTTAATGCAACATCCATAGGCCACGTCACCCTGAAAATACAAACAGTTGAATTACAGTGAGGTTCAATCAAATCCGCTAGACTTTGGTAGTTGAGGCATGCAAACCTTCATATCCTTTGTTTAGAAGACACATCTCTTGGTGAAATGATGCCTATTTATGAAAATACACGTCCTTTAGTGAAAGGATGTCTCTTTTTAGAAAGACATGTCTCTTCGTGAAAATATGTCTCTTTGAGGAAACACATGCCCCTTGGTGAAAAAATGTTTCGACGTGTAGAGACATATTTGAAAATATTAAAAATAAAACCATAATTTTTAGATTGACATGTTATAAAATTCAGTTGTAGTGCACCAAAATAGGTGACTAAGAAAATTACAATAACCATGCTATAAAACTAATATACTATTTTTTGAAAACTATCCCATTTTTTCATACACTATAACACTATTTTAGTTTTATAATTCTATGTTTAGAAAATGAATGTCCGTGTAAAAAGAATTATTTAAAAGCAAGCTCACTGCAAACATCTAACAATAACCGTTGAATAGCGCGGGATTTACAATATATATATGAAACTATTACTTTAAGTCTCAATTAATGCAGTAATTAATAGGAAGATGTGAAATCTACAGTATTAGGAAAATACCCTTTTACCCTTTATTGAACTACAGTTTTGTAAGTTCAGAGTGCATTATTTATGTCAAAAATATGAATTTTAGCGTTAACGTAGCCATTGTAACCATAGAATAATGGTAACCATGGTATATATTTTTTGCCGGTAGTAAGCATGGTACTTAAATGTTCTATCAATTAGCTACAACATATACAGAGTACAAAAACATGGGAGTTATCAAAGAGATCAATTCGTTAAGTAGCGATGGGTGAAACCTCACGCAACCATGCATATGTAGTTGTAACGAGATGGATTCTCTTGTTGATTTATAACTAGCACTGTGCACGTGTGTTGCAATGAATCCAAAATGATATAATACATGTTCACAAACTTGAAAGAAAAACACTCTAGTTTTGGTACATACGTATCACTAAAAATATATTAGGTTTCACTCAAAATATATTCCTTGTGGCTTTTTCGATGATGTGAGGGAGGGATCTGGTCGGTTTCTAGATACTAAGGGGTTTTCTGCAAAAGTGTACAAGTGGGGTCATGTTGCAAAAATGCCACAAGTTACATCATAGTCGTTAGATGCGGATCTGATGGTTAGAAATGACGGATGACAGACACATCATTATCATGAACCGAGTCTTTTATAGGAGTAAAGATATAAAAATGATCAACGGACACATTCACTACTGGTACCGATGTTGCATCTATAAGTAGCCCTCCTTGCCTTGTCAAGTGAGCAGAAAGAAGCATACATATATACACTACCTCCGCCGAAGAAGAAGAAGAAGAAGAAATAAGTTGATACCTTGTCGTCGTTACAAGTAAGTTAGAAGCTGGCTGCTTTATCTAACAAACAACTAACTGCTATATATAATCTAGATAGGGCCGGATGAGTGAGTCGTTTGTACAGTACTGCACTGTACTTTGTTTGAAAAAAAAAATAGAATTACTAATCCATGCCCTGGAGCGCTGTGATGGCAGGGATGGACTTGGAGCAAGGAGCAGCGGCACCCGTGATGGAGGCGGAGGAGGCGCCGCTCATGGCTGAGGCGGGGGAGAAGGAGCCGCTCATGGCTGAGGCGGGGGAGAAGGAGGTACCACTACCAAGAAAGGAGGAGGAAGATGAAGAAGAGAATGAGGGCAGGATGGGGGGGAACAACCTGGTGATGCTGACAGAGAGGGCCCAGCTGCAGAGGCTGGCGTTGGTGCTGCGGAACACGGAGGAGCCCCTGATGCGGGAGGTGATAAGGTCGGAGCAGGAGCGCGTGCAATACCTCAACACGGTGAACGACGCCTACAACCACACGAGGAGGCTGCTGGACGACTGCACGGCGCTGAGGGAGACGCACGAGCGATCATCTCAATCTCATGCGCTTCGGCTGCAGGTGGCGCGCGACGTGCACGACTATGTCATCTACGGCCTCAACCTGTGCATGCAGAACGTGCGCAACTGCTGCATGCGCGTGGACGCCATAGCCAAGCTGCGGGCGCACTACGACGCCCTCGCCGACGGCCTCGCTGCCGACGAGGACCTGGAGAGCCTGGCAGCGGAGGCGTCCCAGTACAGGGCCTCCATGTGGGAGTACTGCCACAGTCACCGGAGCGCCTCCGCGCGGGCCCACTCCCGTGCCTACTCCCGGGTGCTCCTGCTGGAGGGGATCGACTTCGCCGAGCTCACCAGGAGGCATCAGCTCAGGCTCGGGTACGGCAGCAAGGGCGAGGACTTCGAGGACCTCGAGGACACCCAGAAGCTCGAGGTGTACAACAGCATCATCGTGGAGTCGGGTCGCGCCAAGATACCACTGCTAGCCGGGCCCGCCGGCCGCAGGATCGCGTCCGCCAAAACATGGGGGAACGCGGTAGGCGTCTTCATCATGGCGGCCGGCAACATGGTGTGGGACGTATTCACGGCAGAGCACAACGTGGAGGCCGTTCTCCGCGGCAGCCTCAACGTCATGGCCGCGGTTGGGGCCTTCGCCGTCGAGGTGGCCGTCACCGGCGCGGTCACCAAGGCAGTCGCCAGCGTCGGCGCGGGCCTCTTCGCTACCTCGCTCGCCGGCTTCGTCGTTGGTGCCATCGCGGGCCTCATCTTCATTGCTGTCAGCGGCCGCCTCATCGACCTCATCTTCGGCTCCCCTAATAAGGTGCCTTCCGTCGCCGACCTCAAGTTCCACACCGCCGTCATGCCGGATGGGATGAGTCTCGCAATTTCCATTGCTCGTCAGCCGTCCACCTAAGGCAATATTATGGGATGGGCTTCAGCTCTCGAATAAGTTTTTTTACCTGAGCCGGGAGCTGCCGGTGGGTCTCCAGCCTATAAGCTTGCTGTGTATCTGACTCGATCTGACATCTTCGGATGTATTTGATTCTTTTCCTGCTTTTGTGGAGCAATGCTACACGTACAAACAATTTACAGGCTTTTACATGGTGGGTTAACCTTGATTGGTCAATAGGTGAGCGGGGCGGCCCACCCCCCTTAAAATCAGGGGGGGAGAGGTTTGTGATTGGTTGTTAGATGGAAAGAGCGTGTAAAAGCTTGTAAATCTTTGTATGTCTAGCATTTTTGGCTTTTGTGGGGTTGGTATTTCTTTGCTCAGGGCCATAACCTTATGACACGGGGCCCATCACATTTTCTTTTACAGAAGAAAGAGAGTTAGAATGAGGAGAACAATGCATGCATGCATGCATTCTCTCACGTTGTACATATTACATGCATTTTATTTTCATCCCCAGGCTTGTAAGGGTTCATATCTTTCGAACCAAATGTCCAATATTGAAACTGTTTATATATTTGAATTCGTTTAGGATAGGTTTGAAATGTATTTAATTTATTATATTTTGATTATCTTTGAAATCACATACATGAAACATTAGATTGTTTCACCATTTCCTATAAGTTTTTTCCTAGTGATTTGCTCATTTTTCACAAGCATGAATATGGAACTCACAAATACACAGATAGATTTGATATATTAGTAATATGAAGGTTAATATGTTCTTAATAATAAATTCCGCACAATGAAATAACCAAAATCCAATATTTTAAATAAAAAATTAACATGTTTTGGCAGAGTGGAATAAGAAAATTGACAAACACACTAATTGTTTTCCAATGAAATACATGGACTGCAACACTACAATTTAAATGTGTTTGAAATATTCAACTCCACATATTTTAAATAACCTATTTCACATATCTTCACACACTATAATAAGAAAATTGACAAACAGACTGAAGCGTGTTTCATATATTTGAAAAATATCAGTTTCAAATATATAAGAAAATCAATTTCACATATTTGAAATAACACATTTCACATATTTTCACAAAAAACTGGAATAAGCAGAATGGCAACCAAACTGAAATATGTTCATATAATCAATTTCACATATTTGAAATAACCCATTTCATATATTTTTCAATAACTAGAACAAGAAAAATGGCAAACATAATGAAATATGTTTCATATATTTGAAAAATATCAGTTTCACATATACTCCCTCCGTCCCATAATACAAGAGTGTTTCTTACACTACACTAGTGTCAAAAATGCTCTTATATTATAGGACGGAGGGAGTATTAGATAATTAATTTCACATATTTGAAATAACCCATTTCACGTATTTTCAGCAACTAGAATAAGCAAAATGGAAAACAGACAGAAATATTTTACTGTTTCAATCAGTTTCGCATTACAAAAAATGCTTTCAATCATTTAAAAAATGGATTTCACTCGTTGTAAATGCCTATTTCACACATTAGAAAACACAGACTTTAGTCAATTTAAATACAAATTTCACTCATATGAAAGGGATTATAAGATAGATTTCACTCCATTTAGGAAAGATATTACACACATTTCCAAAAGATATATTTCACTCATTTCAATATAAAATTTAATTAGACAAAAAACATGTTTCATGTATTTATTAAAACATATTTCACTCTTAAAATAGTAGTTTTAACTATTCTATTGTTTCAAAACAAAGGCTGTAACTATTTCAATTATTTCAGAAGACCAATTTTCATTTTATCACTAAACCATTTCAATCATTTCAAAAGACTAATGTCACTTTATCAGAAAAATATAAAATGTTTCAGAAGACATATTTCATATTTCAACAATATCACTTTTAGTTTACATATCCATAAACCAAATATGGACTAACATCACTTTACTTTGCAAATCTGAATGAAATAACTCCTGCATGTGTTACAAAATCGGATAGGTTCTATATTTCACATATATAAACCACAAATCTCTTCCATATATCACAAGCCAGATTTCACTTTCACTTGAATATATTTCAGAAGAAAAAAAACCAGTTCTATATGAACCATAAATCTAACACTGCACATAAATCACAAGGTGGGAAAAATAGAAAACATTGGCAGCCCCGATTTCTTTCAATGCTCCCAAATCTTCAAATGATAATCACTGTTTGTCTAGGTAAGAGCCAATATCTTGCAAAATAAAAAAAATCATTAAGAACATGAGACAGAGGAGGAGAGGGTTAGCTTACCAGAAGAGTTACGGAAGGAGGTTACGGATCTAGACGCCGACGAACTGTTGGCCATGGTCGGAGTAATCTCATCGGCTGAGATCTTCCCACCGTCGACGTGGTGGTGGCCACGCTGCTTCCCGCACCTCGCGGGGGTCGCCGTCTACGCACCACATCGGTGGCATCACGACGGACAGAGCAGCTAGATCTAGACGTTGCTGCATAGGGGAGGCCAGATCTGGTCTTCTATGGTGACAGGCTGACCGAGCACGGTGCGGTGGTGGCGGTGGGCTGCGAGAGCACGCTGCGGAGGTGGCGGCAGGCGGCCGGTGCACAGAGCGGCGGTGGCGGCGGGTTCGGAGCAACCGAGAGAGAGAGAGAGAGGGAGAGGGAGAGAGAGAGAGAGTGTGTGTGTGTCACATCCTCATGGGTCGTATGGGTGTCAGGGTGAGATGAAGCCGGACGTTGGAGTGGGTGGGTACCACCGATGTATTTTGCTATGTATTGCTTTCGTATAAGAAAAATATGAGAACAAATAGGTGGCACACACGTTGATCTTAAAGCAAGGCGGACGACGGATTCCTCGTCGGTACCTCACGCCACCGGTAAAAAGGAGTTTGCGCTTCAGCTCTCTACTGTTCACAATTTGGGATCTCTAAATAATACGTACCCCCTCCGTCCACTTTCTGTGTTTTTGTAGTAATAAAGGACGTTACAATGTATCCTTGCAATTGGAGCGATGGGTCATCTAGTACCATAAAAAACTCATTAACTTAGAAGAAAAGAGATGTCACGCAGAGGCATCCAAAGCACAAGACGAAACATGGTATGAGTGCACGCTCTTGTACCGCCGGTCATAGCACGTGGCAGCGCTATCACTTGGTAAACTACTTCACCCCATGCAATAGGATCGGGGTTCGGACACTCATAGACACTAGAAAGTCATCCCAAACGAAGAACCCTAGCCTCCAGATGGAGTCCTGAGGGGAATTGATATAGGGATTCCACCGCAGCATCGCCACATCGGGATGGCATCTTCACCATCCGCCTGCACCATCAGCATCCCATCTCCATTTTCTAGTAATACATTAGTCGGTGTGGATCCATCTTTATATTACTTTGACACTACATCCATGTTCACCATGGTTTATTCCACGATGTTCATGATCTTGATGTGCGAGTATTTTACCTAGTTCTCGGACATATGTAGAAAAACCCTAATATGTATAGGCTTGAATGCTTATAGAATTTGGTGTCCTCTTTATATATTTACTATCATTGGTGCAGAGACGTGATATACGAACGGTTTTTAACCCCTTTTCGTGATGGATTCTTAAACGATCTCCTGGTCAGTGTGTGCGATAGGGGGTCCTTCCCACACGACTCACAAACCGTCGGGGATAGACCCTCCGGTCACACACGCGGGAAAAAATGAGCTCGTGTGCGATCGGCCAAGGCATCGAAGACAATCATATAGGCCCAATCGTTTCTGTTAGTATATACATCCCACACAGTGAATCCTAGAAAAATGTTTCCTTTCGTATGTATATCACACACATTTTTTTATATGGAAGAGTTTGTGCAAGGTAGCATAAAGCAAACTGTTCTCTGGCCGAAGCCATGTGTGATTGTTAATTGATCCTACACACGTACTTTCTAGAAACCATGTGGGTGCCCGTGGAGGGCAAGGCTAGGCTGTTGAGGCAGCCTCAGCGGCCGGAGTTGACGGCTGCCTTGGCGTCCTCATCTGGATCTGGACAGTCAGATCCTATGGGCGGCTTGCTCCTCATGGTAGCATCGTCCCGTAGTTGGCTGGAGGCGCTACCTGATCCTTGGCCATCTCTGGCACTGTTGAGTTGGGGTTTCTTGGGTTGTTTTGGGGTGGTATAGTGGCATCCACGAGTTATGGTGTCCATGTAGGGGTGACGACGGGGTTCCTGGTTCGTGGTGTTGGACAATGTCCAGCGACGCGTAGGTTCTGGGGGCTAACTTCGTACGTGCTGGCGCAAGCTTTCGTGTTATGGTTCACTTGCCTACTTCATGTTCATGACGTCGCGGTCCGAGTTGCACTCTCTGGGGCGGTTGTGTCATCGGGCGGGTCGACGTCGAGGACCACGGATTTGCGGGGCATCGACCCAGGCCCGGTGGCTGATGTCTTGGGTTAGGAGTGAAATGAGGCGCCTTTCGCTTCTACTACCGTAGTTGGGTAGTCGTGATGTGGACGGTTGGCAGTGCCTAGGGGCATAGATGTTGGAGCGGCGGCCCTGGACGGCGGGCTCCACGCTTGGCTTTCCAGCAGGCTTCGTGGTGGTGGTGGTTTCACCTCTTGGCCGTGCGTGTGGTAAGGGGTGTAGTGGTGGGAGGATCTGGCAGTGCCCAGATCTGGTGTGGATTGGCTGACCCTCGTTGTGGTGGTGACCGGGATCCCTACCGTGGTGTGGCATGTTCCCGAGCAAAAGCTTTGTGCTTCTGGCACTAGTGAAGGCGACGCGTGTGGGTGTTGCTTCCTTTCTTGAGGACGTTGTTGCCGGTCTCGCCAATGTGGCAGGGCTCCAGATGAAAACTCTAGTATGCTTGTTGGGACTCGGCAGCGGCGACACTTTGCGCTCTCACCCTCTTGGGGGTGTGGTCATGGAGCTCAGGTGTCTTCGGTCGAGCCTAGACTAGGTGTTAGGCTTATTCTTGTTTCATGTTTACCTTTCAATCTGCTTTGTAAGGGGTCTCCCCGCCATATTGTTTCATTTGTCTGTGTACTTTGATGTGTTGGTGCTTTATATATAAAGCGAGGCAAAAGCCTATTTCGAGGCAGTAAGCCTATTAGGGCATTTCTAACCAATCCCTTATATACAGTGGAGGATCCGGCGGAGTAAACCCATAGTGGAGTATATTTACTGCACTAAGATTTGGCCGGCGGAGTAAACCCTATATATAGTAAGCCTGTAATGTAGTATTTTTGTTTTTGTTTTTTCCTAAAACTTCAAAATTCAAGTATACATTGCAACTACGCATTAGAAAAGATAATATGAATGTTCAAGCAAATCACGAATATAGTTTAGACACCGAATTTATAGTTTACAAATCAAATTATTCAAATTTGAACACACTGAATGGTCCAAATGAAGCAAATAACACGTGATCGAACAACTAGACTCGCTATCACGTTGCTAGTGATGCTCAATAAGATCTTCTTGGATCTGAGCATGAACTTATCTGTTCTCAATCTTATGATGCTCTTCAAGGAATGCTAGGATCATGTTCGTTTCATACCTGGTTCAACCGGAGTCCCATTGGTAATGTACCGAATGTTCTCAGGCATATCCCTCACGTTTTAATGATCATGTTATGCAATATGATGCAACAAGTCATGATATTTGATAGAACCTTGGAGCTCCAGCACTTGGCAAGGCCACAAACAATTGCGAAGTGCTTTTGAAGTACATCGAAGGCTCTCTCCGCATTTTCCCTAGCAGCTTCTTGACATTGGGAAAAGTGAATATTTTAGTTACCTTTTGGACGCGGATTTTTTTTTTGACTAATGTGGGACATGGTGGATAGATGTCATCCGCAAGGTAGTAACCCATCGAATAGTTGTGCCCATTATTGATCGAGTAGTTGCAAGCAGGAGCATCTCCTGTAATAAGCCTGGAAAACAGTGGTGATCTCGATAGCACATTCAAATCATTATGAGAGCCATGCATACCAAAGCATGAATGCTATATCCGAAGATCCTAGGTTGCAACTACCTCAAAAATGATCATTGGATTGTTGCATTTGCCTTTGTATAGACCCTTCCACCCTACAGGATAATTCTTCCATGTCTAGTGCATACAGCCAAGTGATCCAAGCACCCCTGGCCATCCTCTTGCTTCAATCTCTGTCATGAGCCTTTGGCTGTCTTCCTCGGTGGGTGCTCTCAAGTACTCCAGTGCAAAAATATCGAACACTGCTCTAGTGAACCTTCAACCGACCTCCAAGATTGTGTCTTCACCAATGCGGACATAGTCGTCTACTGCATCGGCTGCACACCCATATGCCAAGACTCGAACGGCCGCAACGCACTTCATCAAAGGGCTTGCACTTATATCTCCGCTTGCAGTTCTTCGAAGCTTGAACCAGTCATCATACTTATCAACGGCTTTTTCAGTGGTTAGAAAAAGACTTGTCTGCATCCGAAAGTGCCAGCGAGAATACTTCTGCGGATAGGTTGGACTTGCATCAAAATAGTCTCTCATGATCTTTGCGTGACCCTCTGCTCTATCACAGTTGATGTGTATGCGGCCAAACTTGGAACCTTTCCTAGGTCGCCGAACATCATCACTAAAAACATGCTTAAAATGGTTTCAAAGTCATCATTGCCTTCTTCCTTTTCGGATGACGATGAGTCCTCGAAGACTACCTCCATCAACGTCTTCATCTACAATTCAAACAACTTGGTTGAATCCAAACGGCTCTATAAAAAAATAAACGAAGAAACTCATCTAGGCAAACCGTCGAACACTTGCGGTGCGGTGGTGGTCCACCATCCGGCCGGTGTCGTTTAGACCAAACCAGCGGCCGTCGACGCGTGCGAATGTCCTGTAACAGTGTGCAAGCAATGTTAGATGCGGAGACCGACGGAAAATGAAGAACATTTGAAGCAATTTGACGTCGGCTATGGCGACGACATTTCACCTTGATTCCAATGACAGCGATGGGGGCTGAACGGGCTCGACGCCGTGGCTGAAGGGTAGCGGGGGCAAAGGAATGCAACCAGGTAGCGGTGGAGCCAGTCGTCGGTCTCCGGGAGGTGTGCTGGCGAGAAGCAGTGGCTGGGGAAGGGGGAGGCGAGGGAAAGCCAGTGGCTACTCCGAGCCGCATCGGCCGAGTATATTTAGGAGAGGGAGAGGCGCCAGACGATACTTTTTTCTCCACTAACGCCGATTGGGGATCGGTTATGTGCGCGTTAGAGGAGTAAAACCAATTTTTACTCCTCTAACGCCGGATAGGGGATGGGTTATGTGCGAGTTAGAGGAGTAAAACCGACTATTTACTCCTCTAACGCCGGATAGGGATCAATTAGGAATGCCCTTAATTGTTATTCGCTCTGTAATCTAATATAAGATCTTTTTAGATGACTACTTTGAATCATCAAGGACTTGGAAATGTTACTTGAACTTGGCCATAGATGTCATGGACCTGGACATGGAAGCTGTCAAGAGCCTAGGACCGGACTGAAACGAAAGCTGAACCAAGTTTGCCTATAGGCAAACAGAGGAGGAAGCTTTGGGCATTTCTGTCGACCACCTGCACGCATCAGCAGCCCCGAATGGACCAAGTAATGAGTGATGGCATGTCCTTGATTATGTGGCGTCGTGTCATTGGTTGTGTTGTGCCAAAGAGGGGTTGTCCCGCAAGTATATTCTTAGGCTGAGTCCTATACGTATTGTATCCGCTTTCTCTGCTTCTCGGTGTATATATACAGATTGTACAGGGGTTGTCCCGCAAGTATATTCTTAGGCTGAGTCCTATACGTATTGTCTCCGCTTTCTCTGCTTCTCGGTGTATATATACAGATTGTACATACACCAGGTGGCTGCCTGCCACGGTGTAACCTGAATGAATGCCTTAGTGTGTTGAGCAACTGCATGTGGGCCATGTTGAAAAGTGAAAGAGAATATATCTGAATTCCCAGCCCTTGCTCTGTTTCCCCTCCCGACTGAACCTTCATCGGCTGATAGCCCACAAAAGTCTAAAACATTCAAGTAGAGCAAACAGCAGACATGTCCTCATCCTCACAGGCACAGACTTGTTTCTTTCTTTTTCTTAGGAAGTTAAACATCATCATACACATGCCGAACTACAGAACAGTTCCAGAGCTAATGGCGGAATATCTTGAATGTCATGGATGCATCTATGTATGCGGTGCAGCCTCTTACCTCCCTTGCAAATTCCATGTTAAGGAGGAAGATGATGGAGAACATGCACATGTATGAGTGGTAACGAACTGTCAGCAACACATCCCCCGGGAGAAAAAGCAGAGGTTTGACTTTGACAAATCGCCAACAACCTGGACATGTTAACTGCTGGAATTTTGTCTTATGGGCCAGCCAGCCCAATATTAATTTCAGAAATTCCTAATAAATCCTAGAGGCCCATTTAGCCCATTCGTGCAAGGCAAGGGGCACTACTAAAGTTTAGTCTCACATTGCTAGTTTAGAGGGAGTTAGACCTCTTTATAAGGAAGGCTCTTTCTCCACTTGTACGAGCATGAAAATAAGAGGGACATCCACGCGCGCTCCTCCTCCGCCGCCGCCTCGCGGGAATGAGCAGAGCCGATGTCTAATTTTTGCCACGCACGATGGGTATACGAAAGGTCAGTCGGAAGATGAAAGTTTTTGCTGTAGTGGACATTGAATAGGAACGCAGCACCCTTCGGTTGCTGGCTGTTCGTTTCATCTCCCTCGTTCTCTTCAGCTCCCGGCGCAGCCTCTCGCCTCCTTCAGCTCCCGGCCCAGAGAGACGTACCAGAACTACCTCCCCCTCTCGCCCTCGGTTCCATCTCTGAGCTACTGTTGTCTTCCTCATCCCGGCTTGCGGCGTGCACCGCAGGTCGGGACAGTAGGCCTCTGAAACCGCACCACTTTGAGTCCTGTACGGGAGAAGGGTGATAAGGTTTTGGTGGAGCGCTCGGCGCGACTACTGGCTGATTCATCACGGACGATCCGGTCGCCGACGACTACTTCCCCGACGACGATTTCTTCCCCGACATCGACAACATCTTCAACGACATGGCTGGCGAGGATGTCGACCCCAAGAGCAGTGCTTCTGCTACTGCACAGTACGTGTTTGTGTTTCTTTTGCTCGAGGTCCTGCTACAGTTTCTTGTTCTAGTTCATATATGCGGATGCTTTTTCATATGTTCGGTTCTAGTTCATATATGAAGATGCTATTTACCTTCTCTTTGTCAAATCACATGACTTGTTTTATCACTGCTATACTAGTCATACTTTATTTAGTATTTCTATTAATAAAATCATTTGGTAAATTGCTCATATTTCCAACATTAACCCCTGAGAAAAAATATGCATGCATCATGTATATTTGTTTGTTCTCCATACTGAATTTAATTGCACAAATGTTTCTTTCTTTGGTGGTAACTCCAGGACTTACAATTCTGTGACTTTTAATTTCTCTGTTCCTTCAAGCAATAGGCATTTCTTTACAAAAAAGTATTTGGAACTCACTGAATTTAGCACGGCATCATATCAAATGCAATTCTCAAGTTCAGTGAGCACTATTATTCATTTTTTTCCGTTGCAGTATCATCGGACACTGCACCTGGAAATGGAAGCTGGGTTGGCTCTTCTGCTCTGCTAACTGAAGCCAAAAGGATTCAGACATAGGTGCGGTGCAGTCCCTGTGAAGCACTGAACTGGCAAATCCCAAGTTTACATTAACAAATCTGTGAGCTGACATCCTTTTCATTTTTTTTCCTTCTAGTAATTCATGTATTTCATTAGCAGAAAAACACAAAGTGGGTTATGCATGTCCCTCGCCCCTCGGCCAAATACAGCGGGACAGTACTGGTGTAGCAGAGGTATCACTTCCTTTGTTGTCCCGTCAGCTTTATTCACTTAATCACTTGTGGTAATATCATGGAATGTGAATATGTGATACAGAACCACGCTGAAGCTGGACTCAGATCCTACATCAAGCCAAAAATGGGAAGCTTCATATGGATGGAAGATAGCACTGCAGCTGAGAATCCATCTCCTGCCCACAAGCGGCAGCAACAAAAAAGAATACTGTACTACATAACAGGTGTATTACTGCAGCTTCAGGATGCTATGAGATTAGTCGTAACAGAGGTATTATATGGGTACGACTGCTTCAAGACTTTGCTTGGGTGGCTCAATGGCTGCGTGATAAATTCCCCACACTCTAAGTTCATTAGTCATTCACTGCTAGCACAAAAAGATGGCAAAATATGTTTATTAACTCTGATAATTCACAAAATTGTATGACTCTGAAACCTCGAAGCCAGGCCATCCCAGCAACAATAGTTTAGTAGCATTTCAGTGAGAGAAAAGAGCATGAAACTTCTCATGACTGTAACTCAGAAACATACAAATACCGCATTTCAGTGAGAGAAAAGAGAATGAAAGTTCCAGCCCAGCATGGTCTTTGCAAATTAATCGCACCGTATTCTCTGGTTGTTGTGGTGTCATGACAACGATAGAATCTATTTGGAACTTCAGTGTTTGATAACAGAAGTCTTAAACATTGAAGTAGAGTTGTTGGCGCAATAATTTGCCTCCTGGAGATTGTTGTCATAAATAGTAGGGGAGTAATGTGTTTGCTAGTGCACACAGAGTAAGAAGTCATGCTTGACAATGAAGATTATCACTGAAGATTTTGTGTGCCGGAACTGAACCCGCAAAAGTACTGACGTGAAGCAATTGGTTCAGTTTCAGCTGAAGAAAATGAGTGTAGCCTAGAAGTTGAAGACGAAGCGAAGACGTAGCATTTGTTTGATTGTTCTTCTTTTTCTTCTTTGAGTCATAGGACAACCATATTTTTAGGAGGGGTATAGTGTTCAAAACATACGGTTCTCTGATGATAAACCGAAACCTATCCAAGTTGAGAGAGAGAGAGAGAGAGAGAGAGAGAGAGAGAGAGAGAGAGAGAGAGAGAGAGAGAGAGAGATCTGTGTTCTGGATAAATACTTGCTAGCAAGAGATGCAATTCTTTTTTACCGCGATAGATTTATTTCAGACTGAGTAGTTAGCATTACTGGCTCTGCAAGTAATGTTACCGTTGTGCTAAAAATCCGACCGTTGGATACGTGTCAGTTGGGCACTGGTAGAGTGGTCATGTCCAAAATAGTCTTTTCTCCCTTAGGAATAATGCGGCTATAGATAGCCACACCCTTCCAACGATGTCCATTGGCTGATCCTTGTGATCCCGAAGAGGATTAAGTGAGCACCCTCTCTCTGAGTGATTTGCGTTTAAGATCCACCGAGAGAGAAAATCTCCGAAAATTAGATAGTGTTTTAGCATCACTCGAATCAAAACCTAGTACGCTCCCCCTATTACTCTTGAGATCTGCAAACTCTCTTGATGGTTAGGTGTCAATTCCTTAGATACCAAGATTAAAATTGTGGTTCTCGAAGGAGAATTATGTAAAGGTTTGGAGGTCACCTCAAGTATCTACCACGATTGATCGACGCTCATTGACAATTCAGTTCTCGACGAGAATAGGGCGAAGAGATTTTATCTTCTGTGTTAAATCACAACCCCTCCAACTAGACGTAGTCCTTTTACAGAAGCGCGAACTGGCCTATCAAATCATTCGTCGCCATCGAGCAACACTTGCCTCGTTTGAACTTAATTTACATTTGAGCTATCTTGTATGTTGTGTATTGGTCTTGCGATTCCTTTCGATGCATGTTGTAGTTTTTCATTTGAATGTTGTTATATGAAATGTTTTCACTGTTTACTTCATTTCGCTGCTGTGTTTCGAGAGATTTGATGTTATTGAAAGAAATTTAAAATCTCCCATTCACCCCCTCTTGTAGACATACTTCATTCCTACAAGAGCAAGTACAGATTTATCATTTTCGCAATCTTGTTTCCTTAGTTCTTAATAAATGTACCATCCTGGCAACTACACAAATTTGCGAGGCCAAGGTAATACATATTACAAAACAATTGCACAATTTTTGACTCGAGTCCTTGAAGTCAGGTTATTGTCAGGAGGAACTCATAACTGAGCCTTTGATTATCACGGAGCTTTATGACCTAAGTATTTGTAGTACATCCTCTTATTCCCCGAAGCAATTGCATCTTAAGGAGGAAGAGGGTACACTATGAATGAACGACATGCAACGCAGTGCCAGCAGCACAACCCTAGAGAGAGAGAAAATCAGAGGTTTGAGACATCATCATCAACCTAGCCATAGGAAGAAAGTGTATTAATTACTTACTCCTGACAAGGCATCAAGGACTTGGACATGTTGATCCCTTGGAAAAACATATATACACGCATGTATGTTTGTTCTCCACACTAGATTTAATACCGCAACTCGGTACTTCTCAAGTGGCAACTCCCAGGTTTACAAATCCGCTAACACTTTGCATTTCTCTCTTTTCCTTCGATGGAATAGGCATTTGTTTTATCTCTGCACTTCACTAAATCTAGCACGACATCGATTCAAATGATCCAATTGAAAATCAAAGTTTGGTAGTTGATACGTCTCCAACGTATCTATAATTTTTTATTGTTCCATGCTATTATTTATGATGTTTTGGATGTTTAATGGGCTTTGTTATACACTTTTATATTATTTTTGGGACTAACCTATTAACCCAAAGGCCCAGTCCAGATTGCTGTTTTTTTTTTTGCCTATTTCATGATTTTACAGAAAAGGAATATCAAACGGAGTCCAAACGGAATAAAACTTCAGGAGAGATATTTTAGGAGCAAAATACGCACGAGAGACTTGAGAACCACGGAGTAGGGCACACGTGGCGTCCACGAGGGTGCCCCCCCCCTATAGGGCGCGCCCCCTGCCTCGTGGGCCCCACGTTTGGCCCCCGGTGCCCTCCTTCCTCCTATATATACCTACGTACCCCGAAACCATCAGAAAAGGAGAGAAAACCCTAGCTAGTTCCACCGCCACAACCTTCTGTTCCCGTGAGATCCCATCTCGGGGCCTATTCCGGAGCTCCGCCGGAGAGGGGATCTACCACGGAGTGCTTCTACATCATCATCACCGCATCACCATGAGTTGTGAGTAGTTTACCACAGACCTTCGGGTCCATAGCTAGTATCTAGATGGCTTCTTCTCTCTCTTTGGATCTCAATACCAAGTTCTCCTCAGTCTTCGAGGAGATCTATTCGATGTAATATATTTTTGCGGTGTGTTTGTCGAGATCCGATGAATTGTGGGTTTATGATCAAGATTATCTATGAGAAATATTTGGTTTTTTTCTGAACTCTTTATGTGTGATTATAATATCCTTGCAAGTCTCTTCGAATTATTGGTTTGGTTTGGCCTACTAGATCTATAGTTCTTGCAATGGGAGAAGTGCTTGGCTTTGGGTTCAATCTTGCGGTGTCCTTTCCCAGTGACAGTAGGGGCAGCAAGGCACGTATTGTATTGTTGCCATCGAGGATAAAAAGATGGGGTTTATATCATGTTATTTGAGTTTATCCCTCTACATCATGTCATCTTGCTTAAGGCGTTACTCTGTTCTTATGAACTTAATACTCTATATGCATGCTGGATAGCGGTCGATGTGTGGAGTAATAGTAGTAGATGCAGAATCGTTTTGGTCTACTTGTCTTGGACGTGATGCCTATATATAATGATCATGCCTAGATAGTCTCATAATTATTCGCTTTTCTATCAATTGCTCGACAGTAATTTGTTTACCCGCCGTAGAATACTGCTATCATGAGAGAATCCACTAGAGAAAACTATGGCCCCCGGGTCTATTCTCAACATATCAATCTACAATCTACTTTACTTTTCCGCTTTTAATTACTGTTCTTATATCCAAAAATACCAAAAATATCAAACTATCCTATCTATCAGATCTCACTTTCGTAAGTGACCGTAAAGGGATTGACAACCCCTTATCGCGTTGGCTGCGAAGTTCTTATTTGTTTGTGCATGTGCGAGGGACTTGCGCGTGGTCTCCTACTGGATTGATACCTTGGTTCTCAAAAACTGAGGGAAATACTTACGCTACTGTCACATCCCTAGTCAGTGCCTGCTTTAGGACTAGCTAGAGTGTGCATCATGTTTACTTTCCAAAGAAACTTGAAATGGGAATGACAGAAACCCCAGCACCCCTCTTCTAACAACTAGGGTTTAATAAAATCTTTTCCAATGTACCCAAAATGCCCTTCAAAAATGTTCATCATTTCTGCCTTGGTCTTAAACCTCTGCCAAAAATGGTGCACAATTTTCTAGGACACCCAAGGTCTCTGGATTAATTCATATGGTATTTGCATTTGGGCATTTAAATGCTATAAAATATTATATGTGCCCAAACAATCATAAACTAAAATGTTCCATACTGTTTATATTATAAACAGTGGGCATGACTAGTTCTATGAGTTATAAAAATGTTCTGGCATTTTTATTAATTCAACAAAGTTGCAAAAGAAATGAAAAAGAAAGTAAATAGAAAAAATAGGAAGAAGCAGACTTACCTGAGCCCACTTACCTGCTGGCCCAGACGGCCCAGCCCACCAGGGGCATCCCCGTCTTCTTCGCCGTGCCAGCGCACGAAGCAGCTGGGTGGCGAGCGCCGCCGACGCGCCGGCCACCTCCTGCCTGCCTGGCTGGCCCCTTCGACCCTCTGGATGGATCTGGACGACGCCACGCAGGCCCCCCTCGACCGCTCCCCTCTCCCCTGTGTCTTTCCCCTCCTCTCTCCGCTCCGCCGAGCTCCACCGAGCGAGCTCGTCGCCGTCGATCGCTGCCACCGCGCCCTACGCCACTCCCTCGCCTCCCCGACGCACCATTAGCTCCGCCGCATCGCCCCGAAGCTCCCCACCGACGCACACGACGCCAGAAGCCCTGCAACGCCCTCTCCGTCGTCGTCTTCAACCTTTGGCACCGGAGATCGCCGCCGCCCGTACGCCGCCGTCCGACCTCCCCCGAGCTCACTTCGACGCCCTCTGCCACCGCTGTGAGCTCACGCTTCGAACCCCTCTCTCTACGGGCTCGATTACGCCTTGTAGCCGCCGCCCCCTTGCTGACCGTAGCTCACCGCCGCCGGCCAACTCGCCGCCGTGGCCACAGCCACTGTGCCTCGCAGCTGAGCACGCCATTAGGATCAGTAGATCACCAGTAAGCTAATGCCAGCTCTAACTCCTCCTACCGTGCACCATAACGCCGTCGCGGCCAACTCCGTGCGAGCGCCGCCGCGGACGAGCTCGTCACCGTCGACTCCGGCGACCAATCGACCAACCAGTGGCACCGTTGGATGCGGCGCATCACCAGGAGCACATAGAGCCCATCCGCGCGACAAATGGTCGCCGGAACAAGGATTCCGACGAGTCACCGCCGTGCGTAATGGTCGCCGCCGGCCAAACTCCGGCGGGCTGACGTGGCCTGTTAATTAGGAGCTAACAGTAATTAGATTAACCACCACAGTCACTGACAGTGGGCCCCATCGCTTAGTCAAACCCAGTCAACTCTAGTTCTGACCGGAATTAGCTCCAGAGAAACTGACATGAGGGACCCACCAGTCAGGTTTGACCTGGATCAGGTCTGTTGACTTGCTCACGTCAGCATGATGTCATGCTGACGCAGTAAAGGATTTTCTGGGATTATTTGATTTAAAAACAATTCAGGAAATTCCAGAAAATGCTTTAAACTTCAAAAAAATCATATAAATTCGACAGTAGCTCAGATGGAAAAGATTTATATATTAAAATTGATCAAAAAAATCCAATCTTTCCAATGGCACTGGTTTCATGCATGTTTGAGCAAGTTAACCTTGCTGTTCACATTAAAACATGATAATGCACCTAAATAAATAATAGTTTGGGTTTCAATTTGAATCTTTGATTCAAATGGGCTCAAACCCTTCTGTTTATAGTTGCATTAGCCCAAAACACATGCATCTTGCCATATCATGAGCATGCATCATATTGTTGCATTTGTTTGCTTATTGATTGTATCGCCGATGTTCTCCGTGTTAGGTCCTGCTCCCGAGGATACTTCTGCGTATCCAACTGAAGAGCAGTACCCGACAACCACTCTGTCAGGCAAGCAATCATTGATCATTCTGATACAAACCCATCTTCTCGCTCTTGCTCTCTTTTACTGCATTAAGGCAACAACGTGTAAACTGCTACTTGCTGCGGTAGTTGAACCCTATTCCCTTGCATGACCTGTCATTGCCACAGTAAATAGTTGAAACCCACTAGCATGTGTAGGAGTTGATTGAGCCATGTGATGTGTGATCCACCATGCTATTTGTTTATGTTGCCTGCTATGCTTAGAGTTGTGTCAGGTCTGGTTCATCTGGGTGATGGATCAGAGTGAAATGATCATACTCGGTAAAGAGAGGGAAGTGTGAAACATGTTTGGTAAAGGTATCGATGAAAGGCCATGTAGGAGTACATGGTGGGTTGTTTCATTGGAACCGTCCACAGGACCCGAGATCTGTATGTGTGGTTCAAGTTCCAGCTACTACCATGCATTGGGCCCGAAACCAATGGACCCTCTCGGCTTATTAATTGCCCTTGTTCTCTGTCCAGGAGTTGCAACTAGTTTCTGGTGTTTGTAGTTTACTGGTGGTCGTGCACAGCGCTGACCCTCGGGGTGGGTTGTGATGCGACAGGTACGTGGCATGGTGTACCGGTTGCCCGTTTGGTGACTCGGGAACCCTGTACACATCGTTTGGGGCCGTGAGCGACACCTCGGCCGGATCTACCCACGGATATAACCCAAATAGGCGATAAACCTAGACGAGAGACTTGTGTAGTTAGTCAGGTAGTGGCCGACACCCTCGCTGGGCTTCCGCTTGAAGGTTGCCGAGTACATGTCGAGTAAACGGCAATAAGTGGTGGAAGCGTGTGCGAAGAAGTACACCCCTGCAGGGTTATCAATCTATTCGAATAGCCGTTGTTCGCGGTACGGACTACTTGGTTACTCTTACAGTTCATAGACAAGTTGATGGATACTACTAAAAGCCTCAAGACAAGTGTGAGTGCCGTGGATGGCCCTTCCGTGGGATGACGGAAGAGGATCCTCGGTGGTGTATTGTTGCGGTGAGTAGAGGACTCGTGTACGTAGTAATATCTTGCAATCTGTTGAGAGTTGTAGTATAGGTTAGCCAAGAGTCAATGCTGGCTTTCTGCTATGAACTCCACTACCCCCATTTGATAATGTTGCATGTATGATAGGTTATGTTGTAAGACTTGCTGAGTACCTTTGTACTCATGTTTGCTTAATAACTGTTGCAGAGGAGAACCCTGCCCCTTCTGATGGGTTCTACATAGACGTTGACGTCGACGAGTAGCTTGCTACCCAGACGGAGATCTGGAGCTTGTGAAGGGCCTTGTAGATAGTCAGGCTACACCAAGCCTGTTTTATTTTCTAAGTTGTCTGTACTCAGACATGTAGCTTCCGCTTGTGCTTGTATGACTGTATGACTTGAGTGTTGGGTCATGTGACCCCTACCTGTATGGATATGTTATGTATGGCTCTTGGATCCTTTTAAATAAAGTACTTTGAGTCATAGAGTTCTGTTGTGATGCAATGTTGTATTTGCACATATTGAGCATATTGTGTGTATGATTGAAATGCTTGGTATGTGTGGGATCCGACACCTAGTTGTTTTCCTTTGGTAGCCTATCTTACAGGGAAATGCCTCCTAGTGTTTCCAATGAGCCTTGGTAGCTTGCTACTGCTCGGAACACGTAGGCTGGCCGGCATGTGTCCTTCGTTCCTGTGTCTGTCCCTTAGGGGAAATGTCACGCGTTGTTCCTTTAAGTCCATGTAGCTTGCTACGACTTGGGTTCATACGTTGATGACCGGCACGTTCGTTGCTGGGTCATGAATGCCTGTCTCTGTAATTTAGCGCCACTTTTGGTTTATAACAAGCCATGTCGGCCCGGGTTCTCTGTCATATGGATGCTAGCGACACTGTCAAATACGTGTGCCAAAATGCGCAAACGGTCCCGGGCCAGGTAAGGTGGCACCCATGGGGATACCGTGCGTGAGGCCGCAAAGTGATATGACGTGTTACAAGCTAGATCGGTGTGACTTAGGATCGGGGTCTTGACAGCGTTGGCATCAGAGCCGGACTGCCTGTAGGTTTCTCAAGCCAAACTGGTCGATGTTGAGTCTAGAAAAATTCTTAGTTATATGTAGGGGAATTGATTGTGGAAGGGAACGTAAGGCTGTTTTTACTTCTTTACCTTATGCCCTTCTGATCTGAGTCAGTCTATTCTTTCCATGGGGATTTAGGACTAGGCCTCTTATCCTTACTATGTTCACGTGTTACTAATCCGTAGACTCTTAGGATTGTTGCTTTCAAGCCTCAGTTCAATTTCTACCCTTTTAGTATGATGACTTGTTGGACCCGGAACCTTGATATTATATTGTTGAGTGGCTATGCTATCATTTGTATGATGTCTCAAAATCTTTTTTGAGCATTTACAGTTGTTATGCTGCCCGATGTCTTCCAGAAACACTAATGCCTTTGCATTACTTCGTGTTTCAGATGTCTGGCCGCACACCTCACCAAGTGGTTCGTTTGACTCGGTGCATTAATGTGCCCGGTCACACGGCCATGCTAGTCCGTGCGTTGACTGAGACCGGTTACTGCTGGTATCCTGAGTACACCGTGGAGGAACAGTACCGGGATTTCAATCAGAGTCAGTATTTCTGCACAGTCCGGATATACCCCTCATATCCCGGAGCTAACGACCCCATCCATTGGTCTTATGGACTCGGGGTTACTATCGAGATGGCAGTGCAGGATGCCGCTTATTCAATGATGACCATCCTCCGTGCTAGGCATGCCCTGTTGCTGAACACTGAGTTCTGTTACATGCCAGCATCACTCCCCGGAGAGGAAGGCTACTATACTGGTCTGTATACTGATGCTGCTCATGAGGAGCCACTACTTCAGACTACTGTTCAGATGCTGGAGGATAGGGACCGTGAGGTCAGTGCCCTCCGAATGGAGCTGTATAACACTCGAGCCGCCCACTGGACTACTTTGACACGGCTTGCACCTGCTGTGCACGCCGGATATCTGGATATGCGGGATTTGTACCCCGTGCGGACTCGTCTGCCTGATCGTATGGATTGGCGTGACGTTGGGGGTATTACACCTCCACGTGGGCGTCGGTTACCACCAGCATCAGGCCCGAGGCCACATCCATGTCCCTATGGTCCACAGCCTTCGAGTGCTCGAGAGTTTCAAGATCCATCTATTCTACTCCCAGGCTACGGTGGTAATCTTTACGAAGATTACTACGGGAATGTCTGAGCTAGACCGTGGCAGTAGTAGTATCATAGTAGTTGTATTTCCACAGTCCTGCGCGTCTTGTGGAATATGACTTAGCTAGTACTGAGTTCCGGAGGTGTAGTTAAATAATGTATAGGAGCTTGGAATGCCTCTGATGGGATGTATCGTCTTTCACCGCAGTTGTACTTTAGCCTTGGCTTGTACTAAACTATGTATGGTGTGTATGACCACTAGTATATATGGTAGTTTCTATATTACTATGTCGTACGGATGAACATCTCTGCATTCCGTGTCATCCATTACATTCTGCACTCCTATGTCAAGTTTTTGCCATCCTTGTCTAAACCGTTGTTTTGTTTTCCTAGGATGGTCAACACTCGCAGCACTCCTGCTGCTCAGGAGCAGGGTGAGGCTAGTGGGGCTAGAGATGAGAATCTGCCCCAGCCACCCTCCTTGGCCGAAGTTATGCTCGAGGCAGAACGGAACAAGAGAGAGACCAACCGTCTGCTGGAACGCATAGAGCAGAACACTGGGTTTCGTCAGAGGAATGACGTGGTGTCAATCAATGACTTTATCAAGATGTGCCCACCTAAGTTCCATCATTCCACCGAACCTCTGGATGCGGATGACTAGCTTCGTATTATAACCCACAAGCTACACTCTGCCCGTGTGGCCGAAGCTGACAAGGTTACCTACGCCGCCTACCATCTTGAGGGCCCTGCCAGTCTATGGTGGGAGAACTTTGAGGCTATGCGTCCTGCTGGCCAAATCACTACTTGGGTTGAGTTCAGTGAGGCATTCCATGAACATCACATTCCGGAAGGTCTCATGGATCGCAAGCGGGAGGAATTCTGCAATTTCACCCAGGGCCGGTTAATAGTGGATGGCTATAGTCGCGAGTTTGGTAACTTGGCACGCTATGCACCTGAGGAAGTATCCACCGATGCCAAGAAGCAGGCGAGGTTCCGCAAGGGACTCAGCCCCGAACTCCGCCGAGATCTATGACTGCACGAGTGCACTTCCTTCCAGAAGCTGGTAAACAAAGCTATCAGTGCTGAGACGGGCCAGACTGATTTCGAAGCCACACGCAAGCATCCTCGTGACTTTGGTTCCTCATCCGGCTCTGGCTCTCACAAGCGCCGTGTGTGGGTTCCTAACACTGCTCTGCCACCCAAGTACACACCGAGGCCATCCTATGAGGCGCCTCGCCCAACTCAACAGTATGCACCTGCCAAGACTTATGAAGGACCACCTACCAACTTTGCTCCACGCACTGGCATTGTGACATGCTTCAAGTGTGGAGAACCGGGGCACTACGTGCGTGAGTGTCCCCAGAACCAACCAGGAAAACCCGTTGGCCGTGGTAAGCCAACCGGCAAGGTGAATTATGTCAAGCCAATCCCCACTGCACGTGGTCATGTCAACTATGTCTCTGCTGAGGAAGCTTATGAGGATCCTAACGTCGTCCTTGGTACGCTTCTCGTTAACTGCCATTCGGCATCTGTTCTTTTCGATACTGGAGCATCCCATTCGTTCATATCTGAGAGCTATGCTCGAATGCACAACATGACTTTTTGTGACATGCCTACTTCCATGGTTATTCAAACTCCTGGTTCAAAGTGGCAAACCTCTAGGGTAAGCCATGGAAATGAAATCCTTGTCAATAGACTTGTTTTCCTTGCATCTCTAATCACTCTCAAGTCCTCGGACATAAACATCATCTTGGGTATGGATTGGATGACAACTCATTACGCCAAGATTGATTGCTACACTAGGACCGTTCAACTTACACACCCATCAGGCAAGACAGTCAATGTCTTGACCCGAATGGCTGAGCGTCAGCTCTACTCTCTTAATGCCAGCCCTCTACCAGAACTCGAAGATATCCCGGTAGTCCGTGACTTTCCGGATGTTTTTCCAGAAGAACTGCCAGGTGTTCCACCTGACAGAGATGTCGAGTTCGTGATAGATCTTATTCCAGGAACTGTCCCGATCTCTAGGAGACCTTAGAAAATGGCACCCCTAGAATTAGCTGACCTTAAGAAACAACTCGATGAGTCCTTGAAAAAGGGTTTCATCCGTCCTAGTTCTTCCCCTTGGGCTTGTCCCGTCCTCTTCGTCAAGAAGAAGGATGGAACGGAACGGATGTTTGTAGATTACCGACCTGTCAATCTGGTCACCATAAAGAACAAGTATCCGCTCCCCAGGATCAACGATCTGTATGATCAGCTCGCTGGATCCTCAGTCTTTTCCAAAATGGATTTGAGGTTGGGCTACCATCAAATCAAAATCAAGAACGGGGACATTCCCAAGACGGCTTTTGTTAGTCGTTATGGCCAATACGAGTACACCGTCATGTCCTTCGGGTTAACCAATGCCCCAGCCACCTTCTCCCGGCTAATGAATTCTATATTCATGGAGTATTTGGATAAATTCGTCGTGGTATACCTCGATGATATACTCATCTACTCCAAGAACAAGAAAGATCATGCCGAGCATCTAAGGCTGGTATTGACGAAACTTCGAGAGCACCGCCTTTATGCCAAATTCTCTAAATGTGAATTCTGGTTGCCGGAAGTGACCTATCTAGGTCATGTGATCTCTGGCAAGGGTATTGCTGTCAATCCAGAGCGAGTTCAAGCCGTCCTTGATTGGACTCCCCCTGAATCGGTCAAGCAAGTTACGAGTTTCCTTGGCTTAGCGAGCTATTGCCGACGCTTTGTCGAGAATTTCTCCAAGGTTGCTAAATCTCTAACTGAACTCCTCAAGAAAGATAAAAAGTTTGAATGGGCCCCACAATGCGAGTCCAGCTTTCACGAACTGAAAAGACGCCTGACATCTGCACCCGTACTGGTACCACCAGATTTCTCCAAGGACTTTATTATCTACTGCGACGCCTCACGACAAGGACTAGGTTGCATACTCATGCAAGATCGTCAAGTGATTGCTTACGCATCCCGACAGTTGCGTCCACATGAGGATAACTATCCTACACATGATTTAGAGCTTGCAGCTGTAGTCCACGCACTCAAAACATGGCGACATTACCTTCTTGGTAATCGCTGTGAAATCTTCACTGATCACCAAAGTCTGAAATACATCTCCACCCAACCGGATCTAAATCTCAGGCAAAGACGTTGGGTTGAGTTGCTCACATATTACGACTTAGGAATCACTTACACCCCTGGGAAGGCCAATGTCATGGCTGACGCACTAAGTCGTAAGTCTTATTGTAACAACTTGATGTTTCAACAAGGGCAACCACTTCTTCACGAGGAATTTCGTAAGCTTAACCTTCACATTGTTCCTCGAGGATTCCTTTCCACCTTGGTGGCGAAACCTACCCTTACGGATCAGGTCATCAAAGCACAGAAGGTTGATCCGGGAATCTCCCGTATCAAGAGGAACAACAAGAAAGGAGTCGCGGGATGTTTCTCAATTGATGATCAAGGAGTCGTGCTCTTTAGCAACCGCTTAGTGGTTCCTAAGGTACGAAACCTGAGACGGTTGATCCTTAAGGAGGCTCATGAATCTCCTCTCACGATTCATCCCGGTAGTACCAAAATGTAGCAGGATCTACGCCAGAGGTTCTGGTGGACTAGGATGAAGAGAGAAATCGCTCAATTCATTGCTAACTGCGACATTTGTCGTCGAGTTAAAGCAGAGCATCAACGGCCTGCTGGCACCCTTCAACCTTTAGCTATTCCTGAATGGAAATGGGACAAGATCGGTATGGACTTCATTACCGGGTTTCCCAGGACCAGGAAAGGGAATAATGCTATCTTCGTCGTTATCGACCGCCTCTCCAAAGTAGCCCACTTCTTACCTGTTCGAGAGAGTATAACCGCTAGCCAGCTAGCAGACTTGTATATCTCTCGGATAGTATCACTTCATGGTGTGCCGTTGGAGATTAACTCAGACCGTGGAAGTCTTTTCACTTCATGATTTTGGGAAAGTTTCCAGAATGCTATGGGGACTCATCTCTCTTTTAGCACCGCCTTTCATCCTCAGTCAAGTGGTCAAGTGGAACGAGTCAATCAAATTCTGGAAGACATGCTTCGAGCCTCTGTCATCTCTTTCGGTTTGGAATGGGAGAAGTGTCTTCCATTTGCCGAATTCGCTTATAACAATAGTTATCAAGCCAGCTTGGGCAAGGCTCCCTTCGAAGTTTTATATGGACAAAGATGTCGAACACCTCTTAACTGGTCAGAAACCGGGGAAAGACAATTCTTTGGTTCGGATATGATCCAGGAAGCAGAAGAGCAGGTTCGCATCGTTCGTGAGAAATTGAAAACAGCCCAGTCTCGCCAGAAGAGCCAATATGATAGTCATCATAAGGCTGTGACTTTTGAAGTCGGCGATAAGGCTTACCTTCGGGTTACTCCTCTTAAGGGAACCCATCGCTTCGGTATCAAAGGCAAATTGGCCCCTCGTTACATCGGTCCTTTTCGCATTCTTGCCAAACGAGGAGAAGTTGCCTACCAATTGGAACTACCTCCGCACCTTTCCAGAGTTCATGATGTCTTCCACGTATCCCAACTCAGGCGTTGCTTCTCGGATCCTATCCGCGGAGTGGACCACGAAACGCTTGATCTCCAGGACAATATCACATATCGAGAATACCCCGTTTGTATTCTTGATCAAACCGAGCGTACCACTCGACGTCACAATATCAAGTTTCTCAAGGTTCAATGGTCACATCATTCCGAGAGTGAAGCTACCTGCGAAAGGGAGGATCGTCTTCGACTTGAGTACCCCACCCTCTTTCCGGAGGAACCCGAATCTCGGGACGCGATTCTTTTGAGTGGGGGTAAGTTGTCACATCCCTAGTCAGTGCCTGCTTTAGGACTAGCTAGAGTGTGCATCATGTTTACTTTCCAAAGAAACTTGAAATGGGAATGACAGAAACCCCAGCACCCCTCTTCTAACAACTAGGGTTTAATAAAATCTTTTCCAATGTACCCAAAATGCCCTTCAAAAATGTTCATCATTTCTGCCTTGGTCTTAAACCTCTGCCAAAAATGGTGCACAATTTTCAAGGACACCCAAGGTCTATGTGCCCAAATAATCATAAACTAAAATGTTCCATACTGTTCATATTATGAACAGTGGGCATGACTAGTTCTATGAGTTATAAAAATGTCTGGCATTTTTATTAATTCAACAAAGTTGCAAAAGAAATGAAACATAAAGTAAATAGAAAAAAATAGGAAGAAGCAGACTTACCTGAGCCCACTTACCTGCTGGCCCAGACGGCCCAGCCCACCAGGGGCATCCCCGTCTTCTTCGCCGTGCCAGCGCACGAAGCAGCTGGGTGGCGAGCGTCGCCGACGCGCCGGCCACCTCCTGCCTGCCTAGCTGGCCCCTTCGACCCTCTGGATGGACCTGGACGATGCCACGCAGACCCCCCTCGACCGCTCCCCTCTCCCTTGTGTCTTTCCCCTCCTCTCCCCTCCGTCGAGCTCCACCGAGCGAGCTCGTTGCCGTCGATCGCTGCCACCGCGCCCTACGCCACTCCCTCGCCTCCCCGACGCACCATTAGCTCCGCCGCATCGCCCCGAAGCTCCCCACCAACGCACACGACGCCAGAGGCCCTGCAACGCCCTCTCCGCCGTCGTCTTCAACCTTCGGCACCGGAGATCGCCGCCGCCCGTACGCCGCCGTCCGACCTCCCCCGAGCTCGCTTCGACGCCCTCTGCGACCGCTGTGAGCTCACGCTTCGAACCCCTCTCTCTACGGGCTCGATTACGCCTTGTAGCCACCGCCCCCTTGCTGACCGTAGCTCACCGCCGCCGACCAACCCGCCGCCGTGGCCACAGCCACTGTGCCTCACAGCTGAGCACGCCATTAGGATCAGTAGATCACCAGCAAGCTAATGCCAGCTCTAACTCCTCCTACCGTGCACCATAACGCCGTCCCGGCCAACTCCGTGCGAGCGCCATCGCGGACGAGCTCGTCGCCGTCGACTCCGGCGACCAATCGACCAACCAGTGGCACCGTTGGATGCGGTGCATCACCAGGAGCACATAGAGCCCATCCGCGCGACAAATGGTCGCCGGAACAAGGATTCCGACGAGTCACCGCCGTGCGAAATGGTCGCCGCCGGAGTTTGGGCTGACGTGGCTTGTTAATTAGGAGCTAACAGTAATTAGATTAACCACCACAGTCACTGACAGTGGGCCCTATCGCTTAGTCAAACCCAGTCAACTCTAGTTCTGACCGGAATTAGCTCCAGAGACACTGACATGAGGGACCCACCAGTCAGGTTTGACCTGGATCAGGTCTGTTGACTTGCTAACGTTAGCATGATGTCATGCTGATGCAGTAAAGGATTTTCTGGGATTATTTGATTTAAAAACAATTCAGGAAATTCCAGAAAATAATTTGAACTTCAAAAAATCATATAAATTCAACAGTAGCTCAGATGGAAAAGATTTATATATGAAAATTGATCAGAAAAATCCAATCTTTCCAATGGCACTGGTTTCATGCATGTTTGAGAAAGTTAACCTTGCTGTTCACATTAAAACATGATAATGCACGTAAATAAATAATAGTTTGGGTTTCAATTTGAATCTTTGATTCAAATGGGCTCAAACCCTTCTGTTTATAGTTGCATTAGCCCAAAACACATGCACCTTGTTATATCATGAGCATGCGTCATATTGTTGCATTTGTTTGCTTATTGATTGTACCGCCGATGTTCTCCGTGTTAGGTCCTGCTCCCGAGGATACTTCTGCGTATCCAACTAAAGAGCAGTACCCGACAACCACTCTGTCAGGCAAGCAATAATTGATCATTCCGATACAAACCCATCTTCTCGCTCTTGCTCTCTTTTACTGCATTAAGGCAACAACGTGTAAACTGCTACTTGCTGTGCTAGTTGAACCCTATTCCCTTGCATGACCTGTCATTGCCACAGTAAATAGTTGAAACCCACTAGCATGTGTAGGAGTTGATTGAGCCATGTGATGTGTGATCCACCATGCTATTTGTTTATGTTGCCTGCTATGCTTAGAGTTGTGTCAGGTCTGGTTCATCTGGGTGATGGATCAGAGTGAAATGATCATACTCGGTAAAGAGAGGGAAGTGTGAAACATGTTTGGTAAAGGTATCAATGAAAGGCCATGTAGGAGTACATGGTGGGTTGTTTCATTGGAACCGTCCATAGGACCCGAGATCTGTATGTGTGGTTCAAGTTCCAGCTACTACCATGCATTGGGCCCGAAACCAATGGACCCTCTCAGCTTATTAATTGCCCTTGTTCTCTGTCCAGGAGTTGCAACTAGTTTCTGGTGTTTGTAGTTTACTGGTGGTCGTGCACAGCGCTGACCCTCGGGGTGGGCTGTGATGCGACAGGTACGTGTCACGGTGTACCGGTTGCCCGTTTGGTGACTCGGGAACCCTGTACACATCGTTTGGGGCCGTGAGCGACACCCCGGCCGGATCTCCCCACGGATGGAACCCAAATAGGCGATAAACCTGGACGAGAGACTTGTGTAGTTAGTCAGGTCGTGGCCGACACCCTCGCTGGGCTTCCGCTTGAAGGTTGCCGAGTACATGTCGAGTAAACGGCGATAAGTGGTGGAAGCGTGTGTGAAGAAGTACACCCCTGCAGGATTATCAATCTATTAGAATAGCCGTTGTTCGCGGTACGGACTACTTGGTTACTCTTACAGTTCATAGACAAGTTGATGGATACTACTAAAAGCCTCAAGACAAGTGTGAGTGCCGTGGATGGCCCTTCCGTGGGATGACGGAAGGGGATCCTCGGTGGTGTATTGTTGTGGTGAGTAGAGGACTCATGTACGTAGTAATATCTTGCAATCTGTTGAGAGTTGTAGTATAGGTTAGCCAAGAGTCAAAGCTGGCTTTCTGCTATGAACTCCACTACCCCCATTTGATAATGTAGCATGTATGATAGGTTCTGTTGTAAGACTTGCTGAGTACCTTTGTACTCATGTTTGCTTAATAACTGTTGCAGAGGAGAACCCTGCCCCTTCTGATGGGTTCTACATAGACGTTGACGTCGACGAGTAGCTTGCTACCCAGATGGAGATCTGGAGCTTGTGAAGGGCCTTGTAGATAGTCATGCTACACCAAGCCTGTTTTATTTTCTAAGTTGTCTGTACTCAGACATGTAGCTTCCGCTTGTTCTTGTATGACTGTATGACTTGAGTGTTGGGTCATGTGACCCCTACCTGTATGGATATGTTATGTATGGCTCTTGGAGCCTTTTAAATAAAGTACTTTGAGTCATAGAGTTCTGTTGTGATGCAATGTTGTATTTGCACATATTGAGCATATTGTGTGTATGATTGAAATGCTTGGTATGTGTGGGATCCGACACCTAGTTGTTTTCCTTTGGTAGCCTATCTTACAGGGAAATGCCTCCTAGTGTTTCCAATGAGCCTTGGTAGCTTGCTACTGCTCGGAACACGTAGGCTAGCCGGCATGTGTCCTTCTTCGTTCCTGTGTCTGTCCCTTAGGGGAAATGTCACGCGTTGTTCCTTTAAGTCCATGTAGCTTGCTACGACTTGGGTTCATACGTTGATGACCGACACGTTCGTTGCTGGGTCATGAATGCCTGTCTCTGTAATTTAGCGCCACTTTTGGTTTATAACAAGCCATGTCGGCCCGGGTTCTCTTTCATATGGATGCTAGCGACACTGTCATATACGTGTGCCAAAATGCGCAAACAGTCCCGGGCCAGGTAAGGTGGCACCCGTGGGGATACCGTGCGTGAGGCCGCAAAGTGATATGACGTGTTACAAGCTAGATCGGTGTGACTTAGGATCGGGGTCCTGACAGCTACTGTGCTGCATCACCCTTTCCTCTTCGAGGGAATACAACGCAAGCTCGAGAGTATTCTCCACTTGTTTATTTCCATTTTAGTAGCATCGGATATACAATACATACATGTTGAAGCAAGAAACACATGCTAGTTGGCAAACTCAACTGAAGCCAAACATGTTGGATAGGGAAATACAGAAACAGACACATAAACCACAAACAACAAACAACATCAGCTAACATAGCCCAACTAACACAAAGCAATGATTGGCGCTTAAGGAGCAAGCAACTTACATAAAGAACTAAGATAGCTAGACTGACGCAGCACACGACAACAGACACCATGACCAGGACCTGATATGGAGTGACCAACAGGAGCGCAAATTGACCCCCTAAACAACATGCATGACACCGAGACAAGACATGGTAGGAGTTGTAGCATGGCTAACTATTGATGAATGGACCAACAGTGCTTAGATAATGCAGATGAACGAGTAGTGTCCCCTGCCGTAGAGGTTCAGGTAGCAGCTTTAGAAAAGGTGGCGTCTACATGTTCTAATCCAAAGGTCAACATTTTTTGTTGCAGATGTTCTGATCTCTTTCCTATTCTCTTGCTCCCAACTAATATGGCCAAAGTTAAACTTGAACCTATCATTACCATGTTGAGGTTCTTATTTGCTTCCTTCTCTCTTGCAGCGCTTCTCAAATCACCTGCGGCATGAGCCGGTAGCCCCAGTCTATTATTTCTGACAAGCTGATAGACTAAGTCGATGAGATTTCCTGCTTGCTCTTGTGTCGTCACCTGCACCTTTAGCATGCTATAGTGACTCGAACCCAAGACCTCGTGCACCATAATACAACGAGGAACCACAACGCCACCAAACCAGTAGTGATTACTTTCATCATTTCCATTCCTTTCTTATATATTTTTTCTTATTTTCTTATTTCCTTTTCCCTTTTTTTCTGTTTCGATGAACATTTTTTCCCAAATTGCTGAATCATTTTCAAATATTTTCTTACAGCGTGGTTGCAACCATTCTTAAATATTTTGAGGTACTATTAGTCACTAGTAGTAGGTAGCTTGAGTGGTTAGTAGAATCTGTACATAAATCAAGTGGCTCGAGTTCGAGTCCCTACTGACAACACATGTTTTTTTTGACTTCTATATGTTTTCACGGAATGAGTTGGCGTTCCGCGTTCCTAGGCCGACCCATCAGGGTGCCGTAGCGCGAGCGCCGCATGTCTTCGGCAGCGCTAAAGGCGCTAAACTGGAGCTAAAGCAACAAAATTCCAAAATCAAGTCCATGTGGCTTCCACACTTGTTATTCTTAGTGATTCGGGGATCATCAACACCATAGCAAAATAATAGGGTCTAGAGATGAATTCCATTATATTATGCGCCGCCTGCCTACCCACAATGACTTTTGTAAGCTCTCGATAAGTTGTGTCTCCTTTTTCTCTGCAAGTGAGACCCGCGTATGACTCGTTATAAGGCAGGGGTCGGATATCTGGAAAAACATGGAATATGGTCACATATTGTGGGAAACTTTTATACTAAAATTTTATAATTGTTATAATGTTGTGTTAAGGTACTTGTTTGACACAATTCACTTTTTTAGCACATTGTTTGGCATATTTAACAACAAAACAATGTTTAATACTAGTGTATTATTCATTTGTTATATATTTGTAATGTATATCATTTAAGAAACTAAAGTGTTACATTGAATTCAATTATTAACCAAAAAATATATTTTCTTTTGATACTATGTAAATTATATAGTCTATACATATGTAAGGTCACTATCTTTCAAACATATGGTTTAACATATATTGCAACAGTAGTTGTAATATATATAATTAGGAAAACATATCTATAGAAAAAAATCTAGAGTACACATTTAATCAAATTTGAGGGACTGCTCCAGATATACTCGTTTTGAGAGCACCTATGTACAAATTCAACAATATATTTATTAAGCCATATGTTAGGGATTACACAATATACAAATTTAACCATATCTATCCGTTATAACACTATGGTCGCTAGTTTTATAGAGCCCACATTCAACTGAGGTCTACAATTAGAATTGGGTAATCCAATTTAGATCGGGTCAATAATTTCTCAAAACTCTCCCATTCAATATTTGTATACTATGTACTATGCTTCCTAATTTTTAAGGCCTCATAATTAGTTGAGGTCTTCAATTCAGAATTGGATCATTTGATTTTCACCAGATTTAAGAATCATGTCTACTTCACAGCCATGCCTTTTGTCATCATGTTTGAGTGTTGTAGCATAATTAAACCTTGCTCCAAAGATGCCATGTTGCTGTTAACTTCAGTTTTGCATTGCATCTTGTTTTGCTTGTCATTTGCAAACCGTGCATCCGATTCCAATGATCTTTATATCGACTTCGACCGAAATCTTTCAATCTATCCAGTGGCATGCTTGGTTTACCAAGATCTTGCCCATATCCATCATGTCTTCATATGTCCTTCCCGGCTTCATCTCCCTTCATACCGGTAGCTACGTAGCATCATACTTGCATCTCTCTTGCATAGCATGTGTTCTTGTCTTGTCAGGTGTGTTTATTGGGATGCTTGTTATGTTGGGTAGCACCGGGAGACGAGTTCGAGTCCGAGGTCGAGACAGCCGCTGAGTACGAGTGCGAAGAGCAAGGTCCCGAGTTCACCGATGACTTACCCGGCAAGATGAACATTCCTTGATATCACCTCTATTGTTGCTATGCTAGATGCCTCGCTCTATTGCTTATCGCGATACCTATCCTTTTGCATGTCAGCCCCACTTTGCCATGAAACCTCTAACTACCCACCTAGCAAACCGTTGTTTGGCTAAGTTACGCTTTTGCTCAAGCCCCCTCTTATAGCGTTGCTAGTTGCAGGTGAAGATGAAGTTTGCTCCATGTGGATTGGGTTTCTTGGGAATGACATAATATCTATTATTTACTTTAATGCACCTTATATACTTGGCAATGGGTGGAAGGCTTGGCCTTTTGCTCGGTGTTTTGTTCCACTCGTGCTGCCTTAAGAACTGATAATCCGGTGTTATATTCCTTGATTTTGTGTTCCTCACACGGTTGGGTATATGGGGACCCCTTGATAGTTCGCTTTGAATAAAACTCCTCCAGCAAGGCCCAACCTTGGTTTTACCATTTGCCTAATAACAACTAAAATTTGCATAGGAACTAGCTACCCCAAGGACTTAATTAACAACCCCGGGCCAGTACTCCTCATGTGTGTTGGTCCAAACTAGAGCCACTTGCGGTGCCACCCAGTTTACTGGGGTCTTCGGTTGTTGTACGTACTGCTCATCCGATCGTGGTCTGAGACAAGATACGCGCGGCTCCTATCAGGGTGTAGACACGTTGGGAGGTCTTGCCGGACTTGTTTTACCATTGTCGAAATATCTTGTACACCGGGATTCCGAGTCTGATCGGGTAGTCCCGAAGATAAGGGGTTTTAACCTCTGTTGATCGTGAGAGCTTGTTATGGGCTAAGTTGGGACACCCCTACAAGGTTACAATCTTTCGAAAGCCGTGCCCGTGGTTATGTGGCGGGTGGGAAGTTGAACCTAAGACAATCAAGTTCACATTATTTTATATTTTTAATTTAGCATCAGTAAATCTTTAATCTAAATGGTTGACTTTGTCAAATCATGTCCGTTGTAGGTATTCAAGGACAATTTTGAAGTAAATTATTTAGCCCCAGCTATGATGGAGCAAGCAAAACTTATCCTGCAGAAATGTGATGGACTTCCCCTTGCAATATCGACTATCGGTGGATTCCTTGCCACTAAGCTAAAAACTGCTCATGAATGGAGGAATATGAGTGATGACATTAGCATTGAATTGGAGATGAATCCTGAACTTAGGATAATAAGGACGGTTCTTATGAGGAGCTACTATGGTTTGCCATACCATCTCATGTCTGCTTTCTTATACATATCCATATTTCAAGAAGACCAGACAATTAGGTGGGGTCACTTGGTGAGGCGGTGGACTGCAGAGGGTTACTCAAGAGATATGCATGACATGAATGCAATTGAACTTTTTCGGAGGTACTTTGATGAGCTCTTGGATAGGAGTATGATCCTGCCAGGGGAATGGATAGACCAATACAGTCAGAAAATCAATTCCTGCCAACTTCATGATATGATCCGTGAAATATGCATCTCAAACGCTAGGGAGGAAAACCTTGTTTTGACGCTGGAGGAAGGATGTTGTTTCAGCGACACACAAGGTGTAATACGCCATCTTGTCATAGGCAACAACTGGAAAAGGGATAAAGATGTGCTGGAGAGCAAGGTAGACTTGTCACAGCTACGATCATTGACCATGTTCGGAGAGTGGAGATCATTTTTCATCTCTGACAATATGAGGTTCCTCCGAGTGCTTGACTTAGAAAACACATTGGAGTTAAAAGATCATCATCTTGATGTTATTGGGCAGCTCCGTCACCTCAAGTATCTTTCTCTTCGAGGATGTTGGAACATTTTATACCTGCCTAAATCATTGCAAAATTTGAGGCACCTGGAAATGTTGGATGTTAGAGGTACACGTATATATATGAGCTACCAACAACAATCACCAATCTTCTCAAGCTACAGTACCTCCGTGCAGATAGTTATTACTACAATCACTACAAGAAATATGTCAACTTGTGACCCTCACTATTGGCCGCAAAAAGGTCATAGTTTTTCATTTGCGACCTTTTTGTGACCAAAAAAAGAAGGTCAAAAGCTGGCGGTCGTAAACTGAAATTAACGACCTTCTCACAGAAGTTCGTTGAACCCATGACCTTTTGTTTTGGTCACTGGCTGTCTGCCCAGGCCACGTCGGATCCGACGTGGCAATCTGACGTGGTAAAATTGTGACCAATTGAAAAGGTCGTTACTTGGAATCAGCCCGGTCCATTTTGGTGCTTTAGATGGGCCGACCCCATTAATTCAGCCTTTTTAATATATATTTTTCTGTTAATTTTCGCTAGCTATATGGGCCTGGCCCAACATTTGCTGCCTTTTTATTTTTATGAAATTTGACATTCAATTTCTTGTTGGACCACGACCTTTTACAGTCCAGTATTTTTTTGGCCCTCAGCGTTTTACGGTCCTGTTTTTCTTTTCTTTTTTGCCTCTACCTTTTACAGTCTAGTTTTTTTGGCACTCAGCCATGGCATTTTAATTTAGGACTCATCACTCTTAAGTTCTGTACATGCGTCATTTTCAGTCAATTTCCAGTTCAAATATATGCTATAAATGCAGAATATTTCTCAATACAGCCAAACTTGGTACATTAGAATAATACATAGTATCCAGTTTTCTAATACACAAAAAGATCAAAAATAACAAGCTTCAAGGAGGTACTCCTTGCTGGGTGCTTCTTCATCATGGGACTTGTTGGGTGCTTTGACACTTGGACAAAGGACATCTACATCTTATAAACAGAACAATTAGGAACAAAATAAAAACAGAACATTCTGCATTTGGTGCAAAAATGGTTAGAGCAAAGAGGAGCTTCAGCAACTGAGCAAACATTTGCAGATGGATATTTTTGTTTGACTCATTTACTGCTACTCCCTTTTAATTTTTAGGACTACATATTCTGAATCTACTAGTAGTGGTGGTGCTCAATTGCCACTGTTCAGGTCAATGGTAGATGCAGGCAGGTAATTAAATGTAGAAAATTAGCTAGCCTGCTCTCATGGAAGTTTTCAAAAGACCACACTGATCACGCAAGGACTCTTGCTAGCATGAACCACGAAAACTGTTGAAAATAGAACAGTTCACAGGAGAGCAAGAAAATTCTAAAGTAGCACATAGGACCACACCTAGAAAGCCTAATACACACACGTAGGCTACTTCCAAGGTAGAAGCCTGAGAAGTTGTTCAATTCTCAAATTTTAGGAATAAGAAGAAGCAACAATCTAGTTTACATGCTGCCTACATTGTGTCTTATATCACGGTCTAAATGAAACACACGAACATGGTTCCATGTATGAGTAGAGAGGGGAGACGATTCAGCTGTACCAGAAGCGGCCCAGTGTCAGATGCATGTGTCGCAAACACAGCAGGGTCCTGTACATAATGATGCAAACAAAGTCGTGCCATTTTATGGCGCGATTACACAAGTCAACAACTGAATCCCCAACTATATTTGCATATACTGCAGCAAACTAGATTGATATTATTTTTTCTTTTTCGTTGAGGTTGTGATTCACTTAGGCATCCATGGGTGGCAGGAATGCAAAGTGCAGGTAGCAGCAGTGTACAACTAGCTAGAAGAGGACTAGGAGGAGCAAAACCAAACCTTTTTTCGCTGGATTTTGAGGCGTTGGAGGTGCATTCTCCTGCAGAATAGCAGTGAGGAGGCTTCACCAATAGAGCAAAACCAAGGATAGAACTTGCTTCTCCAGATTAACATTGGCCTTCACCACACACTCATACTTGTCCTACAAATAATGCCATCATGAGTTCAACATCAGCTATCCACCTGCCTTTCAAATTAGTAACCATATACAACAAAATAATAAGTTGTGAGGAGCAAATTAGAAACCATCATCCATTGACTCGTTGATTTGTTTGAAATGAAGCAGATGTCATGATTTGTTTGATACACACAGTTCTGCAATACAGGAGATAAAAACATAAGAGTGTATCTTAAATTGCAAGTAAAGCGGTACAAAGCATGTGAATTGCAGCAAATTTTAATTCTTATTCTGCATAACTCATAAATGGTGATGCATAGTAGCATACTATCAACTCTATAGTCCTACTGAGAATCAACTACCAAGAGGGCCCAAGAACTACACACAATGGGTGTGCGGGCAGTTTATGTACCTCAAGTAGTTTACAGATCCTAATGAAATATCTTAGACAATTAGTGAATCTGAGTTCTTAGTTCTTATCATACGTCCATTCACACAGACGACTACTTGAGAGCATATTCATACAAGGGAGGGAGGGAGGTTGGGACATGTACATCTCATCTCAAGTGCCCAGCTCATGGATAACTAGGAACAGAAGGGGGGAGTCGATCGTATCTCACAACAAGGTTGGAAGGGGTTGTCCTTCAAGAGGTGAACAGTGATGAGCTAGTCGACCTACAGCTTCCGTGGCATGGCGACGATACATATGTGCCACCGTGGGTTGGTGCCCACGAGGAAGCACGCGACGAGCGCCACAACGAGTTTAAGCCGGCACAAATCATAAGCACCCCAGCTCTAATCCAACACACTAATATTTCTGTGTGAAACTACAGTACCTCACCAATCACCATGAGAACTGCACTTATCCATTCATCGAGTCAAACTCGAACCCGCTAATTCATTCATAGGCACACTGTTATACTTAGTACAATAGCAACACCACAGCATTGCGAGGTATCCAGCAGGAACGGAAATGGCATTTGCTGGAAACTGACGCAACAGCGAAAAGAAGGAAGGCAGAGGGGTAATACCTCGCCCGGAGCGTCCGCACGTAGTCGAGCTTGTTGACCCGCTCCATCACGCCGCACAGCGTCGCCACCACCTCCCCGTCCTGATCCGTCGTACCATGCCCTCTGCACCCCAAAAATACACACCCAACCAAAAAATCAATCCGTCGTCCCTCACCAAGCATGATAGAGAATGATTAGAGAGGTGGAGAGGTGGGAAATTACTTGAGGATGTTGTCCTCGTGGTTGACGGGGATGTTGTCCGCAATGGTGACGGCGGCGGCGGCTGTGGGTGTGAGCGAGAGGGAGGAAGGGGGAGCGGCGAATCCCATCGGGGGAGGGGATGGATCAGGGTGGGTGGGAGAGAAAGGCGGCGGCGGGATGGGGAAGGAGGGGGTGGCGACGGGGGGCCGTCGTCGTCAATCTGGATCGGGGAGAGGGATTGGGGTGGGGTGGCGGATCTGGAGCAAAAGAATGGAGGCGAGGGAGGGAGGAATGAGAGAAAGAATGGAGGCGGGGGGTGGGTGGAAAATGTCCATGAGGACAGACATAGGGTTTCGGCTCTGGTGGGTTTGGGCCGTTGGATCCGGAAGCATCCAACGGTGGTTGATGCGTGATCCGCGTGACATGCCCATGGTCCAATCAGAACGCAGCAAACCATTTGATGACCTTATGACCATATAAATTGGTCATGATCGATACAAGATAAAAAATTTCATTCCATTTTTCAGTGCTCAAAATGAGTATTTTTGTGAAAGTCCTATCAAATACTTGTTCAAATGATCTCATATTGTGCACAATGGTGCATCTTGGAATTTCAAACAATGTTGCCTAAGGGAGTTTTCATTTTCTTTGCACGGAAAATTCATTTTCCATTTTTTGAGTGCCCGAAAAGTGGTTTTTTTGTGAAGGACCTACCATATATTTGTTGCAAAATTGTACCAAATCAATTTTCTAAAATACTAGGACATATTTAATGCACGATTGACCAAATTGTTGGGTGTAAAAAAATTTGATCCACCTCTCGTGAAAAAGACAAATTTCCGCCGATTCGGTTGGAAGCAGGGCAAATTTGAACTGTAGTTACCTCGTAGTTTGCTCTTAATTTTTTCCAAAAATCATTTCTAGGTACATAAGTATCTATTTAATCAGAGAAACACCAAAAAAATTCTAAGATTCAACCACTAGTTAGGAACGGTCATTCCCGCCGTTTTGACCGCATTTTGAAACAGGCATAAAAAATTCAAAAAAAAAAATGGAAAGTTGTCCTCTAGGGTCTAAGAAGTCCTTCCTCTCTTTTTCCTCTTACTTTCCCTTTCCTTTCTTAGTAGCTTGGTCGTCCTTTTATAACTCAAGGGGTACCACAATGGCTTTTCCACTAAGAAAGCTACCTTGGCCTGACCAGGTAGGTACGTGCATTACATACACGGTGAAGTGTCTTCGTCTTCTGGCCTCCAGGAACAAATGCCATGTTGGGAAACATAGTAGAAAACAAACAAACAAAATTCGCCCTACGATCACCCAGGAACAATATGAAGATGCATATAAGGTTTGGATCAACGATCGCTAGCGACTCCGGAGTGCAGCGAAAGTAGACAAGTCGGTGTAGATCGTACTTGGAGTGCCTCGAACCATAGATGAACGATCCCGCGAACCGCCCATGAATGATTGCTCGAAGGGAAGACCGAAAGAACAACCTCTCTACTTGTAGCAGCTCGAGCTTAGGCATTGCGTCTTTTTCAAACAACACTGACTAGAGGTTTTCTAACCATTGCAACTCCAGCACCATGAGACTCGGAAAAGATGAGCTCTGGAAATGGAGCTGTGTCCCATCGAATGAGTCCTCCTTCAGGCGTAGAACTGCAAGATTTTGTAGAAATCCAAGGGCTTGTACAACATCATCTTGCTCCAATCTGCTATTCCTTAGCATCGGCTGGGACAGATTCTGAAGTTTATGGATCCATCCTGTTACATTGACTAGCTTCCCATACAGAGTGAGACTCTCAAGGCTGCTTGGTGGCAGCAAACCTTCACCCAAATAGCCATCTAACAAATTCCTCTCTTCATTCGGTTCACCTATTTCAACTGATAAATATTGAAGTTGATTATGACCAGCAATGGCAGACCATAACTCATTGATGTTTCTGGATCTTAGACCACCCACTTTAAGCTTACGTAGATGAGTAAGCTCTCCAAACTCTTTTATAGTGGTGTTTCCGTTTCTCCAAACATCCACAACACCTAGTGCGTGAAGGGCCTTCAATTTACCAATCCCTTTAGGAAGTATAATACCATCTAGCTTCATCTTCTGGAAACGGTATAGATTGAATATATCATATTTGTTCAAACCAGCATCTAGAACTTGTGGCCTCAAGAAAAGATGGCCTCTGCAGAGACAAATGCCTTGACATCTAGCTTCATCTTCATATTTCTCAACGATGTCATCCTCTCCCTTGACATGACCACCATTCACTACAAGAAATATGTCAACTAGTGACCTTCTGTCAGTGACCCTGGAAGAATTGGTCATATATCTATGACCATTTCAGACCAATTGGTCAAAAGCTATTCGGGGGGCTCCAAACCCTAAACTATAACGATCATTTTGGTCAGAAAGGTCGTAATTTCCTTACACGAAATGGTCATAAAGCAGATAGCACTGGTCCGCTGCCTTATTTCTAGCTGATCATGACCAATATAGATGATCATAACCTTGTAAATTGTGGTGGGTTGCTACGACTAGGCGCCACCTCATCAGTTTTGCCTATGTGTCATGTCCACGTGGCAGTTTTTGCCCTAGGTTGTGAAGCAACCTATATTTCTGTCATTCCCAAAATTCCCAAAAAATCTCATAAATTCTTTGCGTCATATCTTCGTCAAATATGTAAAAAACCTTCCTTGCCTAGTTCAAAAATAATTCAAAAATATTCATTTTCCTATTCTTTTCAAAAAAAAAACACTTTGTGAAGGAGGTACCACTTTGGCATGTCAAAATGGTATCCATTTTCTACAGTGCTTTCCTATGCCCAAATAACTATCCTCCACCAAATACCAGCTCAATCCATTCATTATTTTGAGCCCAGCTTCAACATTCATATTTATGTCCAATGTGGTACTTTGCAAAGCAAGTACCACCCAGACTCCTCCTTTTGAGCTAAAAATTTGTGAAGACAGTCTTCTTAGTAACTGATCATCCTCAACCAAAACTCACGCCCATTAGCCATGTGAATTTCTCATACCACTAATCAAACACTTGGCCGCTAATTCATGTTTGAGCATCGATCAGTCTCCTCGTGAGAATCTTATGTTGTTATTTTCTTCCTAGCACCTACCCGGGGAGTGCCCAACCCACTAGACATGCCTAGGCCGCCCAGAACACATGGTAACGCCACAGTCACGCGGTGACCACGCGGCGGGCATGCGAGTTTACACGCTCTAGAGTTGGGGCCCTCGACCACGGCCCAAACCTCGACGTATCGCCACCAAACCATGTATTTATGATTAAATAGGTACTTATGTAACTAGAAATGATTTTTGGAAAAAATAAATAGCAAACTATGAGGCAGCTGCAGTTCAAATTTGACCCGCTTTCAACTGAATCGGCGGAAATTTGTCTTTTTCACGAGAGGTGGATCAAAACTTTTTACACCCAACCATTTTGTCAAATGTGCATCAAATATGTCCTAGTATTTTAGAAAATTGGTTTTTTACAACAATTATTTGGGAGGTCCTTCACAAAAAAATCTCCTTTTGGGCACTCGAAAAATGGAAAATGATTTTTTCGTCCAAAGAAAATGAAAACTTCCTTAGGCAATATTGTTTGCCATTCCAAGATGCACCCTTGTGCACATATGAGATCATTTGAACAAACTATGCCATGAATGTGGCCATAGGATTGATCATTTGGCTTGAAAGCCATGAATCTTCACGCATGATAGCTCATTTTTTAGAACACTTTTTTAAAAGAATTGCCGTATTACAAGTTTATTATTTTTCCTGGTAACTTGGTCATATATAATGACACAATGCGAAGGTTTTCCAATTTTTTGATTTTTTTTTTTGAATTTTTTATGCCCGTTTCAAAATGCGGTCAAAACGGCGGAAATGACCGTTCCTAGCTAGTGGTTGAATCTTAGTATTATTTTGGTGTTTCTATGATTAAATAGATACTTATGTACCTAGAAATGATTTTTGTAAAAAATAAAGAGCAAACTACAAGGCAGCTACAGTTCAAATTTGACCCGCTTCCAACTAAATCGGCGGAAATTTGTCTTCTTCACGAGAGGTGGATCAAAACTTTTTACACCCAACCATTTTGTCAATTGTGCATTAAATATGTCCTAGTATTTTATAAAATTGATTTGGTCCAATTTTACAACAATTATTTGGGAGGTCATTCCCAAAAAAACCTCCTTTTGGGCACTCGAAAAATGGAAAATGATTTTTTTGTCCAAAGAAAATGAAAACTTCCTTAGGCAATATTGTTTGACATTCCAAGATGCACCCTTGTGCACAATATGAGATTATTTGAACAAACTATGCCATGAATGTGGCCATAGGATTGATCATTTGGCTTGAAAGCCATGAATCTTCACGCATGATAGCTCATTTCTGAGAACACTTTTTAAAAAAATTGCCGTATTACAAGTTTATTATTTTTCCTGGTAACTTGGTCATATATAATGACACAATGCAAATGTTTTCCAAGTTTTTTATTTTTTTTTGAATTTTTTATGCCCGTTTCAAAATGCGGTCAAAACGGCGGGAATGACCGTTCCTAGGTAGTGGTTGAATCTCAGTATTTTTTGGTATTTCTCTGATTAAATAGATACTTATGTACCTAGAAATGATTTTTGTAAAAAATAAAGAGCAAACTACAAGGCAGCTACAGTTCAAATTTGACCCACTTCCAGCTGAATCGTCAGAAATTTGTCTTTTTCACGAGAGGTGGATCAAAACTTTTTACACCCAACCATTTTGTCAATTGTGCATTAAATATGTCCTAGTATTTTAGAAAATTGATTTGGTCCAATTTTACAACAATTATTTGGGAGGTCCTTCACAAAAAAACCTCCTTCTGGGCACTCGAAAAATGGAAAATGGTTTTTTCATCCAAAGAAAATTAAAACTTTCTTAGGCAACATTGTTTTCCATTCCAATATGCACCCTTGTGCACAATATGAGATCATTTGAACAAACTATGCCATGAATGTGGCCATAAGATTGATCATTTGGCTTGAAAGCCATTGATCTCCACACGTGATAGCTCGATTCTGAGAACACTTTTTTAAAATAATTGCCGTATTACAAGTTTGTTATTTTTCCTGGGAACTTGACCACATATAATGACACAATGCGAAGGTTTCCCAAAGAGAGGAAGGACTTCTTAGACCCTAGAGGACAACTTTCCATACCCTCACCGGATCTACTCCAGGAAAGGGTTGAACACTTGGTAGAACATCAGTAGGGGTACACTACAGCTTCCGTTCCCGGAAAGAAGTTGTGGTCCACTAATCATCAAATAAATCACACACAAAGTAGGAGTAGGGTATTACTCAACCATGCGGCCCAAGCTTGGGTAGGCCGTTGTGTCATTTTTGTGCATTTCTTGTTGCAGTAGGTCCTCACTGTGCGCCCCGTCTATGAATAGGCAAGGGACGTTTACAGTCCTTGGTGTCTCACATGTGTTCTGCACACACACGTGCGACGACGATATCTAATTTTTTTTGTTGCCTAAATAATTGGTATTCCATGGAATACCCCTGGCTCCTCCCATGTTTGTACGTGCACAGGAGGTCATGTGCCTCCAACCGCCGTTGCTTCTCTTGGAGATACGAGTTCATGCATGCTTCTATAGTCATTTTTTCCCATGCATGCTCACCAGTTTTTTTGCGCCGGCAGCTTTTGGCACAGGTCTAGTAGAAAATAAAATAGACACACTCTACCATGCAGCAGACCACACCGCATGCCTTTTCATGTGATTTCAAAGTTTGAAATCATTTTATCTTATGAGCCAAAAGCTCAATTTAGCTTTCGTTTGCTTATTTACGTTCCTGACGATGATGACTTCAAAACAAGATCACTCTTGAATATATTTTGATAAGTTCTAATGTTCTAATTTTCAAACAGATGATGAAAAACTCTATAAAACACGGTGAAACTCTATGAAACATGCTGAAACAGAAGTTCTAATTTTAAAGCGGGGCAAGAGCTTGCTTCGAGAGGTTTCTCAAGTTCGCAACAACACAACTTGCATTGCAATATTAAGGTACGACAGGGTGCTTCACCCAACTTGTTCAGTTCCTCCTGTGCATGCTTGCCAAGATGCCACAGATTTCTCAACCTGCCACCAGTGCCAAAGGTGTTATGATATGGCTACGTTTTTAACATTCAATTATTTTGCTTAATCAGAAGGCATACCTTATAGTGTAGGTAGTTGTAGAGGTCTCAGAATCAGCTCTGTGGCTCGATCAAACCAGCTGTTGTTCCCTACGCATTCTCACAGTAAGTCGTGTTGGCTTGTTCATTGTTGTAGCTCAGAATCACTTCCTGTAGGGATACATACTGCTGCAGTTGAAAATCATGGCTACTGGTGTCGTCAAAGAGCCATATATACTGATGTATCTCACGTCGTGATGTTGATGGCTCTAGTCTACCTTCAAATAAGACAGCGAGAAAAACTGTAATCGGGATGACATTTATATACATCGGATGCATGTATGTTGGAATCATTGTGCCATGCCCATTCTCACAATAAATCGTGTTGGCTTGCTCGTTGTTGTTGTAGCTCAACTGTACTTCCTGCAGAAGAAATCCATTGCAGGGGTACGTATTACTGCAATTGAAAGTCATGGCTACTAGCATCCCTGAAGAGACGTATATACCAATTTATTTTTTGCCGCTGATGTTGATAGCTGAACTCTACGTGCTGATAACACAGAGTGAGAAAAAACTGTAATTACGATGATGTTTATATATATATATTGGATGAACGTATGTGGTCCCATGTCCGAGGCAGTAAATGTTGTGGAGGCAGTAGTGCTGGTCACCGGATGGGATTCTATATGCGAGTAATACAAAGGACCCGAGGGAGTAGTTCAAAAATCAGTAAGGTGAAGTTCATTCTATTTATTTTTCCTTTTTTCTTCTAATTAATGTGTTTCGTTCATAAAAACACAAGGTGAGTTATGCATGTTACCCAACCGAATACAGCAGGACAATATTGTAGTGGTGCTATCACTTTTTTGGTGTGCTATGAGCTCGGGGTTCATCCTCTGCATTCGTTCATTGTTGTATCAATGGACTAGAGTTTTTTTGCCACAATTGAGACACAAGTTTTAGAGCCTCCTCTAGTTTCTCTAATTATAGTACTAGTTGATCCTAGTTGGTCAATTAGAGCTTGACCAGGTCCTCTAATCCTTATAATTATAAGTCAAGTGTGGTTCTAATCTTCTCTCTTTTATTCTCCGGCGACAATTAGCTCTAGACGACAAAATACTAACGGATCGTGAAGACCGTATGCTTGCAACCAACTAGAGATGTCGTGCTTTCGGTCCTCCGTTTGGGCGATCTTTGGCGGGTATTCGTAGGATCGTTCATCTACGGTTCGAGGGACTCCAAATACGATCTACACCGACTCGTCTACTTCCGCTGCACTCCGGAGTCGGTAGCGATCGTTGATCCAAACCTTATATGCAACTAAATATTATTCCTGGGTGATCGTCGGGCGGATTTTTTGTTTGTTTTCTACTATGTTTCCCAACAGGGCGTTGGTTCCCGGAGGCAAGAAGACGAAGACACTTCACCATGTATGTAATATGCATGTACTTACCTGGTTAGACCCGGGTGTAGCTTCTTCAGTGGAGAAGTCATTGTGGTATCCCCTTGATCCATAAAAGGACCACCAAGCTACTAAGGAAGGAAAGGGAAAATAAGAGGAAAAAGATACAACGACATCTTAGACCCTAGAGGACAACTTTCCATACTCTCACCGGATCTACTCCAAGAAAGGGTTGAACACTTGGTTGAACATCAGTAGGGGTACACTACTCCTTCCGTTCCCGGAAAGAAGTTGTAGTCCACTGACCACCAAATAAACCACACACAAAGTACGAGTTGGGTATTACAGAACCATGCGGCCTGAGCTTGGGTAGATCGTTGTGTCATTTCATGCATTTCTTGTTGCGGTAGGTCCTCACCTTTGTGCCCCGTCTATGAATTAGCAATGGATGTTTACAGTCCTTGGTGTCTCACATGTGTTCTGCACACGTGCTACAGCAATATTTTTATTGTTCCCTAAATGATTGGTATTCCATGGAATACCCCTGGCTTCTCCCATGTTTCTACGTGCACAGGAGTTGCTTCTCTTGTAGATACGAGTTCATGCATGCTTGTATAGTCATTTTTTTCCACGCATGCTCACCAGTTTTTTTAGTGCCGGCAGCTATTGGCAGAGGCCTATTAGAAAATAAAATAGACACACTCTACCATGCAGCGGACCACCCCACGTGCCTTTTCATGTGATTTCAAAATTTGAAATCATTTTATCTTATGAGCCAAAAGCTCGATTTAGCTTTCGTTAGGTTATTTACGTTCCTGACGGTGATGACTTCAAAACAAGATCACTCTTGAATATATTTTGCTAAGTTCTAAAGTCTAATTTTAAAACAGATGATGAAACTCTATAAGACATGGTGAAACTCTATGAAACATTGTGAATCAGACGTTCTAATTTAAAAGCGGGGCAAGAGCCTGCTTCGAGAGGTTATCTGAGATTCACAACAACACAACTTGCATTGCAATATTAAGGTACGCCATGGTGCTTCACCCAAGTTGTTCAATTCCTTCTGTGCATGCTTTGCAAGATGCCACAGATTTAAGACGGACACGTCTCAACCTGCCACCAGCGCCAAAGGTGTTATGACGTGGCTACATTTTTTACATTAACCTATTTGGCTTTAATCAGAAGGGATACCTTATAGTGTAGGCAGTTGTAGAGGTCTCAGAAGCAGCTCTGTAGCTCAATCAAACCAGCTGTTGTGCCCTGCACATTCTCACAGTAAGACGTGTTGGCTTGCTCATCATTGTTGTAGCTCAGAAGCACTTCCTGCAGGGATACATACTGCTGCAGTTGAAAGTCATGGCTATTGGTGTCGTCGAAGATCCATATATACTGATGTATCTCACGCCGTGATGGTGATGGCTGAAGTATACCTTCAAATAAGACAATGAGAAAAACTGTCATTGGGATGACATTTATATACTCCCTCCGTCCCAAAATTCTTGTCTTAGATTAGTTTAGATACGGATGTATCTAATACTAAAACATGACTTGATACATCCGTATTTAGACAAATCTAAGACAAGAATTTTGGGACGGAGGGAGTACTTAGATGCATGTATGTGTTGCCATTACCTTGCCAGGGTAGTCCATGTTGTGGGGACAGTACTGTTCGTCAATTAGGAAAGGATTCTGCACGCTTGAGATGTTGCAGTGCATGAACGTGGCCTGCTTTAGCGAGCCCGATTTGGAGTTAGGCCATGTTTTGACCCTAGCACTGCTTGTGTTGCTCGTGAACACACACTGTCGCGTTCTTCACCTACTCGTAATTCAACTCCTGCTGGTGACCTAGACTCCTAATACGAGTTGAGATTAGCGCGGGGGGGGGGGGG
>LR738712.1:882357613-882376986 GCA_902687465.1 Secale cereale | reverse complement strand
CCTAAAGAAATTATGCAAAATACCATTAGTTATTAGTTTAACCAGAATCTTTCCTTTTGCCCCCCCCCCCCTCGAGTCTACTTTGCCCCTTGAATAATGTCTGTCAAACTTTGTCAGTTCTTGGGAGGATTTTGTGATCAATAAGGGACCGACGTCATCCATTTAGGTTGCACAACGGCTCGGTGGATGATACAAGGGGCCATTGACCTTGTAGTGTAGGCAGTTGTAGAGGTCTTAGAAGCAGCTCGGCGGCTCGATCAAACTAGTTGTTGTGCCATGCCCATTCTCACAATAAATTGTGTTGGCTTGCACGTCGTTGTTGTAGCTCAACTGCACTTCCTGCACAAGAATTCCATTGCAGGGGTACGTATTGCTGCAAGTGAAAGTCATGGCTACCAGCATCACTGAAGAACCGTGTATATCAATTTATTTTACGTTGCTTATGTTGATGGCTGAAGTCTATGTGCTGATAACATAGAGTGAGAAAAAACTGCAATCAGGATGACGTTTATATATATTGGATGAACTGTAAATGGATGTATGTAAAGTGTTCAGAGAGATGCATGTAGGATCAAATGATGGCGACTTGGCGAGGTCGATTGGTTATGATGCTAAAATTCACAATGCTTGGGTCTGCGATATCTGTTGTTTCATGTCAGAAGGAAACATGCTAGTAACAACAACTACTCCCTCCGATCCAAGACGCTGCTCTAGTACAACGAGCTGTACCTATTTTGAGCCGCTTTTTTTCTATTAAGAAAATCTTTATCGAGCTGCTCAAACAAAAGTCAACAACAACAACTGGTATAATAAGATTCGGCAAAAATAAAAACATGGTAATTTTTTCGAGAATAAAACAAAAACATGGTAATAAGAAACGAGAGAGAAAGGGAGCCGTATGGGCCGAAATATCACGCCTAACTCGGCCAGTGTTTCCCTTCCTGGCCCAGAGTTATGTGCACGGCTGGGAGCTCCTATTTGCCGCAAATAGTTGAAAGAGAAGGTGCATGGATTCGAGCTCACGACCTCAGATTCGAGGTGAGTGCAGCGCACCAATAGACCAGACAGGTCTTACTATTTTGTATAGTGCGGAGATTACAAGAACTAAAAGCCACGTTCATATGAAAACATTTTAAGCAAAAATCAAAACATTTCCTGAAAAATTTGATTTTTTGTAAGTGACAAATAGTTATGAAAACAGGAACAGTTTTGAAGCTGAATTTTTTATTGAAACGAAACATTTTTTGAAAATGATGAACACTTTTTAAAACGGGAACATTTTTTTAAGTTCCAAAATCAAAGTTGAAAAGGCGAACATGAAACTCAAAACAAAGTTTGAAAACACGAACATATTTTGAAATTTATGAGCAATTTTTGAAACTGGAACATTTTTTAAAACTCCTGAAAAAATGAAAAGGTGATTTTTTTTTTCAATTGAGAACATTATTAGAATGTGAATATATTTGAAATTGTGGACTAAAGTTAAAAAATGTGAACATTTTTTGAAACTGTGGAGAAAATTTTGAAAATGTGATTTTTTTTCTGAAAGTCCTGAACATTTTTGGAGTAAAAATAGTTTTTGGAAAATGTGAATTTTGTTTGAAAAATATAATGTTTTTCAAATTCCGAACAGTATTTGAAATTTGGAAAATAGTATTCAGGAAAACGGAAAAGCAAAAAACAAGAATCAGGAAAAACGAAAAAAAATAAAGAAAAAAGAAAAAAGAAAAACCGAAAAACCCCAGAAGTAGAAACCAACGAGGAAAAACCCGGTTCAGGAACCTTCTAGAAGGTTCCCAAAACCGGTAGAAATAGAGTATAAAAAAGATTTGCTAGCAATTGGGCCGGCCCTCTCGCAACCATGGTGCTGTGAGGGTCGCATAGGGTTTTCCGGCAAATACTATTGGAAGCCCGTTTTGTGATGGCTTCGCTGAAGATTTCCTCCCTGGCAGAGTGAGATAGGCACGCGCATCCACTGCTTGTTCTTTTTCAGTCGCTTTCTGCTGCTCTGGTTTTTTTCCTTGTCTTCCAGTTTTGTTTTTCAGTTTTTTTCTTTCTCTATTTCAGATTTGTCTTTTCTTATGATTTTTTTCTTCCGTTTTTTTCTCTTTATTTATTTTTCTTCTCTTTTTTGTGCATAATACAAAGGGTTCACCGTGTCTTACAAAAATGTTCAGCGTATATATAAGGAATGGTCACAGTATATCAACAAAATGTTAACATATTTTATACAAACGGTTGTGGGGATGGAGTATTTGTGGTGTCCGCACAAATATATATATATATATATATATATATATATATATATATATATATATATATATTTGTGCTCAAAGCCGCCGTACGTGTCCCGTATCCTTCAGAGAAGAGGTTGTCATACCCGCATGCGCTGCCTACAATATATATATATATATAATATCCATCGCAAGGTTTAATAGACAGAAGAACAAGATGAAGCGGGCATGCACGCGCAAGATATATGTAGTTGTGTGACTTGAATGATTACCCATTGTGTCGGAGGCGTCAGCGCTGCCGTAGAACGTCGCATGCGCCTTCTGCAAGTACAGATATATCATCCTCGCAATCTTGTTTCCTTTCTTTTAAAGAAATTTAATATTCTGAAAGCTACATAAAATTGTAAGGCCGAGGTAATACAGATTACAATACAGTTACAAAATTTCTGACCGAGTCCTTGAAATCAGATCATTGCCAGGAGGTACTTATGACTGAGCCTTTGAACATCACAGAGCTTATGACTTGAATCTTTGTAGTACATCCTCTTATTGTCATTAGCAATAGCATGTTAAGGAGGGAGAGGATGGACTACGAATGAATGACAGGCAACACATTGTGAGGAGCACAACGCTTGAGAGAAAAAAGCGGAGGTTTGGGACATCATCAGCAACTTAGCCATAGGAAGGATGTGTATTAAATACTTTTTCCTGATAAGGCATCAAGGACTTGGACATGTTGATCCATTGGAAAACCATACATACGTGTATGTTTGTTCTCCACACTGGATTTAATTCCACAACTTGGTATCCCTCTGGTGGCAACTCCTAGGTTTACAAATCTGCTGTCGCTTTGCGTTTCCCTTTTCCTTTGATCAAGTAGGCATTTCTTATTTCTGCAATTCGCTGAATCTAGGACGTCATCAATTCGAATGCTAAAACAGCAATTTGAAGTTTAGCAGTCTCCACTTGTTGATTTCCTTTTCGGTAGCATCAAATATGTTAGCGAACCAACCTGTGGTTGAGATGGTTAGGTGGACAGTGGTATCCCAACCCATCAGGGTTCAAATCGTGGTGCTCGTATTATTCCTGGATTTATTTCCGGATTTCCGACGATGCGCTTTCAGCGGGAGGAGACGTTCCCGTCGACGACGAGGCGCCTACGGTGTCTTCGTAAATCTCAAGATGCATAGGGGTGAGTGTATACGCGTGTATATGAGCACTTGCGTCTGTACTCTGTACTGATGCTAAAAAAAAATAGAATATGTTAGCTAATCTAGTCGTTGTGCTTAGGCTAGTTTGTTTTTCTGTTGAAATAATCTTGCTGCATGAGCCGCGTAGTGTGCGTGCCATGCAAGTAGCTAGCATGGGCCGACTGGACATGGTCACCACGATCGGCCCGATAGTCTCGTAGGTGGCTTAGGAGACACGATCAGCGCTCGTGGGATGGCGCGAGCACGGCGGATCGTGGCGCATAGTTAGGATCGCTACTGCCTCTCTTTCCTTGTAACAGAATAAATAGCTGAAAGAAAAAACGAGAAAAGTCGCAAGTTTGCATGCGGCGCAAAAACCAATCTCCTCTGTGATCGTGAGCGCCTAGTTTCCTAACATGTGGTATTCAGAGCCTAGGTTTTTCGAGATCTAGGAGACCATGCTCGATCACGGAGTGCAGCCGGACGCGACCGCGGCGGCGGCCGCCGCCGCAGTCCTCAACGGAGGCACGGGCGGGTAGGCTCGCTAGGCGACTCCACCACAGGAGCGCAGCCGCGGGCGAAGCCGCGTGAGGCGGGAGCGGCAGGTGGTGATCCACCAGACGGCGGGCACGGAGCGCGCGCCGTTCATGCCGGGAGCCGGCACCACGTTCCCAACGCTCACATCCACGAACTACATCGAGTGGTCTCTGGTGATGAAGGTGCACCTGGAGTCCTGGGGGCTCCGGGATGCGATCGAGGGCAACGCAAAGCACGTCCGTGACGACAAGGCGGCGCTCGGCGTCCTCCTCCGAGCCGTTCCGCCGGAGATTCTCGGCGTTCTCGTCGTCAAGGAGATGGCCCAGCAGGCTTGGGACACCATCAAAGTCCTGCAGATGGGAGTGCACCGCTTCCGCGAGGCCACCGCGCAGCGACTCCGCGCGGAATTTGAGCAGATCACCTTCCACGACGGCGAGACCCTCGATGCCTTCGGGATGCGGATCACCAGCCTCGTCAACCAACTGCGCACCCTTGGCGACAACGTTGAGGAGGTACGTGTCGTGCAGAAAGTGTTGCGTGTGGTCCCCCCCGGTACTTGCAGATCGCAGTGGCGATCGAAACTCTCCTCGACCTGAGGACGATCTCAGTGGAGGAACTCATCGGCCGGCTTAGGACCGCCGAGGAGCGCTGCGCCGCGCCCGCATCGAGCCAAGGCGGCAGGCAGCTCTACCTCACCGAGCAGTAGTGGGAAGCGCGCAAGCAGGGGCACGAAAGCGGCCAAGGCTCCGGCGGCGGCAACGGTGGCGGGCAAAACAACCGCGGACGGAAGAATCAGGGGCGGAAGAATGACGCCTGCCCACCAACGAACGCCGGCAGTTCCGGGGGCTCCGGCGCCCCCCGCGGCGTCCGCGACATGAGCAAAGTCAAGTGTTACAACTGTAACAAGTCGGGGCACTTCTCACGCGAGTGCACAGAGCCCCGGTGCGAGTGTAAGGAGCAGGTGAACCTCGCTGAGGGCGGGACCGAGGAGACCACTCTCCTCCTAGCAAGCCTGAGCGTGCTCACCGCGACCATAGAGGGCGCCGTGGAGCACGTTCTGCTCAACGAGGAGCACTCTCAGGCGTGCCCCGCGTCGGACGGAGGAGGATGTGACACGTCCTGGTTCCTGGACTCGGGCGCCAGTAACCATATGTCTGGGCGTCGGGAGATCTTCTCCGAGCTGGACACCGGCGTGCGTGGCTCCGTCAAGCTGGACGACGGGTCCGCTGTGCAGATCAAGGGGAGGGGAACAATCCTGTTCCAGTGCCCGAACGGTGAGCACTTGGTACCATCTGAAGTGTACTTTATCCCTCGATTATGCAGCAACATTGTCAGCATAGGTCAGCTGGATGAGAGCGCCTATGAGACACACATCCGCCATGGCGTCCTTCAGCTCCGAGATCCAGGCGGACGTTTGCTCACGCGCGTCCAACGCAACCATGGGCGCCTTTATGTACTGAGCCTGAGCGTAGCGCGCCCGGTATGCCTGGCTGTTCACGGAGGCGAGGATGCATGGGTGTGGCATGCGGGCTACGGACACATCGGCTTCCAGGCGCTTCGGCAGCTCGCGCGGGAGGACATGGTGCACGGCCCGCCGCTCGTTGATCAGGAGGATCGGCTCTGCGAGGCGTGCCTTGCGGGCAAGCACCGGCGAGCCCCGTTCCCTCGACAAGCGATGAACCGCGCCGAGGACGTGGTCGGACTCGTACACGCGGACCTGTGCGGGCCAATCACGCCCGCCACGCCGGGAGGGAAACACTATTTCCTCCTTCTCGTCGACGACAAGAGCCGCTTCATGTCGCTGCGCCTTATCACGACGAAGGACGAGGCGGAGACGGAGCTCCGACAATTCCAGGCAGCAGCAGAACGTGAGTCTGGCCACCGCCTCAAGACCCTGCGCACCGATCGCGGGGTGAGTTCAACTCCTCGAGCCTCGGCGAGTTCTTTACTGAGCTGGGGGTGCACCGACAGCTCACCGCCCCCTACACGCCGAAACAGAACGGGGTGGTGGAAAGACGCAACCAGACTATCGTCGGGATGGCGCGGTGCATGCTCAAGACAAAGGGAGTCCCAGCTCGTTTTTGGGGCGAGGTCGTGACAACGACAGTGTATCTTCTCAACCGAGCGACGACCAAGAGCGTCACTGGCAAGACGCCCTATGAGGCCTGGTGCGGTCGCCGGCACAGTGTGCAGCACCTCCGCACTTTCGGTTGCGTTGCGCATGTGAAGGTGACGCACCCGAACAAGAAGAAGCTCGATGACCGCAGCGTGCCCATGGTGTTCCTTGGGTACGAGCCTGGCTCCGCTGCCTACCGCTGCCTACCGCGTCTTCCACCCTCCGTCTGGTCGCGCCCACGTCTCCCGCGACGTCGTGTTCGATGAGAGCACGTCGTGGGACTGGAGCGCCGCCACGAAGACACGAGACGAGGGGCTCGAGTCCTTCACAATCAAGCTGGAGCCCGCGGCCATGACGAGCGCATGAGTGGGGACAGTGACTGCGCCTAGCCGGCACCACTCGGTGCGCGCACCCGACGCCGAGCCATCCACGCCACAGAGCGTGATCGAAGCGCGCTCGCCTTCCTCCCCGACGTACAGAACGCCGACCACGCCCGCCTCCCCGGTGTGCGGAACGCCGATCTCGACGCCCATAGGCGTTGAACATGCGCCACCACCAACTGGTGCGTCAGAAGCACCACCCGGCGCGGAGGCGCCGCACCGGTACCGCACGCTAGAGAACCCATGGGACACGACCGAAGAGGTGGAGGCCAACTACAGCGACAACGAGATGTGCATGCTCGTGGGAGAGGAGCCGGCTACCTTTGTTGAGGCCGAAACTGACCAAGGTTGGCGTGCTGCGATGGACGAAGAAATGAGCAGCATCACCACCAACCGCACATGGGAGCTGAGCGAGCTCCCGACCGGCCACCGGCCGATAGGCCTGAAGTGGGTTTACAAACTGAAGAAGAATCCCCATGGTGCAGTTGTTAAGCACAAGGCACGCTTGGTGGCGAAGGGCTATGTCCAGAAGCACGGCGTGTATTTCGAAGAGGTGTTCGCGCCGGTCGCACGCATGGACTCGGTGCGCGTCCTCGTCGCGCTCGCGGCGCACCACGGCTGGTAGGTTCATCACATGGACGTCAAGTCCGCGTTCTTGAACGGCGACCTGCAGGAGGAAGTCTACGTGCAGCAGCCGCCGGGGTACGCTGTGGTCAGGCAGGAGGGCAAAGTCTTGCACCTCCGCAAGGCGCTCTACGGGCTTTGCCAGGCATCGAGGGCCTGGAACGCAAAGCTGGACGAGAGCCCCTGCGCGCTAGGCTTCGAGCGCTGCCCATCGGAGCACGCGGTGTACCGCCGCGGCACGGGCGGCTCTCTCCTCATCGTGGGAGTCTACGTAGACGACCTCATCATCACTGGCGCGGCTACGTCCGAGATCGACACCTTCAAGCAACAAATGACCAAGCTGTTCCACATGAGCGATCTGGGCAAGCTCAGTTACTACCTCGGGATCGAGGTGAGCCAGGAGCGCGATCGGATCGTGCTCGGGCAGGCAGCCTACGCCAAGCGGCTGTTGGAGCGTGCAGGTATGGAAGACTGCAACCCCAGCAATGGTCCGATGGAGGCTCGGCTCAAACTGAGCAAGGAGAGCTCTGCCGCCCCGGTGGACAAGACGTCGTATCGCAGCATCATCGGCGGGCTTAGGTACCTGGTACGCACTAGACCCGACATTTCGTTTGCAGTCGGGTACTTGAGCAGGTTCATGGAGAAGCCCGCCACCGACCACTACGCCGCGGTGAAGCACCTACTGCGGTATGTGGCGGGGACGCTGGATCACAGCTGCGCATACGAGCGCGGCGATGGAGGACTGCAGCTAACTGGCTATAGTGACTCGGATCATGCTGGGGACACGGACAACAGGAAGAGCGCGACGGGGGTGATCTTCTTCCTCGGCAAGAGCCCGGTGAGCTGGCAGTCCCAGAAACAGAGGGTGGTGGCGCTCTCCACGTGCGAGGCCGAGTACATGGCCGCCACTGCCGCTGCGTGTCAGGGCATCTGGCTGTCGCGGCTACTTGGCGAGATGCTGAACAAGGAAGCTGCGCGGCCGAAGATCCTCGTCGACAACAAGTCGGCGATCTCCCTGACGAAGAACCCTGTCTTCCACGATCGCAGTAAACACATTGAGATCAGATATCATTTCATTTGCGAGTGCGTGGAGCAGGGACGTGTCTTCATCGACTACGTCAGAACCAGCAAACAACTAGCCGACGCTCTGACAAAAGCACTCGGGCGTCTCGCCTTTCAGGAGCTGAGAAGGAGGATCGGCATGGTTGAAATAATACGCCAATGCCAAGATTAGGGGGGTGATTTGTTAGCTAATCTAGTCGTTGTGCTTAGGCTAGTTAGTTCTTCTGTTGAAATAATCTTGCTGCATGAGCCGCGGAGTGTGTGTGCCATGCAAGTAGCTAGCATGGGCCGACTGGACGTGGTCACCACGATCGGCCCGGTAGTCTCGCAGGTGGCTTAGGAGACACGATCAGCGTCGTGGGATGGCACGAGCACGGCGGATCGTGGCGCATAGTTAGGATCACTACCTGCCTCCCTTTCCTTGTAACAGAATAAATAGCTGAAAGAAAAAACGAGAAAAGTCGCAAGTTTGCGCGCGGCGCAAAACCCTGTCTACTCTGTGATCGTGAGCCTAGATTCCTAACAGAATACACAAACAATGAAGCTGAAACGGATGTTGGTTAGCTGGCTGTTGCTCGGCTAACCAAATACACAGTCCATTTGTTGAGGGCATCAGCAGAAAACAATGACAGAGCCGAATTGTTCGAACAGAGGCAGCTGCACAGGTACGGTGCAGTCACTGCTTGTGAAGCACTGAAGTAGTTTAGTAATCCGTGAACAGAAGTTCATCCTATTTATTTTTCATTTTTCTTCTAATTAATGTGTTTTTTTCATTAAAACATAAAGTGAGTTATGCATGTCACCCGGCCGAATACAGCAGGAATGTAATGCAGTAGAGGTATCACTTTTTTGCTGTGCTGTCAGCTCGGGGTTCATCATGTACATTTGTTGTTGCGGTATCAATGGAACTAGAAGCGGTCTCATGTACATTCATTCGTTGTGGTATTCATTCGTTGTGGTATCAATAGAACTAGAAGCGGTCTCCTGTACATTCATTCGTTATGGTATCAATAGAACTAGAAGCGGTCTCCTGTACATTCGTTTGTTGTGATATCAATGGAACTAGAAGGGGTCTGTGTGCCTTGCCGCGCTGCTTTTGGTTGTAGGCCACTCTCATCCTCCCTGGTTTTGGTTGGAATTGTTTTCTATTAGATTTTTTCATAATAGTGGGTGTGGTTGCCGGCAACACTCGCATGTTATCAACTGAAGCAAAAGAACAGTGCTCACACATGTACAAGTTACTGACTAACAAACCTATGAGAGCATTATATACTCCTTTATTCAAATAGAGTTCTTTTACAGGTTCAAATAGAATATCAAACATTAGTTTTGTTTATTGAATACTAGCAAACATGCCCGTGCGTTGTCAACGGGAAAAAAATAAACTGTCGCACACCCCTAGTGAGCTTGCCACTATTCCTCTTTATATCATCGTCGATGGTGGTCACTTGTCCACCTACTTACGAAAAACGTGATAACTCTCAAAATGGTGAGTCTGATCACTACATAATATAAACATGGCTAACCAAATTTATAACATGAGATTTAAAAGAAACAAAGATAAGTCTCAAGGCGGTCTGTTTGGTTAGATGCCAAGCTCCTCCATCACATCGATGCAAGGAAAAAAAAACTCGTCCATCATGCTCAAATGACAATTCAGACACCTGCACCTGTAGGTTAATTACTGCACCCATTTATTCTTTCTTTTAATCTCAATTCCTTTCCGAGTCCATTTATTTAAACGGGGTCCTCTCTCTCCCATCGGCACATACAGCCATAGAGTCATTTATGTAGTCGTGTCCTCTTTGCAATGGCTCTTTGTTTTTGCAGGCAACTCACGAATATGTTTAAATTGGCGAGAATTTGTGTAGAGGCCAGGTGAGATTATCTAATAAGCGACCCACAGGCTCCATGGTTTCGCACAGGGCCGCCCCGACTGGGCTGACCCATTTTCCTTTTTTGTCTTCTGTGCTTGTCTTTTCGTTATTCTTTTTTTTTCGTTTTTTCATAAATCCAAATTTTCATACAATATTGAATTTTGATAAATGTTTACAATTCCAAACATTGTTCGTGTTTTGAGAAAATGTTCGGAAAATTAATTCTTTATTCTTGTTCTATTTTATTCTAAATTCTAAAAATCTACACTTTTTTAAAATACTTCAGTATTTTAAAAATATTCGTGTTTTCAAGATATCTTCACAAATTCGAAAAATATTCATTACAGTACTTTCCAATTTTCAAAAATTTGTCCACAATTAAGAAAAATCAAAGTTGGAAATTTTTTGTGTTCTAAAATTATTCGCAAATTTGAAAAAATTCTGATACAGTATTGCTAATTTTTAAAAACAATGTGTTTAAAAATGTTTGCTTTTCTAACATTCTTGATTTTCTCTCCGCAATAGAACATTCAAGATTTTCAAAAAGTGGTTGTTATTATTTTTCTCGAATTTTCGAAACATTCACTTTAAAAAAAAATTGTTTTCTAAAACAATTTTTCACTTTTGTTTTCGGATTTGGCACTGTTGCTGGTTTCTTTTTGGATATGGTGCTGCCAATATAGGCACCAGCATTCAAGTGCCTTAGTGGTTAGCACCATGCCCATGCGTCATGCACTGGGAGGTTCTTGGTTGAATCCTTGCATCGCTCTTTTATTTCATGTGACATATCTAGCGCCGGCGAGTACCGGGACGACGGCGGCGAGGTCAGGGGCCGGCGGCGGCGCTGGAACCCTAGCGTGCGGCCCTGCTCGAGGTAAGCGGGGAGGTTAGCGATGCGAAGAGGCATCGACAGGGGCTCGTTCTCTGTGTATCGACTGTGGCTGGATCGGTGGTAGTTTGGCCGTAATAACCAGCTGCAATAGGGGTACTCTATTAAGTCCAAATGTTTTCTTTGGTGGGACTTGCCAGAATCCTGAGATTGTGGGAGAAACCAGGTATTTTGGGATTTTGTGATTGAACTAGGATTCTGGAGAATCCGGTTGAGATTTTGGAAGTTCAATCGAGTTCTTTTCGCTCGGGATTTTCGGGACCAAGATTATTCATAATCTGCTCAAAAGAACTGGGCCTTTGACTGGTGTACAGTATATGCTAATGGGCCGGCCCATTGCAGTCCACGCATGCAAAACAATTATAATCATGTTCTGAAAAAAAAACACAATTATAATTTCTTGCACAGAGCAATGACACATAGAAGAGTATTTAACCAAAAACTACCACATTTCATGGAAACGTGCCCAGACAATACCACTTTACGATTTTGTGCTGAAAACTACCATTTTTTTTACTAACCCGTGGCAAAAAACTACCACTTTCGGAAAATGACCAATTTAGATGATTTAAACACGTTTATGACAAATGGGGCCCACCCGTCAGGCCTGACGAGCTTCCTCCTCTCTCTCTCTGGCATTTTAACAAACACTTTGAGTGCATGGGATGGAAGCAGACACATGCGGCGAGCTCGGCACGCGCAGCGGCGAGACTTGGGAGGGGTGCGCGGCGGCCATGGCGAGCTCGTGCGGGAAAGAGGGGGAGGAGGTCTGAAGCTGCGCCAGGGGCGCGAAACGCTGGCGGCGCGGGCAAGGTTGGCGGGGTCGTCGAGGCGGCGAAAGGCGCAGGCGTAGAGGTCCGCCCGACGGATTCGACAAATCCCGCGGGGTTCGTGCAGCGACCAGCGGCTCAAGGCAGGGCATGGAGGCTAGCGCGCGGCGCGGACGAGGCAAACAGGTTGGACACGGTTCACGACAACGTGTAGCGAGGCCAGCAGGCTTCACAGCTTGGCCTGGCAACACCGTCCACGACAGGCAGCAGCGGTGCACGGCCAGCCACGAGAAGCAGCGGTGGCGCACGGGCACGCTGTGGCTGATTGCGGCGCGAGGGCACGAGGAGCGGCGGCGGAGCAAGAGCGCGAGGGCCGGCGAAGAGGCCACGGGGCCTGGGCGTGCCGCGGACGAGCTCGGCAAGCGAGCGCGGCCGATCGCCGCGAAGCGTGGTGCAGGCAGCGAGCGCGACGTCAGCCTGCGTCGCTAGCCTGCTAGCAAGGTACACTAGGTGGAGGAGGAGCAGCTCCGCTGAATGCAGCCACGCCCGCGTGCATCTGCTCCTCCCAATCGACACGGGAGTAGCTGGATGAGCATCCTCCTGCTGCGGGAAGGAGGTAGGAAAGGGAGGGAGTGACCAGGTTGGGCACGGGCATGGGCATGAGCAGCAAGAAGCAGAGGAGCACGAGCATCACCGCCACGACGCTCGCCGGAATACGAGCGTGTTGTGGATGCGGCCGACGAGCGTGCGGCTTGTGCGCTGGGGCTGGTGGGCGGCGCGGCGGTGGCAGGGTGGAAGAAGAAGAATGACATGTGGGCCCCAACCTGTCATAATCAAGTTCAATTCTTGCTAATCATCCATTAAGTCGATGTGGTATTTTTTAGTCATAGATTAGCAAAAAAAATGGTAGTTTTCGGCACAAAATCGTAAAATGGTAGTTTCTAGGCACGTTTCCATGAAATGTGGTAGTTTTTCGTTAATTACTCCACACGGAAGCTCCCAAAAAATTCAAAGAAAATGGTACCACCTCGGATAATTTAAAATAATAATAATATATAAGGTAAAAGAACAGACCAAAAAATCAGAGAAATGCACCTTCCTTTCTTATTATTAGGTCTAGATTGCATTGTAGTGTGTTCGATCAGTTAGGTTTTTTGATGCGGGGAGGACATCATTAGTTCATGTCGTTAACATGTATTGGATCTGGAACTCGAACCCAATAGTTAGTGGTGATCCGTTATGGTGGCTGCCATGTGTCGGCTACCCTTGGTGAAAATATTTCCATAACACATCATTTTCTATTATGGAAGTGTACACTTTCTTGATTAAAAATTAATAAAGAACATGTATGATTATCTTGATTTGTCACGAATGTACATGGGTGATAAAAAACGTGACCTATTATGGCAAACACGCATCATTATGGATGTGTCTCTTTTTATTTGTAATGATGAGCCAATAATGTGTATAAGATAAGAACAACCCAGTATGAAAGGCGACGATTAGTGTAGTTAGCCTACCTGTCTCTCTTTGATAGATGTTTGACAAAGTTCGACTGGAAGCTATGTTAACCAGAAGCTCTTGTATACATAGAAGAAACCAAGCTTCACTAGGGTTCAAATCTGTGCTCGCATTATTCCTGAATTTATTTCAGGATTTCCGGCGATGCGCTTTTAGTGGGAGGAGACGTTCCTGTCGACGACGAGGTGCCTACGGTGACTTCGTAAATCTCAAGATGATATGCCGGCTCAGTCTCTCGGAGGTGCTCATAGGGGTAGGGTGTGCGTGAGTGCGTTCATAGGGGTGAGTGTATGCGCATGTATATGAGCGCTTGCGTCTATACTGATGCTAAAAAATAAACAAATTGTATGTATAAATAATTGAACGGATGAAATGAAGAAACTAAGCTTCCAGACAAGCATATCAAATAAACAAATTGTATGTATAAATAATTGAATCGATGACATGTTATACTCATTGGTAATCAATGTTATTCAATGCCAAATATGGAGCATGCACATATCGGGAATTTGTTATCCTGACCATCAATACATTTACAAATAGTTCAGTTTATACTCTGGAAGACTCTATACATATGCTTACTTAATTCTAAAATATACATGAACAAATTCACATACACACAAATATATACGTATGAACTATATACGTTATGCAAATGTATAAAAGTAACTCAAAGATAATTTTTGCTACATCCACAATTGAAAATTTTAGCTATACAAATTACAAATGATAACATATAACATTTCAATTAATAATTAACAACATATTTATGTTGTTTCAATAAAAAAATTAATGTTATGTGGTTAACTATGTGAACTATATAATAGAAATTATACTCACTAATATTGTAATACAATAGAAATAAATTAAAATAAGTACAAATGTTTGGTACAAAAGGAATTTTAATTTGCCTTGGATGAAATGTATCATCCTGACAACTACACAAAATTTGTAAGCCCAAAGTAATACATATTACAAAACAGTTAAAGAAAGGATACCGTACATTTTCTAATGCAAAGTTTCTTGCCTTCTCTCTTGCATGGCTTCTCAAATCACCTTTCCTACTACACTAGTGGTTGGGGCGCCACCTGGTGGCGCCTCTAGAGGCGGGATTATGCGCACTAATCTTACTGTCGTATTTGTCAACGTGTCTGTACACGGAATTGTGCACCCTAATCTAGTTGTATGACAATATTCTTAGTTTACCGAGAAGAAAGGAAGCGCGGATAATACAATAACAAAATTCCGTTAACGATAGTGCACATGAATAAAATAGACCAGGCTTAAAAGCACTGACATGAGCATCTTGATGCTGGAAAAAATAAGATACCGTAACAGAAATGCATTACGAATAATGCAAATACATAAAATCTATCAGGCTTGTAAGCAAAGACAAGCATTGTAGATAATGACAGGCACATATGAAGACAAGGGCAGTAGTTTTATAGCCTTATATCTAGGGAGCTCCATTTGTAGAACACAAAGCATCTGCTAATCACCAATATATGTTCATTCGGGAAAGAATGGCATCCATGCTCATGCCTCGATTCATTTTGATATAATACACAAAACACAAAAACACATGTGTCTAAGTAAGGCTTGATGACTACATGCAAATTTTCGATTATTATAACTCATAACCATAGATCCCCTGCCAAGAACATGACTGGGAGGAAGGTTGCAAAGACACAAAGCATATGTTATACTTCCAGTAATACAAATCCTACTATCCATGCATACATTGGATAGCAGGATATAGTGTACCATAATTCTAACTTCTAAACTGCACTCCATATGTGGTAAACTCTAGCAAGTAGATGGCTATTTTGGTGAATATTCAAACATATTAAAAGGCTACAATGTTAACTGAAGTTATGAGTAATGTCAAAAATATATAATATGCAGTACGATAGTAATAAGAGCAAACCAAATTATCTAAAATCTTCCTACATGTTAGTGGGAAAGTACGAATGAATTTTAATTTGGCCATCCTCAATGCTAGATGATGCTACTGTCAACCATATCACCAATAGAATCCATTTAGAGTTTCAGACCATGTCTAAGAATACCAGAACTGCCCTACAACAATAGTTTGAACAAACATTGTACAGAAAGGAAGCCAATGAAACATTATGTTCCACTTTTCGTGTTGTGAATAGAAAGTATGCATTAATATTTGTGTTATTAAGCATATTATGACATGTAGTTACAAATATTCAGAATTACAAAGATCCATTTGACGTCATGCTCATATTCATCTGTAGAAAATAACAATAAGGTACAGTTTTGCTTCCAGCTAGGAGTGGTCAGCTTGAGAGTCCACAAACAGATGTCATAAAGGGCCTCATTGTCAAGAACCATGCACTTCCGCGGGTGCTCCTGTAGAATATAAAACTGTAGAAAAATGCTGATTTCCATCCAAATAAAAGGCAATGGTAGTGCATAGAACCCAAACTGCAGCTGGATCAATGTGTACCTGATCGGGATTCTGTCCATGAGTGCTCGGGCCAGTAGTTAGTTTTTCGTGAGATGAATACTGCAAGTATACATTTCTTCCCCTGATATGGCAGGAGCATGGTGAATGTCAAATAAAAGGCAATGGTAGTGCATAGAACCCATACTGAATTTTATAAATTCAATGGAAGCATAATAACATTAAGTAATACAATGCATCTTTAACCTCTCGCAATCCAAATCACAAATGATATATAACTCTCTGCCATTGTGGTGAATCACAACACGTAGAAATATAATGTAAAAAACAACTCTACAGGCAGAAGATTGGCTGACACAGAAGCACCAAAATGAAAATCTTAATTAGATGTACCCACATCGGGTAAGAACCAAGATTACCTCATGCTATGTTGAATTGTAGTGTAGTATTGGATCACGCTCAATGAAGAAACCAAGTCATCCATCTGGACAAGGGCCTCCGGTAACAGCAGCACAAACCCCACATTACAATCACAAAAACCACGGATATAGGACTTGTTTGCGCCTCAAATTGACATAGGACATACCTACTCCGAATATCGATGAGCCAACCCTGCAGTCCCACAACCCAATATACGATTCTCAGTTGTTAAGCAGCAACAATAATTTTCTTCATCTTTTTTTCCTCAAAAAGACGGTCAAGCTCCATTCTTGGAACTATGGCTCAAACCACTATTTTCCAGAAATATAATACCAGCTTAGGCTTTGAAGAAATAGTATAACGAGACAACAAAATATTTATATTTACCATAAAAACGTAGGACTGAATTTGCTGTTGGGGGTTCTCCAACTCATAGAATGCATCATCTTCATTCTCCTCAACAACCCGTTATTCGATTGTACAGATCAGCTGAACAAACAAGGTGTTAACAAACGGACTTTTCGATCACAAGTTCACAACTACTTTCTTATTCAACTATCACACTTCCTAATCAAGCATAGTCCAAGAAACCCAAAAAGTATCATATTGGTAAACATAACAATACAGAAATCTCAGCAGCCTCAAACGATAAGCCACAATGAAAAATAAACAGGATGGTATACTCACCACTCACCTATGAGGGCATGAGTAAAAAATAATGTTGATGCCTTGCAATGACAAATGCATGATGGGCGTACTGATACTGGGTGCTTTTCTGATATACAATATTCCTATTGTTGACACTAAGGCTGCAAGTGTATAGGGAAGCAAGGTTCCTTCTTTACCATCATCAAGCAATAAGTTTGTGATTCCTTGACTTCCAACAAGGGAAATTGATTCGAAGAATGCCATCAGCCAAAAGTTATGAAATAGCAAATCTTGCTTCTGGGCCTTGCTGAAAATTCATGATAAAATGATTAAAAGTGAGACACCATTGATGAGGGCAGTAATGGCAACAGAAGATGTTTAAGAAAACACAGACCTTCTGGATCATGCTCCAACACAATCTTTGTCTCAAACAAAAGGAGAACATTCAGGACGCAAGAGCCAAAACGAAATTGTTGAACCATGTACAACAAAGCCCACTTTAACTCTTCAAGGCACCCACTGCAAGCTGAAGCATCCAGTAAAATATGCAAGCACTCTGTGGTCCTCTATGAATTTTTGTAAACAAATGTAATACCGATTAGAACGATAAAAAAATTCTTGTTTAACACAATATCAATAGGCAGAGAGAAGAATCAAGTTAACTGATGAACCTGGAATCCATGGAATGCACGACAGAAAATCATAACATATTATCAAACAAAAGTAACACAGACCAACTATTGGAATGGAAATCCATGCAGAGCACAATATATAATTAATTAATTATACCACTTTAAAGAAACATTGAATTATACCAAGTTATAAATGTCCATGGTAGTATGACCTACTCTATGTATTATCAAAATTCTCTTTGAACTTTGTATGCCGTTGTACAGATCATATTTGTTGGAAGAACATCTTAAAGGAGAATGGATGAGTAACAAACATAGTGCTAAAGGGGCACGTTTATTTATAAATATGGACCCTTGGTAAATATAAATGTAACTCTAATATGGAATCAGTCAGTCTAATATTTCTAGAGTCTCACACTGTAAACTTAACATTTTAGAGAGGGTGTATGCAAACAGCGAAACAACGAGAAGATGGAGGCGTTCCAAATGGCAAAAGAAGCAGACAGAGAGAGAAGGATATAGGTGGCATGTGAGTGCTCACCATGAACTGGTCGAGCTCGCCACATTATCTCCGGTGGCGCCGACGGAGCACTTGGCCAGGACTTCCCCTATCGCTCCTTCTCAATCATCTCGACTGGTTGGGGCCTTGGGTCCTTTGACACTGCTTCTGCTGCATTTGTTGTGCTGGCCCTGACTCATTGTTCTTGTTCCATGTCCGACCCCTGAAACTGCTTATCAATGGACATGCGTGACAGCGAGAGTGGATGGAGGCGAGGACAATGTAAGCCTCCGTTGGTGCCAGAAGACAAAGTTGAACAGATAAAAGTATTCCAGCAATGCAGATTGCCAGAATATAGATACACTTATCTTAGAAGTGCATTATGGGTGTACAAAATAGGACAATTGTTTGTTCAATTAAATACGGGCTTGCTAGCGCAATGCAGCCTCAGTGCTTTGTGCTAATAGGAGGAGCTGGCATACCTGTAGAGACGCCCATGTGCATCGCCACAACAGAAGAAGCGGTAGGTCTTGTGCCATCATTGATTCCTGCTGAACGGCTCACGTCCGACGTGTTCGCCAGCATCACCACTTGCTGCGACTGCTGCTCGCCTCCTCCCGTCAACGACGACGAGGCTCCGCCCACCTGCTAGCATGGGGCGCGACCGACGAGAAGGGTTCATCGCATCAAAGGGGATCAATCCGCAAATGACACCCTAGGGATTAGGGTGTGGCTGGTCCCCCTCCTCACCTCCAGTTGCAACTTGACCGGCGGCACAGCCGGGCTAGCCCTCTTCTGCGGCGAGGCCGACGTGGGTGCGTGGGAGGGATGTGCCGACGTGGACGGCGGGGAAGAGGAAGAAAAGACGAGTGTGGTGGTTGTTCCTCGGCTGTTGGGGCTGGACGCTGCTGCAGCAGGCCGGCGTCATCGTGGTGTTTTGAGATGAGGGGGCGGCGGCAGGGAGGAAGAGAAATTTGTGAGGGGAGAGGAGGCGGGCGGCCGCAAGAGGGAAGGGGATCGTGTGGGAGACCCAGGCATACCCAGCTCATTGCCTCTCATGCATGCGGAGGCGGCGGCAGCAGCAACCCTAGCCACGCAGGGAAGGGAAAACAAGAGAGACGACACGTCGCTGATGTTGAGTATACGTTGTCCACCGTACATGTATAGGACTAGGGGTCTGTATTTATACCGTTGTATCTCTCTCTCCCCTCGTATATTTGTACATCTTGGGAGACAAGTAGAGGCCGGTCCACCCTGTACCTATATATGTGCCCATGCACACGATCAATGGAATTATCGATTCGTGCAATCTCATTCTTCTCAACTAACATGGTATCAGTTTAGCACGCCGATCCCTTTCCCGTCTTCCGCTCCAAGCCGCCGCCGCCGCCCTACAGCCGCCGCCGCCGCCGCCATCGCCGCGCCGCCGCTGTCCGCCGCCGCCGCCGCTCCTCCCTACCTTCCTCGCAGCCGCCGCCCCCTAGCCGCCGCTGCACCCCTCCCACCTCCCTCCTCCAACCGCCGCCGCACCCCTACACCC
>LR738712.1:882333808-882357520 GCA_902687465.1 Secale cereale | reverse complement strand
CCTCTCCCTACGCCGCTGCTCCCATGGCCTCTCCCGGCTCCAACAACACCAACCCATTCGCCGGCCTCGTTCCCGACGCCACCGCCGTGCGTGATCTCGACATCCACACCCGCGTCCCCATCAAGCTCGATCAGTCCACCTCCTCCTACTACGCGTGGAAGACCTACTTCAACCTTGTCTTCCGCGAGTACCACCTCCTCGAGCACGTCGACGGGACCATTGATGGCGACCGCATGGCGGATGACCCGGACTGGATGGCCATTGAGGCCTCTCTCATCCGGTGGTTCTACCTCACCATCTCCCCCGACATCTTCCACACGGTCGTCTCGGATGCTGACGACGCGTGTGCCGTGTGGACCAAGATCAACAACCTCTTCACCGATAACCAGCTTCAACGTCTTGTGTTTTTGCAGCAGGAATTTTTTGGGTGCCACCAAGACGACTCCTCCATCGACGACTACTGCATGCGCCTCAAGCGCCTCGCCGATGAGCTCCGCGACATCGGTGCCAAGGTCTCAGATGAGCTCATGCTCAGCACTCTCACCGCCGGCCTCAACGAGGACTTCGGCAACGTGGCATCCAACCTCTCCCTGCTGCCGAACCCAACCTTCCAGTCTGTCGTGGCGTATTTACGCCTGGAGGAACGACGGATGAAGAAGGTGAAGGCCCGGGTCCAGCACACTGCTCTCGCCGCCGGGACCTCCCGCGGCCCGCCACCGCCCGCCCCGCTTCATCCCCGACCACCGGCGCCCCCGGGCTTCTACCCGCTCCCGCCTGCTCCGCCCGCCCCGGCTGCCCCGCAGCAACAGCAGCCCGGCGGGGGTGGCGGCCGTCGTAACCGGCGCCGTGGGGGCGGGGGCGGAGGTCGCCCCCAACAGCAGCAGCAGCAGCCCGGGTACGGAGGGGCTCCACGCCAGCATCAGCCACTCCCGCCCTGGGCCGTCGGCGCAAATCCATGGACCGGCGTGGTCCATGCCTACCACAAGCCGGTCCCACGCGCCGCGGGCATCCTTGGGCCCCACCCGACCGGTCCTCAGGCGCATCTCGCCGCCGTCCCTCACCAGGCGGGTGCGGGCGGCTATGCGCCCGGCGGCTATGTTCCAGGTGGCTATATGCCCCCTCCCTACGCGCCACCGCCCGCGTCCGCTCCGCTACCTCCGGCTCCATGGGATCCCGCCCTGCTCGCTGCCCTCCACTCGGCGCCGTCTTCCTCCAACTACGGAGGTGGCGGTGATTGGTACATGGACACGGGGGCCACCACCCACATGACGTCGCACCCCGGTAACCTTGTCTCCTCCCTCCCGATTACCACTTCGAACCGCATCACCTTTGGTGATGGTTCCTCCGTTCCCATTACTCATGTCGGTCACAGTTTCTTTCCATCTAACTCTACGCCTATTAACATGTCTAATGTACTTGTCTCACCTCACCTAGTTAAAAATCTCGTTTCTGTTCGTCGTCTTACCCATGATAATCCTCTTACCATTGAATTTGATGGTCTTGGTTTCTCTGTGAAGGACGCCCGTACCAGGATGGTGCTGCACCGATGTGACAGCCCTGACGACTTGTACCCAGTGCACTCCGCCTCCACCACCGCCGCCACCACCTCTCCAGTCGCCCTCTCCGCCGGAGTTGACCTTTGGCACGCACGTTTGGGTCACCCGAACTCCACCGTCCTTCGCCAGATTCTCAGGAGTTTTTCATTTTCATGTAATAAATTCGACGAACACACTTGTCATGCTTGTCGTCTCGGCAAGCATGTTCGTCGTCCGTTTAGCGAGTCAAACACTATCTCTTCTTTTCCGTTTCAGTTAGTCCATAGTGATGTTTGGACCTCTCCCGTTGCGAGCAACACGGGCTTCTTATATTATCTTGTGTTACTTGATGATTTCTCTCACTTTGCATGGACGTTTCCACTCCGTCGCAAATCCGATGTGCTCGCCACCCTCACAGCTTTTTACTCCTACATTACTACCCAATTCGGGCGCCCCATCCTCGCCCTCCAGACTGACAACGGAAAAGAGTTTGACAACGCTGCCACCCGCCATCTCCTCGCCTCTCACGGCACCACCTTTCGTCTCACATGTCCATACACATCCCAGCAAAACGGCCGAGCCGAACGGCTTCTTCGCACTCTTAATGACTGCGTTCGCACGCTGCTCTTTCACTCCAACGTGCCCCCTAGGTTCTGGCCCGACGCTCTCGCCACCGCCACTCTCTTAGTTAACATCCGGCCTTGTCGTCCTCGCTGGAACTATTCCCCCCACCACCTTCTCTTCGGTTCCCCTCCGTCCTATGATGGTCTTCGTATCTTCGGTTGTCTGTGTTACCCCAGCACCACCGCCATCACTCCCCACAAACTCGCCCCTCGCTCCGTAGCATGTATCTTCCTAGGTTACCCCCCTAACACCAAAGGTTACCGGTGCTACGACCCCGTGTCCCATCGCGTGCACACTTCCCGGCACGTGTACTTTGATGAGCAGGTTTTTCCTTTTCACCAGGTACCTCCCTCTGCAGTGGCCCCGGCACCCCATGGCCTATCGGATGCGGACCCGGTGCAGCTCCCGGTGCGGCCTCTCCCGGCCCCGGCGCGGCTCCTGCCGGCTCCTCCCGGTGCCTCATCGGCGCGCCCTACTACGGCAGCCTCCGCCCCCGCTGCGGATCCGGCCGCCGAATCTGCGGCCTCGGCGCGGCCCTGCATGGCCACCGGCGGCCCCTCGACTTCCGCCTCGCCGGGTGGATCCCCGGCCGCCGCACCGCCTGGAGAGGCGGCCCGCAGCGCCGTCCCGCCTGACCCTGCTCCTTCGGCCGGTCCGGCTGCACCGACGGGCGCCACGGGCCCCGCTGCTTCACCGTCAGCCGCCCCTCCCGCGGCCGCCCCGCCTACCACTGGTGTGGTGACACGGTCCCGCGCCGGTATCTACCGCCCCAGCACGCGCTATGATGCTGATGAGTACGCGTGCGCGGTGTCGACATCATCCTCTCCACCGTCGCCCATTCCTTTGTCTGCACGCGCAGCCCTCCGTGATCCACACTGGCTTGCCGCGATGCGCGAGGAGTTTGACGCGTTGCAGCGCAACCGCACTTGGCAGCTTGTGCCGCGACCCCCTCATGCCAACGTCATCTGTGGCAAATGGGTGTTCCGCCACAAGACCAACCCTGACGGTTCTCTCGAGCGCTACAAGGCTCGCTGGGTGGTGCGTGGCTTTCGCCAACGCGCAGGAGTGGACTTCACTGACACCTTCGCCCCGGTTGTAAAACCGGGCACGATTCGGACGGTGCTCCAGCTAGCGGTCTCCCGTGCCTGGCCCGTGCATCAGTTGGACGTTTCCAACGCTTTTCTGCATGGTCATCTCACGGAACGGGTCCTCTGTGAGCAGCCGACTGGCTTCGTCGACACCGAGCATCCTGATCATGTCTGCCTGCTCTCTCGGTCTCTCTATGGCCTGAAGCAGGCCCCGCGGGCGTGGTACCAGCGTATGGCTGGGTTCCTACAGCAGCTTGGGTTTCACACAACCCGCTCCGACGCATCTCTGTTCGTCTATCATCAGGGCGCCGCTACCGCATACTTGCTGCTCTATGTGGATGCCATTATCCTGACGGCATCCTCGCCTGGGCTCCTTCAGCAGCTCACGGCTCGTCTTCGCGATGAGTTTGCCCTCAAGGATCTGGGAGCACTGCATTACTTCCTTGGCATTGAGGTCGTTCGCCGCACCGACGGGTTTTTTCTGCATCAGCAGAAGTACGCCCATGAGCTTCTTGAGCGCGCGGGCATGCTTAATTGCAAAACCGCGTCCACGCCTGTTGACACCAAGGCGAAGGTGTCTGCCTTGGAGGGTTCCCCAGCGCCGGATGCAGCGTTCTATCGCTCCATTGTTGGCGCTCTGCAGTATCTCACACTCACTCGGCCTGATTTGCAGTATGCAGTCCAGCAGGTGTGCCTCCATATGCACTCTCCACGTGACTCTCATTGGACCCTGGTGAAGCGTATTCTCCAATACATACGCGGCACCATGAGCATGGGACTCACTCTGACGGCCTCCTCCTCCATCGACATGGTCGCCTACTCCGACGCTGACTGGGCCGGTTGCCCGGATACGCGTCGCTCTACGTCAGGCTACTGCGTCTACCTCGGGCCCTCGCTGATTTCGTGGTCGTCCAAGCGACAACCCACGGTCTCCCGCTCGAGCGCCGAGGCGGAGTATTGGGCAGTGGCTAACGCCGTCGCCGAGTGCTCTTGGCTCCGTCAGCTGCTTCAGGAGTTGCTTTGTGTGGTCCCTAAGGCCACGATCATCTACTGTGACAACGTCTCCGCCGTCTACCTCTCTGCCAACCCGGTTCACCATCGTCGTACGAAGCATATTGAGCTCGACATTCACTTCGTTCGCGAGCAGGTGGCCCTTGGGAAGGTTCGTGTTTTGCACGTTCCTACCACTCAGCAGTTTGCCGATGTCATGACTAAGGGACTACCGACCCCAGTCTTTGAGGAGTTTCGGTCCAGTCTCTGTGTCTCCGGCGACGCTTCGACTGCGGGGGGGTGTTGAGTATACGTTGTCCACCGTACATGTATAGGACTAGGGGTCTGTATTTATACCGTTGTATCTCTCTCTCTCCCCTCGTATATTTGTACATCTTGGGAGACAAGTAGAGGCCGGTCCACCCTGTACCTATATATGTGCCCATGCACACGATCAATGGAATTATCGATTCGTGCAATCTCATTCTTCTCAACTAACAGCTGAGAAATGGACTCAAGCCTTGGAGACGAAGCGAACGAAATGGTGGCCCACCCAATCTTTCGGTTGTCTCGTAGCTGATCTGATGTGGATAGCGTCATAGATCGCTCCTTCCGCGACTCTTAATGGGTTTAATAAGCCGATAGACCAAGTCAATGAGGTTTCCTGCCTACTCTTGTATGCACCCTTAAGCCTTAGCCTATTAATCTTCTGAACATTTCACTTACTTAGGTCTTGAAGGCTCCGTGTATCACTACCCATCCTTTGCTTTCCTCTGCTTGACACGCCTCTCCTCAACATCAATATTTTCCACTGGTTTAAATATTACAAAGACGACAGATATAACGATGAAGGGATGATTTTCCAAAAATCGGGAAGACGATGATAGTCAAATCATTTCGTAAAATGTTATCTCTTATTACAAAGAAATACTAACCTCATTGAAAACTTGTTTTCTCTCTCCAATTTTTTTCAAAGCACCATTTTTTTGTCAGATATAATAAGTCTTATGACCTGGGGCAAACTATATCTCTTTCAGACATTTGATTTACTTAATTAATCATAGTTCAATTCAGTTTCCGTACCTGATCCCATAACAATCAGACTGAATCAAGCAGAGACTTAAAGGCATTGTTTGCTTCCTATGCTTAGAAAAGAATTAGGCTCACAAAAGTAAATCAATTGCGGCTTTTTGATTTACTTCTGTACTAGTATTCCTCGCCAACTTATTAGCATACTTCCTCACCAACTTATTAACATAAACAACAGTTTCTTCGTCACTTGTTTTATCCTCCTGCAGTTGGCATCCTCTTTTTGGGCTCCTGGTGGCAGTAAGAAAATGTACCATTAATGGACAAAGACAAAGAGACGCTCTCACAGTCACATGGCAGCACAAATGTAAAGAGAAAATACAGTTACACTCACCACGAAAGTATAATTCGATTTGAAGTATTCAAAATCCAATTTATTTACAAAACAGAACATCCAAATATGTCTGAGATGTGTGAAAATAGCAGTTTATGTAAGGTAACTACTCATGAAGTTAACATACTAGTCTTAAATGTAATAGGAACCTCAGATTATTGAAGGAACTTTTCAAAAGATAGAGCCGAGACTACTAAATATTGCAATGAGTCCTAGGTTTTAACGGAAAACTGGGAATATAATAGAGCTTCGTAGTCCCCTATATGAACTGAATCAAAAAATGAGACTTGGTACCACGATAGTCCATGTACTATAAAAATAGTCTAAATATATTGTTGTTGTAAGAGAGAACCATGCATAAACAAATCTAAGCAGTGCACAAATATTGTGATAGTAAGACAAATAAAAGGTGGGGAAAATATGTACCAAATCTTCAGCAGATGCTCCAACTTTTCTGTTACTAGTACTTGGTGGAGATGAACTTCCATAAGTTTTTTTGCAAAGTTAAACATATTAACAGAATCTAAGCTGCATTCAAAGGGTGTAAAGAAGAATAGTGGGAAAATGAGAATACATCTGCAAATACCTGTTTGCCCCTGCATCACTTGCAACTGGTGGAACTCCAGTGCTCGTTGTAATAGGGGCAACCACATCAGTACTTGTTCCACCGTTTTGCATGGAACCAGAAGAAGACATATCCCCATTGTACGAAGGGCCAACACCAGGAGGAGGCAAGTTTGATATCACATCATGTGCACTTGAAGCAATTGTTCTTACTAAAGATGAAGGTTGCTTGGCACGTAAAGAGGAAGGCTCCACAGAAACAGAAGTGAATCCAACAGGGGCAACAGTAGTGGATTCAATCTCCCGGACAGGCTGTTGATTTGATGTCTTTTCTGCTAATTCACGTGCAATCTGAATAGAAAGCCAAAAGTAATTGTAAAAATATTTTGTGTCTTATTACACAATAATTACAAATGTCACAATACCCTTAGCTCGTCAGGAATAGACCATTTCGATTGCTTTGTCACTTTGTTAATAGTACCTACTACAACAGAATAGTGAGACCATGGAATAAAGAAAATCCATTGAGACTGACTAAATAACAAAACATCGGTGGCAAGTAATAATTTCAATATGAACTTACTTCCGTCCTTCTGCTGCAGTAAATTCTTACCATTCAGTTGAAGCGTCAGCCCGCTGTAACATTACAAAAAAAAGTAATGGAAACCGTAAATGGCCATTCAATATTAGTGCAAAGAAGTAGAGGACACCAAAATGTTGTTGTCCTATCAGACACTAACATGTTTCTTCGGTTACTATATATGCACTGCCCTGTGCAGGAGTAAAATGAAGAATACATTTCGGGTTAATTGTAAATGCTACTCGGCAATAATTGCAAAATATATATGATAAGGCAAAAATGGAAGAAAATATGTTGCACTTATCGTACGGAAAAGATTGCATGTTCTACCGCCGACGAAATAATGGAGGATCATGTAAGTGACTTATATTGTTTCGGTAATGATTCATTATAGGATCTTTAATCCATTCCATTGTTTCGTTCAAGGCAATCAGTAAGTAAATCACCAAGTGAATCACAATTAGTAGAATAACCTATGGAAAATTAAACTGAGAAAACAACAGAAAACCTGCTGGCAAACAGGTCCCCCTTGATCTTGATTCCTGAGTGCCGCGGGCTATGTGTAGTATTACTTTTACTTGGCCAAGATTCCGAATATTTTTTTCTCTCTAAACCGTACCCCTCAGCAAAATATTAATGCATGCCACAGTCGGCGCGGGAGACTTGAGGAGCCCTGACTCGAACCACCGCTCCTGCACGGAGTCCGAGTCGGCCTGCTACCTCGACGTGGGTGAGAACTGTGGAGCAGTGACTTATATTGTTTCGGTAACGCCGCGTCAAACAGCTGGTGGGCATGCTCAAGACATCTGCCTGTGGAGCAGGGACGACCAAGCCTTGTACCGCCGTGGCCTCGGCCGTCGAGTCCCATGGAGCAGGAGTGCCCCCATACGCGAACCTCGCCGCCCTGATCGCCACCTACTCTTGCTTCATGGCGTCCAGCTACTTGCGGCAGTCACCAGCCCACGCTCGAAGGTTAGTGCCCTCGCTGTCCGGCCCACGTCTTCAATTCGGGGAAGAAATCTCTCCAACATTTCTTACAAGGACTTTTGCAACTCCTCCATGATACCAACGATGTGGCTCATCTGGGCCCTTGCTCGCACGGATCGGACTGGGCCGTGCCCGTGCTCACATGGCTCCGTTCATCCGGAGCAGGTTGGCATTTCAGTCAAACAAGGAAAAGAGTAGAATTGACCTCTGTTTTGTACACTTGTTTTGTGTATCATTTCAAAAGTTATTTTTGTGAGAACTGTGTTAGATTGGTCGCATTTGAGGGAAATACTATACTTTGTTCGATTAACTATGATACTATGTTACAAGGAAAGCAGCGTTTGGGGCCCTAAGCTAGCAGCACAATGCAATAGGGCCAGCCCTTAAAATAGACTATTAGCGTGTTATTTGTAAAACATAATAAACTGATTTATTTAGTACGACAATTCTGTACATGCTAAAGCTTGCTATTAACGACGCTATAACACACTATTTTTTTAGTGTGCAATACACAAACAACAAAAAAGCTTACCAGATCATACATGTCCCCGGTGGTCGGAAGTGCAACATGCATTCTTGAACCCCTCGATCCGAATGATACTGAGAACCCGAAAATGTTACATTTTTTTTTGAGAGCTAGAGTAGCAGGCCGAATGTGAAGAGGAGGGCCTGGTAGTAAAAGGAAAGGGTATGTTGTGGGGTGGAGTTTGTTGGAAATATGCCCTAGAGGCAATAATAAAAGAGTTATTATTATATTTCCTTGTTCATGATAATCGTTTATTATCCATGCTATAACTGTATTGATTGGAAACTCAAATACATGTGTGGATGAATAGACAGACTTTGTGTCCCTAGTGAGCCTCTACAGGACTAGCTCGTTGATCAAAGATGACCGCGGTTTCCAGGTCATAGACATGAGTTGTCATTTGATAACGGGATCACATCATTAGGAGAATGATGTGATGGACGAGACCCAAACATTAAACATAGCTTTTGATCGTGTCAGTTATCGCTATAGTTTTCTGCATGTCAAGTATAAGTTCCTATGACCATGAGATCATGTAACTCACTGACACCGTAGGAGTGCTTTGTGTGTGCCAAACGTCGCAACGTAACTGGGTGACTATAAAGGTACTCTACAGGTATCTCCGAAGGTGTCTGTTGAGTTGACATGGATCGAGACTGGGATTTGTCACTCCGTGTGACGGAGAGGTATCTCCGGGCCCACTCGGTAATACGTCATCTCAATGAGCTCAAAGTGACTAAGTAGTTGGTCACGGGATTATGTATTATGGTAACGAGTAAAGAGACTTGCCGATAACGAGATTGAACTAGGTATAGAGATACCGACGATCGAATCTCGGGCAAGTAACATACCGACGAGACAAAGGGAACTGTATACGGGATTGCCTGAATCCTTGACATCGTGGTTCATCCGATGAGATCATCGAGAAACATGTGGGAACCAATATGGGTATCCAGATCCCGCTATTGGTTATTGACCTGGGAGTGTCTCGGTCATGTCTACATGGTTTCCGAACCCGCAGGGTCTACACACTTAAGGTTCGGTGACGCTAGGGTTGTTAGTGAGAACAGTGCATGGTTACCGAAGGTTGTTCGGAGTCCCGGATGAGATCCCGGACGTGACGAGGGTCTCCGGAATGGTCCGGGGACGAAGATTGATATATAGGATGAAAGGATTCGGAGACCGGAAGTGTTCCGGGGAGTATCGGGAAATCGGCGGACGACCGAAAGGGGTTTCGGGGGTTCCGGAAGTGGTTTCGGGCCTAATGGGCCACAAGGGGGGACACCACAGCCCTCATAGGGCTGTGCGCCCCCCCTGGGCCCTCTCCTCATGCGCAAGGGGAGGTGGACCCTCCTAGGGCTGCCGCACCCCCCCTGGCTTGGGGGGCAAGGCACCTAGGGGGGGAAACCCTAGGGCCTGGCCCTTGGCCGCCGCCCCCCCTGCCCTGGCCGCCGGCCCCCCTAGGGGAAACCCTAGGGCGCCCCCCTCTCCTCCTTCCCCCTATATATAGAGAGGTAGAGGGAGGGCAGCCAACACACGTTTGTGCCTCGGTGCTGCCCTCCCTCTCCCATAACATCTTCATCTCCCGCGGTGCTTAGGCGAAGCCCTGCTGGAATCCTCCTCCACCATCACCACCACGCCGTCGTGCTGCCGGTCTCTCCATCAACCTCTCCTCCACCTCTTGCTGGATCAAGAAGGAGGAGACGTCCCCGAGCCGTACGTGTGAAGAACGCGGAGGCACCGTTGCTTCGGTGCTTGGATCTTCAGCGATCTGAATCGCGGCGAGTACGACTCCATCAACCGCGTTCTTAACGCTTCCGCTTAGCGATCTACAAGGGTACGTGGATCCAACTCTCCCCTCGTAGTTGCATCTACTAGATTGATCTTGGTGAACGTAGAGAAAATTTTTTGTTTTCCATGCAACGTTCCCCAACAGTGGCATCATGAGCTAGGATCTTGCGTAGATGCTTTCTCGAGTAGAACACAAAAGGGTTTGTGGGCGTTGATGTTTAAATTGCTGCCCTCCTTAGTCTTTATTGATTCAGCGGTATTATGGGATGAAGCGGCCCGGACCAACTTTACATGTCCACGTACATGAGACCGGTTCCATCGACAGACATGTGACTTTTGTTGCATAAGATGGCTGGCGGGTGTCTGTCTCTCCTATCTTAGTTGAATCGGAATAGAACAAGGCGGTCCTTGTAGAAGGTTAAATAGCAACTTGAATATCACCGTTGTGGCTTTGCGTAGGTAAGAAGCGTTCTTGCTAGATACCCATAGCAGCCACGTAAAACATGCAACAACAAATTAGAGGACGTCTAACTTGTTTTTGCAGGGTATGTATGTGATATGATATGGCCAATGACATGATGAGATATATTTGATGTATGAGATGATCATGTTGTAATAGTTAATATCGACTTGCATGTCGATGCATACGGCAACCGGCAGGAGCCATAGGGTTGTCTTTAATTTTGTATGACCTGCGTGTCAATCATTAAGTGCTTTGTAATGCTTTACTTTATCGCTAAACGGTAGCAATAGTAGTAAGAGCATGGTGGGCGCGCGACAACCCCGATGGCGACACGATGATGGAGATCATGATGATGGGGATCATGGTGTGGCGCCGGTGACGATGGAGATCATGCCGGTGCTTTGGAGATGGAGATCAAAAGCACGAGTTGATGGCCATATCATGTCACTTATGATTTGCATGTGATGTTAATCCTTTTATGCATCTTATTTTGCTTAGGACGACGGTAGCATTATAAGATGATCCTTCACTAAAATTTCAAGATAAAATTGTGTTCCCCCCGAGTGTGCGCCGTTGCGAAGGTTCGTCGTTTCGAAGCACCACGTGATGATCGGGTGTGATAGACTCTACGTTCACATACAACGGGTGCAAGCCAGTTTTGCACATGCAGAACACTCGGGTTAGACTTGACGAGCCTAGCATGTACAGACATGGCCTCGGAACACGGAGGACCGAAAGGTCGAGCATGAGTCATATAGTAGATATGATCAACATGTTGATGTTCACCATTGACGCCACCTCATCTCACGTGATGATCGGACTTGGGTTGGTGAATTTGGATCATGTCACGCTCGAATGACCAGAGGGATGTCAATTTGAGTGGGTGTTATAAATAATTTGATTAGGTAGTAACTCACTTATCATGAACAATAGTCTAAAATGTCTTTGCAAATCTTTTGTTGTAGATGGCTCGCGCAGTAGCTCCCCTGAATTTTAATGCGTTCCTAGAGAAAGCTAAACTGAAAGATGATGGGAGCAACTTTGTGGACTGGCTCCGCAATCTGAGGATCATCCTCACAGCTGCCCAAAAGGTTTATGTCCTAAATGCACCGCTAGGTGACCCCCCCGCTCCTACAGCCCCTGCAGACGTTTTGAACGTCTGGCAGACGCGTTCGGATGACTATTCGATAGTGCAGTGTGCCATGTTGTACGGCTTGGAAGGAGGACTTCAAAGGCGTTTTGAACGTCATGGTGCATATGAGATGTACCAGGAGTTGAAGTTCATCTTTGAAAAGAATGCTAAGATCGAGAGGTATGAGACCACCGATAAATTCTTTGCTTGCAAGATGGAGGAGAATTCGTCTGTCAGTGAACACTTACTGAAGATGTCTGGGTACTATACCCGCATAGCTGATCTGGGACTTGTGTTCCCGGATGAGGCTATCATTGACAGAATTCTCCAGTCACTCCCGCCAAGCTACAAGAGCTTCGTGCAGCAGTACAACATGCAAGGGATGAATAAAACCATCGCCGAGCTGTTTTCAATGCTGAAAGTCGCTGAGGCAGACATCCAGAAGGAGTATCAAGTGTTGATGGTCAATAAAACCACCAGTTTCAAGGAGAATGGCAAGGGCAAGAAGGGTAACTCTAAGAAGGGTGGCAAAACAGTTGCTAATCCAGTGAAGAAACCCAAGGCTGGGCCCAAGCCAGAGACTGAGTGTTTCTATTGCAAGGGGAACGGCCACTGGAAGCGGAACTGCCCCAAGTATCTGGCGGACAAGAAGGGGGCCAACAACAACAAAGGTATATGTGATATACATGTTATTGATGTGTACCTTACCAACTCTCGTTGTAGTGCCTGGGTATTTGATACCGGTTCGGTTGCTCACATTTGCAACTCTAAACAGGAACTGCGGAATAAACGGAGGTTGGCGAAGGACGAAGTGACGATGCGCGTGGGAAATGGTTCCAAGGTTGATGTGATCGCCGTCGGCACGCTCGCTCTTCGATTACCATCGGGATTAGTTATGAACCTGAATAATTGTTATTTAGTGCCTGCGTTAAGCATGAACATTATATCTGGATCTTGTTTATTGCGAGACGGTTACTCATTTAAATCAGAGAATAATGGTTGTTCTATTTATATGAGTAATATCTTTTATGGTCATGCACCCGAAGTTAGGGGTTTATTCTTATTGAATCTCGATAGTGATGATACACATGTTCATAACATTGATGCCAAAAGATGTAGAGTTGATAATGATAATACCACTTTCTTGTGGAACTGCCGTCTGGGTCATATCGGCGTGAAACGCATGAGGAAGCTCCATGCTGATGGACTTTTGGAGTCTCTTGATTTTGAATCACTTGACACGTGCGAGCCGTGCCTCATGGGCAAGATGACAAGGACCCCGTTTTCAGGGACAATGGAACGGGCAAGTGACTTATTGGAAATCATACATACTGATGTGTGCGGTCCGATGAGTGCAACGGCGCGCGGTGGATATCGTTATTTTCTCACCTTCACTGACGACTTAAGTAGATATGGGTATATTTACTTGATGAAGCATAAGTCTGAAACTTTTGAAAAGTTCAAGCAATTTCAGAGTGAAGTTGAAAATCATCGTAACAAGAAGATCAAGTTCCTACGATCTGATCGAGGGGGAGAATATCTGAGTTATGAGTTTGGTGATCACTTAAGAAAATGTGGAATTGTTTCACAGTTGACGCCACCTGGAACACCACAGCGTAATGGTGTGTCCGAACGTCGTAATCGAACCCTATTAGATATGGTACGTTCTATGATGTCTCTTGCCGATTTGCCACTATCGTTTTGGGGATATGCGTTAGAGACAGCTGCATTCACTTTAAATAGGGCTCCATCTAAGTCCGTTGAGACAACACCGTATGAACTGTGGTTTGGTAAGAAACCTAAGTTGTCTTTTCTCAAGGTTTGGGGTTGCGATGCTTATGTCAAAAGGCTTCAGCCAGAAAAGCTCGAACCCAAAGCGGACAAATGTGTCTTCATAGGATACCCAAAAGAAACAGTTGGGTACACCTTCTATCTCAGATCCGAGGGCAAAGTGTTTGTCGCTAAGAACGGGTCCTTTCTCGAGAAAGAGTTTCTCTCGAAAGAATTGAGTGGGAGGAAGGTAGAACTTGATGAGGTTATTGAACCTCTGCTTCAACCAGAGAGTAGCGCAGCACAGAAAGATGTTTTTGTGGAGCCTGTAGAGGTTGAAGAGGAAGCGAATGATGATGATCAAGGAGCTTCTGATCAAGTTACTACCGAACCTCGTAGGTCGACAAGGGTACGCACTGCACCTGAGTGGTATGGTAACCCTGTCTTAGAGGTCATGTTGTTAGACAACGGTGAACCTACGAGCTATGGAGAAGCGATGGTGGGCCCGGATTCCGACAAATGGTTAGAGGCCATGAAATCCGAGATGGGATCCATGTATGAAAACAAAGTATGGACTTTGGAAGTATTACCTGAAGGGCGGAAGGCCATTCAGAATAAATGGATTTTTAAGAAGAAGACGGACGCTGACGGTAATGTCACCGTGTATAAAGCTCGACTTGTGGCAAAGGGTTTTTCACAAGTTCAAGGGATTGACTACGATGAGACTTTCTCACCCGTAGCGATGCTTAAATCCGTCCGAATCATGTTAGCAATAGCTGCATATTTCGATTATGAAATTTGGCAGATGGATGTCAAAACAGCGTTCCTTAACGGTTTTCTTAAGGAAGAGTTGTATATGATGCAACCGGAAGGTTTTGTCGATCCAGAGAATGCTGACAAAGTATGCAAGCTCCAGCGTTCCATTTATGGGCTGGTGCAAGCATCTCGAAGTTGGAATCTTCGCTTTGATGAGGTGATCAAAGCGTTTGGGTTTGTACAAGTTTACAATGAAGCTTGTATTTACAAGAAAGTGAGTGGGAGCTCTATAGCGTTTCTAATATTATATGTGGATGACATATTGCTGATTGGAAACAATATAGAATTTTTGGATAGCGTGAAGGGGTATTTGAATAAGAGTTTTTCGATGAAGGATCTCGGTGAAGCTGCTTTCATATTGGGCATCAAGATCTATAGAGATAGATCAAGACGCTTGATAGGACTTTCACAAAGTACATACCCTGATAAAGTTTTGAAGAAGTTCAAAATGGATCAATCCAAGAAGGGGTTCTTGCCGGTATTGCAAGGTACAAAGTTGAGTAAGACTCAATGCCCAGTGACTGCGGAAGATAGAGAAAAGATGAGTGTCGTCCCCTATGCTTCAGCCATAGGCTCTATCATGTATGCAATGCTGTGCACAAGACCAGATGTCAGCCTTGCCATAAGTATGGCCGGAAGGTTTCAAAGTAATCCTGGTATGGATCACTGGACAGCGGTCAAGAATATCCTAAAGTACCTAAAAAGGACTAAGGAAATGTTTCTCGTTTATGGAGGTGATCAAGAGCTCGTCGTAAAGGGTTACGTCGATGCAAGCTTTGACACTGATCCGGATGACTCTAAGTCACAAACCGGATACGTATATATTCTCAACGGGGGAGCGGTAAGCTGGTGCAGTTCCAAGCAGAGCGTGGTAGCTGATTCTACATGTGAAGCGGAGTACATAGCTGCCTCGGAGGCGGCAAAGGAAGGTGTCTGGATGAAGGAGTTCATGACAGATCTTGGAGTTGTGCCTAGTGCACTGAACCCAATGACTCTGTTCTGTGACAACACTGGTGCCATTGCTCTAGCCAAGGAACCAAGGTTTCACAAGAGGACCAGACACATAAAGCGACGCTTCAATTCCATCCGCGATTCGGTCAAGGAGGAGGACATAAGTATTTGCAAAGTACACACGGATTTGAATGTTGCAGATCCGTTGACTAAGCCTCTTCCACGGGCTAAGCATGATCAACACCAAGATTCTATGGGTGTTAGATTCATTACCTTGTAATGCTAGATTATTGACTCTAGTGCAAGTGGGAGACTGTTGGAAATATGCCCTAGAGGCAATAATAAAGGGTTATTATTATATTTCCTTGTTCATGATAATCGTTTATTATCCATGCTATAATTGTATTGATTGGAAACTCATATACATGTGTGGATAAATAGACAAACTTTGTGTCCCTAGTGAGCCTCTACAGGACTAGCTCGTTGATCAAAGATGACCGCGGTTTCCAGGTCATAGACATGAGTTGTCATTTGATAACGGGATCACATCATTAGGAGAATGATGTGATGGACGAGACCCAAACGTTAAACATAGCTTTTGATCGTGTCAGTTATCGCTATAGTTTTCTGCATGTCAAGTATAAGTTCCTATGACCATGAGATCATGTAACTCACTGACACCGTAGGAGTGCTTTGTGTGTGCCAAACGTCACAACGTAACTGGGTGACTATAAAGGTACTCTACAGGTATCTCCGAGGGTGTCTGTTGAGTTGACATGGATCGAGACTGGGATTTGTCACTCCGTGTGACGGAGAGGTATCTCCGGGCCCACTCGGTAATACGTCATCTCAATGAGCTCAAAGTGACTAAGTAGTTGGTCACGGTATTATGTATTACGGTAACGAGTAAAGAGACTTGCCGGTAACGAGATTGAACTAGGTATAGAGATACCGACGATCGAATCTCGGGCAAGTAACATACCGACGAGACAAAGGGAACTGTATACGGGATTGCCTGAATCCTTGACATCGTGGTTCATCCGATGAGATCATCGAGAAACATGTGGGAACCAATATGGGTATCCAGATCCCGCTATTGGTTATTGACCTGGGAGTGTCTCGGTCATGTCTACATGGTTTCCGAACCCGCAGGGTCTACACACTTAAGGTTCGGTGACGCTAGGGTTGTTAGTGAGAACAGTGCATGGTTACCGAAGGTTGTTCGGAGTCCCGGATGAGATCCCGGACGTGACGAGGGTCTCCGGAATGGTCCGGGGACGAAGATTGATATATAGGATGAAAGGATTCGGAGACCGGAAGTGTTCCGGGGAGTATCGGGAAATCGACGGACGACCGAAAGGGGTTTCGGGGGTTCCGGAAGTGGTTTCGGGCCTAATGGGCCACAAGGGGGGGACACCACAGCCCTCATAGGGCTGTGCGCCCCCCCTGGGCCCTCTCCTCATGCGCAAGGGGAGGTGGACCCTCCTAGGGCTGCCGCACCCCCCCTGGCTTGGGGGGCAAGGCACCTAGGGGGGGAAACCCTAGGGCCTGGCCCTTGGCCGCCGCCCCCCCTGCCCTGGCCGCCGGCCCCCCTAGGGGAAACCCTAGGGCGCCCCTCCCCTCTCCACCCCCCTATATATAGTGAGGCAAAGGGAGGGCAGCCAACACACGTTTGTGCCTCGGTGCTGCCCTCCCTCTCCCATAACATCTTCATCTCCCGCGGTGCTTGGCGAAGCCCTGCTGGAATCCTCCACCACCATCACCACCACGCCGTCGTGCTGCCGGTCTCTCCATCAACCTCTCCTCCACCCCTTGCTGGATCAAGAAGGAGGAGACGTCCCCGAGCCGTACGTGTGAAGAACGCGGAGGCACCGTTGCTTCGGTGCTTGGATCTTCAGCGATCTGAATCGCGGCGAGTACGACTCCATCAACCGCGTTCTTAACGCTTCCGCTTAGCGATCTACAAGGGTACGTGGATCCGACTCTCCTCTCGTAGATGCATCTCCTAGATTGATCTTGGTGAACGTAGGAAAAAATTTTGTTTCCCATGCAACGTTCCCCAACAGAGTTTTTGTGTTGGGAGCACGGATTGGAGATAACGTGACGGGTAGCCGAATAACCACATTTATCCCACACATATGGCCTCGATTTGGGGAAGCCCGGACTGTCCTCACGATTGAATTTTAGGAAGCCTGCGAGGGTCCAGTTTGAGATCTGAACACACCCGCATATATGAGAAGTAAATGTGCTTCAATTTTGAAGACAAGCTTAATCATTTGTTTGGTTCATTTATACAAACAATTTCGGAGAAACATGCCTGGGTTGCACGGCATCATCAGTCTCGTTCAATTGTGCGTTTGCCAAACCCTAGTAATAAGTCTCCATGTACTGTCTAGAAACGACTCCAAGAGGTCCCTTTGGGGACATCCGATAGACAAGACGACTTCAAGAGACACTTTCATCCTCTTTCACCTCATTAAGATAATGTTAAGGTGAAACACTAGGAAAAATCTTAGAGTTGAGCCCTCACATGTCTAGTTCCTTGTCAGGCAAAAGGATAACTCTAAAACAGCAGATATTTTATATGTTGCTCTACTTGCCCACGAACATTGAAAACTTAGAGGTGAAGAATCGATGCTTACTAAGTAAATGGTTATACAAGTTATCTTGTGAGTCGAATGCCACCTGGGCACAGATTCTTCGTAATAAGTACCTTCAAACCAAAACTTTGTCCCAGGTGACGGTAAGACCGACTGACTCGCCTTTTTGGAAGGGTCTTATGCGAGTGAAATCAACCTTTTTCAATAGGGCGAAATTCATAATTGGAGATGGTACTTCCACTAGATTCTGGGAGGATACATGGCTAGAGGAGACACCTCTGGCACTTCAATATCCATCTCTTTATAATATTGTTCAACGAAGAGACGCTTATGTTGCAACGGTATTACATTCAACCCCGCTTAATATCCAGTTTAGAAGGACGTTAGTGGGAAACCGGTGGGAAGCTTGGCTACATCTTGTGAGACGACTGATGGATGTCTAACTTTCTCAACGTCCAGATCAGCTGAGCTGTAAACTAGCTAAGAATGGGGTGTTCTCAGTGAAATCCATGTATCTGGATGTTATTAACACTAGTGTGGTTCCTAGCTCGAAACATGTGTGGAAAGTAAAAGTACCTCTAAAAATCAAAGTGTTTATGTGGTTTGTAGATAAACGAGTCATTTTAACTAAAGATAATTTGGCAAAAAGGAACTAGACATGGTCTAAAAGATGTAGTTTTTGTGATCATGATGAATCTATTAGACACATCTTCCTTGATTGCCCTATGGCCAAGATCTTATGGAGGTCGGTACAAATAGCCTTTAATATCAACCCACCGGTTTCCATTCACACGCTTTTTGGGACGTGGCTGCATGGGATTGATGTAGTAACAGCGAGACATATCCGAGTGGGAGTATGTGCTTTACTATGGGCTATTTGGAATTGCAGAAATGATTTGTTTTTTAACAGAACAACAAACATTCACTTCTTGCAGGTTATTTTCAGGGCCACTACTCTTATTCGTATGTGGTCGCTACTCACTCAGACGGAGGCCAGGGAGCATTTGGTTACTGCGTCTATCCGTTGGGAGACGGTAGCTCGGGATATCTACAACCGGTTTGGATGACGGTCATGTAATAGGATATGTGTTTGTAGCTTATCTGTCTTTTGCCTGCCGGCTGTGGCGGTCCTATTCCTCTTTGTATTCGGATTTTGTAAGACTTTTGTTGGATCGTTTTGACTTCTAATAAGATGGCCGTATGCATCATTTTGATGCAGAGGCCGGGGCCCAAGCCCCTTTTCGAAAGAAAAAAAAACTTGCCCACGAACATAATTTATTTTCCTATTTTTAACCTCAACACAATTACATCTAGCTATATACGAAGAATAAAGCAAAGATTAACCTGTGAAAGTATTGTTCATTGTTGCACGAACAGATGAATAATACAATATTATTGTACGAATTGAGTCATACTTGTACGTGCGCAAACATTTTAGCTCACTTCGGAGATGTTGAGCGGATACATATGGATAGAATCAGCCCACGGCGTGCCAATATCTGTGTTGCTGGCCGGCCTGATGCACTGCCACACGGCGCTGTTGCACTTGAACCCAGAACCAAACCCGACCATCCACACCCAGTCGCCCTTGCGCATCCGTCTCTTCGCCTCGATGTATGCAAGCTCATACCATAACGAACTGCTAGATGTGTTCCCGAACCGGTGCAGCGTCATCCGTGATGGCTCAATATTCTCATCCGATAAGCGTAAGCTAGTTTGCACCGCGTCGATCACCGCCCGGCCACCACAATGGATGCAAAAGTGCTGGAAGGCCACGCGGAAATCCGGGACATATAGCTTGATCTTTTTGTTCACCACCTTCCGCGCAATGAACGAGAGCGCAAAGAGCAGCTTCTCCGATGGTGGGAGGACCTGGGACCCTATTGCGACTATGTTGGCCTGAAGCGTGTCGCCGGCGACAGCCACGAGCTCCTTGGAAAGGTTTATTCCCATTTCACCCAGGTCGTCCTCCTCCTGGTACGCGCACCGGTACGCTCTGTCTTGCGCGGCGGTGATTGTCCGCGTGATGTGCGTGAGCCGGAACCGGGACATGGACCTGGACGTCGACAATAGCACCGCGGCCGCGCCCATGCGGAACAGGGCGGCCGGCAGCAGCATCGCGCGGTTCTTCCCGGTATAGTTGATGAGCGAGGTGCTCTCCGTGGACACCATGAGGGCATGCGCGCCACGCGGTGCCGCCTGCAGGAGGTTCCGCGCGACCTCCAAGGAGATCACCCCGGCACTGCAGCCCATGCCGGAGATGTGTACGCTCCTGATGTCGGCTCTGAGTTTGTACTTGTTCACGACGATGTCAGCCAGGCTCGGGGTCGGGTTGAAGGTGGTGCAGTTGGTGACGAGTATGTCGATCGCCTCAGGACATATGCCCGTCTTGGCGAACAGGTCATCGACGGCCGCAAAGATGACCTGCTCCGCTTCATCGCGGCCTTCACTTAAGCTGCAACGTGGGGGAATGTAATGCAACGAAGGGTGGACGTAAGTCTGGTCACCAAGGCCCGAGCGCTTGAGCATGCGCGCCATGAACTGGTGACTGCCATCATCGAGCGAAAAGCGAGCGTTCTCGGTGGCGGAGCCTATGGATACACGGCAATTGGGTTTAGGCCGGCAGCAAGAGTAGTCGACGAGGTACACGCTGCGAGGGCGACTCATGAGGTAGAGGGTGGCCAAGGCAAATGGAAGAAAGACTGCCAGAAAAACGTGAACCTGCCGCAAGCCATTGAGGCCGGAGAGGATCTCGCTGGGTCCAAGCTGCGCGGCTTTACGCAGAAGGGCGAGGGCCATGACCGGTGTGACTACGACGACGAGGAAGTTGTTCACGATGATCTCAAACGAGTGTTTGAGATGGGATGGTGAGATGGCCATGTCGCTGAGGCGCACACCCATCGTGAAGGCTTCCTTGTTGAGTCGTGATGAAGGTGTACGAACAACTTTATATTAGTAGGAGATTTTAAAAGCACGCCGTAATTAATGTTTACGCATCCAACTGTCTAATAGTAGTTAGGTTAGGTCATTCTTCTTTGCGCTTGTAGCCGCCGTTGCTGTCACCATATTACAGGCAACCATTTTGATTCCAAAATATCTGTGTAATGGCATGGACATGTTCCATTTACAAATAAATGAAGCCCATGCATGCACCATCCACTTATCGTGACAGTAGTGGTTGATGACTGTCACCATCCTGTCGCCTTCACGGACTCGTGGTTTTATGGATACAAACTCAATTATCTCCTAATTCTCATGTGTCGAATCTCACAGAACGCATGATAATGTGCCGTGGAGTGGCTGTTGACGTGTACCGGCCGAGATTAATTCCTCTTTCCTAACAAAACACGTTATAGTTCCTGAATTTGTTGTTGGTCGGTGGGTGAGAGCGATCGATACACTAGCGCATTAATTTCTTGTTCAAGGGAAAGGAGCTATGCTAGTGCAATCATACCTATGTGGGATTCTATACATGCGATGATGGCGCTTGACCTTTTTCTTTTGAAAAAGAGGATAACCCCCGGCCTCTGCATCAGGACGATGCATGCAACCATATATTATTAATAAAGCAAAATTCAGCAGCCAAACACCATAGACGTGAAAAAAAACGGTAAAGCACTGGACGATTAGAGTTCTTTCAAACAGCCGACCTCTGATTTGGTAGTTATCAGAGAAAAAAAATATTCGGTAGTTTTTTGAAACCTTAGCCTATAAAGAAGTAGTTTTATGTTATTTACTCTGATCAAGTGTGCAATTGTAACAAAAACATGGAGACTTTCTTTGTCTCACTTCTATGAGATATAATACTACACATGCTTGTGCTTATTCGAGAGAGAAAAAAGGAGCGAGAATATTTATGCACTTCGATTAAAGGTTTTGAAGTGCATCGATCCACATGTGCTACAGGGTATTCCTTGTTTTACATCTCAGTTCTTAGTTACTTCATCTCGGCTAATTAAACTTCCCCATCAAGTTTGCCTCCATCCATGAATAGGGCTACAGGCCATGGCAGATCTACCTCGCCATTCTAAGATCAATCTAAAATTTTGTACAGTAAAAATGCATCATTCTTTTTCGAGAAACAATAAAACTGCACCTATTCCGTGCCTTCTCATGAATTCACATTTTTCACCGCCCATTTTGATGATTTGGATGTTTTAGCCGCCGGATTCGGTGTATAAGGCTAAATCTAACATACATCTAAATTACTGGCCCAACTGTTCTAATGGGCTGCTGCTCCAGGAGCCCAAATTGAGCACTCCGGACTGGTTCTACAAGCACATTTAGATACATTAAAACTGAACACTTTTTCAGCCCTCTCACGCATTCAGCAATTATGGCCATCAGATTTCATGTTCCGGTCATTTCTGGCCGTTTGATTACTGCGGTATCCCGTATTTCCGTGCTAATTGGGCCCGCTGTCCTTAAGGGCAGCTACTCCAGTGGAAAAATCCGACTACGCTGGTTGATTGGGCCTGAAGGGTAAGCACGGCCCACGGATGTTCATTTTACGCACCTCGGAGCTACCTCGTAGGCTCGTCGCACCTCCTCTTCCCGACGTCTCCTCTTCTTTCTATTGACCTCGACCACAGCCGCCGCCGACCATGACCTCGAGCAGTGGATCTTACTCCTCCGTCCTCGGCCTGGAATGGTGGTAGCCATCCTAAATCGCCCATGTGCGTGTTGCCGTCAAGGGGAATCCAACCTAGGTAAATCCCTAGATGACCCCGCCGTGCCCTGCTTCTCGCGATTCCTTGCGCAGCTACCATCACGAGTTCTCATCCTCACACCCCGCCGCCGGTCATACAGACTAGCCTCGCAGTCGCCACGGTGAGATCTATGTCACAAGTTTCAGGCAGGTTTACCTTCTCAGCATCCTCACTTCTCCCCTCCTCGTCTTTGTCCTTCTCCAAATCCAGTATGCTCCTGCTTTTCCCACTCACTTCAAGTGGATACAAGTTTTTGTGGAAACAAATAGTGCATGGTTTTGAGAAATATGTACTTCAAATATCATAGGGTGTGCGATCGCAGTACAAATATTGTAGGGAACTTGACTGTGGCAATCAGCTTTCAGAGTTTCAAATTGTGTGTACACCAATCAATTTGGGTCTGGTCAAGTATTTGGTTCATGTATATACCAATGAATTGTGGGGTGTGTTGTTGCTTAGCCAACTTGATTTTAGTATGTAGTCCTATTCTCATGTTAACAGCAAGGTTTTCACATTCAGTTTCAAACAAATTCAGCACCAACAGAAATCACCGGAATTCAGTGATTTCGGTTTGCGTTTCGGCCAAAAAGCCGAAATATTCACTTGAAGTCAATGAAATTAACAACAGAAAAATTAGATGTTACAACCACAATAGTTCCTTTATTTTAACAACAGAAAAATTATGTATACACAAAATTCATACAGGACCATAATGCTAAAGGTTTTGCAATGTACAAGGCAATGGTCGGATGTTATGAAAAATTGTAGGAATAAGCACGTAATTCCCTTTAAGGAATGTAGAATCAAGCGATGTTAACTTTGTTTGCCCATGCATGTGATTACCGACAACCTCCATGATCCCTAGACGTTTGGGGTCAGTCAACACTAGTAGATAAAGGGTCATCAGACCCGGTTCATTTGGGCCTTTAGCCCCGGTTCCAGAACCGGGACAAGAGGGTCGGTACTAATGCTCTGACCCTTTAGTCCCGGTTCAATCCAGAACCGGGGCAGAAGGGTGTCCACGTGGCCTGTGCGCCGAGCCCAGGCAGGAGGGGCTTTAGTCCCGGTTGGTGGTACCAACCGGGACCAAAAGGCATCCACGCGTCAGCATTTCTGTGGCTGTGGTTTTTGTTTTTTTTTTGAAAGGGGAGGGGGGTTGGAGG
>LR738712.1:882292970-882333714 GCA_902687465.1 Secale cereale | reverse complement strand
AGAAGGGTGTCCACGTGGCCTGTGCGCCGAGCCCAGGCAGGAGGGGCTTTAGTCCCGGTTGGTGGTACCAACCGGGACCAAAAGGCATCCACGCGTCAGCATTTCTGTGGCTGTGGTTTTTGTTTTTTTTTTGAAAGGGGAGGGGGGGTTGGAGGTTTTGGGGGGTTAATTTAGGTGTTTCATATTGTGTTAGCTAGCTAATTAATAGAGAGAAGTGTCCTCTCTTATGTCCGTGCTTGCTACGTACTACACATACGTATAGAGATGACTAGACACGGTAGCTAGCTAGCTAGCTAGTAAAGCAAACGAAGGAAACAGCAGATCGTATAATCAACATATATATATATATGCATACAGAGAGAAGTAATATCGACCACCTCTCCTTCTCCAAGAGATTGGTCGAACAACAAGTTCTCGTATATCTATCCGACACTACCGGGCACATATATACAATAATTATCTCTTACAAATATAATCTCCTATCATATGGATGCATGGTCCACATAGTATTCTCCGTCTTCAGCGATCACGTGTTCAAGGAAGAATGCCGCCAATTCCTCTTGAATTGCTCGCAGACGATCTGGTGTTAGGAGTTCATCCCGCATCCGAAACATCTAATTTGAAGTAGGGGGTCAATACATGAAATGATGCTATAAATTTGTGAATATTATTGATTGCTTACGCACTTCAAATTGTTCTTCAGTGTAGCCCCGCTCACAGGTCGTGTGGCGGATGGACTCGCAAATGTAGTATCCACAGTAATCATTCTCGGGTTCCTTCCACAACCACTTTACAAGAAATAGAGGTCAATCAAACTGATAAGCAAGAATGCCAAATTGGTATTGATGAAACTAGCGCTTGAATCAAGATATAGGAGATGCGCGCGCGGAACATGCTACTATATAGTACTTACTTTCGGGTATCTAAATTGTAGCTTCTTCGACAGTCCCGGAGCTTTTTTGGTGAATTTTCTCCAAACCCTGCCAGACAAAGAAAACAATTAGTTGATATCAGAAATGAAGTTGCTGATATATATGCATGGTGGATAATATTGATCGATTTAACTTACCTGACGAGCATTTGAGTCATGTCCGCATACTCCTCGGGATCTTTACGTTTAGAGTCCAAGACAGTTACTACTCCCTTCTCAAGCTTAATCTCTAAGAGAATATAGTGGAAGCTGCGCACGAATGCATGAACTCATCAATTACATCACTATAACCTTGACTGATATATAAGGGAAACCAAATATGCACAAGACAGTAACACTCACTTGAAGTTGTAAGGAAAGAGTATTATATCTTTGTTTTCATTTACCACCAACGATCGTAGCAAGTTGGTCTCGGTATCGTCGGGACGCAATTTAACCTCGGTTGCATCTATGAGGTATGTGTTAATAAACCCAATATCACCTACTTGTCTTTTCTTCAATTCGACGATCTTCAATCTGCATAATATAGTGAGGATAATTATAAATACATGCAATGAAGATCAGCTATATAGAGAGACTTAATGACAGAAGTAGTACTACTTACAGACAGTAGCAGGTGACCGTTGTTTTATCGAGGGCCAATTGATTGAAAAACTGATAGAACTCCTCAAATGGAACATGCAACAGGTCAATTCCAACGAGGTCATGCTCCGGTTTAACTCTCAAATACAAGTTATCCCTCCCCCCAGACTCTCTGCAGATTTTCAAGTACCAATCATGCAATCTTCGCATATTCGTTGATAGAGATCTTTCATTTTTGACGAGAGGCTTTTTGTACTCGTATATTTCTATCTGCACTTCCAAGAAATCATAGTGTACATCGTCGGACGCGTAATCTGCAAGATTGGTATAACCGGGCACCATCCTCGGATCATTAGCGACCATGTCGCTAGACACCTTGAGCGGGGGGCACGATTGGTCCGCTTGTTCGCCGAGCTGGGCAATTTGTTTCCCATCTCGTCCTTCTGCTAACCTCTGATCACTTTTAGTACTTCCCGACCGCTTCGCTGCTTGATATGACTTTTGAATCATGCGGTCATAGTTGTCCTGCGGTTTACTTTTCGCTGGTTGCTTCAGGGCAGCAAGAGTGCGCTTTGCTTTCACCGCATCTATCTTCTCCTCCGGAGGTGGATCTCTCTGTGCTTTCAACCCTTCAAAAAAGTCCTTCACTTCGCCTTGAGCGATCTTCGTGTTTTCCTCGTCGGACCTCTCGTACGGTAACTTCTCTAGAGGCGTGAGAGAAGGACCGAATCTGCATCGCCTCCCGCCTCTGGCTGTACTGCTAGACGTCGCCGGACCAGTCGAAGCGGCTGTCTTTTTTCCTTGCTTACTAGCCGGAGCAGGAGCAGCCGGAGCGGCGGCAGGTCTCTTCTTCCCTTGCTGACTAGGCGGAGAAGGAGGAGCAGGCTGGCTGCTCGGGCGCGCCGGCGGCGAAGGCGGAGTGCCGCCACGCGCCGGCGGCGAAGGAGGTGGAGTGCCGCCACGCGCCGGCGGCGAAGGAGGCGGAGTGCCGCCACGCGCCGGAGAAGGAGCCGGAGTGCCCTGATGGTCACTCGCCGGAGGAGGAGGCGGTGGAGGAGGCAGAGTGCCCTGACTTGCCTGAGGAGGAGGAGGAGGCGGAGGCGTCCAGTTGAGAATGTTGATGAGGTCCTTCCGCCATAGGCATGGAGTCTTCAGTGAAGAACCCAGCCGAGTCTCCCCTTCACCGGTAGGGTGGTCAAGCTGGAGCTCCTCAAATCCCTCCGTTATTTCGTCGACCATCACCCTAGCATATCCTTCTGGAATCGGCCGGCAGTGAAAAGTGTCGCCGGGTCCAGAAGGATAAACAGAGCCAGCAGCCGCCTTGACCTTCAGATTCATCCACTGCGCCATAAGGTGGCAATTTTGTGCCTGCGTGATAGCATCCACGGGATTCCTGGTAGTAGCCGTCAAGACAGGCTCTGGCTGAAGCAGCTCGGTGGAAGCCACGCTGCTTCTCCGCTGAGATGGCGGGGTAGCTTCGGGGGAAGCTTCGGCAATTCTTTTGTCCCGATTTGCTTCCCGTTCCTCTATCGCTTGTATTCTGGCCCGCAGCGCCTGGATTTCGGTCAGCTCCATTTTCTTCCTCCTGTCGTGGCATTTGTAGCCTCCTGCGTCCGGAAACCCAGCACGCCACGGAAGGGAGCCTGGCGTGCCTCGTGTCCGTCCAGGGTGCTCAGGATTCCCGAGGGCCATTGTCAGCTCGTCGTTCTCTCTGTCGGGGAAGAACGTCCCTTCATGCGCTGCTTTGATATACTGCCGCATCTTCCTAAGTGGTGTTTCCAATTGCTTGTCCGTCCAAATGCACCACCCTGTTACAGGGTCCAAGGTTCCGCCAGCCCCGAAGAACCAAGTCCGGCAACGGTCTGGCCAGTGCATTGTCTCTGGTTTGATCCCTTTCTGAAGCAGATCATTCTCAGCCTTGGCCCACTTAGGCCGGGCTATGAGGTAGCCGCCTGACCCCGTGCGATGGTGATGCTTCTTCTTCGCAGCATTTATCCGGTTTGTCTCCTACATCTTCTGACTCTTTTCCGACATCGTATGGGCCACAAATGCGGGCCAGTCATCTTTGATCTTCTCATATATGCCCACGAATTCTGGAGTCTTTTTATCTTTGACAAACGTATTCAGTTTTTTCTTCCATGCCCTGAATTGGTCTGCCATCTTCGAAAGTGCAGCAGACTTGATTAACTCCTCTTTAACTGCCTTCGCCGGATCATCCTCTCGCGGTAGGACGAAATTTGACTTCAGCTCACTCCAAAGATCTTCTTTCTGCATATCAGTGACATAAGTCACCTGAGCGTCGTTTGCAGCCGGCTTTAACCATTGATGGATGCTGATCGGGATCTTGTCCCTAACCAGAACCCCGCACTGATTAACAAATGCGTTCTTTGTCCGGATGGGTGCAATCGGCTCGCCGGAGCGCGAGATTTCCGAGATCTCAAACTTTTCATCCGGCCTCAACTTTTTCTTCGCTCCTCGTCTCTTTACCGAAGATTTGCTCGATCCGGAGGGCTAGAAAAAGGAACAAAGACGAGAGTTAATGAATGCATCAATTAACTAGTCAGCACATGCTTAACTAACATATATACCTCCTGGCCGGACTCGGTTCGGTCACCGGAGCCAGCATCACGGTCTCCTTCTTGCACCGGCATTGGGTCACCGGAGCCGTCCTCACGGTCTACTTCTTCCATGTGCATTGGGTCACCAGATCCATCAATATCATAGCCTAGATCTTCCAGCTGCAGCTCTTTTTCGACCTGCTCATCGGTGTCGTTGAGAAACGACAAGACGGCATTTTGTCCGTCTGCGATTATGTCCATCAACATCGCTTCTTGTGCTAGGTCTCGGGTGTTGTCGTCCATTGTTTCTACAAATATTTACAACATGCCAATTATTATTCAAACATGACAGATGGATATATTAATGGCAAACGTAGAACTAGCTTCAACCCTCGACTGCTCGGCGATCCACAAACCCTAGACCCCCTCATGTCACATTTTGTCTAGCTAGTGTCAAAGGATTCAACAAAACCAATACTTCATCATTAGGCAAAAGTAACAGTAGAATGATGGTACGAAGCTCTCCAAAGTTGTTTTGGAACGGAGTCCCAGATAAGATAATCCGTAACAAAAGACGGATTAACCTATCAGGAACTCCGTTCCAAAACATCTTTGCATAACTTCGTACCAACATGCCCCGGTTACTTCTGGCAAATGATGAAGTCATGGAATTTTTCAATACTTTGTCACTAGCTAGGCAACCTCTCTCGACCCCTCGACCCCCGACTGCTCGGCGATCCACAAACCCTAGACCCCCTCATGTCACATTTTGTCTAGCTATAGTGTCAAAGGATTCAACAAAACCAATACTTCATCATTAGGCGAAAGTAACAGTAGCATGATGGTACGAAGCTCTCCAAAGTTGTTTTGGAACGAAGTCCCAGATAAGATAATCCGTAACAAAAGACGGATTATCCTATCAGGAACTCCGTTCCAAAACATCTTTGCATAACTTCGTACCAAAATGCCCCGGTTACTTCTGGCAAATGATGAAGTCATGGAATTTTTCAATACTTTGACACTAGCTAGGCAACCTCTCTCGACCCCTGGACCCCCGACTGCTCGGCGATCCACAAACCCTAGACCCCCTCATGTCACATTTTGTCTAGCTAGTGTCAAAGGATTCAACAAAACCAATACTTCATCATTAGGCGAAAGTAACAGTAGCATGATGGTACGAAGCTCTCCAAAGTTGTTTTGGAACGAAGTCCCAGATAAGATAATCCGTAACAAAAGACGGATTATCCTAGCTATCAGGAACTCCGTTCCAAAACATCTTTGCATAACTTTGTACCAAAATGCCCCGGTTACTTCTGGCAAATGATGAAGTCATGGAATTCTTCAATACTTTGACACTAGCTAGGCAACCTCTCTCGACCCCTCGACCCCCGACTTCTCGGCGATCCACAACCCTAGACCCCCTCATGTCACATTTTGTCGAGTGTCAAAGGATTCAACAAAACCAATACTTCATCATTAGGCGAAAGTAACAGTAGCATGATGGTACGAAGCTCTCCAAAGTTATTTTGGAATGGAGTCCCCGATAGGATAATTCGTAACAAAAGACGGATTATTCTATCAGGAACTCCGTTCCAAAATATCTTTGCATAACTTTGTACCAAAATGCCCCGGTTACTTCTGGCAAATGATGAAGTCATGGAATTCTTCAATACTTTGACCCCCGACTGCTCGGCGATCCACAACCCTAGACCCCCGACTGCTAGGCAACCTCTCGACCCCTCGCCCTTCGGCCTCTCGGTCTCTCGACGACCCTCGACCCCTCGACCTTCGGCCTCTCGGTCCCTCGACGACCCTCGACACCGGCCCCCCCCCTAATGTCGAAGTTATCGGGGAGGGTGTATATCGACATAGACATATCCGATAAAAAAAGAGGAAGAAGAAGAAAAAAGGAACCGCTAGAGGAGAAGATCGAAGAAAAAAAAAGAAAAAAAAAGGAGAAGAAGAAAGGAATAGAGGAGAAGAATTTTCTCCTCTATTCCTTTCTTCTTCTCCTCTTTTTTTCTTTTTTTCTTCTTCTTATTTATTTCTCCTCTTCTTCCTCTCCTCTTCTTCTTTCTTTCCTCTTTCTTATTTTCTTCTTTCCTATCCTTCTTTTTCTAAATTTGTAACTTTTGCATATATAAAACTTTCTATATATATTTAGCATATATAAACAAAAAACTATATAGCCACATACACATATATATACATCACATATACACACATCACATATATACAGCAACTTCCTAAGAAAAAATATATTTATATACACATAAATATATATTTAACATATATATTTAGCAAATTCCTAAGAAAAAAAAAAGATATACACATACATATAAATACAGCAACTATATACAGCAACTATATATACTGCAATTTCCTAAGAAAATTCCTAAGAAAAAAAATATACACATATATACATATATATACACAGCAACTATATATATATATACAGCAATATATATTAAACATATAAAAAAAAGGGAGCCGGCCCTCACATCGGCAGGGCTGGGCGGCGCGACGGCGGCGGGGCGGGGCGGCGACGAGGCGGCGTCGGGGCGCGGCGGCGCGACGGCGGCGGGGCGGGGCGCGCGGCGGCGCGGGGCGACGGGCCGGCCGGGGGGAGCGGCGACGGCGCGGGGCGGGGCGACGGCGCGGGGCGCGGCGACGGCGCGGGGCGGAGCGACGAGGCGGCGTCGGGGGCGACGGCGACGGGGCGACGGGGGCGACGGGGGCGACGGCGACGGCGACGGGGACGGAGCAGATCGACGGGGGCTGGGAAGAAGGAGAAACTGACGAAAATTTCGCAAGTCCTGCTTATATAGGAGGAATATTAGTCCCGGTTCTTGGCACAAACCGGGACTAATAGCCCCCTTTAGTCCCGGTTGCTGCCACCAACCGGGACTAAAGGTCCCTTTTCAGCAGCCCAAAGGGCGGGAAGGAGGCGCCTTTAGTCCCGGTTGGTGGTAGCAACCGGGACTAATGCCACCCTTTAGTCCCGGTTGGTGGCAGCAACCGGGACCAAAGGCCTTGCTGGCGCGGTGCGGTGGGAAGTTTAGTCCCACCTCGCTAGTTGAGAGAGGCCAGCACCAGTTTATAAGCTGCGCTGCCTCTCTCCTATCGAACTCATTTGAATTGCAGGCTTACGGGCCTAAATCGACACTGCAATGCCTGTGGGCCTACTGGGCCTGCTGCGGGCCTGAATCCTGGCCCATGGTTGGGTTTCTAGTCGTATTCAGGCCGTGATGGCCCAGTAGGTGGCATTTTTTTTTCTTTTTTTCTATTTATTTTTTCATTTCTACTTAGAACTAAATACTCATAGTGTTTTAGTGATTTCTTTTTCCTTTTAGGTAACAAAAATTATAAACTTTCATTATTTTCTTTGTTTATTTCTAAGTTGTTTTTTGCTGTATTTAGAGTTGCTTTATTTATTTTCTTTGTTGCTTTATTTATTTTATTTTGTTTATACTTAATTACAACAAAATACTTATTGTTGCTATTTATTTCTAAATTGTTTTTTGCTGTATTTAGAGTTGCTTTATTTATTTTATTTTCTTTGTTTATTTCTAAGTTGTTTTTTGCTGTATTTAGAGTTGCTTTATTTATTGTACTTTCTTTATTTATTTTCTTTGTTGCTTTATTTATTTTATTTTGTTTATACTTACAACAAAATACTTATTGTTGCTATTTATTTTTCAAGTTTGTTTTGTTTTGTTTTGTTTTGTTAGTGCAAGTAGTATTGAAATTTGAATAGTACAAACGGACAATGGTATCATACTCGTTTGTTACAAAGTTGGCATGGTATCATCATAATAGTTGCGGAAATAACTCTTCACTTTTTCTTCGCTTGTGTCATTTGCTTATTGCGCCGTAATCATGGATAATCTTCATCGTTTATCAGGATGCTTGGGTCAGCCTTGACTTTGAAGGGAGGAATTTCATGAAACTTTTCATAATCTTCAGACATGTCTGTCTTGCCCTCCACTCCCAGGATGTCCCTTTTTCCTGAAAGAACTATGTGGCGCTTTGGCTCATCGTATGATGTATTCGCTTCCTTATCTTTTCTTTTTCTCGGTCTGGTAGACATGTCCTTCACATAGATAACCCGTGCCACATCATTGGCTAGGACGAACGGTTCGTCAGTGTATCCAAGATTTTTCAGATCCACTGTTGTCATTCCGTACTGTGGGTCTACCTGTACCCCGCCTCCTGACAGATTGACCCATTTGCACTTAAACAAAGGGACCTTAAAATCATGTCCGTAGTCAAGTTCCCATATGTCCACTATGTAACCATAATATGTGTCCTTTCCCCTCTCGGTTGTTGCATCAAAGCGGACACCGCTGTTTTGGTTGGTGCTCTTTTGATCTTGGACAATCGTGTAAAATGTATTCCCATTTATCTCGTATCCTTTGTAAATCAATACAGCCGAAGATGGTCCCCTGGACAACAAGTACAACTCATCACAAACAGTGTTGTCACCTCTGAGACGTGTTTCCAACCAACTGCTGAAAGTCCTGATGTGTTCACGTGTAATCCAGTCGTCGCACTGCTCCGGGTGTTTGGAGCGCAGACTGTTCTTGTGTTCATCGACATACGGGGTCACCAATGTAGAGTTCTGTAGAACTGTGTAGTGTGCTTGAGACCAAGAATATCCGTCCCTGCATATTATTGAGTCCCTTCCAAGCGTGCCTTTTCCAGTCAGTCTCCCCTCGTACCGCGATTTAGGGAGACCTATCTTATTAAGGCCAGGAATGAAGTCAACACAAAACCCGATGACATCCTCTGTTTGATGGCCCATGGAGATGCTTCCTTCTGGCCTGGCGTGGTTACGGACATATTTCTTTAGGACTCCCATGAACCTCTCAAAGGGGAACATATTGTGTAGAAATACGGGCCCCAGAATGACAATCTCGTCGACTAGATGAATTAGGACGTGTGTCAGGATTGTGGGAACACAAGCTCGAAACTGACAAGATAATGCGCCACATCACTCCTTAGCCTTGGTACGATTTCTGGATCGATCACCATCTGAGAGATTGCATTGAGGAATGCACATAGCTTCACAATGGCTAATCGGACGTTTTCCGGTAGAAGCCCCCTCAATGCAACCGGAAGCAGTTGCGTCATAATCACATGGCAGTCATGAGACTTTAGGTTCTGGAACTTTTTCTCTGCCATATTTATTATTCCCTTTATATTCGACGAGAAGCCAGTCGGGACCTTCATACTGAGCAGGCATTCAAAGAAGATTTCTTTCTCTTCTTTCGTAAGAGCATAGCTGGCAGGACCTTCATACTGCTTCGGAGGGATGCCGTCTTTTTCGTGCAAACGTTGCAGGTCCTCCCGTGCCTCAGCTGTATCTTTTGTCTTTCCATACACGCCCAAGAAGCCTAGCAGGTTCACGCAAAGGTTCTTCGTCACGTGCATCACGTCGATTGAAGAGCGGACCTCTAGGTCTTTCCAGTAGGGTAGGTCCCAAAATATAGATTTCTTCTTCCACATGGGTGCGTGTCCCTCATCGTCTTTCGGAACAGCTAGTGCGCCGGGGCCCTTTCCAAAGATTACGTGTAAATCATTGACCATAGCAAGTACGTGATCACCGGTACGCATGGCGGGCTTCTTCCGGTGATCTGCCTCGCCTTTGAAATGCTTGCCTTTCTTTCGACATTGATGGTTGGTCGGAAGAAATCGACGATGGCCCAGGTACACATTCTTCCTGCACTTGTCCAGGTATATACTTTCAGTGTCATCTAAACAGTGCGTGCATGCGTGGTATCCTTTGTTTGTCTGTCCTGAAAGGTTACTGAGAGCGGGCCAATCGTTGATGGTCACGAACCGCAACGCCTTTAGGTCAAATTCCTCCTGTTTGTGCTCATCCCATGCACGTACACCGTTTCCATTCCACAGCTGTAAAAGTTCTTCAACTAATGGCCTTAGGTACACATCAATGTCGTTGCCGGGTTGCTTAGGGCCTTGGATGAGAACTGGCATCATAATGAACTTCCGCTTCATGCACATCCAAGGAGGAAGGTTATACATACATAGAGTCACGGGCCAGGTGCTGTGATTGCTGCTCTGCTCCCCGGAAGGATTAATGCCATCCGCGCTTAAAGCAAACCATACGTTCCTTGGGTCCTTTGCAAACTCCTCCCAGTACTTTCTCTCGATTTTTCTCCACTGCGACCCGTCAGCGGGTGCTCTCAACTTCCCGTCTTTCTTACGGTCCTCACTGTGCCATCGCATCAACTTGGCATGCTCTCTGTTTCTAAACAAACGTTTCAACCATGGTATTATAGGAGCATACCACATCACCTTCGCAGGAACCCTCTTCCTGGCGGGCTCGCCATCAACATCACCAGGGTCATCTCGTCTGATCTTATACCGCAATGCACCGCATATCGGGCATGCGTTCAGATCCTTGTATGCACCGCGGTAGAGGATGCAGTCATTAGGGCATGCATGTATCTTCTACACCTCCAATCCTAGAGGGCATACGACCTTCTTTGCTGCGTATGTACTGTCGGGCAATTCGTTATCCTTCGGAAGCTTCTTCTTCAATATTTTCAGTAGCTTCTCAAATCCTTTGTCAGCCACAGCATTCTCTGCCTTCCACTGCAGCAATTCCAGTACGGTACCGAGCTTTGTGTTCCCATCTTCGCAATTGGGGTACAACCCTTTTTTGTGATCCTCTAACATGCGATCGAACTTCAGCTTCTCCTTTTGACTTTCGCATTGTGTCCTTGTATCGACAATGACCCGGCGAAGATCATCATTTGGTTCCTCTTGATCTTCAGCAGCTTCACCCGTTGCAGCATCATTGGGCACATCGTCTGGTTCCTCTTGATCTTCATCAGCTCCCCCCATTGCAGCATCACTGTATTCAGGGGGCACATAGTTGTCATCGTACTTTTCTTCTTCGCCGTCTTCCATCATAACCCCTATTTCTCCGTGCCTCGTCCAAACATTATAGTGTGGCATGAAACCCTTGTAAAGCAGGTGGGAGTGAAGGATTTTCCGGTTAGAGTAAGACATCGTATTCACACATTTAGTGCATGGACAACACATAAAACCATTCTGCTTGTTTGCCTCAGCCGCATTTAGAAACTCACGCACGCCCTTAATGTACTCGGAGGTGTGTCTGTCACCGTACATCCATTGCCGGTTCATATGCGTGCATTTATATATAATTAAGTGTGTCAAAAACCATTACAGAACATCATAAATAGATAATTAAGTGACCAAATGGATAAAAGTTCATCATCACATTAAAACCAAAGTACATACATATATAGTTCTCATCTAACAACATATAGCTCTCCATACACATCGAAACTATGTAAAACATTTCAACGCGAAAACAAATGCTATCATAATCGCAACCAAGGTAACAATTGATCCAACGGCATAATGATACCAAGCCTCGGTATGAATGGCATATTTTCTAATCTTTTTAATCTTCAACCGCATTGCATCCATCTTGATCTTGTGATCATCGACGACATCCGCAACATGCAACTCCAATATCATCTTCTCGTCACAATTTTTTTTATTTTTTCCTTCAAGAATTTGTTTTCTTCTTCAACTAAATTTAACCTCTCGACAATAGGGTCCATCTTGATCTTGTGATCATCGATAACTTCCGCAACATGCAACTCCAATTCCATCTTCTCCTCCTCCATTTTTTCCAATTTTTTCTTTAACGAAATGTTTTCCTCTTCAACTAAATTTAACCTCTCCACAAGAGGGTCGGTTGGAATTTCCGGTTCAACTACCTCCTAGACATAATAAAACATCTATGCATGTCAGGTTGGTCGGCATAACTATCATAAACACTAAAACAAATAGTTATAAATTAAAGATAATATACCACATCCGAATCGTAGACCGGACGAGGGCCCATGTGGGCGGATATCAAAACCATCGCACTATATAATAACAAGCAATAATAAACGTAAGAAAATAAGACAAATATCTATCTAAAGCAATAATAAAAGTAAGAAAAGCATGGACATAACAAGAGGCTCACCACGGTGGTGCCGGTGACGAGATCGGCGGGGGCGATCGACGACGGCGAAGACGGGGACGGGACGTGACGGACCGCTAAACCTAGACAAATCTCGGAAAAAATAGAGCTTCGAGAGGAGAAAAGCTTAACTAGTGTGGCTCGGGCATTCCACCGAACACGTTGTGTGCATAGGAGGTGAGCTAGAGCACCACTAACCCCTCTCCCCCTCGGCCAGAAAAAAAACAGAGCAGTGAGCTCTGCTCTTGAGTGAGGGGGTATATATAAGCAACTCACTGGCCCCGGTTGGTGCTACAAACCGGGACTAAAGGGGTGCCTTTGGTCCCGGTTCATATCACCAACCGGGACCAATAGTGGTGGGTCAGGAGAAAGAGCCATTGGTCCTGGTTTTTAGCTCCAACCGGGACCAATAGGTCCAGACGAACCGGGACCAATGGCCCACGTGGCCCGGCCGGCCCCCTGGGCTCACGAACCGGGTCCAGTACCCCCATTGGACCCGGTTCTAGATTGAACCGGGGCTAATGGGCTGGACCAATGCCCTGTTTTCTACTAGTGCAATCCCATCAGTGGAACAGGAGCTATGCTAGGTAATCAACCCCTTCTTGAAAAAATGATAGGTAATCAACCACTTTGCACAGTAAAGCATATGAAGATGTTCTGAATGTAAGGCATCTTGGCCAATTTGAGAAAAATGACAGTACCCTATGTTTTTATAGATTGCAGGGAGGTTGTGCAAGCTTAATAATATAGTGTGGAGGACTAGGAGAACAATCACCCAATGCAGTTGGGGCATAGAATAGTTTGCATTTGTATGTTCTTTCCTGCTCTCAAATGTTTTCTTGCATGACGAGAAAGGAAGTGATAGTCTTTTTGTGTTGGATTTTTCCTTGTTGATTTGCATGTTCTTTCTTTTCAACATATCTTTAATATGTCAGGTTATTTTGTTTCACTCTATCATATGTTTCCAAGTTGACATTGCCAGACTTCTAATAGTAGGGAGATAAGCATGGCCGTGCTCCAGAATACTTAACATGGATATGCACCAGAATATAGCAGATCCAGATTCCGCTTAAGGCAGACGATTTTTTTACTGAGAAAAGTTGTGCCTAAGCTCCCAGCTCAGTTCTGAGATCCTCCTCGATAACCCCTCCATGTTGACGGCTCCCACATGGTAAGATCATTTTACCTTGTTAATTGGGCTGCCCTCCAGAACAGTTAGATTTTCTCTCTTTTATGTATGGATGCATAGGTTTACAAAACCTTTTTTGCGATTCTTGAAATTTATCCTAGAGGTAAATCATTTTGAAGGACAACAAAATGTGGAACCTCCAGACACTTTTTGCAACATGTTTGCTTAAGCTCCTGAAGTTAAATCAAAAGTTACGTGGTAGTGCATTAGAGTAGGCCTTATATCCTCGATGCAATTAGAGAAGATCTCATGAATTCAATTCAACAAGCTCTTTTTGGTAAGTAATATTTTATTCCTTCTTTGATTGTAGGCTTTACTTTGCCATCAGGTGGTAAACGGCTGGATGAGTCGAGTCAATTAATTAATTTCACGATAAGTAAATGCGAAATGCTAATCCTGTACAATGCAGATGCTTGTATGCCTTTGTTTCTATTCATCTAACTCATACTATGCTTAGATACGTCTTGATGATAGTATAATTTTCCTGTCAGACGATCTTCAAAAATGTCTTCTACAAGAATAATTGGAATCACACAAAGCCTACGAAGCTATAATCGGTAAGTATAAAAACTGCTCATTGTCAAAAAATATGTTTAAAAGGGTGGTTTCAGTTCGATATAAAAGTCTATGCATCATCTTAAACTAAAAAATTTCATGGTGATGTATCCAATCAAGTTAATACTAAATATACCAAAAAAATTAGAATCACCGGGGGAGAAGTACCTCCACCTGAATAAACATACCAATTTATGTTCTTCTACTATGCTTGATTTGAGTATATTTCAGAGGCATTTTTCTGTTATGGATCTATGACTTCGAGATAGATATAATGAAATTTTTCCACCTATCTTGCTGCTTAATAAACAGTTAAACACACCCCTAAGCTTATGGAGAATGCACCTAATATAAATCGAATTTCAAACCTTCATTTAAGCATAAGTTCAGTTTCTATTGCTCAAGGCAACTGCAAGTTATACTTACAATTTTGTCACTTACTGATCTATAGGTCCTCTAATACGAAATCATGTGAATCAAATGGAATAATCCCCTCAAGAAATGGAAAGATGATAATTTACAGATATGAAGACTATCAACCAAAGTACACAATTTCCATGTTTCCTTTATCTACTAGACTTTTTTTGGTATCCTGGGTGGCATTGAAGTAAACTTTGCTACTGCTTCTGGTGTAGGTGTTTTTTGTTATTTCATTATCATGCCTCAAGCTCCATGGTGGTAGAGGAAACAATATCTGGCCAGCTAAAGATAGACGCTCAGGCAATATCTTATTTTATGTGGGTGGGCAAACTAGAATGCTTTGAAGATCAGTGCAACAAGTGATAGAGGAGCGGAATGCTCGGATTCCCATTAATGCTTTTTGTCAACAGATATTTTTTTTGTCTTACACCTTCCATGAAATTGTGGATACGTGGAATATGAGCTATCTTTTGGAATAATATAATTTAAAGCTTAGTGCAACATTCTTCCCGGTTGCCTTTGACGTAATTTTGTATGGTATGCTTTGTGCTTGGTTTAGAATTGGAAATAGATTGCTATACTTGCATCGTATGAGGCATGAACTTTACAAGAGAGAGAACTGATGTTTTTTTATATGCAAAAGAATGTTGAACAATGACTTTGGCGAAAGAATGTTGAAATGTTCACGTGTCTTTTGAGACAAAGATCTATCAATTACAATGTTTTCAATAAGTACTAGTGTAGGTAGCTGTTGTCTGACTTTAAATTTCAAGAAACTTAGTTAACTTATTTCATGCCACCAATTACGATCGCTGCATTAGAAAATGGACGGGCGCAGCAACGCGCGCCATCATTGTTCTAGTTTATCTAAACAACGGTCGAAAGCGACACATCATTGCGTTCCTAGAAAAAAGGTCATCGCTCGAGGAGGGATCCAATGCAACCGTCAATGCGCACTCTTTGGTATTCAGGCGCTCTCCTTTTGGGAAATTCCAATGCGTCTGGGTCGAAATGGACACAAACCATGGCCCAATGTGCCGACCCAAGCGGACGAGCATCCAATTTTTTTCCTCCCGCGGCCCGCTTCAGGCTTAAATTTAGGTCGGGTTTGCGTCGACGAGCACGTGCATGATGCCCGCCTTGTCCTCCCCTGACCCGCCACACAGTGGCACATCCACTCAATTCACCCCTTCTCTCCCAAAACCCTACCGCCCCCCGTTGCCTCTGCCTCCACGGTCGACGGCGTGGCCGGCAAGCCGTGCTCCGCCGGCAAGGAGCAGCTCAAGAAGGAGCAGCAGGCCATATAAGCCGGCGAAGAGGGCTGGCCAGAGGATGGCACAAGCCGACAATTTGGAAGCCACCAACATGGCCACCCTTGACGTCGCCATGCAACAGGAGGCCACCATAGCGGAGAATGAGGCCCTCATCGCCAAGACCATGTGGCAGACCCTGAAGACTCTAGTGTTTAGCCATGGCCACGGTGATCCGGCCATTCTAGGCGATGTTGCCATGGCCCCGGTGAGCATGGGTCGTCGGCTGCCGTCCGCCACGGGCGGAGTCGCTGTGCACCTCCACCAAGCCGCAAACACCTTGCTTCCATCCACAACACGACCCGCAAGCCACCCGCTTCTCCACCTCGTCAGAACGGAGGGTGATCGCACCGGCCACCCCCGCGCCCACGTCCATCAACCTCAATGCCACAATTGTGACCGGCAGATCGTCCACCGAGGGGCAAGAGAAGCGGCCGAGGGGGGAGACTAAGGGCGTGTTCGGCAATCATCTAGCTTCACAAAACTTCACGTATCTAGCTTTTCTTCCCAGCTTCCCACTCCACGCGGCGAGAGAAATCTGTTCGGTAGCGTCACTAGCTTCTTGCATCGCTAGGGCCTGTTTTAGCGCCATAATGGGCTGGCTGGGCCGGCTGGAACCAGCCCAGGTCGGCTAGTCTGTGTACGAGAGAGGGAAAACTGTACCGATTCGAGGGGGAGACGGTCGTCTGGTTCTGTTTCGAACGAAACGTTTTCTTTGGCGGTGGCAGCTGTCTGTAAATATGGCGAACTCCAGACTTCTTGGTTTGGTGGAGCTGGGCTTTCCCAGCTTCACTTTTTTGCACTACCGGCTGCTCCAACTTCGCAGATTCTGCTTTTGGCAGATAAAACGTTCGCCTCGTCTCCACTCCAGCAATTTGTGAAGCGTGGAGCGGGAGGAGATCAGAACACGCCCTAACTCCAAGAAGCAGGAGAAGCGTGATGCGGCGACATTAACCTTGCATGAAACTTTGCAAGGCATGATGACCAAAAAGGAATCAAGGGAGGAGAAGCATCGGTAAGAGAAAGAGGAGCCAATGAAAGCCTACATGAAGATACAAAGGAAGAAGCTCGACATGGATGCGGACATACAAACAAAAAGCCTGAGATAGAGGTGACCAATGCAAGACCAGAGAAAATGAGGTGGTGCTGGCTTTTATGGTGAAGGAGGTGGAGATCATGACGATAGAATTGAGCAAGGTGAAGGGTTGGTTCGAGAACATGCAAATGGAGATGCTCGAGCTAGACGATTGATCTATGGCCGAGAGCGCCATCTTTTTTGTATGCTGACATGTGTGCCGGCATGAACCACGGCGGAGATGTATGCGTGATTGATCTATGGCCGTCTTTTTTGTGTGTTGGCAACACCGCCGGTCACTGGCAAGTGTGCAGGCATGAATTGTACCTAATCCCTCCCTTCCAGTCCTTCTCATTTTTGGCCATCCATTTTGATTATTTGAACATTTTTAGCAGCCAGATTTGGTGTATATGGCCAAATTCAACACACCTTTAAATTACAGCCCAGCTATCCTAATGGGCTACTGTTCCGAGATCCCGAAATCCAACACACCCTTAAATTAGTGCCCAGGTATCCTAATTAGCCGCCTGAGGAAATAAATGCAGTCGGAATTATGTCATCCTGAAATTATATAGCTCAAGATACTGATAGGAAGCAAGAATTTGAAGTTGGATACCAAGGCAGGGTATAGAAAAGTAGTACACGAATAAGTTTCATCTTGTAGGGCTGCGTCAGCATATTGCAAATATACCAGCGAAATATGTGTGAGATAGCAATTAGGTGTAGTCCATTTTATCATGCTACAAAACGGTACCAGTTACACCAATCATGAATGTAGTACCATGTTGTACGTTGCAACTAGCGAGATGATGTGGTGATAAAGCAGAATTTTTGCCGGTGTTGAGTTCATTGTTTGGGGGGGGGGGGTGAGTTCATTGGTTCTGACAATTTGATCATATGTACTAAATAGTGACTTCTGTAGAATGAATATTAGCTACATGAGCACATCTCTGTATGGAGCAACTTCATTTTATGAGAGTTCTTGTCATACTGGTTCTGTAAATGCTGGTACACGTAACTAAACTACGAAGCTGCACTTGAACACTATGATGGAACTTAGAACTTGTGTGGTGTTGTTGTGCAAAGAAATAAACGGTGTAATGATATAATTTCAGGAAATAGACATGGAAATGTGACCTGCACTACCTCTAATTTTCTGGATGCTGGCAGTATCCAATAGTTTTCTTGTACATTGTGTACTCTTTAACAGTGTACTTGGTCCTTGTACTATTTGATAGTTGCTTTTAGGTAATGCAAAGTTTTCGATTGTGCCTGTTAAGAATTGATGGTATTTCTATTTTGGCAGCAGGGGCAATGGAATTCAGCTTCGTTTGGAATTCAGGCCAAAGTCACTCGGTGCAGATTATTGCGTATGCAAGAGGGCCATCTTAATTTTTTTGGATGCCATGTGTAGCGATTGATATGAATGGAAAAGCCTTTGAAGGATACAGTAAGCAAACTACTGGTTGCATAGGCTACACTATTTTTGGAACATGAGTATCTTGTTTTAGAAGATATTCCGTTGCACTTCTATCTTTTCCCCATGTTATTAGACATGTTGTAATAATTGTTCAGGTACATGGTTGGTTTCCTGCATGTGAAGCAAAGTTTGTGACATAAACGTCATGTTGGCTATATACCTATATCCCTAGCACCCCTTTGCAAATAAAAAGACATCTATCGCTACTCGTTATGCATCAGGATAGCAAGTAAAGAGTTTGTGATCGCTGCTAAGAAGCATTTTATTAGCATTGCAACTCTTCTTGGTGAACTTAGAAGGATTGTGTATCATCAGAAATGATGTAATCAATATGTTATGCTATAGACATACGAAGTTCCATGCAAGTATATCATTTTTGTTCAATAGATGCTAAAAACTAAGAAAATTTAATATTCTTTCTACATCAGATACTGGTTTAGAATTTTCTTTAATCTCTAGTCCCTTGATGTTTATAGTCATGCTTATACGGAGAATTGCCCGATTGGGTATCATTAGAGGTGATGTAACAAGTATGTTATGCTTAGACATATGAAGCACCAAGGAAGTACCAATGGATGCAAAAAACTTATGTGTCCCTTCCATTGCCATACATATGTAGTTTTCCCAAGTTTTCTAGAGTTCAAATTTTTTTAAAGCTAGATTTAATAGTGGGCTAGATTCTTTTAACTCTGGGTCCTTGCTGTGTAATGACATGCTTATATGGCGCCTCCTCTTGTATGGAGTCATGATGGTTAAGGGATTTATTGTCTTCATTATGTAGATGTACCGTTCCACTGAAATTTAGTGTGACATGCTGACAATCCCTACTTGGAAGACATGGTCTTATTCATCATCTTGTGCTTAAAGTTACAATTGAATAAGTCATGTCTCCATATATGTTGATGTGCCATCATTATCTTGTGAAAATACGAAAAGGAATAGGGAAGGAAATGAGCATAACAGTGATATATAATTGCCGGTACTGGTTTTGGCTTCAAATATGAAAATGAGCTAATATTGTTAAACTTTGGTAAAACGAAATCAATAAATTAAATCATTTCCCTAATAAAATATTATTTATGGGACACATGGCTTGCACACACTTCCACCATAACCGACGGTAGGTTTGTAATGTTAACATAAATTCTCGCCATCATAGGAGGTGGTAATATTGACATCAATTTTTAGCAAAACAAGGTAGAGTAGGTACCATATTTAAAATATTTAAATTAATGCAAATTACAAAATCATGTATATATAAAAGGAAACAAAACACTGGAAAAAATAAGCACATGAATATCATCCGCTTAAAATAAAGCGGGCTGTCAATATTGCAGACACTGAAAAGAGCCAAGGTGTGTAGAATTTGATAAAATAAATTATTTATATAAAGCATTGTCCGAGTGAAATAATTTGATACATGATTTGTATGCACGCAAGCCGTCCCCAACTTCGGGTTTCTAATATATTAAAAAATGAAACTTTATAGGGGCACTAATATTTCCAAAGAATATATCACAGAGTAAATGTGGGCATTATTTCATATCACCGCTAATGATATATATGTGTGATGCATATAAATGAAATATCATGCGCTGGGATGTATTACAAATGTCAGGCCATTAATATTAGCATATAATCTAATAATGAAGGAATATATTTCAATGTGTTTATTTATCCCATTGCCCACTACAAAATTAAGCGTTACCTTTTTTTCTGAGGCAAAAATTTAGGCATCACAGAACCATTGTAATCAATTAAGGCTAGCCCACTTTAAAAATAGAACTTGCAAGATGGGCAGAGGGTAGGCCAGCCCATTAGTTGCTATCACTTTGTCCTTGAAATCACTTGTACGTGATTTCAAGAAAATTTGTGAACTCAACAAAATGTGCATCAATGTAAAACTGCTTTGGAAACTAAATTATTTTTTGAAACTTTGGGAAATGTTCCCAAATTTAAAAAATGTTTGACAATTCAGTGAACAATTCATGAAGTAAAAAAATGTTTGTTCAATAGAAAAAACTTCAGGAATTTTTAATTATTTCATGAACTTTGAAAACGTATGTAAATTCAAAAAATATATTGGAATTTGAAAAAAGAACCTTGAATTCATAAATAAGTTCACAAAATATTCAAAGATTTAAAAAACTTTATGAATTTTACAATTTTATGTCAAAAATGTTTAAAAGATTTAAAATATTTTCGGATTTGATAAATGGATATGTACAAATTGCTGGAGTGGCCACGTATGTTGCATCGGTGGAGGCACAGGTCGGGGACGTCCAGGGCCATTTTTTACTCGGATCCGGCTAAGGAGGAGTGGAAGGAGGCGCCTTCCCACCCAGCCACTAGCTGATGGTACCCTCAATGTCAAGCCGCGGTTGGTGTGGAAGGAGGCGCTTTCCTAATCCTGTCTAGCACTGGCCTCGCCTATGCGTCCACGGTACCCTGTGATGCAAAAGGAGTCATCTTCCCATCCATCATCTGACAGTCGGCAGTGCAGGTCCTTGGATGCTGGGGCGGTGGCCCTAGGAGGTGAGGCTTGCGGTTACATCTCCAGCGAGCACTGTGGCGGCGGAGTTGGATTCTCTCCTTACCATTTGGATGGAGACGGGGGACACAGTGGGTTGTCCTAGCTTGGTTCCTTCCTGTAATGGCAACCGACATTAAGCGAAAGCAGGTGAAATGCAAAAAAAAAAAAAAACAACACCACAATAACTCTGTCATTAGTAGAAACCACCACTTTACAATTCGTCGCAAAATTAACCGTACTGAAAATTGATAGTGGCAAAAATAACTGACTGTAAATGTCGGGCTCACTACCCAACCATTTGCTTCGGCTTTTCTAAACCTCTTCTCAAACTCGATAAAAAAATCCTTGCAGGTTGCAGCACACATCTTACAAAATGGGTTGCCATCTAAACTTAGGAACCACCATGACGCTGACGAAGGAAACTCGAAAACCTAAAAACCCTAAGACTACAACACAAACCCGAACAAGAAACCGGGTCCCCCCCTTGCAATGCCAAGATGGCAATCAGAGATAAAGTGGAGTGACGGAATCACCGCCGGCGCCCTGAACCGCTGCCATTTTCTTTCCGTTCGCGAGTGCAAACAGCCTGCGCAAAACGAAATGCACATGTACTTTTACTAGTTACACAAAGTGAAATAGTCACAAACCATTGTTTAGGAGAAAATTGGGCCCGTCGCCGCACGGCCATTGGATTGGGCCTCCTCCAATCGTTGGCTCTGCAACGCGAAAGTCAGTCGTCTCTCCTTGACCTCTCCCCCGAATCAGATCGCGCTTACACCATCTCCGCCGCCACACACAGGATAGGCACCGACCCCCAGCCACCATCCTCGCCTTCCGTAGCATATCGCCGAGATCACCTCGCTCACCGTAGTCCTCCCCTGTAATGCCCAGGATGCGACTATATCTCCTACGTGTCGAGGCACAACTTAGAGACATAAGCGCATTCTGGAATGATCGCAAGCGTGGTATCTTTGCACAACTCATGTAAAAATACATGGATGAAATAGTAAAATAGTTGGCTTACACTCGCCACGTCACACAATGAATACAATAGCATCCATTCATCCAAATAACATAGGGTCCGACTACGGACGAAAACCAAACGAGAAAAGATACCACAACCACAAGGCTTGATCGCCCCTAGTAGGAACCACTACTGATTGTCAAAATACGTCACATAGATACGACTATGCTCTTCATCGACCTCCCGGTGAAGTTCTTGTCCATCTCCTGCTTTGTTCTCGGCTGTACCTGCATCTGGTGTGTGTATTAATCTGTGAGTCGCAAGGACTCAGCAATCCCATTCCCGGGTATCAAAACTAACAAAGCCTTTAGGTGTGGAGAGGCAATAAAGTGTTTGCAGCAAGCACTAAGCAACTAGCTTACGAATTTAGAGCGAGATGAGAATATGTGCCAACGGTCGCCAAAATTGATCAAGAAGTGATCCTAGCTACTCACGTTCATGCATAACCCCACCGTGTTCACTTCCCGAAGCCCTTCGGAAAGAGACCATCACGGTTACTCACAAAGGTAGTGTATTCTTAAGGATGTGGTGTCAAGTTATCTACAACCGGATATTAATAAATTCATATCTGCCACATAACCGCGGGCACGGCTTTCGAAAGTTCAAAATCCTGCAGGGGTGTCCCAACTTAGCCCATCACAAGCTCACGATTTGCGGAGTCGCAACTCCAAAGTGGGAAGACCCGAGTATCCTCGGAATCCCGTGCTCAAGATATTTTGACAAATGTAAAACTAATGCAGCAAGACCTCACGGCGTGCCGACACCTTGATAGTAGCCGCGCGTATCTCGTCTCAGGCCACGACCGGATGAGCACAGCATACAGTGACCAAAACCCAAGTTGCCCAGGGGGGTACCGCACACGACTCTGGGTTGGACCAACACTCATGAGGAGCACTGGCCCGGGGGGTAGATTAAGAACTCGGGTTTATAACTCCCTATGCAAGTTTTTGTTGTTAGGCAAATGTAGTACCAATGTTGGGTCTTGCTGGAAAAGCTTTAAGCAGTGTGAATTACCAAGGGGGGCCCATAAACCCCAACCCTGTTAGGAACACAAAATCAAGGAACATAACACCGGTTTATCGGGTCCTAAGGTGGCATGAGTGGAACAAAACACCAAGCAGAAGGCCAAGCCTTCCACCCATTGCCAATATATATGTGCATTAATATGATTAAGATATATATTGTGTTACCCCAATAAACAAGTCCGAACTTGGAGCAATATTCAAACTTCACCTGCAACTATCAACGCTATAAGAGGGGCTGAGCAAAAGCGTACTTAGCCAATCAACGGTTTGCTAGGAAGGCGGTTAGAGTGTTTCATGGCAACATAGGAGGTTGACAAAACATGAATAGGCATCGAGGCATATCTAAAGAGCGAGACAACTAGCATATGCAAAGATAGAGGTGATATCGGGGAACGGTCATCTTTCCTAGGATCCCGCAAGGAATGAGAACGAGTCCATGAAGTAGACAAGCGGACGTAGTCGAACGAACAAATCCTCACGACTCCGGAACGAAACCGAAGCTAACGAGAGAAGCATACCGGAAAGAAGCAAATAACATGGTAAACACACATATCATAACCATGGCATGATGCACAAACAAGTATGATGCATGCCCGGTTTAATTAGGCTAGGCATAGCATGGCAAGTGCACAAACAATACTACAAGTTAAGTGGAGCTCAATATGCAACGAGTTGCATATTGACAAAAGATCACGTTAGATTATTTAGTTTGATCTCGTTATGAACCCAACAAGTTTAAATTGTTTTTAGCATTGCAAGGGGTGCAACTAAGAACAACAACATCCTGCAAGCATTTTAAATGGGCCGGAAGGAACAAACAACAATTCCGGGAACTCCCATGATCATGAAAAAGAATATAGGACAGATCTGTGACAACCATATTTTAGAGTTTTTTAACATGCAAAGTATCATCACCATCTTAAACTACATATTTTTCCACCCCAAAAACATATAAAGTTTATTAAATTTGGAGCTACAGTTATTTAGTTATGAATTAAACCATTTTAACAAGTTATTTACACAAATTTAAACAAACATCAAGTTAAACAGTTTAAACAGGGATGAAAGTGGCATATTACTAAACTACACAAAAATCTAAGCATTTTACATGTTTACAACATTTTGATCCGATGCATGGTTTGAAAGTTATTATATGCATGAACTAGAAGGTCTTTTCTGTAAAACTGGCAGTTTTCTGGATAATAGAGAAATTCGCAGATCCTAGAAAAAAAACATCATCGGGCCGAAACTGACTGGCCGGCCCAACAGAAAAAAAAACAAAAACAAGCAAAACAAAGGCGGGGCAAAGAGGTGGCCTCACCATGGGCCAGGGCCCAGTCGGTGCAGCGGGACGGCTTGGGCTCGGTGGGGAGAGGCTGGGCCTGGCGCGGCTGGCAGCCCATGCAGCCGGCCAGCGCGGTCAACACACGAGTGGACCGGGCGAGCGTAACGGGCGCTGGCGTCGCCCTCGTCAGGAAGCAGAGCAGCGGTGGCTCTGCACGGAGGAAGGAGGTACGGCGGGGGTCCAAGGGTGCAGGGCGTCGGGGTGGCCGGACCCGGTCGCGGGAACTCGCCGGGGTCCCGTTCCTTGCCGGATGCGGGCGGAGGCAGCGGAGAGACACGAGAGCAGGGGCGGCGCCATGGCGGCTCGACGAAGCAGAGCCCGGCGCGGGTCTCCCGCGGCAGAAGGCGAGGCCGGAGGTCGGGGAGGGAGCGGGCGACGGCGAGAGCTCCTGGCGACAGGGCGGTTCCAGCTGTGTCGTGGATTTAGCACGGCAGATGTCCTAGCAAAAGGACTTAGTCGTGAGGCCATCGCTACGGGTTAGCTTAAAGGGGTTAAAGCGGACGAAGGACACAGGGATTTTATACTAGTTCGGCCCCTTCGATGAAAGTAAAAGCCTACGTCTAGTTTGGTGTGGTATTGCTAGGGCTTCGATGACCAGGGAGCGAATCCGCTTTGCCTGTGTCTCGAGCTGTAGTTCTGTGTCCTGAACCGTTGTCGGGTCGTCCCTTTATATAAGATGCGACGCCCGGTCCGGTTTACAGAGTCCCGAGGCAGGCTCCTGGTCCTTAACTGCCATCTTGATCTGATGATAACCTGAGTATGCATCCAAAAAACTTAGCCGCTCACATACTGCCGTAGCATCAATAATTTGATCAATACAGGGGAGAGCAAAATGATCAGTTGAGCAAGCCTTGTTCAGATCTGTGTAATCAACGCACATTCTCCAAGTGCCATTTTTCTTAAGTACTAGCACCGGATTAGCCAACCACTCTGGATGAAAAACCTCAACTATAAAGCCTGCGGCTAAGAGCCTAGCCACTTCTTCTCCAATAGCCTTGCGCCTCTTTTCATTGAAGCGGCGCAGATACTGCTTGACCGGTTTGAACTTAGGATCAATATTAAGATTGTGCTCAGCGAGTTCCCTTGGTACACCTGACATGTCAGAAGGCTTCCATGCAAAGATGTCCCGGTTCTCACGGATGAACTCGATGAGCGCGCCTTCCTATTTCGGATCTAGGTTAGCGCTGATAGTGAACTGCTTGGATGAATCGCCAGGAACAAAGTCCACCTGTTTAGTCTATTCAGCTGATTTGAACTTCAACGCCGGATCATGCTCAGTGGTTGGTTTCTTCAGCGGAGACATATCCGTCGGATCAAAATTGTCCTTATAGAATTTCAGCTCCTCAGTTGCACAAACTGCTTCAGCATAAGCTGCATCACCTTCCTCGCACTCCAATGCAATTTTGTGGCTCCCATGGACCGTAATAGTTCCTTTGTGGCCTGGCATCTTGAGCTGTAGATAAATATAACACAGCCTAGCCATGAACTTGGCGTAAACCGGCCGCCCAAACAAAGCGTGGTATGGGCTATTGATCTTTACCACCTCAAAGGTTACAGTCTCTGACCTAGAATCATGCTTATCTCCAAAGGTAACTTCTAGATCGATCTTGCCAACTGGATACGCCGATTTACCTGGCACCACCCCATGGAACACTGTATTGGACTGTCAAAGCTTTTTATCTGTCAGCCCCATACGCCGGAAAGTCTCATAATACAAAATGTTGATACTGCTGCCACCGTCCATAAGCACTTTGGTGAACTTGTAACCACCTACCTGAGGTGCTACCACTAGAGCCAGCGGACCCAGATTGTCAACCCGGGCGGATGATCCTCTCTGCTCCACACAATGGGCTGTTCCGCCCAACGCAGAAAATGTGGCACCGCCGGTTCAACAGAGTGTACTGCCCTCTTCAGAACTTTCTGATCCCGCTTGCACAAGCTTGTGGTGAAGACATGATACTGCCCATTGCTTAGCTCCTTCGGATTGTTCTAATATACGGATTGCTGCTGCTGCTGATGCTGTTGATTTCCCTGATTGTTGTATCCGCCCTGACCATGCTGTTAGTTATGCTGATTGTGCCCATTGTGATTGCCGTTATGGCCTTGATATCCTGAACTGGATCCACCACCTTGATAACCCGGACCCTGGAAACCAGGGCCTGATCCGCCGGAGGGCCCGTGATCATATCTATTCCGGTTCATGAATTCCTGCATGATGAAACAATCCTTCCAGAGATGCGTAGCTGGTTTTTCCGGCGTACCGTGCTTTAGGCAAGGCACGTTCAAATGGCGCTCCAGATTAATAGGCGGCCTCCCATTACGTGGGGGCAGTCTACCCTTGCGGCGTTGCCCATCCTCCTGAGCGTTGGTCTTGGCCACAAAATCTGAGCTGCCATCCGCTTTACGCTTACCATTGTATCCTTGATTCGCCGAATTGGGCTGCGGCGGTTGATACGTCCAAAACGTATCTATAATTTCTGCTTGCTCCATGCCACTTTTGGGTGATATTGCTATGATATTCATACACTTCCATACACTTTTGATCATATTTGGACTAACTTACTAATCCAGTGCACCCCAGTGCCAGTTTCTGTTTTCGGCTGTTTTTGTATTTCAGGTTTTCACGTTTCGAGAACTGCCCAGAAAAATCCAGAAAAATTATATAAAAAAGCAGCGATACGGAAACAACACTGCATCCGAAGGGCAACCTGGGGGGGGGGGGGCACAGGGGCTCCAGGCGCCCTATGGGCGCGCCCCCCCTGGGCCGCGCCGGGGTGCGCCTCGCCCCCCCGAGACTCCCCCGGTGCCCTACTTTGGCATATATTTAAAGGGTCCTCCGTAACCCTCAGAAAAGGACTTCTTTTCGCGATCCCATCTCTGTTCCGCCGCCGCCGCCGCTTCCAAGATCGGGAGCACCAGGAAAACTCTTCCCGGCACCCTGCCGGAGGGGAGGATCACCACCGGGAGCTTCTCCACCACCATGGACGCCTCCCGGATGACTCGTGAGTAGTCTCCCTTGGACCATGAGTCCATGACCAGTAGCTATATGATGTTCTCCTCCCGTTCTTGTGCTTCACTAATTAGTCCTCGTGAGCTGCCCTACATGATCGAGGCACCTATGTAATCCTTATGCTGTTGCTATGTTGAGTTTGCTGGGATCCGATGGATTATGAGATTATGTTCAGATTGATCTTGAGTAATATATTTGATTCACCTCTTTTATATTTTAGTTCATAAGTAATTCTTGCATGTTCTCCGTTGTTATTTATTGCTTTGGCCGAGTAGTAAGTAGTGACTCCAAGAGGGAACGTTATGCTCGATTGTGGGTTCATGCCCCTCGATGACTAGCTTGAGTGACAGAAACATGAGTCTAGGGGATGTGCTGTTGCCACAAGGGGGAAAACAACGGTGCTTGTGCCCGCTGGTGCAAGGATTGTTTACTTTTCGCAAAGTTCTTTTAATGCAGTTGTCTGTTGCACTGAGTTTACACTATGGGTGGGACTCGCAACTTAATACCAGCGAGATGTTCTGGATAGATATCTCAAGGTGGATGATTAGTAGTAGATATTGATGGATTTCGGTCTACTTACTTTGGCGTACCACCCATGCTTTGAACCTCAACCTTTCTTGCAATGTAATCAGCATTTGTATGCGCTCGTGGGTCCTGTCAATTGCCCAGCTGTAATTTGTTTACCTCACATAGCTGTTTTATCGTTTTTTGGGAGAGAGACATCACTAGTGAACATCATGAGACTCCGGTCCATATTACCATCATTGATCACATCCACTATTTACTTTTCGCTATTTACGTACTATCGCAAAAACTATCTATCACTACTATCATTGCTTTTAACCCTTTGTGAACTACAAGGCCGGAGAGATTGACAACCTCTCTGTACTCGTTGGGAGCAAAGTTATTTGTATCTGTGTGCAGGTCCACGTTGATTGCTACTAATCTGGCGCCGTAGCAATTGACACCTACTTGTTGAACCTAGGAGTCTCTGGGGATTCGATCCTTGGCATCTTTGCTAGGGGAAAACACTTCTACTTACTGCATCTTACACCTTCCACTTGGGGTAACCAACGAGGGGTTCGAGGCCCATCAAGGAGTATTTTCTGGCGCCGTTGCCGGGGACTCCACTCTTGAGGATAGGGGAGTTGCATGCTATGTTTTACCTTTGCTTTTTAGTCTTGTTAGTTTACCTTTCAATTTTCTTTATATATTTCACTAGTTATGCTTATGGACAACCTTGCTATTGGATCGTTGCTTGCGGGAAGACGCCCCACACCTGTGGTGGTTGCTCCTCCCCCTACTGAAATTGTGCCCTATAAAATACCAGCTGGTATTATCGATTATGTTTTGGCTAATCGTTATGCAGGAGACAGACATCCCGGTGAACACTTGCTATATCTGTCACAACTATGTTCATTATTTAAGCTTGCAGGTGTATCAAGGGAGTTTGTCATGAGGAAATTGTTCGCCGTATCACTTATAGATAAGGCTTCAGATTGGTATAAGCTTCTCGATAACTCGCACTTGCTTGATTGGCAAGAGCTTCTGTCTCTCTTTTATACTAAGTTTTATCCTCTTCATGATGCTTATGTGGAGAGTAAGAGTACCTTTTTGCATGTGGATCTTGGTAACAATGCCTTATGTGATAGTTATATTGTTGAGTTCATCCATGATGCCACTGAAATTTATAATGAGAGAGGGAGACATGGTTCTAAATATCTTGATAATAAGAAGTTTCCTCTCTTTATGTTGAAGGTTTTGAAGCTGCACTTGTTTTGTCTTCCTATGCTTATTGCTTTGTGCTTCAATGAATTATTGTATTGCAATATTCCTATGCATAGGAAGCATGTTAGGCTTAAATGTGTTTGGTATTCGCTTCTTGATGCTCTCTTTTGTTCTTCAACTCTTATTCCTACGAGATCATCATTAAAGTCTTATGCCTAGCTTAAAGGCATAAAAGAAAGCGCTTTTGGGAGGCAGCCCACATGAATAAATTTTTGCTTTTGTTGTGTCTTGATGTTGTTTACTGCTGTAGCATCATCATTGTATCTTTGCTTTTCATATTTGTGCCAAGTATAGCCTCTGATTGCTAGAAAGTTCAAAAGTTGTGAGGTGCTGTCCAGGAAACAGATTCTGTCCTTGGATAGAAAAATTCGTATAAAATCACCAGATCATCATTTTGGTCTGAATTTTTTCGACAGCGTTCTCTATATAATTGTCTTTCGTGCATCAGTTCTGAGTTTTTTGATTTGATTTGCAGAAGTATCCCGAACAGGTCAATTACTGCCTGCTGTTCTGTTTTTCACAGATTCTGTCCTGTTTTGCCTTACCTTCACTTTGCAAATTAAGAACTTGCTTTTTCTTTGCAAAAACCTTTTGGAAATCTTGAGAAACAGCAGAACTTCAAGAATATCCTTATTTCCAGCAAGGTATAATTATTTTATTAAGGGTACTAACCTCGCTAATCAGATTATGATGAGTTGTGTATGAAGGGAGTTTTCAAGTGTGCGAGGGAAGATGATAAAAAGATTCAGGAGTGTCAAGCGCTCAAGCTTGGGGATGACCCCGTGCACCCCCAAGAAATATTCAAGGAGACTCAAGCGTCTAAGCTTGGGGATGCCCCCGTGCATCCCCTTCTCCATCAACATTATCAGTTCGTCTTTCATTCCGCTATATTTTTATCACTTCATGTGTTATGTGCTATGCTTGGAGCGTCTTGCTTTTAGTTTTCTTTTTAGTTTTTCATAACGAGTCGGAACTCCGCATTCCTTTATGTGGGAGAGAAACACGCTCCACCTCTACCTAGAACATTACATAGAATTTTCATGTCTATCTATGATGTGTGTGTTCTTTATCTTTTAATAGCTACTATCATACTCTGCTCTTAGTATTCATGCTTATCTTTTCAAGAGCTTTTATTTAGTTGGTTGCTTGAACTCCCTTTAATTACCATGCTCACCTTATTAAGAGAGTTTGCTTCCGTTGCATGGGTTAATGTGTCTATGATAAAGATGCTACTTTCATGATGGTGCTTAGTAGTTCAGGTTTTCTTTTGGTTAATCTCAAATAGCTGGGGGGTTCCCAATATGTTATTGGAGTACCAACTTGGTTTGTTTGCCTATGATGTGGTATGGTTTAGTAATATCTTCCTTTGAGAATTTATTTTGATTGACTTGGCGTATGCTCACGCATATTCAAGACTGCAAAGAAAGTCTGTCAAGCCTTGATGATCTTTTGTTTCTAAGTAGCGATATAACTACCATGCCTGATTCAATATTGCTTTGTCGCTCTGCATGATTATGACCGTCATTGCTCTCTTAGTTGGTCGCTCCCAGTCTTTTTGCTAACCTCCACCTGTACTAAGCAAATTAACCATGCATTACATAGCTCATGGGAAAGTAGCCTAAAAACTATTGTGGTAAAGAATATGTTGCCTATGTATCTTATTTCTTATGAGTTGCTTGCTGAGCGGTAACCATGTTTCAGGGGACGCCATCAACTGTCACACTTTTGTTGAATATCATGTGAGTTGCTATGCATGTTCGTCTTGTCTGAAGTAAGGGTGATTTACCGTGGGTTGAATAACTATGCATATTGTTAGAGAAGAACATTGGGCCGCCAACCAAAGCCATGCATCATGGTGGAAGTTTTAGCTTGGACCTTAATCCTCAATCTCTCATGAGAATATGCTTATGCATTAAAGAGGAGTCCATCATCTATTTTCTATGTTGTCCCGGTATGGATGTCCTCAAGTTGAGATCTATCAAAAACGAGAAATCAAATGCGATCTATCTCCTTGGACCTTTGTACAGGTGGCATAGAGGTACCCCTTTGTGACACTTGGTTAAAACATATGCAATGCAATGATAACCCATGGGAATCCGAGCTAATTAGGACAAGGAGCGAGCACTATTGGTATTCGATGCATGAGGCTTGCAACTTATAGGATGTTTTATGCATGACACATATGAAGTACTACTACCGTTGACACAATTGCTTCCATGTTTTCAAAACAAAAAGCTCTAGCACTTAACTTTTATTTTACCTTTATTTTGAAGCACCAACTACTGAGAGCATGATTGTCATTCTGAGTGTAATGTGCATTGTCCCAAAGTAGCATTGTCTTTTGCATGATTGTGATATCGTTTATTCTGAAATGATTGTATCTAGTCATCACTTAAACCTTGAAGGTGCCCTTGCATTTATGTTTTGCATCACTAAAAGGGGCAAGCTAGATATCACTTTATCATATTTGCACATCATGTTCATTGCAAATCTTTTTGATGTTTCAGTTTCATGTTGTAAAACTTTCAGTCATTTGTGATTTTCTCTTGAGGCAACTTAATTACTTTAGAATCATTGTCTCAATAAGCTTTTGTCATATGACTATGAGAAAGTCCTATATGGTTAATAGCATGTCACCACAGAAATTATTCTTGTTATCATTTACCTACTCGAGGACGAGCAGGAATTAAGCTTGGGGATGTTGATACGTCCAAAACGTATCTATAATTTCTGCTTGCTCCATGCCACTTTTGGGTGATATTGCTATGATATTCATACACTTCCATACACTTTTGATCATATTTGGACTAACTTACTAATCCAGTGCACCCCAGTGCCAGTTTCTGTTTTCGGCTGTTTTTGTATTTCAGGTTTTCACGTTTCGAGAACTGCCCAGAAAAATCCAGAATAATTATATAAAAAATCAGCGATACGGAAACAACACTGCGTCCGAAGGGCAACCTGGGGGGGGGGCACAGGGGCTCTAGGCGCCCTGTGGGCGCCCCCCCCTGGGCCGCGCCGGGGGGGCGCCTCGGCCCCCCGAGACTCCCCCGGTGCCCTACTTTGGCATATATTTAAAGGGTCCTCCGTAACCCTCAGAAAAGGACTTCTTTTCGCGATCCCATCTCTGTTCCGCCGCCGCCGCCGCTTCCAAGATCGGGAGCACCAGGAGAACTCTTCCCGGCACCCTGCCGGAGGGGAGGATCACCACCGGGAGCTTCTCCACCACCATGGACGCCTCCCGGATGACTCGTGAGTAGTCTCCCTTGGACCATGAGTCCATGACCAGTAGCTATGTGATGTTCTCCTCCCGTTCTGGTGCTTCACTAATTAGTCCTCGTGAGCTGCCCTACATGATCGAGGCACCTATGTAATCCTTATGATGTTGCTATGTTGAGTTTGCTGGGATCTGATGGATTATGAGATTATGTTCAGATTGATCTCGAGTAATATATTTGATTCACCTCTTTTATATTTTAGTTCATAAGTAATTCTTGCATGTTCTCCATTGTTATTTATTGCTTTGGCCGAGTAATAAGTAGTGACTCCAAGAGGGAACGTTATGCTCGATTGTGGGTTCATGCCCCTCGATGACTAGCTTGAGTGACAGAAACATGAGTCTAGGGGATGTGCTGTTGCCACAAGGGGGAAAACAACGGTGCTTGTGCCCGCGGGTGCAAGGATTGTTTACTTTACGCAAAGTTCTTTTAATGCAGTTGTCTGTTGCACTGAGTTTACACTATGGGTGGGACTCGCAACTTAATACCAGCGAGATGTTCTGGATAGATATCTCAAGGTGGATGATTAGTAGTAGATATTGATGGATTTCGGTCTACTTACTTTGGCGTACCGCCCATGCTTTGAACCTCAACCTTTCTTGCAATGTAATCAGCATTTGTATGCGCTCGTGGGTCCTGTCAGTTGCCCAACTGTAATTTGTTTACCTCACATAGCTGTTTTATCGTCTTTTGGGAGAGAGACATCACTAGTGAACATCATGAGACTCCGGTCCATATTACCATCATTGATCACATCCACTATTTACTTTTCGCTATTTACTTACTATCGCAAAAACTATCTATCACTACTATCATTGCTTTTAACCCTTTGTGAACTACAAGGCCGGAGAGATTGACAACCTCTCTGTACTCGTTGGGAGCAAAGTTATTTGTATCTGTGTGCAGGTCCACGTTGATTGCTACTAATCTGGCGCCGTAGCAATTGACACCTACTTGTTGAACCTAGGAGTCTCTGGGGATTCGATCCTTGGCATCTTTGCTAGGGGAAAACACTTCTACTTACTGCATCTTACACCTTCCACTTGGGGTAACCAACAAGGGGTTCGAGGCCCATCAGCGGTTTACCGTTCTTGCTTGCCTTCCCTGACTTGTATCCATCAGCATCTGGATGTTTGGTGTTATCAGAGTCTCCATACTTCACTAAAGCGCCCATGAGTGTCCCCATGTCATTGCAATCACGTTTAAGCCATCCCAACTTCTGTCTGAAAGGTTCAAACCGGCAATTACCTTCCAAGGTTACTACTGCCGTGCTTGGGTTGATGCTATTAGAGGAATGCAAGATCTCTAATACCCGATGCACCCAGCTGCTTGGAGACTCATGCTCTCCTTGAACGCAGGTGGCTAAGTCGTCGACAAACATTGGCTGCTTGCATGTATCCTTGAAGTTGTTGATTAACCGGCGCCTCAATTCAGCCCATGATCCGATGGAATTAGGTGGTAAACCCTTCAACCAAGTACGAGCCGTGCCTTCGAGCATCATTGTGAAATACTTAGCGCATGCCGCATCATCCACATCCAGCATCTCCATTGCCATCTCGTAACTCTCAACCCATGCTTCTGGAGCCAGATCCACCGTGTAGTTGGGTACTTTGTGTGGTCCTTTAAAATCTTTGGGCAGTTTCACGTTCCGTAGAGCAGGGATGAGACACGGCACACCCAGGGAACTGGACATGACCCCCGGTTCAACCGTGGTGGTGGGACGAACCGGCGTCGCCTGACGGGCTTCGTACTGTGCTGTTACCTCGGCCTCCCGGCGCTGCCTGGCCTGATCCACCACCTCTTGAGCGTGCACCTCTTCTCCTGCCGGATTATATCGCCTTGGCTGATTACGTCTCCGTGCACTGCTTGATACGACCGGCTCATCCAGGCGCCTAGTATAACTCCGGCTTAGGCGGGGAGTCGAGTGAATCCTCTCCCGGCTGTAGGAATAAGCTTGTTGTTGAGTTAGCGCCGTGTCCAACAACTCCTTGGCCCGTCGCTCCTCCACTGCTATGGGGGACGTTCCTTCAATGAGAAGGGCGGCCAGTCGTGAAGCGGCGGCAACTATGTTATCCAGCAGATTAGAATAATGACCAGGAGGGGTGGGCACATGCTTGGTCGGCACAACTTGGCGGTTTGGCTCTACGGCCGGCGGCTGAACCGATGCGCGTGTGCCCGGTGCTCCTCCCCGGTTCACCTCCGGCTGGTTACTGGTTCCTGCTCCTGGCGTGCTGAAGAGATTTCTTGCCTCATAAACCGGTGGCAAGCGAGATCGTTGCCTTCTCATCATCACCTCTTGTGAAGCGGTCTGATCCAACATGAGTCGATAGGCCTGAGCATCAAGCTCCGCCTGCTTTGTAGCCATCCTAGCTTTCTCAGCAGCCAGGTCCAACTTGGCTTGCTCAATATGGCCTTTCACCTGAGCGACCACCGCATCATGCTGCTCCTTGTTGGCCTGGGTTACCTCTGCTGTCAATAATGCTGTCAAAGTGTCGACTAAGGTGGATAAAGTGTCAGATGGCGATGGGGGAGGATCTCCAGCTCTAGCCCCCATCACGTCTGATGTTAACGCCGCTGTGGTTGAAGGCTGCTGCATAGACTGTGATCTGGCCATAAAGACAGTGATCCGGTTCGGCAGATCGAGGGGGTCCGGAATACTGTCTCCCCCGGAACAACCCTCCGATCGACCGTCCTGCAGCAGATACAAAGATTCCGTCTCTTCGGAAGAAGATTCATCGTCGGAATAGACAACAGTCTCGCCGCCAGAGTCCGATCCGTCCTCGGTTTGTACTTCATGCACTGCTCCAACGAAGACGTGCTTCACGGCTGGCTGAATCCGGGCTGGTCTCGCACGCTGAGCCGGCTCCACGATGTTGGGGAAGATGTCCGGCTCAGGGCCCGGTTCGCCGATCTTGCCGATGAAGACGTGGATGTTGCCGAAGGGGACCCGACACCCGTATTCGATTGAATCGGCCTCGGGGCCCCAGCCTGCATCGTCGATGTAGATCCGGCCGCGACGACTCTTAGTCATCCGGCCCACTGCGTAGCCCTTGAGTCCTTCAAAGCTGCCCTTCAAGAACTCGAAACCATCGTGCGATAGCCCCACGGTGGGCGCCAACTGTCGTGTATTTAGCACGGCAGATGTCCTGGCAAAAGGACTTAGTCGTGAGGCCATCGCTACGGGTTAGCTTAAAGGGGTTAAAGCGGACAAAGGACACAGGGATTTTATACTAGTTCGGCCCCTTCGATGAAGGTAAAAGCCTACGTCTAGTTTGGTGTGGTATTGCTAGGGCTTCGATGACCAGGGAGCGAATCCGCTTTGCCTGTGTCTCGAGCTGTAGTTCTCTGTCCTGAACCGTCGCCGGATGGTCCCTTTATATAAGAGGCGACGCCCGGTCCGGTTTACAGAGTCCCGAGGCCAGCTCATAAATGTGTCCGCCTCGGTCTCTGTCCTTTCTATCTTACTTCCCAAGTTACATAGTATGACGGTTTACAAATCATGGGCCCTAATACTTGGGCTCTAAACCTCTTGGGCTACAATCTTCTACTTCATGCTCCGCTGGGCCTTTGATAATATAGTCTTGATAACGTAAACCGGACCCTCCTGGCCGGTTTATACCTGGTAGTAATATCCCTGATAAGCTGGTTCGGTCGGCCTGCCGCGGGGCGGACAAGGGGAAGGCAGCGGCGACGTGGGCATGACCATGGATGCTCCTGCATGTTTCCTGGAGAAGAGAGAGTAGGTGAGAGAGGGAACAGGAGAAGAAGGAAGTAGAAGCAGCGAGCGGGGCGGTGCCGTGACCGGAGTTGGAGACGAGGTGGAGCGGCGCTGGTCTCCGGCGAGGTCGGACGAAGGCGGCGGCGAGCTCTCCTGATCCACTCGGGGATCGAAGCAGGAGGAGGGGGCTCGTGCGGGAGCTGGGAGGCGCTGGGGCTGCAGAGGCGCTCTGGTTGGGCGGCGGCGAAAAACTAGGGAGATGGTCGGAAATTTGGTTGGGCTGATTGGATCGGGAGGGGATCCCGAGGGAGACAGGAGACAGGTGGTTGGCTGGCGGCGGCGCGGTGCGAAGGGGTGGATTGGACATGCTAGGTTAGGGTTTGATCTGGTATATATAGCAAGTGGGTAGGCTTAGTGTCATTTGGTCCCTCCGATCGTAATCGGACGGTCGCAAAATAAATAGGTAGGAAGTCCAAATCAGAAAACGGAGATGTTTTATAGATGTTTGGGGATGATCCGGACAAAACGGTCACGACTGCCCGGGTCGGGTCCGGGAGGAGTTTTCGGACTATGTTGCGAAGGTGGTCGATGACTGTGCAAAGAGGCTCGAACGGTCGGACAACAAACAACGGTTGGCCTCGAAAGGGACAACAAAGGCATCGAGGAGAAGCGGGAACTACGAACGACTACGAGTTTTATGAAAACATGCTGATACAATGCGGATGATGTGATGATGAAATGCACCAAGCAAAATAAATAACACGGCGACAACGAAATAACTGGAAGTCTTCTGGAGCGTCGGTCACGGGGCGTCACATCCCCCTCCCCTGAATTAGATCACACACGTCGCCTGGCCACCATCCTCGTCTTCCATAGCAGATCGTGTCGCCGCAGATTGTCATTGATCGACGTAGCCGCAGCGTTGTGCTTTTAGCATCTCAAAGTAGTCGCCAGTTGTAACAAATTTTGCATCGATTCCCGCAAGACTGATCACCGGTTCCAACACACACAAAATGCGATTGTCGCCGCAGTGTTGTACTTGTAGCATCACTACTTCCCTAGTCGTCATCAGTTGCTACAAAATTTGCCCTTAGTTCGAGCAAATCTAATGACCCGTTCCAGCAAAAATTCCTCGAGCGTCACCATTTGAAGCAAAAAATTCCACTGGTTTCAGCAAAAAATGAAGCCACTTCCATAAAAAATTCATTGCAATCTGATTGAAGCTTTTTTGCAATTACAGTTGAAGCTTTTTCTGTCAAATGTTGCAACTTTTTCCTTTTCATAGTGTCTAGTCGAAGCTTTTTCATCTAGGCATTGATGCTTTTCTATCAACGGTTGCAACACTCACCAGTCCAGCTTCCGCGCCATCTCTGGTTGAAGGTTTTTTTGTGGCTGGTTGTAGCTTTCTCAGATGCCGCTTGCAGCTTTGCGGTTGCACAGAATTTGTTGTAGCACCCACGCAACAAAAAGCAACGCCGATTCAAGCAAAAATTACCATGGGTTCCAGCAAAAAAATGTCTATGGTTGTAGCATCGGTGGGGGAGCAGTTTGAGGTGTGTGGGGGAGGAGATGCTTGCAGCGGGGGAAGGAGATGCTCCCAGAAGGAGCCGGAGGTCGCGCCATTGGTGCTAGCGAGCTCACTGTGCGTAAGGCGAGAGAAAGAAGCGACAAGGTGATAGGAAGAAGCATAGAAAAAACATGTTAAGAAAGAGATAAGGAAAGCGACGTCTCGCTTGAGGACCACCTAGCATACGAGGCATGTTCCCGCGTGAAAAGAGCGAGCGGGCGAGGGGCGACTGGTCGAGCGCTCGGCCGGTCGTCCGGAGGCAAACGTTTCCCTTTTTTCAGCGCATCCACAAACCTTATAGTGATGATCAGTGTTGGGTCATAGTCCAAGGATCAGTGAGTGAGCTTTTCTCTAGAGGCCCAACCTGTGTATTCCTTCCTTCTTTCTCTCACCTTACATTAGAGGTAGATGTGATCCACGGTGCCGTCAACCTCTAGTCTTGGAGAGCACGAAGGTCACCTTCACCTTTTAGGGTTTCCTTGTAATCTTGGCCCTAATGGGCCCTATGTATTTGACGAGGTCAGTCTTTCTTATGTTAGGTACCCCGGGTACAGGACCCTAGCAGCCTTCGCCCCTGTTAGTAATTTAGGTTAAGGTTTTTTAGACCTCGCGGGTGCGTGCTTGAACAGATGGTGGTGCGTGTTCTTCAAGTTTGTCTTCCGGTCTCTGATCCTCCTCGAGTTCGTCCATCTAGACATAGCCGTTAGAGCTCCGGTGTAGTTTTTTATTGTCATGTGGCGCGTTTTGATGGCAGGTGCTCAAACGGATGCTGGTGCTTCTTCTTTGAGTTTGTCTTCCGGGATCTGATCCTCCTCGAGCTCATGACGTAATTGTTAGACTCCTGCGTAGTTTTCTACCATGACCCTAGGGCGGTGAGGTTAGGGTTTCTTGTCATCTGGTGGGATTTGGTGTCAGGTGTTTTAGATCTATGCAAGGGTTCAAAGAAAATGACTGCGATTCTATGGCAATGGTCCTTCGGGGCACATGCAAGAAGCCTTCCCGATTGTTCGACAAGGTCAAGCCGGCTCCAGTAGAGGTGAGAGCGGCGCGTCGGCGACTCGTTCTGGCGGCAGTGGTCGCTCGGAGGTCTTGTTATCTGGACATAATTTTTATTATGTTTTGAGATGATTTGTACTTCTGGTGAACTTTTATAGTAGATATGGTCTTTTTGCAAAAGAAAATCCATTTTTTACCAGAAATGATTTTTATTATTTAAGCACATTTTACAGAGAGAAGCATGAATGCATTCATGCTATCAAAGGATGTCCCTGACTGGACATTGACCTGCTTTTGAACATAAACACATGAATACTAAAGATCTATTCTGAATCTTAATTGCTAAACGAGCATGGTGATGGGCTTTGAAATTGGAGCTGCTGGGCACATGATTGATTCTGCTTGCCTGGAAGGACTTTCTAGATTGAATAGATGCAACGAGGGGCCTAATCATCTAGTGACCTAAAGCAGCCACAATGTTAGTTGCGGCTGATGCTGATACGAAAACAGAGTTGTCCGTGTAGAAATGGGGTTCTTGAAGTTGAAGTATGTCAACAATCTTGGTGGCGAGAAGAAGTCCAAAAGTTTCAGCCTGAAGTGGTGACAGCGCCGGTGGAGGCATGGCTCAAACATACATCTGTTTGCAATGTTGGTTATGCTCCATTCGACTGTCGATGCCTATGCCTGCTGGAGACGAGAGCATGCCTTGCTGCAATTTCCAAGCTGCATCACAGAATATGGCTTCACATGTAAAATTTGAAGGAATTTGAACCATTGACTCCAAACATTGAGCTTGCTGTAGTTTATGTTTTTCGGAGAAGCCAATGACCTCAAGTTTTGATCCCTGCATGATAGCATTTGAAACAACAAAAACATGGGCAGGACTAGAACATTTTCTATTAAAAAGACAATCATTTCTTGCTTTCCATAAACACCACATTCCACATGGATGCGTATAAGCTTGTTTGATTAATCTGGGGATGACCCAAAGATTGCAAAGCGTGAATCATATCGGGAATGTTATGGTGTGTGGTGGCAGGAGTTTCCGTTTTAATATACCAAGGATGACAATCCCATGCTGCTTTAGAAAAAAGGGCAAAGAAATAGAAGGTGCATATCATCCTCCACACAATCGCAGCTGAAACATTTAGGTTGTATGTGCTTCGAAAACCTGCTAGCTCGTTTACCTATCGGTGGTGCTTGGCGCAAGAGCCTCCATGCAAATGTTTGGACTCGATATGCCATGGATGTATCCTGCCACACATGATTAAGCAAATAAATGATTTGTGGTGAAACTACCTTAGGTTGCTCGTTAGCCGATAGAACCAGATTGTTAAAGCAATGCTTGTAAGCGCTCTTAGAGGTACAATGACCTGCAGGAGTTAATTTCCAAACCAAAGTACCTTTTGCATCTGAGTTTATAATCGGAGTTTGAAGAATAGCATCAGCAGTGTAAGGAAAAGGTGAAGGTTGAGCCTTTTGGTTTATAATCGAATTATATCTGAATTCCAAGCCTTTTGGTTGAGTATCCACAGATCTTTCACGACAGCAGGGTAAAGAAAAGGTGAAGGTTGAGCCTTTTGGTTTATAATCGGAGTTTGAAGAATAGCATCAGCAGTGAAGTATAGCATCTGAGTTTATAATCGAATTAAATCTGAATTCCAAGCCTTTTGGTTGAGTATCCACAGATCTTTCACGACAGCAGGGTAAAGAAAAGGTGAAGGTTGAGCAATTAGATTGTCGTAAATGGTTTCCCATTCTGAAAACCAAAGGGAGCTCCAAACCGAAGCACTCCAATCAAATATTTGGTAAAAGGTAGCTGAGATCAAGAAAGGTCGTACCTTGAGACTTGAGTATTGTTGTCCAAAAGGCGGATTTAGGCTTGTTTGGTTTAGCTCTCCTTACGAAAGTGTCATGGTGATACTTTGCTTTGAGAATCAAGGCAGGTTGCCTTTGAGGTTCTTTTGCCTCCAAGCCGCCCAGAGAATAAGCCTTTGGTTCATCGCCTGCAAGGTTTTAGTTCCTAGGCCACCAACTTTCTTTTCTATACAAATGTATGTGTATGTTCTTGCGTGCAATGCATGTGTATGTTCATTTTTTGTAGGGCACGAGTATTTTTACCTTTTCTTTTTCGGAGGTAATTGCGTACTCCCTCCGTAAAGAAATATAATAGTGTATCACTATTTTTTAGGGGCTTGTGTACTTTTACTAGCTACACAAAGTACTACAGCCACAAACCTTGTACTAATGATCAGTGTTGGGCCGTAGTCCAAGGATCAGTGAGTGAGCTTTTCTCTAGAGGCCCAGCCGGTGTATTCCTTCCTTCTTACG
>LR738712.1:882271233-882281686 GCA_902687465.1 Secale cereale | reverse complement strand
CCCAAAAAAAAGCCGCCTTTCTATCCTGAAATCCTTAGGAAAAAAAATCAGAGACAAGGACACGACGCCAACAGAAAACCTCCGCGCCTGAAACGCCAGGGCATACTCATGGTGGTCTTGCCGCTGGTAGGCTTCATGGATAGCACGGAAGAAAGGGCCGCATGATGGAGGCTGAAAACAAACACAAAAGGTATCAATCACAACAACTGCCGCTTTCTCTGATGGCCCTGCACGGCCAGATCTAAAAGGAGAGATGCGGAGGGACTCTTGCCCAACTCTGGCAGTCGCCGGGGAAGTATCTAGTAGGGGTTCATCAGGGAAGAAAGAGAAAGGGGGGCTGCCAGCAAGGAATCTAGCATGGGTTCATCGAGGAAGAAAGAGAGAGGGGATGCCCGCCTGGAATCTGGTAGGTGTTCTCAAAGACTCGTTTCTTTTTCGAGAAAGGAGAAACGAGAACCTCGCGTCCGGATGTCTACGCAGGGTCTTTTCTACAAAAGTGAAAGCGGCTTGAGGATAATCCATCTTAGCCTTACATTCCAGTTCGGACGGTAGATTTGGCACGAAGGCAGAAAAACGATCGTCACCAACTTGCTTTTTTATAGGAGTATAGATATAGATTTTTTTTAGCATCAGGTGTATAGATATACATGGAAGTAGGGATGATCAGTGTTGGGCCATAATCCAAGGATCGGGGAGTGACCTTTTCTCTGGGGGCCCAGCCAGTGTATTCCTTCCTTCTTAAGTATCCTCCGGATAAGACCAATTGATCATTGGCCCCACAATTGACACACAACCTGTGCTCCCTCATTTACTTTTTTTCCTCACATGAGTCACGAGGGCGGCGGCGGCGGCGAGATGGCCCTCGGTGCCGGCCATCCACAGGCGGCAGGGCCGCTGGAAGACGAGGATCTACTCGGTGAGATCCTTGTCCGCCTCCCCCCGCTACCCTCCTCGCTCGTCCGGGCCTCCGCCGTCTCCAGGCACTGGGGGCGCCTCGCCGCGGACCGCGCCTTCCTCCGCCGCTTCCGCACCCACCATCGGAGGCCCCCCGTCCTCGGTGTCTTCCAGATGCGCGACGGGGAGCTGGTATTTAACCCCCTCCTCGATGGCCCCGACCGGATCCCGCGCGAGCGCTTCTCCTTGCGCTTCTGGCATGCGCTCGGTTGCTAGACCTTGCTCGGGTACCGCCACGGTCGTGTCCTCATCGTCAACCAGGATCTGGCCCTACTCCTTGTTTTCGCCCCAGTCACTGGCGGCCTCCGCGCCGTGGTAATTCCTCCGGATTTTGTTGACGGCGAGTACGTTGTCGCCAACGGGGCCGTGCTCTCCGCTGCCGGCGACGACGGGCAGGGCCACGTTCATGGGGACTGCCACTCGGGCCCCTTCAAGGTGGTTCTGGTGGCCACCAGAAGGGGACACCCAGTGCTAGCCCGAGTCTACACCTCAGAGACCGATGAGTGGGGAGAACTTGCCTTCATTGTAATGGAGGCTCCATGTCTTGTTAGCAAGTTCCCCTCCACCCTCATCGGCAATGCTCTTTACTGGTGGCTACCAAAGTGTCAGTGTGAGGATGGCATACTCAAGTTCGATTTGGATAGCCAGACACTATCTGTGATCAGGAGGCCTATTTTTAATGACATTCCTAGTTCCAGCATCCGGATCATCAGGGGAGAGCATGGCCGTGTTGGCCTCGCCGTATTTTCATACCGGAGCCTCCAAAGGTGGGAACGCGTGCTCAATAGTCATGGTACTGCCATATGGGTGCTGTGAAGGACCGCTCGAATGCATAGTATGCTTCAGTATGCTATGCTGAATATAGTTGGGTACTCCGAGGATGGTGATGCGCTTCTTCTAACAGTATCATTCGGTGGGGGTGTGGCCACCTACTCGTTCATCCTTCAACTTGAGTCAATGGAGTGGACGAATCTTAATCAAAGATTGTTGGAGTATTACTATCATCCATTCGCATACTTCTATACTACAGGTAATTGTTTATCTTTACATTACAGGAGTTTCCTGAACCTGTTTATTTTTCATGAATGGTTTCCCAATGCCTTTACTGTTCTGTGAACTGATTGCTAGCAACTTAGATCAATATAATTAGTAGATGTTTTGTGTGTGTTATATAACTTAACTGGATTTATCTGGAAAGATAGCAAACTACTTCGACTAATTTGATCTATCATATCATTTCTTTGCTTACATGCTCTATATAAAGTCATTGTGGGGAACAACCTGTTGGTCAGGCATGGCATGCGTGCGTCCGGAAGCGGGTTCGATCCCCATTCCTGGCATCCGATCTTTTCATCGTTCAAAGAAATATAAAAGAGATTGTGAAAATTAGTCAATCTGCTCAATATAACATGTAGTCGAAGGCACCTTCCTCCTAAATATTACACCTTAAATTTAAGCATACAAGGCTCTGAAGGGGACTCCATTGCATGTAGCAGATTTTTTATGTAGTAAAGATTTTCTATTGATAAATATACCGTAAAGATATCATTACATGTAGCAGGTTTCTTGAGCCCAGCTCTTGATGTTGTATTAGGAGTAATTAACAATACATACCAAGTTGCTGACATGAAAGAATACTCATATGGTATGCCAAATAGACGTTAGCTTATTTCAGTGTTGTGCTGCTGTTAATGCTATTCCTGTTATCCATGTGTAGAACATCCTCTTCTTTCCCATTTTAACTTGGTAATTGAGTGTTTTACTAAAGACATAGAAAATTAGACTTGCGAGGCTGACATTCAATTCTTATTTGTTAAGTTAGTGACACTAATGTCTTGGTTTTACGCACCTCCCATACTTTGTTTTCGACTGGATTCTCTGTGTTTGATATGGAGATCACAACCGACCCTTGTTGAAGGAGAAAATTCTCCATATGTCCATTAGCTCCTGAAAATTGTTCAATGGTTTAGGTATCACGTTGAGGTGTCCATTGCTATTCTATCATCTTGAGATTTTATGTGTATAGATTTCCCATCTGTTCTTATCCTCTCTTGTTCTCCCTTTTGCTCTGAAGCAAAGCAGGCTAGCAAATTGCTTAGAACAATCTGATCATTCGGTGGCAACAATTGGTCACAAAACAATAAATTAACTAATGAATTGTTGACAATTCATAATAATCTGATCATTCTGTTGCAACAATGGGTCTTAGAATTTTGTGTAGATGTCAAGATGATTCTTGTTTATGAAAAAAACAAAGGTCGTGAGGAAGATATCTTGGCTACTTGCAGTACTTCAATTCTTGAGAGAATTGTTAGCAGCTTCCAAAGGTTCAAATAGATAACTCTTAATTATTATGTTTGACCATACTCGGGAATCTTATTTGAATAGAATGTTGCGTCCTTATGATCATTTCATATGCCGGCAATGTTAGTATGGGTTTGAACCTGAATTGGGTATTCAATTACCGAGTTTGTCGAGCTATTTTACCTAATCTTGGCGGAGTGACTTCAAAGGTTTAATTATTAATTACTTGATAGTGAAGTACTGAAGTTAATTTTTCCAGATCCTTCTGAGTTATGGCTCGTGCTATCATCACTAATGAGGTAGGTTGCCACAGGTACTGTCAGAGCGTCAAGAACTGCTCCAGCCATTAAGCTGCCACAGCAGTGAAGTACTATTCCAGCCATTGGGCCACCACAACAGTGAAGTACTGGTCCAGCCATTCCACAGCTGTGGGGTAAAACCATATATTATCATGCATCTCGTCAACCTTCAATTTCGTATGATCTGCATATTTTTTATGACTTGGTTCATGCAATGAGATGAAAGATTCGGACCAAGGGACACCTTATGTTTTGTTGTGTGAGAGAGTGTTGTCACTTTGTCAGTTGTTTCTTTATTGTACTAGTCAACCCAGTCAAGGTATAACTGGTTATGTATTCTTCTTTTTTGTGTGGAAACGACATGTCTATGTGCTAGTTGATGCCGAATGCCATTTGTAGGAGACAGAGCATCATTTCCTGTGCTATCCGTATCATAAGATGAAGTTGACTCCTGGGTGTTGAGGTCCAGAATTGAATTCTGAAGCCATGTGTTGATCTCTGCAGTTTTTTCATCTAGTTTTACGAGCGTAGTTTTAATAGTTGTTGTATGAGGGTGCAACTTTTGAATGGTTTGAGTTCGGGGGTAAATTGAACCAACGTAAAAGTTGAGGAAGCAAAATTAAGCCTTTCCCTAGATAGGTGTTAGGTCAATAACTACTGTGCTGTCACAGTAAAAAAAAGGATGTATACACTGAAGTCTAAACAGGTCTATCCCTTACCATATTGAGCATGGAAATGCAATCCGACCACATGTAGTAGAATATGAATGTTTTGGATAAAGTATCCTAGACTACTCGGGCCGGGAGATGTGGCGGTCATGTGTCGTTCCATCTGGTAGTTGTTTCTTTCTTTACTGTGATGTTCGCTTGTTTCATCGAAGCTCATGGACTTTGGTCATTTAGTCGCTGCTTCTTTGCCAGCGGGGCCTCGGTTCTCGTTGGTCCTGCTTGCAGCGGCCGGGTTTTGTTTGTGCCCTATGTTTTGCCGCTCGACATCGTTTTCACCATGCCCCTTGCTCCCTTTCTCCTTCTCAGAGAGGCTTTACGTCCACCATACCGGATTAGTCACGAGGCACAAAATTGGGTTTGGTAGGAATGTCGCTTCGTGCACGCGGCTGGGTCGAGAAGACATACACTGTTGCCGGGCCCATCATCCAATAGGTCATATCCTCATGACCAACCATCTCCTGACACATTGCTGGGCCCATTATCCGACGGGTCATGTCCTCATGTCCAACCATCTCCTTGTTTAGGTTAGCTTTGGTTGCGGGGATTGTTTAGGTTAGCTTATTTGCATTTGCTTTTCCGCACAATCATATCCTTATTTGACATGTGTCTCCCTGCTTCGGGTTAGTGGAGAGCTCCTCCTTAGTTTTATTTCTCACCCTACTCTTCTCCGGTTAACTTCCTAATGTCTGCCACTGGGCCTTAGCTACTGTTGGGCCTGCACGGCAGCTTGGTGCTCCTTCCCACGGTAAGAACTGATCAAGCGAGTGACTACAAAAATGGTAAATTATGCAGCCCCTCTCCTTCCAACTTTGCCCCCCTCCTTTCCCTCCCATTGTGGAATCCAGCGTTTTTTTCGAGCAACTACTCCTGTAATGGTGACATGCATGGTAGATCTGGTGTGATGGAAAGGGGCTCATAGGGTGTAACCATCCGTGTGAGCCTCTTTTGCGGGGATCAAGGCCATATTTTGTTCATAAATGTTACATCTATAGTTTGGCTATCAGATGATTAGAATGAAGCAGGCTTGCTACTTCAATTACAACTACGTTTTAAGGAAAGACCTTGATATGGTGTCCGATGACCCATGACATAGTGCGTCCAATGACATCCTGTTATAATTGTTGAAATCTAAGCAGTGATGGATTCTACCTTTTTTTTCTCTACGATCTTTGAGAATATGAAGCTCTTGTTAGTTTGTCGGCTAGCGGCATGAATCACAATTGCATACATCTCTCTATTGCAGAACTAAAATATAAATTGGAATTGGTTTTAATACAAATCTTTATTTGTTTTATGCTTGGTGTAGGTGGTCGCAAGATTGAGTTGCTCAGTAGGATTTGCATCTGCAGCAGGTATTTATTTTTTCGAATTGCTTCCTTCTATGTTTCAGTTGGGAATAGTTTGTATCACCATCAACCATATGGAACTTCATCAATTGCATAGGCATATCTTGAATTTATATGATTTTTAAATTCGTCTTGTTTATGAAGACCATAGAAAGTGTAAAATCAAAATGTAAGTAAAACACTCCCAGTATGTTTTTTATTGACATGGCCAGTGGCTCCAAACTGCGTCTAATTAACTGTCATTTTCATTTGGATTTGTTCTCTTAACATCACTTGGTGGTACGAGTTGAATCATAGAACAGGAAGCAGGTAAGCATTGTTATTATGATCTGTTTGTACCTTCCTAAAAATGAGTGTACTGTCATAGTCATTTGACACAATGAAGAAAAAACAAAGGAGTGTAGGCTGATAAAAAGTTTATTTCATTGCTTCCAACAAAAGTTTATTTCATTGCTCTCTATTTGTACGACAGAAATACATATCAGTAAAATAAAAGAATGTTTATGAGCCAATTTTAGATGTGGTGGCATAATATCAGTAAAAAATAAAGCATGCTACTATTCATCAAATTTTCCTTTTGTGAATATTTGCGCTGCCTTTTTTGGACCATAACTTTTTGTTCTTTGGCGGATCCATAGTGAGCTACTATAAAATATTTACTTGATCGACATACTTTTATGAACTGAGATCTTACGCTCTGGTTTTACCAATCATCCTTTTTGCTTCTTTTCCTACATGTAGTTTAATTAAACATTTCTGCATTTAGTGCTTTGATTTGCTGTAGTTTCTTGATTCAGTAGATGTGTGATATGCATCAATACGCTGGACTTCATGGATCAGTTTGCCATCTCACATCAATAGCTTAGGTCACTACTTGTTTATCCATGCATTTTCGGTAAACATTTGTGTAGACTGATTTTTTTGGTTGTTTGGGGTATCCGTTTCCCCCTACTAAACTAGATAATTGCCCGTGCGTTGCAACTTGCAACGGAGGCATACAAAATATACCACTAAAATTTTAGTTAGTTTTTGACATAACAACCATGACTTACCTTTATTGTTAAAATGTGACTGCATACTAACTGATGCAATTAGCAAGTGTTAAGTGATAATCTAATTCTGGAATATCAGTTATGGGAAAGTGCAGCACAAATTAATCCTAATTTATTCTTTCCCCAACCTGCTTGGTCCTACAACAGGTAAACATCAAGTTGCTAGCAACAAAATATATGCAAGGAATAAATCGCAACCCCACAGAAGAGGAAAAAAAGGCGCTTTACCTTCTATCCCCCCAATCTGCAAAACAATTAGAAGTGATACATTTCGTGCCTACTAAAGCTCATGTCCAGTTTTGGAAGCTAATGGCCAAGTAGTTGGGAATTTTGTTTCTGAAGAGAAATGCATTGCATGCAATTTTTTTCCACTTTGGATCATTCCCACCCGAGCACGGTTTTCTGTAGCTCGACCTACACGGTACCCTGTATCGTGGCCGTCCATGATAGACTCAGATGCGTGAGGATGTGTGCATATTTAAGCTGTAGACAGAAGCAATGTCAGATAATTATCAGAGGGTGTTGACCCGTGCTCGCATGCAGCTCTGACACAATCCCTCACATACCGCTCTCTCTTTGTTTTCTCTCTCACGGCATCTCTCTCTCCTCCTTTTCTCTCTCAACTGTCACAGCGGTCACACCTCTCTCCCTTTTCTGTGCCTCTCACATCACCTCTCTCTCTTCCTTTTTCTGTCACACACAGCAGCACCCCCTCTCTCTTGTCTCTCACATGCCGCTCCCTGACAAAGTCACTCTCTCTATTTTCTCTCTCATATGCACGTTTTGTTTTCTCTTACACAACCTACTCAAAACAGTCCTGTCTCTCTCTCTAGAATGATTCTCTCTCACACATAAAAGTTCTCTCTTGTAAAAATTCTCTTCCTCTCTCATGACTCTCTTGTATTTTTTTCTCACAAGATAAACAGATTGATGGCTCTCACACGCGATTTCTCTCTCTGCATCCCAAAAAATCTTATCTCCCGTCTCTCACAGTGTCTCTCTCCACACTTCTGTGAAGCAGCAACATGGATGGCCCACGCTCTCTGTTTCATGTCATGTGGCTGTTCTAGTCATGCACCAGCCGCCCGTTGACAAGTGACAGAGCCCACTTGGACGACAATTCATCCTAATTACACTGCCTCTGTCAGTAGCAGTGCTCGTGAACTATCCCAGCAGCACAAATCACGACGAAAATTGACAGCGCAGATATGAGGTACCGCATAGCTCAGCCTAGGGAAGAACTTTGCGTTCCCACTTAACAAAAATGCTAGTGATCTCTCTCTGAATGTAGTGTCCTGATAATTTCTATGCACTGAATCAACAAAAAATATTGCAGCTACTTTCTGAATATGTACATACACACGACCATCAACTTGATTCAGATACAAAAGGTTGTGACAATTCAGAAATCAAAATACATGTAAAATGAGATCTGACCATATCAGCACATGATTTCTCCAAGTGGCCATGCAGCGACTTCTCTAGGTGACTATGCAGCATGCATGGATGGTTGGGAGACTGGGCAGAGAGTTTGTCACGAAAACTGTTTTTCGCTTTAACCTTCACTTTGTTATGTTTTTTCACTCCGTTCTTTCCTCGGTTTGAACTTCACTTCCAAAAACCGGATTACCACCTTCAATGACCTGCACAAAGGCATAAGAATACTAAAGAATAACCAAACTGGGAGATGTAAAGTACCAAGTGCATCAAATTTGTGTCCAAATCGTTTGCTTGTGGCAATGACAAATTTAGTTGTTTATATATACAATAAAAGATTCATTGTTTTACCAATTATATCAAATTAGTACTCAGTTTATATCATGCACTGCACAGAAAAATGCCAAAACAAAGGAGAGGATGAGGTTGTCTACCTTGCAGAGCAGCGGGCCCATACTTGCTGCTCCCGTTCTTGGTGCCGCCCTCGCGTAGGTCGAGTTCGTCGAGGTCGAGCTCCGCAAGATCCCCAGAGTGGCGCATGACATAGCAGCATTAACAGAATTCAGTGGAGGGGCTCTGAACCGAACATAGAAGAATCAAATCTTTTGCTCGCGACGCTGGACCATGAGTCCCCGGTGCCAACAAGCCAGGGCCGGCCCTGGGGTATGGCCAACGGGGCGACGGCCCAGGGCCCGGGCGAAGGGGGGGCCCATGATGGAGTATATATGTATACTATAGCCCAGCAAAAAAAAAGTAAAAATATTACAAAAGAATTAAAGGAAAGAAATAAAATGGGCTAGGCGGCACAGATAGCTAGCTAGCGATCGTTGAGACGTTGATCGATTGGTGAACGTGAAGCAGCGCCGGCGCCGTGACTCATGTCAGTTGCCAAGTCGAGGCACGCGACTGCTCGTTTCCTTCATTTGTATGTTCGTCTTCGTCGCCCTCGCTCGTGACGCGGACGCCCGTCGGCCTTCTGGTTCTCGCTCTGTGCCTTGCCCCTTGTTGCATCGCCCTCGCATCGCCGCCTCGGCCGCCGCTGCCGGCGCCGCCGCACAGCAGTCCGGCCATCCAACATCCGACCATGCGGCACCGCGGCAATACACATACAAGTATACATCTGACTGGAAGTTTTCAAATCTGCTCGTTTTTCATCCATGTTCCTGTCCATCCCCAAATCCCAATTTGACAATTCCAGTAGTTTATTTATTCTTTATTTAGTATGCACGTATTCTAATCAAATCTATCAATTTTTAGTTATTCTATGTACATGTCTAGGGTTCCAATCATTTGATGTATAAATTCCTAATTCTTTGTATGCTCTTTTGATCTTTTCTTCATGATTTTAGGACATTTGCCTGCCATGTTACATAAGAAGAAGCAATTGTCAGGTGCTGAAAAAAGGAGGAAAAAGAAAGAAAGTGAACTGAAAATTCTACCACTGAAGGGTTCTTTGAATAAGTTCTTTACATCCAGTGAAGAACAAGGGCAAGAAACTACTCCCGATCATGAAAATTCAGATGTTTAGATGAATGAAGATGGTGCGAGTACAGGGGAGCAAATAAATTTTGAAGTTGATGCTGACAGTACAATGGAGGAGGAAAATTTGCAGCCTTCCGCCGATGATGAACAGGAAGATTCCCTTTCAATTATTTTTGATCCAAGAACATGGGAAATTCTTGACAATAGCAAAAGGGATATTTTAATTGAGAAGGGACCTATTAGAGTACCGGATCTGGAGTTCGAGAAGGACACCATTGGTAGGCACTTTTCATATGCTTTTTGCAAGATAGATTGAATGGTCTGGCTATGTGCTGCATTGAGAAGGATATCTTGGACAATGTTGATCTTGATTACGCCCTTAATGACTTTGCATCAAGAAATGCCCGAAGAAACTTTTTTTGAAGCACTCAAGTATTATTATTGTCGATTGAGTTAGTCTAATTTCGTTCTTATTTGAGGTAATCATGTCATGTTAGTTTAATTTTGCGAGCTTTCTAGTACTATTGTTTTTGATGGAGTCAGTTCGAATTTGGTTATTATTGTTCTCGATGGATTCATTTGAATTATTATAGTCATATTTTAAACTAAAGATGTGTGGTTGAAAGTTACTTTTAATAAGTTGTATATATAACACACGCATACATACATACATACATACATACATACATACATACATATATGGTCTTAGGACTTAGGACATTGGGGCCGATGTCATCGAGTTCGCCTAGGGCCTCCCGAAACACAGGGCCGGCCCTGCAACAAGCCGGTGCCTTTTGGGCCTCACTGGGTCGATACGGAGGGGGTCGAGGATTTCATGGGAGGGGAGGGGG
>LR738712.1:882222183-882256638 GCA_902687465.1 Secale cereale | reverse complement strand
GGGCGGAGGGTAGTTTCGTTAGCGTATGAGGCGGGGCGCGAGGAGAAAGGACGTGCGGGACTGCGGCCTACGTGTGCGTGCGGTTTTTTTTAGCGAGTTTCGTTAGCTAGGGGGATCGAGCGAGGAGAGATTTCGTTAACGATAGTTTTCGTTAACGATGATTTCAGACCATTAGATCGTAGATTAGACGGCTATTATGCTGAGTTGGATCTGCTTTCTCTTCCTTTTATAGGGTAGTAGATGTTTCAGTTTGGAATAGTTTGTATCATGATCAATCGTATGAAACTTCATCAATTGCATAGGCATATGTTGATTTTATAGGATTTTTAAATTCGTCTTGTATTTTTTAGGGGAAATTCGTCTTGTAACCATCTATATCTATATTTATATCTATACCTATATGTACCTAATATTAAAGGACGGAGGCTTTCATAGTTCTCCATAAGTCACACGTTTATATCCGTTGATTTTATGAATCATAAACACCGACTGTTAAGATTTAAAAATAGATCTACATAACAGTTTGGACAAAAATAGGGATCAATCTATTTCCTACGCTAATGTTTCCTACATGATGAGTTGGCTTGCACGCACGTACGCTAAGCCGGCATGTGCCATATAGTTGTGCGTTGATGGGCTCTTATGGGACGTTAATTAGCCATGCCTGGGCTTTTATTTGTACGTTCGTTTTTCTCAAAAAATTATATCTATGAGAAGTTGATCCCAACACGTCCGTCCGTTGGAGCTAGCATGCAAAATATTACGCCCGAGTTCTTCCCCAGTTCTTAAATACCTCTCCCAGATCAAAACAATATCCTGGTAATCGGCCCCGAGCAGTAGGCAATCCGAACACAATGGTGCTAAATTGGGTCGTCTGGTATGCAGTGGGCGCCGACGACATCATATCGTCGTGGTCCGCCCCTGCGATAGACCTCGCTGTCTTCTCTGCGAAGGCCGCCCGCACATCCACCATCATCGGCCAAAGCCCCAACTGCGCCGTCACACGATCAACGTTGATCCGTGCGACATCGCCCGCCTCCACGACATCGTGGTCATCACCTAGCCTGCTGTCCATGAGCCCCGCCACCCGGGCTGTCGTCACGGGTGGCAGCACCTTCGCACTAGGTACCGGCCGTCCAGGCATGGCGCTCCGACAGCTAGCGAGATAGTGACGGCCTCAAGCAGCAGCACACCGAAGCCGTACCCGTCGGACTTCAATCTTGGACACGATGCCCATGCGAAGGAAAAAGGTATCTGCGTACCACGGCGAGCCCATCACCGGCGCGCCACGGGCGGGCACGACGACGACCAAGAAGGTGCCATCGCAGGCCAACCCCAGGCCACAGAGCTGCACGCGGTCGTCGCTGTCGAGGAGCACGTTGGAGGGGTGCTCCACCGCAATGACTACGTCATGGAGGACGCGCATGCAGTGGCGATAGGTGAGCAGCGGCATGGTGGGAGTGGATCTAGTTGGCCAGGGTGCTTCCGGGCATGTACTCTAGGGCTGGACCAAAAGCTCGAAGCTCGCGAGCTTAATGAGCAATCGATAGTTCGGCTCGTTAAGCTGGTGGCTCCCTTCTTAATGAACAGAGTCAGTCATTGATTTCAGCTCGTTAAGCTTAATGAGCTTAACGAACGAGCTAACGAGTTTCACGAGTAGCTCGTTAAGCTCGTTAGTAACAACATAACACATATTTTCATCTTACCTCACAAAATTTTCGTAGCACCTCGTCCCATCCACTCAATCTAATACACATAGGAGGCAACAAAATAGTGCATTTTATTTTGTAGTCACCATCTTCCTTTTTAACAACCAAATCTACATGCTTATCGTGTGGACCGTAACACATCAAAATCTGTTAACGAGCCTAGCGAGCGCTCACGACCTTAACAAGCTTTAAACGAACCGAGCCGGACATGGTTTTCTGCTCGTTAATCTTAACGAGCCGAGCCTTAACGAGCACGAGCTTAACGAGTACAAGCTTAACGAACCGAGTAGCTCGTTAATCCACCCCTAATGTACTCCAGCGCCAGCGCACCACGGTGCACAACACCAACGCACCATGGCGCATGCTGTTGTCCCGTTTTAATACCATGTCGTCCTCGCCCGTCCCTGTTGACACCATATTTTGGCACGGTCAATAACTTAACTAATATGACCTCAAATGGAGAAGTGATCTACATAAAATATTTTCGTATTGTCCATATGAATATCTTTGAAGTTTGGGCCATCGCCATCCAATCTCATCTCGAAGGCCGAAGTTGTGTTCGAAATACTGAGATTTTGTATTCAGAACACTAATCGGGCTGATTACGCCACCAAGACGGCCTCATATGGAAAAACTTTCCACATGAATTGTCTTCGTCTCGTCAAAACGGTCGATTTTGATAAAAATCGACCCAATTCGAGTTCTTATGCAAAATTTAGAGCTATTGGAGTGCAGCCCTGTCATGAGGCAAGATGTGACGCGACCCACCAGACCTATGTCTGATGGGTAGCGCGAGCGAACAGGTGTTTTGCGTGACCATTTTGGCCTAGAAGATGGCTTCAAATGAAAAAACGTTCAACATGAAAGTTGTTCGTCTCGTCGAAACAGTCAAGATTGATTTTGGGCTATTTTCCATCCGAGGTCGTTTACCATATCAGAAATTACCTGCAAGGTGCAGCCAGTTTAAACCGAACATTTTTGGAAAGTTCGGACAAAACCAATCCGAATTTGGCTAGGGTTTTAGACGTGAATCCAAGCCTTTTCCTTTCACGGAAAGTTCAGCCGCCTCTTATATACCTAAGGGGTGACGGCCGATTGAACAACACACAATCGACATATCAATCTACCACATTTACCTTTACTTTTATCCTCTCCCTTGTTCTTCTTCTTCCTCGTTCTTCGTTTGTTCTTCTTGTTGCAGGGCGACGAACCTCGAGGCCCTAGGGGCGACCAGGTCGACCTAGGGCAGCCCATAGCTGCCGCGCATCTAGACGGGGTCCCTCCCGGGCGCGTGGGGTTTCGGGTGCAAAAAAGCGCCCGTCGGATTGCTTGCGTACCACGCTTCCGGACGGGTCTCCTTCAACGCGAGCTGCGGTGCATCACCCTCGGCGTTGGATGTACACAGTGATGTGTTCGTGTGCGAACACACTTTTTGGCGACTCTGCTGGGGACGAATCTTTGAACGGTCTCTAGCTCGTTCTTCCTACGAAGAGATCGTCATCTAGGGTTTGCAATCTACAAAGGTAATATGAATACCCAATCCCCTTATGTAGATGCAAATAATACATATGGTATTACTAGATCGTTCAATGAATATACTCAATCGGCCAGCCCTGGTTTTTTCAATCATGCATCTAACTACGTGCAAGGGCTGATTCAAAGTAATTTACATGGTTCAACTTCTTATGATATTAGTAACATGCAACATATGTATTTCAACTCACATGCATCGGCAACCCAGCAAATTCATATGCCGATGAGCAACATGATGAGTTCGGTTAACCAATTTGAAACACCCCAAGTTAGAACTTCCAATAGCATACAAGAAAGTGTTTCACCATTTTATTCATCGGCAACTAATTTGCAATATGTGAATCCAACCTTGCCGGTGGATGGGAGAATTGGTTATGCTACTACTAGCTATTCGGCCAATTACCCTCAACCATCATATGCTACACCTGATTTTAGTAATTTCTCAGCACCGTATGCAACTATAGATGTTCATAATTCGACCATGTATCTTCATGGTCATAGCCGAATAAGTGAAAATTTTACAGGAACACATGTGCTGTCATCAAATACTATAGCATATAATGCATACTCTACGCAATTCAAGAATTTCGGAAACACTCATGAATCATTGCCGAAGGAATCTGAAAGTATTGCGGAGCAATCCCTTCCAGAAGCAGTGGCTGAGAATTAGTGCTCTTTGCCTGCAACAATATGAAAAGGGTTTGTTTCCTGATTATGCTGCAATAAAGGCTAGAGTTTTGCAGCAAGATGAAACTTCATCAATTGATAGTATTGGTGAGAGAGCATATGGTTATACAGCAGTGCATACACCTCCACCTAGTACCGCAGCATATTATACACCTCCTACACAATTGCAAAATTTCGGCAACACTAACACTTTATTGCCGAAATATCCTAAAAGCATTGGGGGGCAAACTAATCTAGAGCGGGATGAAATTGAGAGGGGAGTTAAAGCTTTGCGTGATAGGGTGCAAGTACTTCACCAAGAGAGAATTGATAGGGAATTAGATCAAAGAAAAGAAGCCTTGCCAATTGATATAACGGGTGAAAAGAATGATGATTCTAGAACTAAAAGTACCTCGGTTGAAAAAGCCAAATCAAGTAGTATATATTTCGAATCCATCAAATCCAAAGATGCAAGCATCATTGATAAAGGGCATCGCAAGCATAGGAAAACAACCGTGTTTGATTTTTCTGAAGTTAATGGAACCTACTTCCTGCCCTATGAGTTCCGTGCCATAGAAATTGACAAGCCTCAAGGACAAGAGCAAGTAGACGAACAAAGTTCGGCTGACATGGATCTTCAAAGTAATGGTGCGTGGAATCAAGAAAAAGACGATGATAAGGTGTTGGGGAGCCATCCAAAGATAGAGCAAGATATTGTTCAAGTTACACCACTATCATGCTCTCTCAACAAATTTAAAGAGGTATGTCTAGCAAGTAATTTACCTATTTTCAGATTTGGTCACAACTGTATTGTTGATGCATCTATTAGAAAAATTCTCATAAGTAATTTTGAAAGACCAATGAGGAAGGGTAATTTACTTGTTAGCAATAAAATTGTTATAGAACATATCGGTCAACCTATTGTGCTATTTATAAAGACCGATAATGACTTATTGTTGCAGCCAAAGTTTTCCCCGTTGATTTATTTAAAGTTCATATCTACATGGGTAGCTTTGCTTGTTTCATACTTGGCTCACTCTTGGTCTCAACTGAGACATACATGTTATAACTATTTTTGTTTCAGAAACTTAAAGCCAAGGTTAGATTCTTTTCATAAAACCGATGCTAGTATAATATCTTATCCAATGACATCGGTAAGAGAATGCAAAATAAAATTCATAGCCGAATGGGGTGCTACAAAATCTGAACCATTCGTTTGCTTACCTCCAAAGCCGTTCGTACACCAAGATCGGCTAGAAAACAAGAACTACACCTTCAACTCAAGCATGTGTGATCAAATACTTGATTTGTTGCTGAAAATTAATTACATTAGAATTCTTGATCACCATGTCAAGCCATCCATCCAGGGATGAATGTATTGTAAGTTGCATGATTCGTCCGAGCATAATTTTGAGGATTGTAACATCTTTCGTCAAATAGTTAAATCGGCTATTGATAAAGGACGATTGAAATTTGTTGAAAGACCAAGAGATGACCAGCCTATTCCGATTGGTCCTGATGGCAAAAACTTTTGGCATCGGCTGCTTCAAGCCAATCCATTTAAAGAGAAGGTAAAAGTTGCATGTGATGAAATCAAGCTTTCAAGTAAAGAAGTTGTTCAAGAGCATAATGAAAATATTCTTGAAGGCATGAGTTCTATTGAAGTTACAATGGAGACGCCAAGGACTGGGGGGCAACAAGCAAATCCAATGATCGACGAAAGCAAACCAAAAGAAAACAAAGGCCGAAATAAGTGCAAGTGTAAGAGATCAAAAATCACCTTCGCTGAACTATTGGATAAATATCAAAAGAAGAGCGAAGAGAAAAATACTTATGGGCCAAATCATGCAAAGAAACCAAGATCGACCCCAAGGCGCAAATATGAGGATTGGCATTTCTTTGCTTACATGCTCTATATAAAGTCATTGTGGGGAACAACCTGTTGGTCAGGCATGGCATGCGTGCGTCCGGAAGCGGGTTCGATCCCATTCCTGGCATCCGATGTTTTCATCGTTCAAAGAAATATAAAAGAGATTGTGAAAATTAGTCAATCTGCTCAATATAACATGTAGTCGAAGGCACCTTCCTCCTAAATATTACACCTTAAATTTAAGCATACAAGGCTCTGAAGGGGACTCCATTGCATGTAGCAGATTTTTTATGTAGTAAAGATTTTCTATTGATAAATATACCATAAAGATATCATTACATGTAGCAGGTTTCTTGAGCCCAGCTCTTGATGTTGTATTAGGAGTAATTAACAATACATACCAAGTTGCTGACATGTAAGAATACTTATATGGTATGCCAAATAGACCTTAGCTTATTTCAGTGTTGTGCTGCCGTTAATGCTATTCCTGTTATCCATGTGTAGAACATTCTCTTCTTTCCCATTTTAACTGGTTAACTAAGTGTTTTACTGAAGGCATAGAAAATTAGACTTGCGAGGCTGACGGTCAATTGTTATTTGTTAAGTTAGTGACACTAATGTCTTCGTTTTACGCACCTCCCATACTTTGTTTTGGACTGGATTCTCTGTGTTTGATATGGAGATCACAACCGACCCTTGTTGAAGGAGAAAATTCTCCATATGTCCATTAGCTCCTGAAAATTGTTCAATGGTTGAGGTATCACGTCTCATATTCCCCTAAGTTGAGGTGTCCATTGCTATTCTATCATCTTGAGATTTTGTGTGTATAGATTTCCCATCTGTTCTTATCCTCTCTTGTTCTCCATTTTGCTCTGAAGCAAAGCAGGCTAGCAAATTGCTTAGAACAATCTGATCATTCGGTGGCAACAATGGGTCTTAGAATTTTGTGTAGATGTCAAGATGATTCTTGTTTATGAAAAAAACAAAGGTCGTGAGGATGATATCTTGGCTACTTGCATTACTTCAATTCTTGAGAGAATTGTTAGCAGCTTCCAAAGGTTGAAATAGATAACTCATAATTATTATGTTTGGTCATACTCGGGAATCTAGTGATTTCGGAACAGCCAGAAGTTGCGATCTTATTTGAAAAGAATGTTGCGTCCTTATGATCATTTCATATGTCGGCAATGTTAGTATGGGTTTGAACCTGAATTGGGTATTCAATTACCGAGTTTGTCGAGCTATTTTACCAAATCTTGGCGGAGTGACTTCAAAGGTTTAATTATTAATTACTTGATAGTGAAGTACTGAAGTTAATTTTTCCAGATCCCTTTGAGTTATGGCTCGTGTAATCATCACTAATGAGGTAGGTTGCCACAGCTACTGTCGGAGCGTCAAGAACTGCTCCAGCCATTAAGCCGCCACAGCAGCGATGTACTATTCCAGCCATTGGGCCACCACAACAGTGAAGTACTGGTCCAGCCATTCCACAGCTGTGGGGTAAAACCATATATTGTCATGCATCTCATCAACCTTCAATTTCGTATGATCTGCATATTTTTTATGACTTTTTTCATGCAATGAGATGAAAGATTCAGACCAAGGGACACCTTATGTTTTGTTGTGTGAGAGAGTGTTGTCACTTTGTCAGTTGTTTCTTTATCTTACTAGTCAACCCAGTCAAGGTATAACTGGTTATGTATTCTTCTTTTTTGTGTGGAAACGACATGTCTATGTGCTAGTTGATGCGGAATGCCATTTGTAAGAGGTAGAGCATCATTTCCTGTGCTATCTGTACCATAAGATGAAGTTGACTCCTGGGTGTTGGGGCCCAGAATTGAATTTTGAAGCCATGTGTTGATCTCTGCACTTTTTTCATCTAGTTTTACGAGCGTAGTTTCAATAGTTGTGGTATGAGGGTGCAACTTTTGAATGGTTTGAGTTCGGGGGTAAATTGAACCAAGGTAATAGTCGAGGAAGCAAAATTAAGCATTTCCCTAGATAGGTGTTAGGTCAATAACTACTGTGCTATCATAGTAAAAAAGAAGGATGTATACACTGAAGTCTCAACAGGCCTATCCCTTACCATATTGAGCATGGAAATGCAATCCGACCACATGTAGTACAATATGAATCTTTTGAATAAAGTATCCTAGACTACTCGGGCCGGGAGAGGTGGCGGTCATGTGTCGTTCCATCTGGTAGTTGTTTCTTTCTTTACTGTGATGTTCGCTTGTTTCATCGAAGCTCATGGACTTTGGTCATTTAGTCACTGCTTCTCTGCCAGCGGGGCCTCGATTCTCGTTGGTCCTGCTTGCAGCGGACGGGTTTTGTTTGTGCCCTATGTTTTCCCGCTCGACATCGTTTTCACCATGCCCTTTGCTCCCTTTCTCCTTCTCAGAGAGGCTTAACGTCCACCATACCAGATTAGCCACGAGGCACAAAATTGGGTTTGGTAGGAATGTCGCTTCGTGCACGCGGCTGGGTCGAGAAGACAGACACTGTTGCTGGGCCCATCATCCAATAGGTCATATCCTCATGACAAACCATCTCCTGACACATTGCTGAGCCCATTATCCGATGGGTCATATCCTCATGTCCAACCATCTCCTTGTTTAGGTTAGCTTTGGTTGCGGGGATTGTTTAGGTTAGCTTATTTGTGTTTGCTTTTCCGCTCAATCATATCCTTATTTGACATGTGTCTCCCTGCTTCGGGTTAGTGGAGAGCTCCTCCTTAGTTTTATTTCTCACCCTACTCTTCTCCGGTTAACTTCCTAATGCCTACCACTGGGCCTTAGCTACTGTTGGGCATGCACGGCAGCTTGGTGCTCCTTCCCACGGTAAGAACTGATCAAGCGAGTGACTACAAAAATGGAAATTATGCAGCCCCTCTCCTTCCAACTTTGCCCCCCTCCTTTCCCTCCCATTGTGGAATCCAGCGTTTTTTCGAGCAACTACTCCTGTAATGGTGACATGCATGGTAGATCTGGTGTGATGGAAAGGGGCTCACAGGGTGTAACCATCCGTGTGAGCCTCCTTTGCGGGGATCAAGGCCATATTTTGTTCAAAAATGTTACATCTATAGTTTGGCTATCAGATGATTAGAATGAAGCAGGCTTGCTACTTCAATTATAGCTACGTTTTAAGGAAAGACCTTGATATGGTATCCGATGACCCATGACATAGTTCGTCCAATGACATCCTATTAAAATTGTTGAAATCTAAGCAGTGATGGATTCTACCCTTTTTTTCTCTCTACGATCTTTGAGAATATGAAGCTCTTGTTAGTTTGTCGGCTAGCGGCATGAATCACAATTGCATACATCTCTCTATTGCAGAACTAAAATATAAATTGGAATTGGTTTTAATACAAATCTTTATTTTTTTATGCTTGGTGTAGGTGGTCGCAAGATTGAGTTGCTCAGTAGGATTTGCATCTGCAGCAGGTATTTATTTTTTCGAATTGCTTCCTTCTATGTTTCAGTTGGGAATCGTTTGTATCACCATCAATCGTATGGAACTTCATCAATTGCATAGGCATATCTTGATTTTATATGATTTTTAAATTCGTCTTGTTTATGAAGACCATAGAAAGTGTAAAATCAAAATGTAAGTAAAACACTCCCAGTATGTTTTTGATTCACATGGCCAGCGGCTCCAAACTGTGTCTAATTAACTGTCATTTTCATTTGGATTTGTTCTCTTAACAGCACTTGGTGGTACGAGTTGAATCATGGAACAGGAAGCAGGTAAGCATTGCTATTATGATCTGTTTGTAGCTACCTAAAAATGAGTGTACTGTCATAGTCATTTGACACAATGAAGAAAACATAAAGGAGTGTAGGCTGATAGAGGTAGAAATTGTGAGATGGCACCTTGCTTTCAACAAAAGTTCATTTCATTGCTCTCTATTTGTACGACATAAATACATATCAGTAAAATAAAAGAATGTTTATGAGCCAATTTTAGATGTGGTGGCATAATATCAGTAAAAAATAAAGCATGCTACTATTCATCAAATTTTCCTTTTGTGAATATTTGCGCTGCCTTTTTTGGACCATAACTTTTTGTTCTTTGGCGGATGCATAGTGAGCTACTGCAAAATATTTACTTGATCGACATACTTTTATGAACTGAGATCTTATGCTCTGGTTTTACCAATCATCCTTTCTGCTTCTTTTCCTACATGTAGTTTAATTAAACATTTCTGCATTTAGTGCTTTGATTTGATGTAGTTTCTTGATTCAGTACATGCGTGATATGCATCAATACGCTGGACCTCATGGATCAGTTTGCCATCTCACATCAATAGCTTAGGTCACTACTTGTTTATCCATGCATTTTCGGTAAACATTTGTGTAGACTGATTTTTTTGGTTGTTTGGGGTATCCGTTTCCCCCTACTAAACTAGATAATTGCCCGTGCGTTGCAACTTGCAACGGAGGCATACAAAATATACCACTAAAATTTTAGTTAGTTTTTGACATAACAACCATGACTTACCTTTATTGTTAAAATGTGACTGCATACTAACTGATGCAATTAGCAAGTGTTAAGTGATAACCTAATTCTGGAATATCAGTTGTGGGAAAGTGCAGCACAAATTAATCCTAATTTATTTCTTTCCCCAACCTGCTTGGTCCTACAACAGGTAAACATCAAGTTGCTAGCAACAAAATATATGCAAGGAATAAATCGCAACCCCACAGAAGAGGAAAAAAAGGTTCTTTACCTTCTATCCCCCCAATCTGCAAAACAATTAGAAGTGATACATTTCGTGCCTACTAAAGCTCATGTCCAGTTTTGGAAGCTAATGGCCAAGTAGTTGGGAATTTTGTTTTTGAAGAGAAATGCATTGCATGCAATTTTTTTCCACTTTGGATCATTCCCACTTGAGCACGGTTTTCTGTAGCTCGACCTACACGGTACCCTGTATCGTGGCCGTCCATGATAGACTCAGATGCGTGAGGATGTGTGCATATTTAAGCTATAGACAGAAGCAATGTCAGATAATTATCAGAGGGTGTTGACCCGTGCTCGCATGCAGCTCTGACACAATCCCTCACATGCCGCTCTCTCTTTGTTTTCTCTCTCACGGCATCTCTCTCTCCTCCTTTTCTCTCTCAACTGTCACAGCGGTCACACCTCTCTCCCTTTTCTATGCCTCTCACATCACCTCTCTCTCTTCCTTTCTCTGTCACACACAGCAGCACCCCCTCTCTCTTGTCTCTCATATGCCGCTCCCTGACAAAGTCCCTCTCTCTATTTTCTCTCTCATATGCACGTTTTGTTTTCTCTTACACAACCTACTCAAAACAGTCCCGTCTCTCTCTCTAGAATGATTCTCTCTCACACATAAAAGTTCTCTCTTGTAAAAATTCTCTTCCTCTCTCATGACTCTCTTGTATTTTTTTCTCACAAGATAAACAGATTGATCGCTCTCACACGCGATTTCTCTCTCAGCTTCCCAAAAAATCTTATCTCCCGTCTCTCACAGTGTCTCTCTCCACACTTCTGTGAAGCACCAACATGGATGGCCCACACTCTCTGTTTCATGTCATGTGGCTGTTCTAGTCATGCATCAGCCGCCCGCTGAGAAGTGCCAGAGCCCACTTGGACGACAGTTCATCCTAATTACACTGCCTCTGTCAGTAGCAGTGCTCGTGACCAACAGCACAAATCACGATGAAAATTGACGGCGCAGATATGAGGTACCGCATAGCTCGGCCTAGGGAAGAACTTTGCGTTCCCACTTAACAAAAATGCTAGTGATCTTTCTCTGAATGTAGTGTCCTGATAATTTCTATGCACCGAATCAACAAAAAATATTGCAGCTACTTTCTGAATATGTACATACACACGACCATCAACTTGATTCAGATACAAAAGGTTGTGACAATTCAGAAATCAAAATACATGTAAAATGAGATTTGACCATATCAGCACATGATTTCTCCAAGTGGCCATGCAGCGACTTCTCTAGGTGACTATGCAGCATGCATGGATGGTTGGGAGACTGGGCAGAGAGTTTGTCACGAAAACTGTTTTTCGCTTTAACCTTCACATTGTTATGTTTCCTCACTCCGTTCTTTCCTCGGTTTGAACTTCACTTCCAAAAACCGGATTACCACCTTCAATGACCTGCACAAAGGCATAAGAATACTAAAGAATCACCAAACTGGGAGATGTAAAGTACCAAGTGCATCAAATTTGTGTCCAAATTGTTTGGTTGTGGCAATGACAAATTTAGTTGTTTATATATACAATAAAAGATTCATTGTTTTACCAATTATATCAAATTAGTACTCAGTTTATATCATGCACTGCATAGAAAAAATGCCAAAACAAAGGAGAGGATGAGGTCGTCTACCTTGCAGAGCAGCAGGCCCATACTTGTTGCTCCCGTTCTTGGTGCCGCCCTCGCGTAGGTCGAGTTCGTCGAGGTCGAGCTCTGCAAGATCCCCAGAGTGGCGCATGACATAGCAGCATCAACAGAATTCAGTGGAGGGGCTCTGAACCGAACATAGAAGAATAAAATCTTTTGCTCGCGACGCTGGACCATGAGTCCCCGGTGCCAACTAGCCGGTGCCTTCTGGGCCTCTCTGGGTCGATACGGAGGGGATCGAGGATTTCATGGGAGGGGAGGGGGCGGGGCGGGGAAGTCATGGGAGCTTACCCATCCTTGGGGGTCCAGTCCCTCCATGATGGAAAGATGAGAAGATGTACAGGAACTGGGGGGACAGGGAAAGGGGATTCAGGGTTGAAGAGTGGTGCGGGATGAAAAGATGAGAGAGGTGGGTGATGGATTCTGCTGGCCGTTTATTTTCATTGCGCCGGTTCATTTGCCATCTGGAAAACCGAGTGGGGGAGAGGAGCGGGACGAGGCAGGATGTGAAACAGAAGAGGCCGACGAAAGGAACGGGCAAAACGTTTTTTGACAGGAGAGGAAACATTACTCTTTCTTTAGGGCCTGTTTGGTTCCAATAAGTCACCTGACTTATAAGTCAGGTGACTTAAAACCAGTGACTTATAAGTCACGCCTGTTTGGTTGTCACCTGACTTATAAGTCACCTGACCACACCATTCCACCCAGTTTTTTGGAACCAAAAGCTGAAAAGGTGGTAGAACCCACGCAAAAGGGGGTGACTTATAAGTTTTAAGTTGGGGTGGAGCAACTTATGACTTATAAGTTGGGATGACTTATAGGTTGGGTCTGTTTGGCAAAATAAGTCACTTTTTTCATTTTTCGACTTATAAGTTGGTAACTTATTTGGAGCCAAACATGCCCTTAGGTAGTAATAAAGTACAGATGGTCTGTTTTGTCTGTTACATCTATCCTCTAGGATACCATTATTGTTTAATTGTTCCTTTGTGCAACCGTTTGATAAAGCTGCAGTAATTGCATGTCAAGTTTATTTCTTCTTGCCATATACTGATTGCTACGGTTGCTCATACTGTTACTACATGTTATAAGCTTATATGATATATCCACAGTCTGGTAGATCTTTTTATTTTCTTTCCCTTTTGGTGTCTTCCTTCCCTGTTTTGTAGTTCCGTTTCGCACTGGATTCAGGCAGTTGGTAAAGTGATAACCTTATCACTGGAGTGCATTCATTTGACCTTTTGGTTTGTGCACACAATCATGCATTAATCCTTGGTTATGTTTGATATTATTCAGTTTAGAGTTTTGCACTCAGAAGCATCTTTTGTGAATAGCTCTTGTAGAGTTAATCAGTGGGCTATGGAAAGTTTATCCCCTCACTCTAAGTCTCTAAAGGTTGGTTGGTTCGAAGCTTAGCATATATTTTCTCCTAGAATGCTATCTAGTAATTTACAAGAGTGCTCTCCCTAATGGCCACGCCTCTAATTTTTTTTGAAGATTAAATCTAGTTAGCTAAGTTTCATTATATGGATTTCTAACAGTTTAATCCGTAGAATTTTTTCAGGCTATCAGCCGACTTTGCTATAAGAATGTGAAACACAGGAATCGTCACCTCTGTTTGGTTAAGCCATGTTTATTGTGTTGTTGCTTTAAAAGCCATGTTTCAATTATCTTTATATTTGATTTATACACCTTCATAATTAAGTCGGTGTATTTTGTTGTTCCTTTGAAACTCATTTTTGGGATTTACTTGCTTTCTTATCATGTATCAATAACTCTGTCTATGGGGTTGCGTTGGTATCCAAGATTGCTTGGCATGGCAACAACCCATAATCGATCCGTAACTGGTCCTGCAAGGATCTCAGATCTTGTGGGTTTATGAAGGTGAGCGCCCACTTCGCAAAATAAGACATGCAGTCTTCTTATGTCAGACCCTTGTTAATTAGTTTGCGTCCCGGAATGTCCTGATGAATGTATGTACATACCTGGAAAGTTACTCTTATGATAAAAAAAATAGTTAACTCTTTCTAACCTCGTGCTGCTGGAGCATGCTGGAATGTTGTTATATCCTGTCAACTATTTCTTATTGCCCCGGCTAGTCATTGCCGCTTATGTATGTTCTCTATGTATTTCTTTCTCCACTCTTAATATATGACATGCAGTCCTGCATGATTCGGAACAAAAGAAAGTAATTGCATGTGAGTCCATCGCCGGATGAAAGGGTTGAAGCTTATCAGTACTTTTTTTTGGCTTCAGATGGTTGAAGTTATCAGGTTTTGTAATAAAGAACAATCTATGAATTCCATTGTAGGCTCTAGCGAAGGGTATCCAGGGATGATTTAAAGTGAAGACGGGCTATAGCGAATTCTCAACTTTCAGGGATTATGGACATACATACCCCCCCCCTCTCCTCTTCGGGGATATCCCAACGCAGTTCACGAGTTGCATGCACCACAGAAATGGAGCGGCGGAGGCGTGTAGGTCCCACATGCGCATGCGCGGAAGCTACGAGGTCCTCTAGCAACACCTGTGTTGAGCTGCCAGGTCGCGCCGTAGAAGAGCTCGCGATGGAGTACTTGCCCGGCAATAATGTTGGTGTGCGCCAAGCTTCTCCCTTCTTGCATGGACCAGTGGGTGCGTGCAGGTTCCTGCCCCTCTCCCCTCACTACTCCCGCATTCATTAGATGACCAATCCTCGGCCACCATTTGAGAATCTAGCTATCAATACACTAAAAAGCCATGAATTCGAATACAAGGTGGGATCTGAAGGAAGGAGAGGAAGAAGATGAACTAGCCTAGTCTAAGCCCTCGGCCGAAGCCACAGTCCGGTCCAAGCCAACCACCCCGTGGACCTCCCTTATCCTTAAATAGGGCCTAATGCGTCTTTGAAGGTAGCCTTTGACAAATGATAAAATTATTATTATATGAGATGTATAATCAGCCACCAGGAACGTCGGACGACTCAGAGGATGCAGGACGAGAGGAAGATAGCCCGCTGCCACCGTAGGCCACGGGGGCAGAACCCTGGCGGCATTGACCGGCGACGCCAAGGAGGGAAGGGACGTGAGTAGGAGTTTGCGGCGGCGGGGATGGGTGGCCGCCCGAGTCCTGGAGGGATGGGGCCAAAAGAGCCCAGGAGGGATGCGGCCGGCTTGAATCAGATCACTGGCTTCATCGATGATTCTAGGCTCTGCCTGTTTATGGCCTAGCCGCTCCAAACGGCTTCTCCTGATTCGATCTGACATGAACAAATGCATTTTGTCTGGATCCTTCTACGGGTTGGTGCCTGGCTGGTCCGTAGCCTTGGGGCTACCACTGCGGCAGCCGGGACAAAGAAGCCAGGTGACCGATCGGCGACATACGTCCTACACGGTGGGCGCCCTTCTCACGGATTGCGGTGGTCACAGAAAGTTCTTTCTGAGGGTTCATCTCTCCAGATCTCGTGGCTCTTGTCGACGGTTCGTACCTGTGATGTTTTGGGATGCAGTCCGAAAGCTCCTTTGTGATCAACCACCAGATCTAAAGGGAGAAACCACCACAAAGACCTTTCGGTGGTCACCGTGATCAGCAGCGATCAGCAGCCGGGACAAGATGACCCAACCGTCGGTGGGGCCTAGCAGGCAGAAGCGTGTTTGATCAGCCACACCAGCTACGGCCTCCGCATCCCAGCATGAGATGGAGCCCGTTCCACTCAATCTGCATCCTAAGAAGCGCAGAGTCCGACCAGATTGAGCGGTACGAGCAGTGCAGAGAGGCCCGCCTATCCTCTACAGACAAGCACCTGGCAGACCACCAGCGACTAGGCACCTCCCAACAGCCATGGAGCACCACCCAAAGCCACTGCCGTTGATGAGAACTCACACAAATGTGCAAAGCTAGCCTCAACCAACCACACAGGCAGCTTGATTGATTTGCAGCTTAACAACAGATGCACGTCCAAGTAGACGTACGTACGATGGTACAACTGAATCTGGCTTGATTGATTCGATCTCTTTGGAGGGTCTTCGTGACATCGACAAGAACAACCACAAGTAGAGACCCCGCCGTCGCCGTCGGCTGCACTACCTTTCACCGGCGGCGTCCTCCGGCGACGGCGGGATGGAAAGACCGGAGGAGATGGAGGGTTTGGCTGGGGTACGACGGCCCCGCCCTTGTCGCACAGGAAGAGTGATGCTAATACTTACTAGTACCTCATAGTCAAAAAAACAATTATATTAGGAAGTTCTAGATCACCTTGTATTTTAGAAACGGACAGTCCAGTTGCACCAAAAAATTGCACTCATAAATTTATGCCGGTTCTAGATCAGTCTTCACTCAAGACTGCTCCATGACTAATTTACCTGCACATAGAAAGATTCTATGAGTAATTAGTGTGACTTCTCTGAAATAAACAACATAAGAATAGACACAATTAACCACCTTGGTCGTCTTGACCCCCCCCCCCAAAAGTCGCCTTTCTATCCTGAAATCCTTAGGGAAAAAAATCAGAGACAAGGACACGACGGCAGGGCATACTCATGGTAGTCTTGCCGCTGGTAGGCTTCATGGATAGCACGAAAGAAAGGCCCGCATGATGGAGGCTGAAAACAAACACAAAAGGTATCAATCACAACAACTCATGGCCCTGCACGGCCAGATCTAAAAGGAGAGATGCGGAGGGACTCTTGCCCAACTCTGGCGGTCGCCGGGGAAGTATCTAGTAGGGGTTCATCAGGGAAGAAAGAGAAAGGGGGGCTGCCATCAAGGAATCTAGCATGGGTTCATCGGGGAAGAAAGAGAGAGGGGATGCCCGCCTGGAATCTGGTAGGTGTTCTCAAAGACTCGTTTCTTTTTCGAGAGAGGAGAAACGAGAACCTCGCGTCCGGATGTCTACGCAGGGTCTTTTCTACAAAAGTGAAAGCGGCTTGAGGATAATCCATCTTAGCCTTACGTTCCAGTTCGGACGGTAGATTTGACACGAAGGCAGACAAACGATCGTCACCAACTCGCATTTTTATAGGAGTATAGATATAGATTTTTTAGCATCAGGAGTATAGATATAGATGGAAGTAGAGATCATCAGTGTTGGGCCATAATCCAAGGATTGGGGAGTGACCTTTTCTCTGTGGGCCCAGCCAGTGTATTCCTTCCTTCTTAAGTATCCTCCGGATAGGACCAATTGATCATTGGCCCCACATTTGACACACAGCCTGTGCTCCCTCATTTACTTTTTTTCCTCACATGAGTCACGAGGGCGGCGGCGGCGAGATGGCCCTCCGTGTCGGCCATCCGCAGGCAGCAGGGCCGCTGGAAGACGAGGATCTACTCGGCGAGATCCTTGTCCGCCTGCCCCCGCTACCATCCTCGCTCGTCCGGGCCTCCGCCGTCTCCAGGCACTGGGGGCGCCTCGCCGCGGACCGCGCCTTCCTCCGCCGCTTCCGCACCCACCATCGGAGGCCCCCCGTCCTCGGCGTCTTCCAGATATGCGACGGGGAGCTGGTGTTTAACCCCCTCCTCGATGGCTCCGACCGGATCCCGCGCGAGCGCTTCTCCTTGCGCTTCTGGCATGCGCTCGGTTGCTGGATCTTGCTCGGGTACCGCCACGGTCGTGTCCTCATCATCAACCAGGATCTGGCCCTACTCCTTGTTTTCGCCCCTGTCACTGGCGGCCTCCGCGCCGTGGTAATTCCTCCGGATTTTGTTGACGGCAAGTACGTTGTTGCCAACGGGGCCGTGCTCTGCGCTGCCAGCGACGACGGGCAGGGCCACGTTCATGGGGACTGCCACTCGGGCCCCTTCAAGGTGGTTCTGGTGGCCACCAGAAGGGGACACCCAGTGCTAGCCCGAGTCTACTCCTCAGAGACCGGTGAGTGGGGAGAACTTGCCTTCATTGTAATGGATGCTCCATGTCTTGTTAGCAAGTTCCTTTGCACTCTCATCGGCAATGCTCTTTACTGGTGGCTACCAAAGTGCCAGTGTGAGGATGGCATACTCAAGTTCGATTTGGATAGCCAGACACTATCTATGATCAGGAGGCCTATTTTTAATGACATTCCTAGTTCCAGCATCCGGATCATCAGGGGAGAGCATGGCCGTGTTGGCCTCGCCGTATTTTCATACCCGAGCCTCCAAAGGTGGGAACGCGTGCTCAATAGTCATGGTACTGCCATATGGGTGCTGCGAAGGACAACTCGAATGCATAGTATGCTTCAGTATGCTATGCTGAATATAGTTGGGTACTCCGAGGATGGTGATGCGCTTCTTCTAACGGTATCATTCGGTGGGGGTGTGGCCACCTACTCGTTCATCCTTTAACTTGAGTCAATGGAGTGAACGAATATTAATCAAAGATTGTTGGAGTATTCCTACCATCCGTTCGCTTACTTCTACACTGCAGGTAACTGTTTATCTTTACATTACAGGAGTTGCCTGAACCTGCTTATTTTGCATGAATGGTTTCCCAATGCCTTTACTGTTCTATGAACTGATTGCTAGCAACTTAGATCAATATAATTCATAGATGTTTTTTGTGGGTTATATAACTTAACTGGATTTATCTGGAAAGATAGCAAACTACTTCGACTAATTTGATCTATCGTATCATTTCTTTGCTTACATGCTCTATATAAAGTCATTGTGCGGAACAACCTGTTGGTCAGGCATGGCATGCGTGCGTCCGGAAGCGTCTTTCGTCCCCATTCCTCGCATCCGATGTTTTCATCGTTCAAAGAAATATAAGAGAGATTGTGAAAATTAGTCAATATGCTCAATATAACGTGTAGTCGAAGGCACCTTCCTCCTAAATATTACACCTTAAATTTAAGAATACGAGGCTCTGAAGGGGTCTCCATTGCATGTAGCAGATTTCTTATGTAGTAAAGATTTTCTGTTAATAAATATACCGTAAAGATATCATTACATGTAGCAGGTTTCTTGAGCCCAGCTCTTGATGTTGTATTAGGAGTAATTAACAATACATACCAAGTTGCTGACATGTAAGAATACTCATATGGTATGCCAAATAGACCTTCGCTTCTTTCAGTGTTGTGCTGCTGTTAATGCTATTCCTATTATCCATGTGTAGAACATCCTCTTCTTTCCCATTTTAACTTGTTGACTTGGTGTTTTACTAAAGACATAGAAAATTAGACTTGCGAGGCTGACGGTCAATTGTTATTTGTTAAGTTAGTGACACTAATGTCTTGGTTTTACGCAGCTCCCCTGAAAGTGCAACTAATCCCCGGGTGGTTTTGGTAATTAATAACAACATATATATCATTGAACTAATATTTACTTGAGAATCATTTCACAGAAGTTTGATGATATGGGTATGGAAATGTCTGAAGAAGTGGACCCCTCAAAATGCTAAGACAACCATTGGCAAAAGCTCAAGACTCTATTTTTGGTTTAGTGATCAAAGATCACATTGAGTCCATAGGAAAAGCCAATACTATTAAAAGGGGATGAGGTTGTGTTGATGATCTGGTTGCTCAAGTGCTTGGTGATTTAGCTCCCTCAACTATCAGCAACTTTCACTACTTAACACACTCATAAGTAATCTCGGACAAACCGATTCTGCAAACTCAGTCCCACCGAGATGAACCACCTCAGTTATTCCTCCAAACCCTAATTTTTCGGTCCATCCGATTTTGAGTTCGGTCTCAACGAAACTGGACTGCCAACCTTCTGTAACCAATTGACATCACTTCGGAATATCCGAATTGTTAATTTCGGTCCCACCGAGATGGCAAGCTCCTACCTTTGACTCACATCGGACACACCGAGATGGTATTTTCGGTCCCACCGAAAACCCCAACGTTCACTATATTTGAATTTTCGGTCTGACCGAGTTTTCACTTCGGTCTCACCGAGATTGCTCAAATATGTGTGTAACGGTTGGATTTTGTGTGGAGGCTATATATACCCCTCCACCCCCTCTTCATTCGAGAGAGAGAGCCATCAGAAAGTCTACCACTCCTACCATACACTTTCTGAGAAGAGAACCACCTACCCTTGTGTTGAGATCAAGTCATTCCATTCCTACCATATGAAACTTGATTTCTAGCCTTCCCAAGTTGCTTTCCACTCAATCCTTTCTTCCACCACAGCCATATCAGTGAGGAGAGTTGAGTGTTGGGGAGATTATCATTTGAAGCACAAGAGCAAGGAGTTCATCATCATCAACAACATCTATTACCTTTTGGAGGGTGGTGCCTCCTAGATTGGTTAGGTGTCGCTTGGGAGCCTCCGTCTTTGAGATGTGGAGTTGAACCAAGAAGTTTGTAAGGGCAAGGAGATCGCCTACTTCGTGAAGATCTACCCCGAGTAAGGCTAGTCCTCCGTGGGCGTAGGCCATGATGGAATAGACAAGGTTGCTTCTTCGTGGACCCTTCGTTGGTGGAGCCCTCCGTGGACTCGCGCAGCCATTACCCTCCGTGGGTTGAAGTCTCCATCAACGTGGATGTACGATAGCACCACCTATCGGAACCACGACAAAAATCTTCGTGTCTCCAAACTGCGTTTGATCTTCTCCACCTCTCTTTACTACATGTGCAATTTACTTTCCGCTGCTTATACTCTAGAATTGCATGTGTAGGGTGTTACTTGAATTGATCTTAATTGTGAAACTGCCAAAAACATTGCATGATCAAAAGGCAGATTTTTTATATTGTCAAGTAGTCTAATCACCCCCTCTCTAGACATACTTTCGATCCTACAAGTGGTATCAGAGCTTTGGTCTCCATTGTTTTGGTTTCCATTGCATTGGACTCCATAAGCTTGGTTTCACAACCTAGGAGAGTATGGCGTCTAGTGAGGGTAATTATCGTAGAGGTCCTTACTTTGATGGTACAAATTTTGCTAGTTGGAAGCATAAAATGAAAATGCATATTCTTGGTCATAACCCAGCCGCATGGGGCATTATTTGTGTTGGTATGCAAGGTGATTTCTTCGAAGAAGGAAAAGTCCCGGATCGCGAAGCTACACCGGAAGAGTTGCGGATGTTGCAAAACAATGCTCAAGCTTGTGACATTCTCTTCAATGCTTTGTGTCCCGAGGAGTTCAACAAAATCAGCCGTCTTGAGAATGCTAAAGAGATTTGGGATACTTTGGTTGAAATGCACGAAGGTACTGAATCTGTGAAGGAATCAAAGCTAGATATTCTTCAAGGACAACTTGACAAGTTCAAGATGAAGGATGGTGAAGGAGTCGCTGAAATGTACTCTAGGCTTGCTCTCATCACAAATGAGATTGCCGGCTTAGGAAGCGAAGAGATGACCGACCGATTCATCATTAAGAAGATTCTCAGAGCTTTGGATGGAAAGTATGACACCGTGTGCACTTTGATCCAAATGATGCCAAACTACAAGACTCTCAAGCCAACTGAAGTCATTGGAAGAATTGTTGCTCATGAGATGACACTTAAGGATAAGGAAGAGCTTCACAATAAGTCAAGTGGTGCTTACAAAGCTGCAAGTGATGCTCCTACTACCTCAAGTGACAAGCTAATTTCCAATGAAGAGATAAGCCTAATGGTCAAGAACTTCAACAAGTTCTACAAGAATAGAGGCAAAGAAAGAAGCTCAAAGTCTAGATCATATGATGAAAAGAGATCTTCTAGTCGTGATCGAAACTGCTACAATTGTGGAAGACCCGGACACTTCTCAAATGAGTGTACGGCTCCCCACAAGAGAAGAGAAGAATCTCCAAGAAGAAGAGCAAGAGATGAGTCACCTCGGAGAGAGAGAAGGAGTAGAGATGATCGTTATGAAAGAAGACCCTCTCGGAGAAGCAAGGATTCGGAGAGGAAAGACAAGTCATCAAGGAGCTACACAAGAAGAACACATCAAGCTCATGTAGGTGAATGGGTCTCCGGCTCCGACTCCGACAATCAATCCGATGGAAGCTATCACTCCGACTCCGACTACAGTCAAGATGAAGGTGTTGCCGGACTTGCACTTGTATCCTCCAACTCCAACTCCTACGACTTATTTGATTCACCAAATGAGGGAATTGGAAGATGCTTCATGGCTAAAGGCCCCAAGGTAACACACCCTGAATTCATTGACTTTGATAGTGATGAGGATGACTTGCTTGGTGAAGATGAGCTCTTGCATGATAAATCTAGTAAGCTTAGTAATGACGAAAATGCTAGTAGTCTTTATAGTCGAGAAGAGTCGAATGACAATGCTATGAAGGAGATTGAGCGTCTAACTAAAGAACTAAACACTCTTAAGTTAGCTCATGAAACAACTCAAGAAGATCATAGAGAGCTCCTAAGATCTCATGAGAAGCTACGCTTCGAGAAGCTCACTCTAGAGCAAGAACATGAGTTTCTAAAAGCGATCAATGACGATCTTCGAAAGAAGAGTTCTTCATATCTTGCCAAACGACTTCTCTTGTCTAATTTCTTGCCACCTATTAAGACTAAGCATGACAAGCATAAGAAAAATTCTTCCTCTAGTAGTAACAATAACAATGTTAAATCCAATATTGTTGCTTCTAGTAGTTCTCTTGATTCCACTAACAATGTTTCAAGCCAAGTTACACTTGAGCAAGAAAATAGCTTATTGAAGGAAATCATAGAGAAAGGTGTCTACAAGAGTCTTGCCGGAAGCAAGAACTTTGAGGAGATTGTTCGCAAACAAGGAAGACACCGGAAGAATCAAGGGATTGGTTTTGAGCGAAAGTTCAACGCCGAAGGAGTTGAGTGGGAAGAAGGTCAATACCCTACTCCACAGTTTGTTTCACAAAAGGAGAAGTATGATCCTACTTCTTCCGATGTGGAACAAGCTCAAGATGACCTTCCACCACAAGACCACAAGCTAAAGGCCAAGGACAAGCTTCAAGAGGAGATTGATGCATTCATTGAAGCACCTCAAGCCATGGTCAAGTGGGTTCCCAAGGATTCGTTAAGTTCTACTTCGTCAAGCTCAACTACAACCCCAAGGATTCCCATCAAGATGATGTGGATCCCGAAGAAGAAGAACTAGAAGGTTCTTGAGGGTGACTCCGCCAACATACTTCACTCACATTCATTTTGGCAACTTGTGCAATCAACTTCCACATCATGCACTAGTTCATGGAGTCACAAACCCTCTTGTTGGTAAGTCAAGGGACAAGGTAATCATTGCTTTCATGGACATCATCTTTTGTGAACTTCAATCTATGTCTATGGATATCCTTGTTTGTTCCTTGTGGGACTAACCCATGTAGGTATTGAAAGTGCCCTAATCCAAAGGATAGCTCCCAACTCTTGATGATCTACATCAACATTGAGCATCCACATCTTCAACATCTACATGAAGTCTTCTACGACAACCCAAGGTTAGTTTGACCCTTTAAAAGGGGTTCTCACATCTAGGGGGAGCTTTGCTCTAAAAATTGAGCTAAAGCATCTCCAAATGATGTGAACACATAAATGCTTTATGTAAAAGTGGTAACCCCACTTGTGCTTAAACGATGAGTATGACCTATGATCAAATGTTCTCATTTGGCTCCTAAGTCAAAATACTCATATATAGATGACCTAGTCATCGACAAATTGTGTGCTTGTAGCTAGAGTGTTGGTTGTGCATGTTTGACACATATTTTAGTTGCTATCTTATTGTGTGAGCATGTTGAATGCATGATTTTATCCATTCAAGGACATCCATTTGTTGTTTTGATTGTTTTGATTTTTCTGGCCAAATGGATGGACAAGAATGCCTAAGCACTTTCCCTAGCTATCTATGCTTTCTTGTCTCAAATTCTATTCATGCTCATATCACAACTTTGAACAAGTCATTTTCGGACTCTCCGAGTGAGGAGCACTCGGAGCCACCGATCCGTCTAAGGCTGACTTCCAAAACCTTCTAAGTCCATTTCGGTCTGACCGGCTTTTCCATCTCGGTCCAACCGAAACGCTTAGACTGATCTAGGTTTCATCTCGGTGAAACCGAGTTCAAAATCTCGGTCTGACCGATATGCGTAACTGCACAGCAGTTATACATCTCGGTGACACCGAGTTTTTCAACTCGGTCCCACCGACAGCATGGGGATATATATACCTGAGGGCTGCGCGCGATTTAACTCTTAAAACCGTTCGCCCCCAAGTCCCCTGCTGCCGTCGCCCTGGTCTACGGATCGTCGCCGTCATCGCCTGTGCGCCCTCGCCGCAGGTCTCCGCCGCCGTCAACGGTAATCCTCTCCGCGCCGTTGCCGCCGTAGAGGGACTCCACCAAGTTAGGGTGAGTCTCGATCCCTTTCGTGCTCCCCATCTGACTCTTGCACGAATGGTTTGCCATGAATCTATCCACGTTTGAGATATTCCCTAAACATCAGATCAGATCCTCTAGTTTCGAGCGAAATTCTTAGGTTTAGGTTTCCACGGAACGCATCTCGGTGAAGCTGATTTTGAAACTCGGAATGACCGATTTGGCCTCTGGCCATTGCACTGCACCATTCGGTCTAACCGAGTTGTGCAAATCGTGTGACCGAAACTTAGTTTCAGTGAAACCCTAGGTTATCGGTAGGACCGAAACCCATTTCGGTCTGACCGAAAGTGGTGTGTAGGCCTCTGTATACACTTCGGATTCACCGAAACTTAAAATCGGTTTGACCGAAATGCATTCTGTGAAAACTCAAAACTAAGTTTTGAACTCATTTTTTTGCAAAAACCTCTGCAGTTGTGATAACTCTTCTACTCTGCCTATACCTTATCTTTTCACAGGTTGTCAGCCATGTCAGATGTCAGTGACAGCCAGAACAGGTCTGAGTCACCTTTTGCTGAGATTCCAGAGGCAGATACAAGTCCTGAGGCTAGCAGTTCCAGTGATGATGGTGAGAGGAGCACCCCTAGTGGTTTGCCTCCTGCAGCCACCAGAACCAGGAAGAAGAAAAATTCTGATGATGAAGACTCTGACTTCGTTGCTGAGGAAGTTACCTCCAAGCCAAAGAGGAATGTGGTTGCCAAAGAGCACCAAGGGCAGCAGTCAAGGAAAGGCACAAGCAAGGTAAAGCAGTCAGCTGTTGCAAAGAAGCTCAACTTGGAAGAGCCAGCTCCAAGTAAGGTCAAGAAAACTTCCAAGAGGAAGAGGGTAGTATATGCTGAACCTCAAGTTGATGCAGCTGCTGAAGAAGAAGAAGAAGATGCACCCCAGCCTCCTCCTCAGAAAGCTAAGTTCATGGGTGATGCTATTCGGGCTCAAGCCTCCTCTAAGCCCAAGAAGCCCGCTCAAGCCAAGGCAGCTCCAGCCAAGCCCAAGAGAACAACCAGGAGCATTCCAGCTTCTGAGAAGAACAAAGGTGAGATGCCACCGTCTGAATCAGATGAAGAGCATGTGTTGCTTAAGCTCCGTCCTAAGTTGCCACTCCACAATGATGCTCATCCTCAAGCTGAGGACATGAAGGCAAGGAAGGATAAAGGTCTCAGGCTATGGAGACAGTCTGATCCATATGCTGTAAGGAGAAGGACTGCTGTGGACCCCAGATTCCACACCAGAGAGCAGCAGGATTTCTATGAGACCGTGCTGATGGATAAGAAGCCCATTGTTGCTGACACCAGATATGTTGACTGGAAGTACATTGACAGTGAAGAGCACCGAGACTTCTTTCCCCATGTGCATGAGAGCTTTACTGCATGTGGAGTTGCTGATTTTGTGGGTCAAGAGCTGACAGCTTGGAATGACGAGATGATCATGCAGTTCTACGCCACAGCCCACTTCTATCCTGATGGCAAGATCACCTGGATGACTGAAGGTCAAAGGTTTTCTTCGTCTGTTGAAGAATGGGCAGAACTTCTGAATGCTCCAGTGCAGAGAGAGGACGACATTGATGTCTATGGGATTCCTAAGAAAAGTCATGATTCCATGAAGAACATGTACAAGGAGATCCCCGCTGCTGATTTGGAAGGGTGGAAGCTTGGCTCAGTATACTATCTCCAGGCAGGTCTGACCACCACTAACACTATTTTGAGGCATACCCTGATGCCCAAGTCTGGAGACCACCGCATGATTCGAGGCTATTCTATCAACATGCTGCACATTCTTGATGAGAAGGCACCTTTCAAGGTGATGGACTTAATGGTAGAGACCATTAAGAGGACTGCAGCTGACCAGAAGAGGTCGTGTGGGTTTGCCCCGCAGATTCAGATGCTCATCAATGCCAAGTTTGGCACGGGCAAATTCATGTTGGATAGGAAGCACTTGCCACTGCAGCCAGAGCATGAGGATAACATAGTTGTGATGGATGAGGAGGATCCAACCTCAGTTGAAGGACAAGCCAAAATTGAAGCTGCGAAGAAAGCTAAAGCTGACAAAGAGGCAGCAGCAGCAGCAGCTAAGCCAAAGAGCTTCGGAGAGCAGATTCTTGAAGCTACCCAGAGGATTGAACAACGCCTGGCCAGCATTGAGCAATCTCAGGAAAGCCTAGAGAGGATTGTTGAGGACAAGATCCACGCTCTGGACGTGAAGCTGACAGAGATTCAGGTGTCCGTCAACAAGCTTGAGGCAGACATGGAGGAAGCAAGGCAGGAGAGAGCAGAACTCATGCAGGATGATCTAGTCCAAGACTCTCATCGCCAGACTGCTCCGGTTCCCAGAGGATCCCGATCTGCAGCTAATCCAGTGACTGACTCCAGGGCTACCACTTCAGCACCAGCTACAGCTCCAGCAGTTACTCCAGCTCCAGCATCCACTCCTCCAGCGCAGACATCAGCAGAAGTCTTCGCCGATGCAGTCATTTCTACACCGACATCTACCCAGACGGGAGCCGCCAGCAGAGCCCGCAGTGACGCTTAGCTCTATGCTTTTTCGAACTTCTTGGTAACTTGTTGCCAAAGGGGGAGAAATTGTATAGATCATAGGGCTTCGAGAGAGAGAGTGCTCTTTCGTTCTTTTGCCGTTTTCTTTGAGATACATTGGTTTCTTTTGGTCTTTCGAAACTTTCAGTGTGCTTGCTACTAAGTTTGATGCTACCTTAATGAGTGCTTAGTCATACTATGCTTTAATGTGTGCTTAAAGCTTATCATATGTTATTCCTTGTTGCATGGCTATTTACTCTTGTCTTGGTGACTGAGTGCATGTTATTCATTCTTATCATTTTGTGCGCTCCACCAAGATGTATGTGACATGGAAGAGTGACCCATAATCCTAATCGATTGTGCATTTGCATTCAAACGCAAATTTTAAATAATGCACAAATTTAGGGGGAGCTCTTGTTTATCACATACTTCTCAAAGCGACGATATTATTCATTGATTATATTTTTTGTCGAAGCTTTGATCTATATGTTGTCATCAATTACCAAAAAGGGGGAGATTGAAAGTGCAACTAATCCCCGGGTGGTTTTGGTAATTAATAACAACATATATATCATTGAACTAATATTTACTTGAGAATCATTTCAGAGAAGTTTGATGATATGGGTATGGAAATGTCTGAAGAAGTGGACCCCTCAAAATGCTAAGACAAGCATTGGCAAAAGCTCAAGACTCTATTTTTGGTTTAGTGATCAAAGATCACATTGAGTCCATAGGAAAAGCCAATACTATTAAAAGGGGATGAGGTTGTGTTGATGGTCTGGTTGCTCAAGTGCTTGGTGATTTAGCTCCCTCAACTATCAGCAACTTTCACTACTTAACACACTCATAAGTAATCTCGGACAAACCGATTCTGCAAACTCAGTCCCACCGAGATGAACCACCTCAGTTATTCCTCCAAACCCTAATTTTTCGGTCCATCCGATTTTGAGTTCGGTCTCACCGAAACTGGACTGCCAACCTTCTGTAACCAATTGACATCACTTCGGAATATCCGAATTGTTAATTTCGGTCCCACCGAGATGGCAAGCTCCTACCTTTGACTCACATCGGACACACCGAGATGGTATTTTCGGTCCCACCGAAAACCCCAACGTTCACTATATTTGAATTTTCGGTCTGACCGAGTTTTCACTTCGGTCTCACCGAGATTGCTCAAATATGTGTGTAACGGTTGGATTTTGTGTGGAGGCTATATATACCCCTCCACCCCCTCTTCATTCGAGAGAGAGAGCCATCAGAAAGTCTACCACTCCTACCATACACTTTCTGAGAAGAGAACCACCTACCCTTGTGTTGAGATCAAGTCATTCCATTCCTACCATATGAAACTTGATTTCTAGCCTTCCCAAGTTGCTTTCCACTCAATCCTTTCTTCCACCACAGCCATATCAGTGAGGAGAGTTGAGTGTTGGGGAGATTATCATTTGAAGCACAAGAGCAAGGAGTTCATCATCATCAACAACATCTATTACCTTTTGGAGGGTGGTGCCTCCTAGATTGGTTAGGTGTCGCTTGGGAGCCTCCGTCTTTGAGATGTGGAGTTGAACCAAGAAGTTTGTAAGGGCAAGGAGATCGCCTACTTCGTGAAGATCTACCCTGAGTAAGGCTAGTCCTCCGTGGGCGTAGGCCATGATGGAATAGACAAGGTTGCTTCTTCGTGGACCCTTCGTGGGTGGAGCCCTCCGTGGACTCGCGCAGCCATTACCCTCCGTGGGTTGAAGTCTCCATCAACGTGGATGTACGATAGCACCACCTATCGGAACCACGACAAAAATCTTCGTGTCTCCAAACTGCGTTTGATCTTCTCCACCTCTCTTTACTACATGTGCAATTTACTTTCCGCTGCTTATACTCTAGAATTGCATGTGTAGGGTGTTACTTGAATTGATCTTAATTGTGAAACTGCCAAAAACATTGCATGATCAAAAGGCAGATTTTTTATATTGTCAAGTAGTCTAATCACCCCCCCTCTAGACATACTTTCGATCCTACATCCCCGTACTTTTTTTGGACTGGATTCTCTGTGTTTGATATGGCGATCACAACCGACCCTTGTTAAAGGAGAAAATTCTCCATATGTCCATTAGCTCGTGATTTTTTTTCAATGGTTGAGGTATCACCTCTCATATTCTCCTATGTTGACGTGTCCATTGCTATCCTATCATCTTGACATTTTGTGTGTATAGATTTCCCATATGTTCTTATCCTCTCTTGTTCTCCCTTTTGCTCTGAAGCAAAGCAGGCTAGCAAATTGCTCAGAAAAATCTGATCATTCGGTGGCAACAATTGGTCACAAAATAATAAATTAACTAATGAATTGTTGACAATTGGTAATAATCTGATCATTCTGTTACATAAATGGGTCTTAGAATTTTGTGTAGATGTCAAGATGATTCTTGTTTATGCAAAAAAAAGGCTATGAGTACGATATCTTGGCTACTTGCAGTACTTCAATTCTTGAGAGAAATGTTAGCAGCTTACAAAGGTTCAAATATACAACTCTTAATTATTTATGTTTGATCATACTTGGGAATCTGGTGATTTCGGAACAGCCAGAAGCTGCGATCTTATTTGATAAGAATGTTGAGTCTTTATGATCATTTCATATGGCGGCGATGTTAGGATGGGTTTGAACCTGAATTGGATATTCAATCGCCGAGTTTGTCAAGCTATTTTACCTAATCTTGGCGGAGTGACTTCAAAGATTTAATCATTAATTACTTGATAGTGAAGTACTGAAGTTAATTTTTCCTGATCCTTCTGAGTTATGGCTCGTGCAATCATCACTAATGAGGTTGGTTGCCACAGGTACTGTCAGAGCGTCAAGAACCGCTCCAGCATTGAGCCGCCACAGCAGCGAAGTACTATTCCAGCCATTGGGCCACCACAACAGTGAAGTACTGGTCCAGCCATTCCATAGTTGTGGAGTAAAACCATATCTTGTCATGCATCTCGTCAACCTTCAATTTCGTATGATCTGCATATTTTATATGACTTGGTTCAATCAATGAGATGAAAGACTCGGACCAAGGGACACCTTATGTTTTGCTGTGTGAGACAGTGTTGTCACTTTGTGAGTTGTTTCTTTATTTTACTAGTCAACCCAGTCAAGGTATAACTGGTTATGTATTCTTCTTTTTTGTGTGGAAACGACATGTCTATGTGCTAGTTGATGCTGAATGCCGTTTGCAGGAGATAGAGCATCATTTCCTGTGCTATCCGTATCATAAGATGAAGTTGACTCCTGGGTGTTGGGGTCCAGAATTGAATTCTGAAGCCATGTGTTGATCTCTGCACTTTTTTCATCTAGTTTTACGAGGGTAGTTTCAATAGTTGAGGTATGAGGGTGCAACTTCTGAATGGTTTTAGTTTGGGGGTAAATTGAACCAAGGTAATAGTCGAGGAAGCAAAATTAAGTCTTTCCCTAGATAGGTGTTAGGTCAATAACTACTGTGTTGTCACAGTAAAAAAGAAGGATGTATACTCGGAAGTCTGAACTGGTGTATCCCTTACCATATTGAGCATGGAAATGCAATCCGACCACATGTATTACAATATGAATGTTTTGAATAAATTATCCTAGACTACTCGGGCCGGGAGAGGTGGCGGTCATGTGTCGTTCCATCTGGTAGTTGTTTCTTTCTTTACTGTGATGTCCACTTGTTTCATCGAAGCTCATGGACTTTGGTCATTTAGTCGCTGCGCCTCTGCCAGCGGGGCCTCGATTGTCGTTGGTCCTGCTTGCAGCGGCCGGGTTTTGTTTGTGCCCTATGTTTTGCCGCTCGACATCGTATTCACCATGCCCCTTGCTCCCTTTCTCCTTCTCAGAGAGGATTTACGCCCACCATACCGGATTAGCCACGAGGCACAAAATTGGGTCTGGTAGGAATGTTGCTTCGTGCACACGGCTGGGTCGAGAAGACAGACACTGTTGCCGGGCCCATTATCCAATAGGTCATATCCTGATGACTAAGCATCTCCTGACACATTGTTGGGCCCATTATCCAATGGCTCATATCCTCATGTCCAACCATTTCCTTGTTTAGGTTAACTTTTTTTGCGGGGATTGTTTAGATTAGCTTATTTGTGTTTGCTTTTCTGCACAACCATATCCTTATTTGACATGTGTCCCCCTGCTTCGGGTTAGTGGAGAGCTCCTCCTTACTTTTATTTCGCACCCTACTCTTATCCGGTTAAGCTTCCTAATGCCTGCCACTGGGCCTTAGCTACTGTTGGGCCTGCACGGCAGCTTGGTGCTCCTTCCCACGGTAAGAACTGATCGAGCGAGTGACTGCAAAAATGGTAAATTATGCAGCCCCTCTCCTTCCAACTTTGCCCCCCTCCTTTCCCTCCCATTGTGGAATCCAGCGTTTTTTTTGAGCAACTGCTCTTGTAATGGTGACATGCATGGTAGATCTGGTGTGATGGAAAGGGGCTCATAGGTCATAGCGTGTAACCATCCGTGTGAGCCTCTTTTGTGGGGATCGAGGCCATATTTTGCTCATAAATGTTACATCTATAGTTTGGCTATCAGATGATTAGAATGAAGCAGGCTTACTACTTCAATTGCAGCTACGTTTTAAGGAAAGACCTTGATATGGTGTCCGATGAACCATGACATAGTGCGTCCAATGACATCCTATTAAAAATTGTTGAAATCTAAGCGGTGATGGGTTCTACCTTTTTTTATCTACGATCTTTGAGAATATGAAGCTCTTGTTAGTTTGTCGGCTAGCGGCATGAATCACAATTGCATACATCTCTCTGTTGCAGAACTAAAATATAAATTGGAATTGGTTTTATTACAAATCTTTATTTGTTTTATGCTTGGTGCAGATGGTCGCAAGATTGAGTTGATCAGTAGGATTAGCATCTGCAGCAGGCATTTATTTTTTCGAATTGCTCCCTTCTACTAGTAAGTCTGCACGTGCAATGCACGTCTCAAACGTAAACAAGATGAGATTCCTATAGTATAAAATAAAATAATAAAATATAAATAAATTGGAAGGTAATATATATATTTTTCGGTATTTGTACTGCCAAATTACCTAATATTTGCATAGCAAAATATATGATACAAAACTATAAGATCAAAATTTATATATACTTTTTTGGTTTGGTGTACTGCCAAAATTATATAGCTACCTATATTATGTATAATAGGAAATTGAAGATGATATGTGACTACAACAACTTCTATATGTGCAGAAATAGAAGATGCTTTACAAGAACTAACTGAAATGTAAATGGCCAAAACGAAATCCAATAATCACCATGATACAAAGTATTTATCTGTTTTCGTATATGTTTACGCGTCGGCAACCAGACTAACTTACAACTCTAGAAGATAGTCTGTGCGTACAGAAACGGAAATGGGATATGAAGAAAAATAAAGACGGAAGGAAAAGTATTCTAGTGTATTTTCCAAGCTGAACCTTATCAACCATTCAGGCATGTCGGCCTGTAAATTACAAAAAAACATGATGAAACCTCAAATAAGAATGCATAAAACGCGCCCCCCTAGCTGAGTCACAACCAACAATCTTTGGCAGCTAATGTATGCATCTACCTAAAAAAAAAATGCATCACACCAATTAATGTGTGGGGCATAATGATACAAAGCTGCTTCATTATGCATGCTACAGTCCATGTTGGAAAGGATATTACCTGTTCAAAAATATTCTGAATGCTTATGTCGAAAGCAAGCCTTCCAGGCCAACTCATTTAGTTTCCGAATTTCCATATGAAAGAGCCAACAATTTGGAATATGATACAAAACTGGTGAAGATAGAAAGCATTCATCCTGTTTTCCTTGATGTAAGGAGTAGCTTCAACTGATTGACTTAATTCTGCTTCTTTGAAAAGCAAATACAAAGTTGACAACTCGAAATGTTCAATGACAAAACATTGATTGACTCACCTAGTTACAGTAGAGCATCCTCAACTCCCAACCTCTCTTTAAGTTCAGTTTATGTTCGTCCTCCCACCTATCAAGTCATGGGTTACAGTCACCATACCATCCTTCCTTCCAACAGGTTATCAAGGAAAAGAGCAGCATGTCAACAGATAATGCCCTCCATTAATACCTGAATGACAGTGACACCACCGGCAAGCTTTGCTATCCTCTCGTTGAGTTCTCCTTCCCGTGGTCTAGTTCTACTGCCATTAAATTAGCAATGATAACTTAGAATCAGACTTAAGCCTACGACGCTTTCTAAGTTCGTGATAAATAAAAGAACTACACAAAGAGGTCATACAAATAGATTTATAATCAACTCCCAGGATGAAGCCTTCAAGAATTTCTAATCAAGGGAGGCATAAAGAAAAGAAAAGGAGGCATAAAGTGTATTGTAATACGAAGAAATTTCTAATCTGCATCTACTACCGAGCATGGTAAAATGGAGCCTTCAAGAATTATGCTACCAAGTCAAGGGAGGCATAGAGAAAAGGAAAGGGTCGTACCTCATTGAGATTTTCTATCTGGCTACATGAAACTTCTTTTATGAGTTGTGAATGACAGATAAAGCAACAACAAGGAGGTGATAGAGATATAGCAGATCATAACCATTTTGACACGATGATAAATTCCAACAAGATTCCTGTAAATCAAAGGAGTTCTTTCTTAATAACAAACGAAAGGAGGCAAATACATACAGAAATAAATTTGACACTCTTGCCAACAAAATGTTATCAGTCTAGAGAATGAATTTGTACCAAACTACCAAAGTAAAGCAAAATTTATAGAGGTATCGTAATTCGGTTTCTGTACCAAAATCAATGGGGAAAAAATTCTTAACGATATGGTTAACAAAATCTGCCGGCAATGCGAACTTGGAAACAAACAATACCAACTAAATCAGGGGCGCCTTACAAATTCAGGTTGTTGTGTGCCTCCTAAATGTCCTAATTCCTAAATGGGCATTGAAGGCCTACGGGAATCAGAAGACCAATCGTATTCTTATGCTTCTACCTACAGGGATCCCAGTGCTGTGTTGACCGAATAAACATGCATGTAGCCTCAAAACACAAAGAAACATTGATCTGGTACGTAGTAATACTTCAGATATAACTAACAGTAGGATAAATCATGCCAATCTTTTGTAAGCATGTTTGATAGTGATCCATACGTACCCAATGTGCACAACCTTTGGTCTGCCATCCAAACGTATCCAAAATGCCCGATGTCCCGCAGCTGCAAAAAAGGAGAACGCATGATGAGAGCTTACAATCATGTATGCTGCATATCGCTCCCGCAGCTGCAAAAAAGGAGGAGGCGGTGGCGGCACCCGCTTCGTCAATACTGAGGCGGGAGGCTGCAAGGCGAGGGGCAGCGCTGGGAGGCGTGAGACGGCGGTGAGGGCCGCAAGGGATGAGGCGACTATGCAGGCGACAGGGAGAGAGCGGGGGCTAGGGCGGACACAGCGGCGACGAGCGGCGGCAACGGAGAAGCGGTGGCGGCGAAGAGGAGGAGTGGCGGTGGCGGAGGGTGCCGGGGGCGTGAAGGGGCCGAGCAGTG
>LR738712.1:882200874-882222069 GCA_902687465.1 Secale cereale | reverse complement strand
GGGGGGGCGAGTGCCGGCGAGCAGGCAGCGGCGGCGAGGCCAAGCAGGCGCGTCGGCGGGGCGGAGGCGGCAGGGCGGAGCAGGCGCGGCTGCGGGGCGGAGCAAGTGCGGTGGCGAGGCGGGGCGGAGGGTAGTTTCGTTAGCGTATGAGGCGGGGCGCGAGGAGAAAGGACGTGCGGGACTGCGGCCTACGTGTGCGTGCGGTTTTTTTTAGCGAGTTTCGTTAGCTAGGGGGATCGAGCGAGGAGAGATTTCGTTAACGATTGTTTTCGTTAACGATGATTTCAGACCATTAGATCGTAGATTAGACGGCTATTATGCTGAGTTGGATCTGCTTTCTCTTCCTTTTATAGGGTAGTAGATAGATAGATAGATGTTTCAGTTTGGAATAGTTTGTATCATGATCAATCGTATGAAACTTCATCAATTGCATAGGCATATGTTGATTTTATAGGATTTTTAAATTCGTCTTGTATTTTTTAGGGGAAATTCGTCTTGTAACCATCTATATCTATATCTATATCTATACCTATCTGTACCTAATATTAAAGGACGGAGGCTTTCATAGTTCTCCATAAGTCACACGTTTATATCCGTTGATTTTATGAATCATAAACACCGACTGTTAAGATTTAAAAATAGATCTACATAACAGTTTGGACAAAAATAGGGATCAATCTATTTCCTACGCTAATGTTTCCTACATGATGAGTTGGCTTGCACGAGCACGTACGCTAAGCCGGCATGTGCCATATAGTTGTGCGTTGATGGGCTCTTATGGGACGTTAATTAGCCATGCCTAGGCTTTTATTTGTACGTTCGTTTTTCTCAAAAAATTATATCTATGAGAAGTTGATCCCAACACGTCCGTCCGTTGGAGCTAGCATGCAAAATATTACGCCCGAGTTCTTCCCCAGTTCTTAAATACCTCTCCCAGATCAAAACAATATCCTGGTAATCGGCCCCGAGCAGTAGGCAATCCGAACACAATGGTGCTAAATTGGGTCGTCTGGTATGCAGTGGCCGCCGACGACATCATATCGTCGTGGTCCGTCCCTGCGATAGACCTCGTTGTCTTCTCTGTGAAGGCCGCCCGCACATCCACCATCATCGGCCAAAGCCCCAACTGCGCCGTCACACGATCAACGTTGATCCGTGCGACATCGCCCGCCTCCACGACATCGTGGTCATCTCCTAGCCTGCTGTCCATGAGCCCCGCCACCCGGGCTGTCGTCACGGGTGGCAGCACCTTCGCACTAGGTACCGGCCGTCCAGGCATGGCGCTCCGACAGCTAGCGAGACAGTGACGGCCTCAAGCAGCAGCACGCCGAAGCCGTACCCGTCGGACTTCAATCTTGGACACGATGCCCATGCGAAGGAAAAAAGGTATCTGCGTACCACGGCGAGCCCATCACCGGCGCGCCACGGGCGGGCACGACGACGACCAAGAAGGTGCCATCGCAGGCCAACCCCAGGCCACAGAGCTGCACGCGGTCGTCGCTGTCGAGGAGCACGTTAGAGGGGTGCTCCACCGCAATGACTACGTCATGGAGGACGCGCATGCGGTGGCGATAGGTGAGGAGCGGCATGGTGGGAGTGGATCCAGTTGGCCAGGGTGCTTCCGGGCATGTATTGTACTCCAGCGCCAGCGCACCACGGTGCACAACACCAACGCACCATGGCGCATGCTGTTGTCCCGTTTTAATACCATGTCGTCCTTGCCCGTCCCTGTTGACATCATATTTTGGCACGGTCAATAACTTAACTAATATGACCTCAAATGGAGAAGTGATCTACATAAAATATTTTCGTATTGTCCATATGAACATCTTTGAAGTTTGGGCCATCGCCATCCAATCTCATCTCGAAGGCCGAAGTTGTGTTCGAAATACTGAGATTTTGTATTCAGAACACTAATCGGGCTGATTACGCCACCAAGACGGCCTCATATGGAAAAACTTTCTACATGAATTGTCTTCGTCTCGTCGAAACGGTCGATTTCGATAAAACTCATCCCAATCCGAGTTCTTATGCAAAATTTAGAGCTATTGGAGTGCAGCCCTGTCATGAGGCAAGATGTGACGCGACCCACCAGACCTATGTCTGATGGGTAGCGCGAGCGAACAGGTGTTTTGCGTGACCGTTTTGGCCTAGAAGATGGCATCAAATGGAAAAACGTTCAACATGAATGTTGTTCGTCTCGTCGAAACAGTCAAGATTGCTTTTGGGCTATTTTCCATCCGAGGTCGTTTACCATATCAGAAACTACCTGCAAGGTGCAGCCAGTTTAAACCGAACAGTTTTGGAAAGTTCGGACAAAACCAATCCGAATTTGGCTAGGGTTTTAGACGTGAATCCAAGCCTTTTCCTTTCACGGAAAGTTCAGCCACCTCTTATGTACCTAAGGGGTGACGGCCGATTGAACAACACACAATCGACATATCAATCTATCACTTTTACCTTTACTTTTATCCTCTCCCTTGTTCTTCTTCTTCCTCGTTCTTCGTTTGTTCTTCTTGTTGCAGGGCGACGAACCTCGAGGCCCTAGGGGCGACCAGGTCGACCTAGGGCAGCCCATAGCCACCGCGCATCCAGACGGGGTCCCTCCCGGGCGCGTGGGGTTTCGGGTGCTAAAAAGCGCCCGTCGGATTGCTTGCGTACCACGCTTCCGGACGGGTCTCCTTCAACGCGAGCTGCGGTGCATCACCCTCGGCGTTGGAGGTACACGGTGACGTGTTCGTGTGTGAACACACTTTTTGGCGACTCCGCTGGGGATGAAGCTTTGAACGGTCTCTAGCTCATTCTTCCTACGAAGAGATCGTCATCTAGGGTTTGCAATCTACAAAGGTAATATGAATACCCAATCCCCTTATGTAGATGCAAATAATTCATATGGTATTACTAGATCGTTCAATGAATATACTCAATCGGCCAGCCCTGGTTTTTTCAATCATGCATCTAACTACGTGCAAGGGCCGATTCAAAGTAATTTACATGGTTCAACTGAAGGAAATATGCCCTAGAGGCAATAATAAAGTTGTTATTTTATATTTCCTTATATCATGATAAATGTCTTTTATTCATGTTAGAATTGTATTAACCGGAAACTTAGTACATGTGTGAATACATAGACAAAACAGAGTGTCCCTAGTATGCCTCTACTAGACTAGCTCATTGATCAAAGATGGTTATGTTTCCTAACCATAGACATGAGTTGTCATTTGATCAATGGGATCACATCATTAGGAGAATGATGTGATGGACAAGACCCATCCGTTAGCTTAGCAACTTGATCGTTTAGTATGTTGCTATTGCTTTCTTCATGACTTATACATGTTCCTATGACTATGAGATTATGCAACTCCCGTTTACCGGAGGAACACTTTGTGTGCTACCAAACGTCACAACGTAACTGGGTGATTATAAAGGTGCTCTACAGGTGTCTCCGAAGGTACTTGTTGGGTTGGCGTATTTCGAGATTAGGATTTGTCACTCCGATTGTCGGAGAGGTATCTCTGGGCCCACTCGGTAATGCACATCATAATAAGCCTTGCAAGCAAATGACTAATGAGTTAGTCACGAGATGATGTATTACGGAACGAGTAAAGAGACTTGCCGGTAACGAGATTGAACTAGGTATGATGATACCGACGATCGAATCTCTGGCAAGTAACATACCGATGACAAAGGGAATAACGTATGTTGTTATGCGGTTCGACCGATAAAGATCTTCGTAGAATATGTAGGAGCCAATATGGGCATCCAGGTTCCGCTATTGGTTATTGACCAGAGAAGTGTCTCGGTCATGTCTACATAGTTCTCGAACCCGTAGGGTCCGCACGCTTAACGTTTCATTGACGATATAGTATTGAATGAGTTATGTATGTTGGTGACCGAATGTTGTTCGGAGTCCCGGATGAGATCACGGACATGACGAGGAACTCCGGAATGGTCCGGAGATAAAGATTAATATATGGGATAATAGTGTTTGACCTCCGGAAGGGTTCCGGAATTCACCGGAAGGGGTTCCGGATGTTTCCCGAAGTGTTTGGGTACGAGAACACTTTATTTGGGCCAAAAGGGAAAGCACACAAGGTTTTTGGAAGGCGCAAAAGGAAGTTTTGCGGAGTCCAGGGGCCAGACGCCAGGGTACCTGGCGTCTGGGTCCAGACGCCGGGAACCCTGGCATCTGGCCCTGGAGTCCGAGAAGGACTCTTGCCTTTCGGGTGAAACCGACTTTGTGAAGGCTTTTACTCCAAGTTTCGACCCCAAGGCTCAACATATAAATAGAGGGGTAGGGCTAGCACCCAAGACACATCAAGATACACCAAGCCGTGTGCCGGCTACCCCGACCCTCTAGTTTATCCTCCGTCTAGTTTCTGTAGTGCTTGGCGAAGCCCTGCAGAGATTGTTCTTCATCAACAACCGTCACCACGCCGTCGTGCTGCCGGAACTCATCTACTACTTCGCCCGTCTTGCTGGATCAAGAAGGCGAGGACGTCATCGAGCTGAACGTGTGCTGAACGCGGAGGTGCCGTACGTTCGGTACTAGATCGGGACGGATCGTGAAGGTGCACGACTACATCAACCGCGTTGATAAACGCTTCCGCTTTCGGTCTACGAGGGTACGTAGACACACTCTCCCCTCTCGTTGCTATGCATCTAGTAGATAGATCTTGCGTGATCGTAGGAAAATTTTGAAAATACTACGTTCCCCAACATCAACTTCTTATGATATTAGTAACAAGCAACATATGTATTTCAACTCACATGCATCGGCAACCCAGCAAATTCATATGCCGATGAGCAACAAGTTCGGTTAACCAATTTGAAACACCCAAAGTTAGAACTTCCAATAGCATACAAGAAAGTGTTTCACCCTTTTATTCTTCGGCAACTAATTTGCAATATGTGAATCCAACCTTGCCGGTGGATGGGAGAATTGGTCATGCTACTACTAGCTATTCGGCCAATTACCCTCAACCATCATATGCTACACCTGATTTTAGTAATTTCTCAGCACCGTATGCAACTATAGATGTTCATAATTCGACCTTGCATCTTCATGGTCATAGCCGAATAAGTGAAAATTTTACAGGAACACATGTGCCGTCATCAAATACTATAGCATATAATGCATACTCTACGCAATTCAAGAATTTCGGAAACACTCACGAATCATTGCCGAAGGAATCTGAAAGTATTGCGGAGCAATCCCTTCCAGAAGCAGTAGTGGCTGAGAATTAGTGCTCTTTGCCTGCAACAATATGAAAAGGGTTTGTTTCCTGATTATGCTGCAATAAAGGCTAGAGTTTTGCAGCAAGATGAAACTTCATCAATTGATAGTATTGGTGAGAGATCATATGGTTATACAGCAGTGCATACACCTCCACCTAGTACTGCAGCATATTATACACCTCCTACACAATTGCAAAATTTCGGCAACACTAACACTTTATTGCCGAAATATCCTAAAAGCATTGGGGGGCAAACTAATCTAGAGCGGGATGAAATTAAGAGGGGAGTTAAAGCTTTGCGTGATAGGGTGCAAGTACTTCGCCAAGAGAGAATTGATAGGGAATTAGATCAAAGAAAAGAAGCCTTGCCAATTGATATAACCGGTGAAAAGAATGATGATTCTAGAACTAAAAGTACTTCGGTTGAAAAAGCCGAATCAAGTAGTATATATTTCGAATCCATCAAATCCAAATATGCAAGCATCATTGATAAAGGGCATCGCAAGCATAGGAAAACAACCGTGTTTGATTTTTCTGAAGTTAATGGAACCTACTTCCTACCCTATGAGTTCCGTGCCATAGAAATTGACAAGCCTCAAGGACAAGAGCAAGTAGACGAACAAAGTCCGGCTAACAAGGATCTTCAAAGTAATGGTGTGTGGAATCAAGAAAAAGACGATGATAAGGTGTTGGGGAGCCATCCAAAGATAGAGCAAGATATTGTTCAAGTTACACCACCATCATGCCCTCTCAACAAATTTAAAGAGGTATGTCTAGCAAGTAATTTACCTATTTTCAGATTTGGTCACAACTTTATTGTTGATGCATCTATTAGAAAATTCTCATAAGTAATTTTGAAAGACCAATGAAGAAGGGTAATTTACTTGTTAGCAATAAAATTGTTATAGAACATATCGGTCAACCTATTGTGCCATTTATAAAGACCGATAATGACTTATTGTTGCAGCCAAAGTTTTCCCCGTTGATTTATTTAAAGTTCATATCTACATGGGTAGCTTTGCTTGTTTCATACTTGGCTCACTCTTGGTCTCAACTAAGGCATACATGTTCTAACTATTTTTGTTTCAGAAACTTAAAGCCAAGGTTAGATTGTTTTCATAAAACCGATTTTAGTATAATATCTTATCCAATGACATCGGTAAGAGAATGCAAAATAAAATTCATAGCCGAATGGGGTGCTACAAAATCTGAACCATTCGTTTGCTTACCTCCAAAGCCGTTCGTACACCAAGATCGGCTAGAAAACAAGAACTACACCTTCAACTCAAGCATGTGTGATCAAATACTTGATTTGTTGCTGAAAATTAATTACATTAGAATTCTTGATCACCATGTCAAGCCATCCATCCAGGGACGAATGTATTGTAAGTTGCATGATTCGTCCGAGCATAATTTCGAGGATTGTAACATCTTTCGTCAAATAGTTAAATCGGCTATTGATAAAGAACGATTGAAATTTGTTGAAAGACCAAGAGATGACCAGTCTATTCCGATTGGTCCTGTTGGCAAAAACTGTTGGCATCGGCTGCTTCAAGCCAATCCATTTTAAGAGAAGGTAAAAGTTGCATGTGATGAAATCAAGCTTTCAAGTAAAGAAGTTGTTCAAGAGCATAATGAAAATATTCTTGAAGGCATGAGTTCTATTGAAGTTACAATGGAGACGCCAAGGACTGGGGGGCAACAAGCAAATCCAATGATCGACGAAAGCAAACCAAAAGAAAACAAAGGCCGAAATAAGTGCAAGTGTAAGAGATCAAAAATCACCTTCGCTGAACTATTGGATAAATATCAAAAGAAGATCGAAGAGAAGAATACTTATCGGCCAAATCATGCAAAGAAACCAAGATCGACCCCAAGGCGCAAATATGAGGATTGGCATTGTCAAAGTGAGAATTTTAATGCAACATATTCATATCCTTATTTTGGGCCGCCAATGCCAATGCCGTGGATGCCTCCCTATGCTCATATAGATCCATATCCATCATGGGATAGGTCTGATACAAGGGCACATTCTTCATCTTATTTTAGACCATCTCACCAATATTATGCAGCTCCGAGAAGATCAACATTTGAACAATCACATGTTAAAGACCGTTTCAATCATAAGGAATCAGTTTAGAGCTCAAGGAAGAAGAAAGAGGTGGTCAAGCAAGTTTACCGTGTTAAAAGAGATGGTCGTAAGAGTGCAACTGCAGATTTGATCTCAAATGAAAAAGAGCCAATTAATGTGTTGACATTGGCTACTAAAGGCAATGAGACAAAGCAACCAATTATTGAGAGTCGAAGTGCCAAATTTGAAGAAAAGAAGTTGAGAGTGCACAAGGCCAAAAAAGAATTGCATTGGTCAAAACAGAATCACAGCCGAGATGCCCGCTCGGCTTATCGTATTGGCAAAAGAAGAAAATACAAAAACTTAGTGCACAAGAACTTGAAGAAGGCAACATGGCATGGATTCCCAAAGGAAGTGCTCAAAAGAAGAATTATGTGCAAGCCTCCATTACAAGAAGTGTGGCAAAGGTGAAGAAGGAAAAGAGTGAAAACTATGAAGGACCAAGCCGAAGGTTTCAACATCTTTGGTCTACACATTATCCATATTCTTCAACTATGCCATTAACGCCTATGCCATGGAATTCGTCATCAGGTATGATTGGTAACCCTCAATGGGTTTGTGTTAATCCATGGATGCAATATAATTTCTTAGGTCATGAAAGGGTATTACCCAGTCACTATACATTTGATTAGCTACAAGTTTGTTGCTGATCCAAAAGGCCGAAATACTTGATTTGTCATTTCATTTGTTTAATTCGGCTATATGTGCTTTGAATGAAGTTTACATGGTAATGGCCGATATTTATCTATCGTCCTAAGGGTATGTCAATGCATGGACGGTGTAGTATTCCAACATCGTCCTTAGTTCGATTGGAGAGGGAGACAAGGTATGTGCTCATGGAAATTCATATGTATGACTATATTATGATTGAATGGAGTTGAGACATCATTGAATATACGTTGCATAGACCAATTCATAGTTGCAGAATTGGCTAGTGGGCTTATACTTTGTTTGGATATGATTTGGCTTATGCATCTTTGAGATCTATAAGAGGTCAAATCATAGCTAATTTTATTACTGAACATCGGATTAATGACATGCATAATATTGATGTTAGCCTTGTCTCTCTATTATTATGGATATTATGTTTTGATGATTCAATTCATAGCAATGGCCAAAGTGTTGGTGTTGTTTATATATCTCCTTATGGCACTATTTTTTGAAGCCTCATGCAGCGTAGAATATTTTTATGCACGATTAATCAAAACCGAATATGCATTGTTATTCAGATCAACTCTTTTACTTGCTATAGCTGCTATACATATTGAGGCTTTCGGTGATTTGTTATGAATAGTGCAACAAATATCCAAGGGTTATCAATGTTATGACGAATCATCTATAGTTTATCTTGGGGTATGTCTAGATGCAAAATTTACCTTGGGTTGCATTAAAATTGTTAATATATTTAGACATGACAATTCGAAAGATTTGGCATAGCAAGCATCCGACTAATATGTTAATCATCATGTATTGCATTTCTCTCAATAGCCGATGCTTCGTCTTGTCAACAGAGATAAGGCCGAACCGAAGTCCACAGCTTCGTCCACTAATAAAACTTTTATGCAGGCGAATTAAGGATTGGGGGAACTTCATTCTTGAGTATCTACAAAATCCTAGCAAAAAGGTGAACAATATGGTTCGGAGGATGGTTTTGATCTATGGAACGTTATCACCGGATTGTTATAGAAGTTGAGAAGTTTTCACCCAAGTTTGCATCAAGAGGTTCAAACAAGCAATGGTCGATATATACTTATGGTCCTAAAAACAGGCAAAATGGCCGATGGAGTGTTGACATCGTCCTTAGAACAAGCTATGTGCAAACTATTTTTCGGCATCCAAGTTTTGCCGAAAAACAGGGGGGCATGTGTTGAAACCACATTTTGGCACGGTCAATAACTTAACTAATATGACATCAAATGGAGAAGTGATCTACATAAAATATTTTTGTATTGTCCTTATGAACATCTTTGAAGTTTGGGCCATCGCCATCCAATCTCATCTCGAAGGCCGAAGTTGTGTTCGAAATATTGAGATTTTGTATTCAGAACACTAACCGGCAGATTACGCCCACAAGACGGCCTCATATGGAAAAAAATTCTACATGAATTGTCTTTGTCTCGTCGAAACGGTCGATTTTGATATAAAAATCGTCCTAATCCGAGTTCGTATGCAAACGTTAGAGCTATCGGAGTGCAGCCCTGTCATGAGGCAAGATGTGGCGTGCCCCACCAGACCTATGTCTGATGGTAGCGCGAGCGAACAGGTGTTTTGCGTGACCGTTTTGTCATAGAAGATGGCTTCAAATTGAAAAATGTTCGACATGAAAGTTGTTCGTCTCGTCGAAGCGGTCAAGATTACTTTTTGGCTCTTTTCCATCCGAGGTCGTTTACCACACCAAAAGTTACCCACAAGGTGCAGCCTGTTTAAACCGAACAGTTTTGGAAAGTTCGGACAAAACCAATCCGAATTTGGCTAGGGTTTTGGACGTGAATCCAAGCCTTTTCCTTGCACGGCAAGTCCAGCCGCCTCTTCTATACCTAATAATAAAGGACGGAGACTTTCATAGTTCTCCATCCGTCACCATTTTATATCCATTGATTTTGTTTTAAGCATAAAAACCAACAGCTGAGATTAAAAGTTTGTCTAAAGTTGATGAAAATTACCCACCAATGCCACCCATAAGTGAGGAAAAAAACTATTGATTTTTCTTCTTGTCCATCAAAGAGAATAATTTATCAACTTTAGGCACTATACGTCAGGGCAGTCGAACTCGCCTCTTAAGCCCAGCTCGAGCCCAACTAAAACTGTGACACTCGGCAGAGGGACGCTCGCAGCGTCTCTGGCTGGCCTAGGTGGATCAGGTGGTGCATCTGGCGCAGTTGATGTACGTCCGGAACACTACGGCTCATGGCAGTAGCACGTGATGCTCTTAGCCAGCCGGGCCAAGGTCCGTGAGCGCTCGGGGTGCGGTTGCTAGCAGGGCATGGTAGCGACGACTAGGAGCGGTGCGGCGACTCCTGCTGGTAGGCATGAAGCTCGTGATAGTGCACACAGAATGTAGGCCAGTGGACGAGAGTGAGTGACGCGCATCTCCCGGCATAGGGGCTAGGCACACCAGCAGCATCCGACAACATAGTGGGCGGCAAAGGCACGCTGCAACACTACGGCTCGCGATTGCATGATGGTATGATTGTGCGGGTCTGCGACTCGGTGATGGCCAACGGTCATGGCTCGTGTGACGCGATGGTGATAGTACGCGATGCTCGCAGCATGCCAAGCCAAGCGTGTGGTTGGCGGCGGCAATGGACCATGTTGGTGACAACTAGGAGTGATGCGGCGACTCCTGCTAATAGGCGTGAAGCTTGTGTCGGCGCACACATGGGGAAGGTCGACAGACAAGACTGGGCGATGCGCATCTGCCGGCAGGGGCTCGGCAAACCAGCGGTAGCCGTTAACATAGTGGGCGGCAGTATCAGACCATGAGGCTAGAACTAGCAGTGACGCGAGCAAGCATGACAGTCTAAGGAGCCAAAGCATGGCAGCGTGCTTGACCAGCACTGCCGCGCGCTCCTTTTTATCTCCCGTTGCAACGCACGGGCATTTTTGCTAGTATATACCTAAGGGGTGACGGCCGATTGAACAACACACAATCGACATATAAATCTACCACTTTTACCTTTACTTTTATCCTCTCCCTTATTCTTCTTCTTCCTCGTTCTTCATTCGTTCTTCTTGTTGCAAGGCGACGAACCTCGATGACCTAGGGGCGACCAGGTCGACCTAGCGCAGCCCATAGCCGCCGTGCGTCCAGACGGGGTCCCTCCCCGGCGCGTGGGGTTTCGGGTGCTAAAAAGCGTCCGCCGGATTGCTTACGTACCGCGCTTCCGGACGGGTCTCCTTCGACGCGAGTTGCGGTGCATCACCCTCGGCGTTAGAGGTACACGGTGACGTGTTCGTGTGCGAACAGTCCCCTACACCACGTGGGCGTCATCAGCATTTTTCTCGCGTCACCCAGCTGTCCCGCCGACCGGCAATAGGGGTTAGGAGAGCAGCTGCCTGTTGAATCGTCTTGGTTCGATTCCTCGTGCATGAAAGGAGAGCTTGAGGCGGCGGAGCTCCGGCGTGTGTTGTTGCCGGCCCTCCCGACTACCGTGCGTGGTGGTAGATCCAGGCGTGGTATTTTCATAGGCAGTTGGCTCGTGGGGAGATTTCTTTCTACGACTTCTGCGTACTATCCTCCCACTCCCAATCATGCCATGTCCCGTCCGGCTTCTGCGTACTTTCCTCCCACTCCACCCTCAGTGCGCCCTCCATCCACGGCGAGGTGCCGCAACCCAGTTCCTTGAGCCGACCAATCCTGATTTGATGAGTGAAGCATGTGCATGTGCAAAAACAGTTAGGAATATGAGGGGATGCAAGAGTGAATCTTGGAGGGCGGCCATCACATCCATTTTGATCATATTAGTGTTTTAAAGTTTTCATTGTGAAATAATTACATGTGCGGGCACACTGAAAGATGTGACATGAGGTGGCAAGTTCATTGTCGTGGGATTGATCACGTTCGGATGCGTTGTGATGAGTTAAACATAACTATCATTGTTGATGAGGGTTAGAAGGAGGATAGGCACTAAAGGTGGGGTGACCTGTTTAAATATATGACATCGACCTGTTGAAAGTTTTGAGTTATGCTTATTGGGCAACGAGCAAGATAAATATTTTTCCGTTGCAACGCATGGGCATATTTGCTAGTACTAATAAAGCAAGGTGTGTTTCTCCAATTTTTCATCTGTTTACCACCGGATTTTTTTATATATCCGAGGTGGTACTAAATTTTTGTGGTCCATCTGCTAGGAAAAATAAACAGTTTTGTCCAGAATTTCGTACGTGATCCGCATTCGCTAAGGCCCAGAGAAGCCAACCCATTTATATCCTGCCAACGCAGCAGGGACACCTTATTTATCGCAAAGGGCGGCAAATAGTTCGAGCTTCGCATAGGTTGCCCGAGCTTGGGCCGGCCCATTTTTGTTTTATTTATGTTCATTTTCCATTTTATTTTTATTTTTCCGTTCCAAGTTTAATTCCTTTTTCCCATAAATTAAATTTTTTATTTTTCGGCATTTCATTTTTTGTTAGTATTTTCGTTACATCTTAAGAATTTCAGAATTTGTTCTCATTTTGAAAAATAGTTGGAACTTTAAATTTATATTCTTGTTAGAATTTTGCTCAAAATTCAAAAAATGTTCGCAATTTATGAAATTATTTCCAAAATTGTTCGTAAATTTAAAATAAATTGCATTCTTGAAAATAATAAGAATTCGAAAAAAAATCCTTTTGACTGAAATTTCACAAATTCAAATAATGTTCATGATTAAAAACAAATTTTTAAAATAGCTTTGAATGTTCAAAAGATGTTTACTCATTTCAAAACCTATTCCCATTTCAAGTTTTCTTTGCCTTTTTGAATAATTTAATGATTTTTTTAATGACATTGATAGTTTTTTATGCCTTATTATCTTGACATATGCCTTTTGCGGTGTACTAAATGTACAGAAACTTGAACGTATGGTTTGTTTTGTGGTATGATTTCATGAAAGTGAATATGTAATATATTTCTCATGATCTATATTTGGCCATTATGTGTCTATATTCGATAGGGTTTTGTACGTTGAATGGTAACAAACCTTCTTCTCTAACAGGATATGTCATTTCTTGTTTTACTTTTAGTGCTATTACTATTAATGTATTGTGTGTGTTTTTTCTTATCCGGATCGTGTCATGCAACGTAAAGTTGGACTCCATTCAGCTTACAGAAGACAATGTTATCCACGAGGCTCATGGGATCCCCACAATATTGAGCTACACACTACTAGGGAAAAAGCCTAGCAGTAGCACAGCGCTACAGTTAATTTTTATCAGTAGCGCATTTTGACCCGCGCTACTGCTATCCGTATGGAGCAGTAGCAGGTGCTATGTACCAGCGCTGCTGCCAATTGCTGCAGCACGGCTTAAAGCTCGCTACTGATAAGAGCTCGCTGCTGCTACACACACACACCCCTCGCTACTGTTATTATTTTCTGGAAAAAAATCTGCTGCATATGTACTTTGTATTTGTATAGATTTTATACAATAGTGTCTATCATATCATACACATACAAATATACTCATATCATAGACATACAAATAGATACTCATATCATAGACATACAAATAGTCTTATCAAATCATGTCATCATCATAATCATCATCGAACACAAATGATGTCTCTTGTTATCATCTCGAAATAGTGATACAAGTTATGACATGTTTGGAATACTTGCAAATACATTGTCATCCATCTAAACAAGGATATAGAAGAGAAGAGCTATCACTAGGAGCACTGGCGGAGCTTCATTAGCGAAGAAGGGCGGGCCAATAGAAGGAAAAGCCCAATAGTTCTGCACTCATGGTGTAGTCTAGTCTAAATATCCTACTGCACTTACTATGGGCTGGGCGGGCCACGGCCTCTTTTTACAGCACGTAGCTCCGCCAGTGACTAGGAGTGAGAGAGGAACTATATAGTACATGAGGCGGCGGTTCTGATTCCTCTCTTGCGCTAGCGTGAACCTCAAGTAATTAGCTTCTGCTTCTTGTCTGCTATCGAACTCTTTATGGCTAGCGCAAGAGAACCGGTCCACTTGAGCCTGACACTCGGGCCACTCGTCTATTTTCTCTCTCATATGCACATTTTGTTTTCTCTTACACAACCTACTCAAAACAATCATGTCTCCCTCTAGAATGATTCTCTCTCACACATAAAAGTTCTCTCTTGTAAAAATTCTCTTCCTCTCTGATGACTCTCTTGTATTTTTTTCTCACAAGATAAACAGATTGCTCGCTCTCACACGCGGTTTCTCTCTCAGCTTCCCAAAAATCTTCTCACTCGTCTCTCACAATGTCTCTCTCCACACTTCTATGAAGTAGCAACATGGATGGCCCACGCTCTCTGTTTATTGTCATGTGGCTGTTGTAGTCATGCACCAGCCGCCCGCTGACAAGCGCCAGAGCCCACTTGGACGACAATCCCTCCTAATTACACTGCCTCTGTCAGTAGCAGTGCTCGTGAACTTTCCCAGCAGCACAAATCACGACGAAAACTGATGGCGCAGATATGAGGTACCGCATAGCTCGGCCTAGGGAAGAACTTTGCGTTCCCACTTAACAAAAATGCCAGTGATCTTTCTCTGAATGTAGTGTCCTGATAATTTCTATGCACTGAATCAACGAAAAATATTGCAGCTACTTTCTGAATATGTACATACACACGACCATCAACTTGATTTAGATACAAAAGGTTGTGACAATTCAGAAATCAAAATACATGTAAAATGAGATCTGACCATATCAGCAGCATGATTTCTCCAAGTGACCATGCAGTGACTTCTCTAGGTGACTATGCAGCATGCATGGATGGCTGGGAGACTGGGCAGAGAGTTTGTCACGAAAACTGTTTTTCGCTTTAACCTTCACTTTGTTATGTTTCCTCACTCCGTTCTTTCCTCAGTTTGAGCTTCACTGCCAAAAGCCGGATTACCACCTTCAATGACCTGCACAAAGGCATAAGAATACTAAAGTATCACCAAACTGAGAGATGCAAAGTACCAAGTTCATAAAATTTGTGTCCAAATCGTTTGGTTGTGGCAATTCAGGTTGGACATGGTCCGGTCCCGGTCCGAGCCGTCGTTTGGACCGGCCGCCGGCGGGCCGGACCGGACCGGACCGAGCAGGCGAGCGGTCCTGTTTTAGGGGACCGGACCGGCGTCGACGAAGCCCGAGCCATACCGACGGGACCGAATGGACCGGCCAACAACCACCGGCGTCCATGTGTGCGAGTGCAGCGGCGAGGCGGGCTACGTGCATGACTGATGTGACGAAGTGGAGAAGTGCGCCAGCGCCTACGTACGCGAGAACTCTCTCTCTCTCTCCCTCCCTCCCTCCCTCTCTCTCTCTCTCTCTCCCATGCCCAGATATTCCTGGTCGTGCCGGCTAGGCATTTTCCTACCTGGGGCAGCTGGTAGCCGGTGTACGTGTTGTCGCCATGGCAGGAATTGGTGCCAGGTTTGCAGTCGACTCCATCCGTGGTCGAGAACTTCAGGTCGGCGCCGAGTGCATGCACATCAGCGATGACGAGCGGCGCCAAGAGGCTATGGCGCACTGGAAAGTGAGGAAGGGATGAGAGGTGAAGCTCGGGGACATGATGGTTCGCACGGGGGCTGCCGGTGGCCACGGCGACGAGGCACGGCAACGGTGGTGACTACGTTTTCTCGGTCCGACCGAGCGGCTCGGTTAAAGACCGGACCGGACCTATAGTTTCTCGGGCCAGAAATTGCTGCCCGGACCGACCTGTTTTCCTACCGGTCCTGAACCGTATGGTCCGGTCCTCAACGGGCCACGAGGGGGCCAAAAAGCTTGCTCGTGCCGGCCACCCTGAGTGTCAATGAGGGCATGTACAATGGTTGATAAGATAGTCTTATCTTAAGTTTTGCATGTAAATTAGAGATGACAAAAAAACATGTCTACAATGAGTCATCTCTTAGCCTTATCTTCAATAATTAGTTGTTCCTAAAAACATGGTGAGACATATTGTGCTAAGAGATCATCTCTTGTCTTCTCTTAAATAAGAGAAGACAAGTCTTCTCTTAAATAAGAGAAGACAAGTCTTCTCTTATGATTTATCTCTCCTCCACCTCATCATTTATCATGCGTGGCAGTGGCTGGCACTATTAAGATAAAACCATTGTACTTGCCCTGACAAATTTAGTTGTTTATATATACAAAAAAAAGATTCACCGTTCTACCAATTATATCAAATTAGTACTCAGTTTATACCATGCACTGCACAGGAAAATGCCAAAACAAAGGAGAGGATGAGGTCGTCTACCTTGCAGAGCAGCAGGCCCGTACTTGCTGCTCCTGTTCTTGGCGCCGCCCTCGCCTAGGTCGAGTTCGTCGAGGTCGAGCTCTGCAAGATCCCCGGAGTGGCGCATGCCATAGCAGCATCAACAAAATTCAGTGGAGGGGCTCTCAACCAAACATAGAAGAATCAAATCTTTTGCTCGCGACGCTGGATCATGAGTCCCCGGCGCCTACTAGCCGGTACCTTGTGGGACTCTCTCGGTCGAGATGGAGGGGATCGAGGATTGCATGGGAGGGGAGGGGGCGGGGTGGGGAAGTCATGGGAGCTTACACATCCTTGGGGGTCCAGTCCCACCATGATGGAAAGATGAGAAGATGTATAGAAACTGGGGGGCGGAGAACAGGAAAAGGGGATTCAGGGTTGAAGAGTGGTGCGGGATGGAAAGATGAGAGAGGTGGGTGATGGATTCTGCTGGCCGTTTATTTTCATTGCGCCGGTTCATTTGCCATCTGGAAAACCAAGTGGGGGAGAGGAGCGGGATGAGGCAGGGTGTGAAATGGAAGAGGCGGACGAAAGGAACGAGCAAAACATTTTTTGACAGGAGAGGAAACATTACTCTTTCTTTTTAGGTAATAATAAAGTACAGATGGTCCGTTTTGTCCGTTACCTCTATCCTCTAGGATACCATTATTGTTTAGTTGTTCATTTGTGCAACCGTTTGATAAAGCTGCAGTAATTGCATGTCATGTTTATTTCTTCTTGCATATACTGATTGCTATGGTTAGTCATACTGTTACTACATGTTATATGCTTATATGATATATCCGCAGTCTGGTAGTTCTTTTTATTTTCTTTCCCTTTTGGTGTCTTCCTTGCCTGTTTTGTAGTTCTGTTTCGCACTGGATTCTGGCAGTTGGCAAAGTGATAACCTTATCACTGGAGTGCATTCATTTGACCTTTTGGTTTGTACACACAATCATGCATTAATCTTTGGTTATGTTTGATATTATTCAGTTTAGAGTTTTGCACTCACAAGCATCTTTTGTGAATAGCTCTTGTAGAGTTAATCAGTGGGCTATGGAAATTTTATCCCCTCACTCTAAGTCTCTAAAGGTTGGTTGGTTTGAAGCTTACCATATATTTTCTCCTACAATGCTATCTAGTAATTTACAAGAATGCTCTCCCTAATGGCCGCGCCTCTAATTTTTTTTGAAGATTAAATTCAGTTAGCTAAGTTTCATTATATGGATTTCTAACAGTTTAATCTGTAGAATGTTTTCATGCTATCAGCCGACTTTGCTATAAGAATGTGAAACACAGGAATCGTCACCTCTGTTTGGTTAAGCTAGCTAACTTTTTATTTGTCCATTGTGTTGTTTCTTTAAAAGCCATGTTCCAATTATCTTTCTATTTAATTTATAAACTTTCATAATTAAGTCGGTATATTTTATTGTTCCTTTGAAACTCATTTTTGGGATTTACTTGCTTTCTTATCATGTATCAATAACTCTCCCTATGGGGTTGCGTTGGTATGCAAGGTTGCTTGGCATGGCAACGAACCACAATCCATCTGTAACTGGTCCTGCAAGCATCTCATATCTTGTGGGTTTATGAAGGTGAGCGCCCACTTGGCAAAATAAGACATGCGGTCTTCTTATGTCAGACCCTTGTTAATTAGTTTGCGTCCCGGAATGTCCTGATGAATGTATGTACATACCTGGAAAGTTACTCCTATGTTTTCTAAAAAATAATTAACTCTTTCTAACCTCGTGCTGTTGTTGCAGGCTGGAATGTTGTTATATCCTGTCAATTTTTTCTTATTGCCCCGGCTGGTCATTGCCGCTTATGTATTTTCTCTATGTATTTATTTCTCCACTCTTAATATATGATATGCAATCCTGCATGATTCGGAACAAAAGAAAGTAATTGCATGTGAGTCCATCCCGGGATGAAAGGGTTGAAGCTTATCGGTCCTTTTTTTTTTGGCTTCAGATGTGGTTGAAGTTATCAGGTTTTGTAATAAAGAACAATCTGTGAATTCCATTGTAGGCTATAGCGAAGGGTATCCACGGATGATTTAAAGTGAAGACGGGCTACAACGAATTGTCAACTTTCAGGGATTATGGACATACATACCCCCACCCCTCTCCTCTTTGGGGATATCCCAACGCAGTTCACAAGTAGCATGCACCACAGAAATGGAGCGACGGAGGCATCTAGGTCCCACATGCGCATGCGCGGAAGCTACGAGGTCCTCTAGCAGCACATGTGTTGAGCTGCCAGGTCGCGCCGTAGAAGAGCTCGCGATGGAGTACTTGCCCGGCAAAAATGTTGGTGTACGCCAAGCTTCTCTGTTCTTGCATGGACCAGTGGGTGCGTGCAGGTTCCCGCTCCTCTCCCCTCACTACTCCCGCATTCATTAGACGACAAATCTTCGGCCACTATTTGAGGATCTAGCTATCAATCCACTGAAAAGCCATGAATTCGAATACAACTCTCGAAATAAAGGTGGGATCTGAAGGAAGGAGAGGAAGAAGATGAACTAGCCTAGTCTGAGCCCTCGGCCGAAGCCGCTGTCCGGTCCAAGCCAACCACCCCGTGGCCCTCCCTTATCCTTAAATAGGGCCTAATGCGTCTTTGAAGGTAGCCTTTGACAAATGATAAAATTATTAGTATATGAGATGTATAATCTGTTGGCGCAGCCTCTCGCAGCGCCACTTCTTCTTCTACCTCGAGCTGCCTCGCACAACTCTCTTTCTCTCTCTTGTCCCACACAAGAACACACAGGCACCAGGGGAAGACTCAACAGTCAACACACACACGCATACACCAAGAAGAGCACACAACCTTTGCCCAGAGGCACTCTTACTTGGCAGCCACAAACACTACATGGTTTTTCCTTCAGCCCTCTCGGCCTTTACTTTCATTACTCACGTCACGTCAATACATATATATATATATACACCAGGCTGGCAAGCCGAATGACTTAGGCCACTACTACTTCGTGGCCCTTATCCTCTAATCCTCCGGTCACCACCAAGCCCACTAACTAACTTCATGCATGATGCTAACCACTATCTGCATGCACGCCTAAGTACACCACAAATGTAGCTTCTCCCAACGCCACAACTAACCAAATCACTTGGCTCCATCCTGGCCATACTCAGCATGTGTGCAGCTAACTAACTAACCAAATCACTTGGCTCCATCTAAGTGCTTAACCGGTTAGTCTCCAACAACTCACGTGCTTGCCGTATCACACGGCCGTGCTGCCTCTCGCCGTCATCGGCATCTCGCTGCTCGCCGTCTTGCACGGTGGCTTGACATCTCGTCTTCTTCGCACGCCTGTTGAAGCTTCGCCGACCAACAACTCCTGAACCTATGCTACATGCCTAAATAAAACGAACATGCTGATACAACTATCATGATTAGTGTTAACATAATCGACAGCCAGGAACGTCGGACGACTCAGAGGATGCGGGACGAGAGGAAGATGGCCCGCCGCCACCGTCGGCCGTGGGGGCAGAACCCCGGCGGCATGGCGAGGAGGGAAGGGACGTGTGGACGAGTCTCCGGCGGCGGGGATGGGTGGCCGCCCGAGTCCAGGAGGGATGCGGCCAAAGGAGCCCAGGAGGGATGCGGTCGGCTTGAATCAGATCACTTGCTTCACCGATGATGCTAGGCTCTGCCTGTTTATGGCATGGCCACTCCAAACGGCTTCTCCTGATTCGATCTGACATGAACACATGCATTTTGTCTGGATCCCTTCTACGGGTTGGTGCCTGGCTGGTCCGTAGCCTTGGGGCTGCTACTGCGGTAGCCGGGCCACGGAAGCCAGGTGACCGATCGGCGACATACGTCCTACACGGTGGGCGCCGTCCTCACGGATTGCGGTGGTCACAGAAAGTTCTTTGTGAGGGTTCATCTTCCCAGATCTCGTGGCTCTTGTCAACGGTTTGTAACGGTGATGTTCTGGGATGCAGTCAGAAAGCTCCTTTGTGATCAACAACCAGATCTAAAGGGAGAAACCATCACAAAGACCTTTCAGTGGTCACCATGATCAGCAGCGATCAACAGCCGGGACAATATTACCCAACCGTCGGTGGGGCCTAGCAGGCAGCAGCATGTGTGATCAGCCACACCAGCTACGGCCTCCGCATCCCAGCATGAGAGGTAGCCCGTTCCACCCAATCTGCATCCTGAGAAGCGCAGAGTCCGACCAGATTGAGCGGTACGAGCGGTGCAGAGAGGCCCGCCTATCCTCTGCAGACAAGCACCTGGCAGACCACCAGCGACTAGGCAGCTCCCAACAGCCATGGAGCACCGCCCAAAGCCTCTGCCGTTGATGAGAACTCACACCAATGTGTGCAAAGCTAGCCTCAACCAACCACACAGGCAGCTTGATTGATTTGCAGCTTAACAACAGATGCACGTCCAAGTAGACGTACGTACGATGGTACAAGTGAATCTGGCTTGATTGATTCGATCTCTTTGGAGGGTCTTCGTGACATCGAGAAGAACAACCACAAGTAGAGACCCCGCCGTCGCCGTCGGCTGCACTACCTTTCACCGGCGGCATCCTCCGGCAACGGCGGGATGGAAAGACCGGAGGAGAGGGAGGGTTTGGCTGGGGTACGGCGGCCCCGCCCTTGTCGCACAGGAAGAGTGATGCTAATACTTACTAGTACCTCATAGTCAAAAAAACAATTATATTAGGAAGTTCTAGATCACCTTGTATTTTAGAAACGGACAGTCCAGTTGCACCAAAACATTGCACTCATAAATGTACGCCGGTTCTAGATTAGTCTTCACTCAAGACTGCTCCATGACTAATTTACCTGCACATAGAAAGATTCTATGAGAAATTAGTGTGACTTCTCTGAAATAAACAACATAAGAATAGACACAATTAACCACCTTGCTCGTCTTGAACC